>OY728123.1:1538987609-1540237609 GCA_963277665.1 Viscum album
CATCCGTCGTGCACTTTTGTTTACTGTTGTGCTACAAACCCATATTGGGGTGTCGTGTGGACGAGGTCTTGGCTGTTTTATCTAACTAGAATTGTATAGGTAATTAAATGTGAAAATAAACTACTGTTTGGGATCGCTTCGTGGATTATGGACCACCCTGGGTGTGCATTCCTTTGTTTAGCCATTTGGAAAGGAAACCCGAGGGTATTCCATGTTTATATTATGCATTAATTTTTTTGAGAGGAACTATATATAAATTGAATATTTATGCTTTGGGATCGGCCCGATTATTTGCACCTGAGGGTAGTTTTGTTTTTAGCCTTAGGGCACTGTTGATTTTCTTGAGGGCGTAGTTATATTAGCCTAAGGGTGGGATTATGATTACATGAGGGTATTATTTTATTTCGCCTGAGGGAAATTCCTGAAGGAAAGGTTCTGAATGGCCTGAGGGAAATATTCGATAGCCTGAGGGCAAGCATGTGGGAGTGGTTTTACTATATTATCTTGAGGGTAAGATTCTGATTGGTTTGAGAGCATCGGTTCTGATGAGTACATAATGTTATTAAATTGAATGAATAAATGAATAATAAAATGGCAATATAACTATTAAAGTTAGTTTCTTTTGATTACTTCTTAGTTTATTGCATTTACTACTACACACTGTTGTTGCATGTTTTCTCACATATTTGGGAATTGGACTTTGGTGGGTTTCAACTAGGTTTTGTTTCTCACATCCTTTTTGGGTCATGTCTTCGGACCAAACCGATTGTGTTTCTGCAGGTGTTGAAAGGTGAAAAGGTCCCTATACAGGTACATGGTTGTTGCTGAGGAGTAGGAGAGCATGGGACCGAGCTTATGCTTGTGATGCTGTTGATCTCCAGTTGCATTATCTCTTTTGGTTTGCATTGTTGTACTCTGTATTTCATTGTATTGTATTACTGTGAAAATTGTTCTAGCTTTTTTCGTAGATCTAGAGACATGTTGCATCATTATCTATATGACTGTTGGTTGTCATTTACTACAGTTGCTCATTTTGAATGTGCATGGTTTATTGCTTCTACTGTTGTTGTATTTTTTATCTTGTATTCCATTATGCCACACTTTGACAAATCATGGCATTGTTTCCCCACTATTAGTCCTAGGCCCTCACTGATAGTCGACAGCATCTCGCATTTGGGGAAATGTGCATGAGGTCATGGGACCAACCAGGTTCGGGGAACCCGTGGAGTGGCACCCAGGTCCAGGACGTTACAAAGTGGTATCAAAGGAGTTCATTTCTTTGAATTACAATTTGGAGCCTTAGTTAGTGATAGGATGGAAAACTATAGTTGGCAATAAGTTGTTCTCGGGAGTAGCTAATCCACGTATAGGGAAAATCCGGTCTACCTGGTATCTTTTGAAATTTTTCTGATTTTGCAAATTTTTCATTGGATTTTATTTTCACCGCAGGGTGATGCACTTGTGATTGTGCTGTTTATATTTTATCCGTGGGTTCAATTTAGTTGCAAACCAATGAGATGAGGGTATTCCATCTCATGCATCATTTAGGAACAAGCTAGAAATCACATGCCATACACAGTTCCATGCCACGTAAGTTAATTAGATATTGCATGTTGTTTTCAAAGTTGTTGTACTAGAAAAATAATGTTTTTGTGATAGCTTCATTGATAAATACCTCCTATGTGATAGGGTAATTTCTGTGTGAGATTGTTGATAGAATGGACGCCATACTTCAGTTTTTGGGGAGTATGGGCCCTCATTAACTCGAATTTGGTGGATCATTGACCGTTTATCTTGTTATAACACATATAAGATGCCAAAATTTGATTCGCGGGGAGTATGGGCCCTCATGGATCATAATTTTGCATGTAGGTGTTGTTTTTCAGAATTTATTGGGTTCCAGAGATGTTTTATAGGATTACTTTCCAGAAAACCTAGGATAGATGTTGAGTATTTCCTTGGACACACGTCATGTGTTCTTCTATTCGGGAAGAAAAGAAGACTTTTTATTTATATTCCATGTACCCTCAGTACATGCGGTGTAATCTATTCCCATGTCATAGATCGTGTGGGAGGGGACACGGTGTAGGGAAATTCTTGGGAAAAACACACCGTGTACCGGATGTACATGTCGTGTAGTGTTAACCTGGAGTCCGCCTGTGTAACTAACAATATGGATAGAGGAGACCTTAAGTCAAGCACATCATCTCCACTATGGAACATGCCATGTAGTCTGGCCTAGGGACCCGTTCGTGAAACTAATAAACATGTGTTGGTGTCACCTCTTCTTGAACGCGACATCTACCTATGGGACATGCTGTGTAGTCTTGACCGCGGACAGACTGTGTGGACTTAGCCATGTGGCTGGGAGACAGAGTGGTGTACATGTCGTGTGCAGGTGGAACACGCCATGTAATATTAGCCGAGCAGTCGGCCATGTCATGAATGACACTGGCATCTATAAAATTACACCATACACGTCGGGTAGATGGTATACATGACGTGTAGTCTGGTTCAACGGGAGCCATGTGGCATAGCTGTGTAGGACCCGGACATGGGATGAAAAGTCATGTACATGCTGTGTAGTCATTATACTCTCCATGTAGTCCTGTTTTGAAAATATTGAAATTCCTTCTTCCTCCCATTCCCTTTTTGGTCCCCTCGTTTTTCAGCCATTGATAATATTGATCTAAGTTGTGTGTTTGACCTTGTGGAGTCATGCCGCCGAAACGACCACACGTTGTTTTCCACGAGAGCCACAACGATTATATTCCAGAGATTGTGGGCCATGGTCTACTGGTGGGTCCTCTAGCAGGGCCTGATGCAGCGCCAGACGTTATACTGGATAATGTCATAGATGTATAGTTCCTTGAAGGCTTTATGCGGTTTATGCAGACCTTTCAGGGAGCACCACCGGCTGCCACATCTATGGCTGCGGTGAACCGTATCTTCCAGCAGCATCATCCGCCTACGTTTTCAAGGGATGGTGGACCAGAGGATGCAGATTCTTGGATGGGGTCTTGTCAGACTATTTACAAGCATCATGAGACTTCTCCAGAGTGGAGGGTGAAGCTCGCGACTTATATGCTACATGATTCTTCCCAGAGGAGGTGGGATGTTACCACTCAGACAAAGCATTACAGAGACCTAGCGTAGGATGATTTTCAGATGTCATTATATGATTTCTTCTTCCCAGAGATGCTAAGGGAAGATAGATCTTGAGAGTTCATGAATCTGTAGCATGGCGCAATGTCGGTGATGGACTATTCTGCTCGTTTCACTGAGCTTCATCATTTTTCACCCGTTCGGGTGGGTGATGAGATGTTGAGGGCTAGACACTTTGAGGATGGTCTTCAATATGACATCTGAGCGCCGGTAAATGTTTTCATGTTGCATTCAGTAAATGTTGCTGTTATCAAGGCACTGATTACTGATCGGAACCTACGGGAAGATAGTGGTTTAGTGGTTCGACACCAGTTTCTGGTACTATTTATGCCGGTAAGAGGAAGCGACAGATGAATTTCTCTCACGGTGGTAGTACTAGCCAGATGATTACTTCAGGTGGCCTGGGCAGGTGCTTCCAGTGTGGTAAAAAGGGCTACAAGATACCGTAGTGTCCACGTGACCCAGTGAAGTGTCGAGCTTGTGGAAAGATGGGTCATCTGTAGTGCTTTTGCAGGGCATTTGTATCAGTGGATCTTGAGAGGGGTTCTGTGCAGACTCCGCGTGCGGGAGTAGGATAAGCATCTTCTTACCAGTTAATCAACTGGGATATGTTGGGAAATACAAGTAGAGGTGGTAATCATGGCCATGGTCGCTAGACACCAGGATCTCAGATGCAGCAGGGCGGGACATCTCAGGGTAGCCATGCTATGTCGTAGGGCCGCGGCACTGGGCGGGCATATGCAGTGCAGTAGACCCAACTGGAGTAGGATCTCAGACCTTCTACTATCATTGGTACTATTATATTAGCTTTTATCTTATCATCTGTAGTTTTCTATATGGGTGTTACACATAGTTTCATATATGTTCCCTTTATGGAGAGCCTTGGGCTATGTGTTTCTTCTACTTCTACTGTTATGACGCTAGACACTCCATTGGTAATGAGAACTACATGTGCGCATCAGTGCAAGGAGTACCCCCTTGAGGTTGGTGGGTGTCACTTTCATTGGGAACTCTATGTATTAGAGATGATGATCTATGGTGTCATTCTTAGGATGGACTGGTTGGTTCCCATTCGAGCCTTTGTGGATGACTATCGTTGCAAGGTGAGTTTCACATCACCAGAGGGCGGAGAGATTCTATACAAGTGAGAATGGAATGTCCCAGGGAGTCGAGCTGGACTAGAGCATCATGGACGAGTTGGAGTCACAGCCCAGATTACGAGATTATATGTGGATGATCAGGGGACTTGTCAGAAGGATTTCCCTCCAATGGTTGATGGTTTCAGGTATGTCTTCTTGGAGGACTTATATGGTCATCCTATGAAGAGAGAGGTGGAATTATCTGTTGGGATTATGCCAGGAGCAGCACCAGAGTCCATTCCTCCTTATAAGATGGCTACACCAGAGTAGCAGGAGCTCAAGAGGCAGTTAGAGGAGTTAAAAGAAAAGGCTTTTATCTGACCCAGTACTTCTCCTTGCGGTCCGCCGATCCTCTTTGTGAAGAAGGCTGACAGTACCCTCAGACTCTGTGTAGATTATCAGAAGTTGAATCAGATGACAGTCAAGAACCTATATCCCTTGCCAAGGATTGATGATATTTTTGATCAACTTCATGGATCACGAGTGTTATCTAAGATTGACATGTGATCAAGATATCATTAGATGTGCGTGAGACCTTCAGACATACCTATTACAGCCTTTTGGAGCAGATAAGGTCTATACGAGTACTTGGTTATGATGTTTGGGCTCACGAATGGGTCAATAGTTTTAATGGATCTGATTAATCACGTCATTAATCATTTTATAGATTCTTTTGTGGTAGTATTCATGGACGACATCTTGGTTTAGTCTCACACTCAACACGACCATGCTACTAATCATGAGATAGTACTGAGTACACTTAGAGAGTATAATCTATATGTTATGCTCTCTAAGTGCCACTTTTAGATGGACCAGATTCACTTCCTGGGTCATATCATCTCAGAGGCATGAGTTGTAGTAGACCTAGAGAAGGTGAGAGCAGTAGTGTCCTAGGAGCAGACCAAGAATGTGTTTGAAATACAGAGTTTCTTAGTGTTGTTAGGTAACTATAGATGCATCATATAGGACTTATCACACTTAGCAGTGTCATTGACAGGTTTGACTATGAATGGTGTGAGGTTCGTTTGGTCAGAAGCTTGTGAGACAGCCCTTCAGGACCTGAAGGGAAGGTTGACATCAGCAATGATCATGATACTTCCAGAGCACTGGAAGAGCTAAACAGTTTACTGTGATGAATCTGGTATTTGAATGGGAGAAGTGTTGATTTAGGGTGACCTAGTTGTTGTGTACGGGTCTCGGCTGTTGCGGCCACATCAGAAGAATTACCTGACACATGATCTCGAGTTAGCTGCATTTGTTCATGCATTGTGCTATTGGAGACATTATCTCTTGGGAGACCATTTTGTGGTTTTCACCGACCAAAAAAGTCTCAAGTACATATTTACTCAGCGTGAATTGAACCTAAGATAGTGAAGGTGGGTCGAGTAGCATAATTCCTTCAACTTTGAGCTTGCCTATACACCTAGTAAAGGTAATGTAATAGGTCATTAACTGAGCATGAGGACTCAGATACAGGTGGAGCAAGAGGCCAGTGGTGAGTGGAAGCTTATGGTTTTGTTATCTAAGATGCATTTGGAGGTGAACGATAGTCAGGGGAAGACCTATCTTTCATCTTTAGCTGTGACCTCTACCATATAGGATAGATCTAGGATGAGACAACTATTTGATTTAGAAGGCCTACTTGTACGGGAGTTGGTGGCAAGTGAGGACCCTCCTCTTAGTTGGACGATAGGTGATGATGAAATTCTGTGTATCCATGGATGATTGTGGGTTCAAGGGGATATACGGAAGGAGTTGATGCGGGAGTTTCATGGTTCAGCTTGGGCAGTTCATCTCGTGGTTACCAAGATGTACCGTGAGTTGAGAGGCCAGTATTGGTGGCCAAGTATAAAGAGAGAAGTAGCTGGTTTTGTTACAAGATGTTCCATCTATCAGCAGGTGAAGGTATAGCATCCAAGGCCAGCTGGACTGTTACAACAGTTGACCATCATTGAGTGGAAATAGGATGATGTCACGATCTAATTCGTGACTTGGTTGCTGAGGTCACCTCGCGGTATTGATTCCATGTGAATTGTTGTGGACAGACTCACTAAGGTAGCTCAGTTTTTTTTATCAAGGAGACCTTCAATGTTGATGATCTCATGAAGCTCTATATCCGAGAGGTCGTATGCCTTCAAGGTGTCCCTCATCCTATCATCTCAGATAGGGAATCTCACTTTATGTCTCGTTTCTAGAAGTGTTTTCAAAGGGCCCTGGGTATACAGGTCCTTCTGAGCACAACTTACCACCATCAAACTGATGGCCATTCAGAGCCTATGATACAGGTCCTAAAGGAAATGTTGAGTGCATGCATCCTAGAAATTGGGGGCTCTTGGGAGAAGAACATACCTCTAGTTGAGTTTTCCAATAATAATAGTTTTCAGGAAAGTATAGAGATGACACCTTATGAGGCTTTATATTGTAGGCCTTACCGATCACATTTGTGCTAGTTAGAGGAAGGTGGGGTAGCTCTACTCAGACAATGTCTCATGCATGAGACATCTGATAAGGTATAGTTCATTCAGAGTAGAATGGCTACCACACAGTCTCATCATAATTCTTATGCTTATTGCCGCAGAAAACCCTTGGAGTTCATGGTTGTGATCAGGTTTTCATGCATGTTTCAACAAGGATGGGACACATGAAGATCAGGAGACAGGGTAAACATTCTCTGAGGTATGTGGGTCCATTTAGGATTCTGGAGAGAGTCGGCTGGTTTCTTATAGGTTGCAGTTACCACAGAGGTACCAAGCCACACACGACGTCTTCCATGTATCTCAATTGTGATGATATCATTCAGACCCGTCTCACATCTTTCAGTGAGAGGAGTTTGAGATTCATATAGATGATTCATTTGAGGAGCATCTGATTCATATCATGGATAGAAGCACAAAGGTTATCTAAGGCTGGTCATTTTCTCTCGTATGGGTGTTATGGGAGCATGGACGAGTGTAGGATAAGTCCTGGGACTGGGAGACTAACGTACGTGGTCAGTGGCCAGAGCTGTTCTGATCTTTATCTTCACCACCATTGGAAGGGAAATTCGGGGATGAATTGTTTTAATTAGGGATGTTTGTAAGAACCCATTTCTTATTCTTGAGGTACTTATTTCTTCTTTTATTTTTTCCATAAGTTGTTTTGAGAAAATAAGGAAAATGGGGGGAAATCCCAAATTTTGTGGGTACACACCGTGTACTTTTCCACACGTTGTGTACTTTGGCCCTGTGGGATGAGTACACAGGGTGTGTAGCCCTGTCGGCGATGAAAGGTGTAAAAACCGACTACATGCCGTTTAGTGGTATTTACATGTCGTGTAGGCAGTCAGTAGGTGAATAGTAAAGTGGTGGAACCATCCACCAGCTGAGCAACATTACATGCGGTGTAATCAGAAATACACGACCTGTACTCAAGTATACAGATAAACAATGTGGAAGTGGGAATGGTAGCCGCCAAAGTAATTGTTAAACGATAACATTACACACCATGTAGTCAATATTACACGCTGTGTAGTTTTTTTTACTTAATATTTTTAGTAGCCTCCCCTGTTCACGGGTAAAGCTTAGAACCGGAGGAGGAGTTAGGAGAGAGGTCCAAACTGTTGAGGGCCTCCAGATCGCACGCCGGGAATCCGTTTTTGCTTCCATCGATCTCGTTTGAACCACACAGGTAAACCTCTCCTTCTCCTTAATCTATAATTACCAATTCTTTCTCGAGGTAATGTTATTTATGTTTGAACGGGTTTTCTTTCACCTCATATATACGTTGTTATTGGACGATTCGAGGATCTTCGTTCACCTATACGGATCAGGGGTGATCGAGGTTGGTGGTTTAGAGTTTAAATTCCAACTATGGTGTGTTTTTCTGAACTATTGTGCTAAGAAACAATGTTGGGGTGTCATGTGGCTGATTACATTCCTTTTTTAACTACCTAGAATTGTATATGTAAATAAATGGGATAATAAAGTGCTATTTGGGATCTTTTCCTGGATCTAGGACCACCTCGGGGGTGCATTCCTCTGTTTTTTCGTTTGGCCAGAATACCCGTGGGTATTCCATGTTTATAATATAAATTACATTTTCCATGAGGGGAATTGTATATAAATTGAAGGCTTATGATTTGGGATTAGCCCTGTTATTTTTTCCTGAGGGAAGTGTTGTTTTTAGCTAGAGGGCATTGTTGATTTTCCTGAGGGCATAGTTCTATTAGTCCGAGGGAATGATTCTGATTACCTGTGGGTTTTATTTCAGTTTGGCCTGAAGGAAAGATTCTATTTCCCCTGAGGGAAATACCTAAGGGAAAGGTTATTAATGTACTGGGTGAAATATTCGATAGCCTGAGGGCAAGCCTGAGGGCAAGCCTGAGGGCATGGTTTTACTATATTTACCTGAGTGAATGATTCTGATTTTCCTGAGGGCATTGGTTCTGATTAGAACAAAATGTTATTAAATTGAATGATTAAATGAATAATAAAATGGAAATATAATAGGTAATGTTTTATACTTTTGAGTACATCTTAGTTTATGGCATTTACAACTGCACACTGCTGTTGAATGTTTTCACACAGTTGGGCACATGTATTTGGTGGGTGCCTACTGGGATGTGTTTCTCACACCCTGTTTGGGTCATGTCTTCGTCCCAAATAGATTATGTTTCTTCAGGTGTTGACAGTTGAAAGGGTCCCTATACAGGTACATGATTATTGTTGAGGAGTATCAGAGCATGGGACTGAGGTAGGCTTGCGAGGCTGATGAGCTTCATTTTCATTATCTATTTTGTTTTGCTTTGCTGTAATTTGTATTGTATTGTATTTTACTATTTTTCAATATGTTCTGGTTGTTTTCTTAGAACTACAGACATGTTGCATCATTATCTATATGACTGTTGGTTATCTTTTATTTTAGTTGTTCATTTTAAATGTGCTGGGTTTATTGCTTCCACTGTTGTTGTATGTATTATCTTGTATTCCACTGTGCCACAATTTGACAAATGTGGGAATAGTTTCCCCACTATCAGACCTAGGCCATCACTGCTAGTCGGAAGCCTTTGGTGTTTGGGGAAATGCGCTAGAGGTCATGTTACCAATCGGGCTTGGGGCACCCGTGGAGTGGAACCTGGGTTTGGGATGTTACAATCATTTACTCCAATAATTTTACTCTCTAGACCCAAAATTCATACATTTTGAAGGTAATATAAAACTTAACCATCCTTAGTATCACCAAAAAATCGTTAGATATCCCTCATGTTATTAATATTTCTTGGAGAAGTTTAAATGACTACACTAATTACCATAAAAACATTTATGAATTAGTCTATACATAAAATATTCAACAATAACAAGATGATTATAGGAGATTTTTAGGGTCTAAATATCACTATATTGGACATATAATTTACATATCTTTTCTATAATTATCCCTTATTAATATAATAATGATTCTTCCCTTGCTTATAAATCCCACATAAATGATCCAATTTTGAAAATTACTACATACCAAATGATGATCAAGCAATTCGTCAAAACTTTTTAGGGTATAGTTTTCTTCTCAATTGTCTTATAGAGATCTATAAGATTGATGAAAAACTAAATTTATCTACGTTTCAAATTGAAAAATAGCTTTGGCATAACTAGAGGACGTACACCAGGTTTTATAAACCCTTTATCCATAATCTCCTATAGTGGATTATATAAATCCCCTTATTCCAAAAAAACATACTATAAAGACTCTTAGATATAGATATGCCTCCACCTAAAAATATTTTATGAAATATACCTTATAATCATATGTAAGATTGGAAATTAATTGGTATGTACATTAGTATACTCTGATATAATGGACCATCCTCATGTTTGATGCATTTCATTGGCATAATCTAATAAGATTGATATAATTATTTAATGACTATCCTGAAGAATAAATTTATGCTTTTTTCTATGAGACTCATAGTCTTCATTTCCTCTGTATTGTATCATCAGATGGAATAATAAATATAATGAAATTTTATTTTCAAAATAGTTGATGTGGTCTCAATATTATGATACCCTTTCCATCACGTATATAATGTAGTAATCTACCAGAAGTCGGATTATATGATTCACAAGATGAATCATCACTAATATTATGACTATGGAATATTCCAATTACTTAGTTTCAATGATTCCACCACTATGTGATTTAATTGACATCATTTCCTCAAGGTATAGATGATGTGATTTTTTCTTGAAAATATATATGAAATAATAGAATGATTAGAACTATAAATATATAGTACCTTGATCAGTATAGAGTGAATATTAAATATAACACTAACATATTACTATTATTGATTTTGGATACCACTATTCTATTATGTTGCAATGTTTAAAAAACATTATCAAATATGGATTGGGTATATAAATTAATTGCAGTTATAAATAAATCCTTAGGATTTAACTTATCCAATATCATTGTTCTTCATATGTTATCTTTTTTGTAACTAGTTTCCAAATTATATAATACCCTCTCTAATAATTTCTTTACTGTACATATTATTTAATATTTATTTATTGAATCATTTTTATGGTAAAAAAATTAATAATATGTAGTTAAAATGAATGATTTAGTGACATAGAGAAATTATGTATATATATCATGGGTACATAATAAAATTGAAAAATTCATTAAATTCATCATCAAAGTCATTTAAAAATTCTTTCATGTTCTCATTAGTAACTTTAACAAATTGAGGACATAAGATAAAAAACATGAGCTAAAAAACTAATAAGGAGAGTAATAAAAGGTAATGAACATGTAGAATGACAAAACATAATGATTTGGTGACCTTAGTTATCATCAGTTTATCATAAACATGTGGTCATATTCAAAAGAATGTGGTTGTTATTTTAATATATATTTTGATATGGTATATTTTTAATAATAAAACTGGATTACATTATGGAAAAAAAATACACTTATTAAGTGAGCAAATATTTCATCATGATTAATCATACAAAAATTAAAATTGATCAATTAGGAAATTATGAACAAACTTTTCATCATAAAATATATACACTGATGGTGAAATTGTTTCTCATATTCATGATTACTTTAATAAAATTAACAGGATGTAATACTTGTTGAATTTTTCTCAATAAGGGAAAATTATTAGATGACACATTGAGTTATATAATAATTATCCCATAATAATGCTTCCTCTATTGAAATTAACATTTATTAATCATCTGTATCAGAAAATACAATATAAAATAATGGGTTTAATAATAATATCACAAGACATATATGTTGATTTCCCAATATAATAATGATTAATATCATTTCACATTTGAATTGGTAAAATTTGTAACACAATAAGTTTTATTAATTTTTTCAATACATAAGATATATATATTTTCCATGATCAAAATAGTGTTTTTCTATTTAATAATTATTGAACCTGAGATGAATATATCTTATTTATGATATAAATCAAATTAGCACTTTATATATACATAAAGTACAAAAACTGAAAAAACATTACATATTTTAAAATGTTTTTAAATATATATTAAATAAATAATTTTTATTTAGATGTTAAATTTTTTATTTACAATATAAATAATTTCGTTGTTTAAATACATTATTTTTCAATATAAGAAATGAATATAATACTACTTTGAGAAAATTCCATTAAATGCAATGAAAATATTTTCATAAATTATACATTAATGTTAAATTTATCATTTATATAGAAATACAACAGTAAAATAAATTAATCAAATAAATATAATGTTTCTATAATAAAAAAATAATATTACTGAATTTTTATCTAATAACAATAAAAATATAAATTTTTTATTGGGAATGTAATACAATTTTTGTATCTGTATTTATTTTATTATTTATATTTCTTGGAATAAAAAATAAATAACCCATATTTATAGTATGAAATTTAATGAAATTACATGATTATATATACAAAAATTTTAATAATAAATAAAAAAATAAAAAAAATTAGAAATAAAGGTAAAATATTTTACATTATGAATTTATATTTTTCAATGATTTTTTTCTCTCTAAATTTTTATTATTATAAAGCATGTTTATTTGAAAAGGTGATATATTAAATGAATGTAAATTCTATCTATATATTAAAATCAAATATATTTCATCAATTAATTATTATATGTTATGACATTGTAATAAAATTATTTATATGCTGAAAACTAATAAAAAAATTCTTTATTTATAAATTTTTATTTAAAATTTATTTTTAATAAATGTTTTAAGAAGAATAATTTAATATAATATAATATTTTTAATGTTCTCGTCCAATTTAGTTCATATGTTAAATTTTATATTCATTTACAAAATATAATTAACTATGCTAAAAAACTATTTTACTTATCAAATGGTAAATGTTGTAATGGAGAAACAATTATAGGTATATAGCCTAATGTATCTAAAAAAATATCACTTTTATTGGTAGATAGGATATAGATTGACCTATAAGAGTATAATGATTTTGTACCATCTTATTCACACATTCATTTCTTACACATGTAGGAATGGTAATATTTTTATGTTATACTCCTCAATTTTATAGGGACTTCTTTACCACCCCATGTAAATAAATACTATATTCTAATTCATATATATATAATTGTACATGTCATTAAATAATAATAATCTCCCAAGTTGGTTAATATATGGTTTCAATATAATACCTTGGTTAATTAAGAAATCTATACATCCCAGAGAACTTATAATTTCCTATAGGTATTTAATGATTTTTTATACTAATTTTTATTATATTTATATAGAAATTATAATTATTAATTATTCATATTAATATCACAAAAATATTATCAGAATAATTTTTTGTAATTATAGCATGACAAAACCATCATATAATCATAACGATTAATTGTCTACACCCTACTGTTATTTTGGTCATTTTAACAACATACAGAGATGATGATATTTTCATCATCTGTAGTTATGAAAATAAAAATAGTGGTATGATAAGTTTTTTATAATTTTTTATTACTAGTGAATGTAATATTAATATTTATTTACTTATTAATATATAACCTTATGTTCATTTAAAATTTCTACAATTATGCACGTTGTGGATTTCATCTTTAGAAATCATTCATGAAAATTCAAGGGAATTAATCTAGAACATAAAAATCACTATATATCTTCAATTATAGTTCTATGAATATTTTCTACAAAATCAACACATGAACATTGAATGATTATTGAATATTTAATATTAAAAATACATGGATTGGTTTAAACTACTAACAACCAATTTTAAATATTCACTAAAAATACCCCCATAGATAAAGGTGTTTTCTTTGATATGTATTGGAATAAAAATATTGGGGAGTTAACAACACAACCCATTTAGATCCGACTAGTGGAGATGGGTCTAATATAATAATCCCTTTATATTTTAGTAATATCAAATTACAATACCTAATATCAATTCTATAAATCTCCAAAAAATATTATTATGGAAAGATGTAAAGAGGAACTGTGTTCTGAAATAGATAGATAATTATATAATTTTTATTACATATGATTGTACAATATGTATAACAAATTGATAATCCATTTTAAGGGTTTTTAATAGCTCAAAAACATTTTATTGCATCAAAATAATTGATATTTGAAATTTTTATTCTAGAATCTATTTTTGCTAACCACTATTTGGATAAAATGAAATTTTCTTATTTATATTCTAGGAATCCATCTCATAAACTCCTTTTTCATTTAATCTTAATTTGTAAATAATGATTCACATAAGGATTTGGGGTCTCAATTTCTATTCTATGAGATATATTTAGAAATAATAACATGTTCTTATTTTAGATACTGTATATTCAATAAATTGAATAAAATTATCATAGAAATTTATTAATACAATTGATTTAATTTTCTACATCATAATATTTTTCGTTGTTTTTTAATTCCTTAATTATCAAATTTTTAGGTAGGTTTTCAATTAAAATTTATTTTACATAGTTATGAACCTTCATCTTGAATACCATTACATTATGTAGATTATTTTGTATAATTAAATTCTGTTTATTTTAATTCATATTATCTGATTTTGGACATTAATATTACTACAATTAGACACAATTTGATTCACTCAAATATATTTAAATAAACAATTTATCTGTTTCTATGAAATAAATTTCATTTCATTCAGAAATAACCATTCATCTTGAACTAAATTAAAACTTTTTTTATATTATAATTTATGAGTGTCTAATAATTTAATCACAAATAATTTTATAGGTATTTTAATTTTCAACTCAAAATTCCTATTTTGATTTATTCTTATATCATAAAATAGGACACCATAATGGTTTTCCTTGAAAATAACCATTTATTAATTTATAATCAATCATTTTAATGATTTACCCAAATTCAATTTCCAAAATAATCTTCTTTTTAATACTTTTTTAATCATGCCTTCAATATTTTCATGTTCATCCAAAATAATTTTTATTATCATCATGAGTTATATTATATTATTTCAATATAATAGTTCTCAACATGTTATAGTTTTTTAGTCATATTTCATATCCTTTGGTTAAAATATTTATCCCCTGAATATGTTTTTCAATATTTTATACATTCTTTTATTTTATTAATTCATACTGTAATATTTTTTACCATTTCGATATTTATATTTTTATTGGAAATCCACTTATTTGTTTTATTTAATTCTTTTAAAAAATAATTTTACACCATTAAATTCATATTCTATATAATGTTTATTTCTCCTCAAATACCATATTATTATTTTTTCAAATATTTATTTGGAACCATAATTTACATTATCTTATTCATTCACTGTAGTTCTCTTTTTTAATTTTCAAAATGGATGTTTTTATTATTTTAAAAACTAATTTTTAGAAAAATTTATTTATCATTTTCTATATTAATTTATATTCATGATTTTTTATTTTTTTCCCCTTACTCATTATTAATTTAGTTTACATGTTTTTTAATTTCAATATAACATTATTTTGATTTATTATAATGTTAATTCATAAAAATTATTCATTTCATCCTCTTGAAAAAAGTCAACATATATTTAATCATTTAATTTAAAAAACATTATTAACTATATATAAAAACATTATTTATTGTTTAAAATAATATTTATAACTAATATATGATTGAACTATATCTTATATAGTAATATTCATGATCATATTAAGTGTGATTTCATGATATAAGTTTTTTTAATGTTATTTTTTTCTAAACATATTTCACTCCTGATATATTTCTACGTGATACCATTTCTAAACATGAGGAAACAAATTTTTCATTCACTAGGTTTTTCATGATACGATGTAAGGTTATTTTCACATGGTACATGTCTATATGGTTTATCGTTATCAGATCGGTGGGTATGGTATAAAACTAAAATGTCTAGGATATATATTTATATCTCATAAGATATTGTTATTAGGTGTAGATATGATTCTGGTTAGAAATGTTCAAATATTTTGGAAGGCGTAATAAGATGATTCATTATTCCTATAACATTATGTGTTCATATTATTTTTTCACCTATGTTTACATTGTTTTGATATTTTATTATTATTATGATGCAACATTTTTATTTTACAAAACTATGTTTTCATTGGTGGATCATAATTAATGTATCTTCTTTCTGCACACTTATATAATGGTATATGTTTTATTATTTTAGTTTATATATCATTATATCTACTATTCAAGAAAACTTTTCTTGTTCTATATTATTTATATTCAAATATTACACTCAGACTCAGGTTTTATAGAATTATATTAAGATAATAAATTATCACTCAATGATATTATTTCTTATTCTGAAAATTTTACCAAATCCCTTATTATGTAATTAAATTTTCTCAATAGAATTATAAATATAATTAATCATTTAAAGATGTCATGGGTAGAGATTTTTTATAGTTGGAAGTAAATTAATATGGTGTAATAAATTATTTATTTTTATAATATAAAATTATACATAGCTATTTTGTTATGGGACTGTTTGTTTATTAAAGAGATGTAATTTTTAATTTATATGAACTCCTTCAAATATAATGTTTGTTTTACCTTGTAATATCATTTTAAATCAGAGCATAGTTTAATTACTATTTCATATTATGTTTAAAAGTATAAGTAAATACATTGTAATGAGACCATCATTGAACATGATGAACTTATAATAAATTGAATGTTTCATATAATGAGGCATCTTAGGAATGATTTTCATATTCATAAGAACATTTTTTCTTATATTATCATAATCATTTTCTCGTAGTACGTTTTTTCAAAAAGGATCATGAAAATTCTGATATAAATGGCATGTATATAAAAAATCAAACATCTAATGACCCAATATTGTGTCCTATTATTAAAAAATAGTAGTGGCTTATTAATATATACTTATATACATATTACAAATGAAAATAAAATATCCTACATCCCTCCATAGATAGGGAGGTTGATATATCATTAGATATTATTTTTTAATCAATATTATCATTCAAATCACACCATATATTATATTTATTGACAACCCATGTTATTGGAAGGAATTATATTATATAGACTATGTATTTATTATTTATAAAACTGTTATTCTTTTTTTATAAAATAAATTTACATGATTATAAATAATGAATCTCGATAAAAATTAAATTATAATGTTATATATATATTTATCTTTATAAATGTAACCATACTTCCACATCAAAATTATTGAAATGCATATGAACTTGATAATTATTATATCAATGTTATATATAAAATACAACTTATTTGAATTAAAATAATTTATTTTAATATTGAAAAATATATATCCGTATTTATTTTATAAAACAGATTATACTCTAACTTTTTATGAATTATGATTATTTTGTAAAATGATTAATGTTAAATAATGATTTCAGTAAAATATGGTAATGTAAAACATCTATAAAATAGTAAAATAACTTAATAAATTCGATTAATATTTATATATATATTATTAAAAAACCATTAGTTAAACTCATCCATTATATTATATATTATCTATAAATATGATTTTTTTATTTATGGTATATTATTTTTTAATACTTATTTTTTACATCATTTAATTTGAATATTTGATTAAATTTAATGTTTATATATGTAAATTAATTAATTAAAAATCGTAATTTTATTTTATGGGTTATAAAAAATTTGGAAACCATTTATTATTGAAATATTTAATTTTTTATTAATTTTTTATTTCAACTTGCATTTTATTTTTGTACCAAAAAAATTAATTGATCATTAATAATGATATATTTTAATAAATTGTATTACTATTATATATATATATTCATATATAATATGATTCCTATAATCATTTTTAGTAGGTGAGGTGTATAAATAATATCATTTTATGCCATCAGGAATTTTTTTATTAATTTTGTAATGTCTTATAGGTAATTTTTTAAAATTAATTATTCACATTTGGAAACTTAATGTAATAAAAGTAATTTCATAAATTTATTCACTATTTTTTAAAATTATTCATATGATAATTTTCAATTTGAACACATATAAAACAAAATACTATATTAAAAATTTGTTATCATGAAAAATGTAAAATGACTACAAGGGGTGAAAAATGTATTTATATGGCCTAAATTATATCCATTGATATCCCCAAATTGGTTTTGTGTTAGGTTTATCAACATATCCTCCCTCATTAACAATATTATTTATCTTTGTATGCACACTTATTAGTTCTAACTAATGAAGAATATTATTTGAGAAAATGAAACACATCCACACTCATTCAAGGACATATTCTTGAACTATTAAAAATACACATTAAAATTAACTTCTTCTATAAAACAAGATATATTTCCTTCCCTAATTAACCTCAATCTCTTTTTTACTAGTAGTCTCAATAAAATTCTCCAATAAATTACAATTTTAATATACAACTTCTTTTTTTAATGAATAATAATTTCTTATTCTTCTTCTTCAATTATATTTTTCATATAACTCTTATAAAATAAGAGTTATCTCACTAAAAAAACCATAATTAATATTTAATACTACTACTACTATTTATATTGTAATAAAAGACTAAATAATGATACTCATCCACTGATTTTAACATGTTCTTGTTCTGGTAATTCTAAAAACATACATGGATAATATTATAAGTATTTATCATAATTAATTTAAAAATATAGTTAAATATTAATGATAAAATTTATATTCAAATTTTATTCTTTGTTTCATAATATATATTATTATTTATGTGATTATTTACATGCCACCTTTTATGTGATTATTTAATGCATATTTATCATTGAGACAAAAATATATTAAAATATATTACAAAAATTATTAATGAATATTTAAAATTATTAATAGTTGATGAAACATATTAAACAAAAATAAGTGATAAATATGCAATAAATTATTATAAATTATTGATGTAAATGTTTAAAAATTATCATTATTCTCAAATAAATGTTCAATTACTCTATTATTATTATTATATATGTGGTTAAAAGATTATTAAAAATGTGGGAATACATGATAAGGGTTTTCTAGGACATACAGATTCATATATAAGACCTAATGTTTCCAATTATATTATAGTATGTCACAACTAGATTTTAATGATACATGAGTGTATTATATGGAATTACCAATTTTTTTATAGATATAATTGTTTCATTCATGTAAAATACTTTTAAAACAATTCATATTTAATAGACATTATTTTTATTAAGGGTTATTTTTCAAATATTTTGTTAAATTTGTTGTATTAAAAATTAATGGCCTTTTTGTATTTAAAATTGTGCACAAATTTTCCAATGACATCTAACATGATAAATCATATTTATATTTATATTATTTAATATTTTCTTCTATAATAAATTTTTGAGTTCTTTATATTCATTTATTATGAAATCCATAATGATTTCAATCAAACTAATATCACATTATTGTTTTATTTATTTATTTTTATACAATAGTCATCTATCTCAGGTGTATTATACTGCAATTTATTATTAGAGTATAAATTCATTTTTTGAATGATTCTATATATTAGTCAATTTTAAATTGTAAATTAATTTTATTTTATAATTTAGTTAATGTTCAAAAACACAAATTGAGCTTCAGAATTAAGTTGGGACAGTTATAAAATATTAAGAGCGGTATTTATGATGGGGTTTAATGCACCAAAAGTGTCCCATGAGTCCTGATGTGTTTTAGGAGCAACAAGATTCAAAAACACTATTTTTAGTGAGATATAAATGGCCACATGGTTAACACATGGATAGTAATATATTTTTGTCTTGACCATGTGAAATTGTTTGTATAGGTTCAAAGGCTAAAAAAACCCTGTAAAGCACCCTAAACCACCATTTGGGCTAGGGCAGAGTCATAGAGGGACCCATTCAGTTAGCACATTGTTTTTCACACCATGTTTTGAAACAATGTGAGGTTTGTTGTGTGGATATGTGAGGCTCTCATGATGGGCACATGGATTTCCAAACCATGCATCCAAATTGTGTGTCCCCTTAAGGATCATGGAAATTATTATTTTCCCCTCCTTAATTTTAAATAATCTTCCCTACTTCCTCCCACAATCTCAGACCATCCCTTTCACATGGGATAACCCTTCCACATCACTTGTGGATTTGATGGATCAACCTCATTAAATATCTTATTCGACCATCATCAATAATTTGGATCATCCTTATTTTATCTATCGATCTAATTCCCTATAATCTCATTTTCTCTCCCCTCCATGGATGTGATTTTTGTATGACATCATATTCTATAATTTAAGTTTCCATTCCATGATTCTTCATTTTTTATCATTCCATACCTCGTTAGAGGACGATAATGGATGACTGTATCTTCCTAAGAATAAGGTAGGTGTTCAATGTTGTTTCTCCCAAATTCATATATTATACATTATGTTTATGTTGTGTTATATGTTGGGATTACATTACATTGCTACCAAAATAGGAAATTCCTTAAATTGATTGAATAAAACTTATTTATAAATGATTTACCAACATTATACATATTTGGTGGGATGTGACATCAACCCAAAACACACCATGGGTGGGTTGGATCATATGACTTACTGACCATTGGTCCTTATTAAAAATACACCACCAATGATTTTTTAGTCTGAAATTGGTTAATTAAGTGAAAAAATGAACACATTAAAGTGAAGATTATTTTTGAAATAACATTTGTGGAATACTTATACCACCTTTATTGAATGATATATAATGAATTAACTGGAATTAAAAAAATTCCCTATGATATGGATATCTCATGGACTACGTAACAATATAATGAATTATATGTCTTAATTGAATTGAATAAAATTGAGTTGTAATATTATCAGGAGACAGATAGATTCCTATTTTACATACATAATTGATATATGGAATAAATTAGTGAATTATCTTGGTGAAATGAATTGAATATAGCATTATGATACATTTCTAGGCCAAAAAACATGGGTTATGTTGTTTTCTGGCCTTCTATGTATCGATGACATGCGTTATAAAGTAAATAAAGGAAATATTTAACATTAATAGTGAAATTTATAACCATTTTTCCTGTATAATGTTAATTATAAAGTCTCACCATAAATCATATTATTAATATTATCATGGATACTTTATAAATGGTTGTATTATTATTTAATTTGATCACATTCCTTGAAGTACCCTTATCGAGTGGAAAACCTCGAGCGATACATGGACACCCATTTTTCGTTTCCACGGATGAGATCATTGGATAAAAACTAGTATGGATAATATTCATAGAGTGAATTGTGTTGTGATATGAAAAAGTGTTATTAAAGCATTCATTTCCATGTATAATATTTTTTTATGGTAGACAATGGACTATTAATGTGTTGTGATGCAGTAAATATCAAATGGTTGTGAATAGATAACCAGTGCAATAGGTAATGGTCAAGTATCCTGGGATTGTATTAATTAATGTAGTTTAATATTATTTCACCATATGTGATTCTAGTAATTTCTCTGGGCACTAACTTACAAATTTATAAGGATTACCTATTTTTCCAATATGTTAAGAGATGATGTGTGGTCATGCATCATTTTTATGCACATAGGATTCACATGTCATTATATTTATTATTATCTATATACCATGAATATGTGTGTGCCTTCTATGTATATCAAAATTCACTAGTTTTGATATATATTTTATTTTTATAGTTATCTATTATTGTGAGTTAAATAATGTGATTTCATAAACCTAAATAGTTTTTCACACATTGATTGGTAGAGTAATTCAATTAAATCATCCAAAAATTTATTAATGAAATGAGTTTTTTTATATTGGAAAATGAATTAAACCAGAATTATATTTTAAAATTTCAACAAATTGGGTTTGATTTTATAAATTAATGTCACTGTTTTAGATTTCAGTTACATAATATTTCTAATTGTATCTTATAGATCAATTGCCTCCATATCCTCGGAATGACTATCCACATAAATGATTCCTTATTTTCTTTATTTGATCATTGTAGGAGTATCATTTTATTCTATTGTACTAATATATTTAATGGTATAATTCATTGATAACATTCTTTTTTATTTATTTATATTACTCAATGATCAATTTTAGCTCACTAGTGAGTCATTTAAAACACATAATGTAAATAAAATTTATAACATTAGAAGGATATCTCACATTACTAAATACCAAAATATAGAAATTTATCTCTATATATATGTTGTGAAATGTTTCTCTTCTAATATAAACACATTAAGGGCGTTCTAAACATTGAATAAAAATTACTATGAATAATTATCACATAAATGGGATGTAAATTGTAACTTAAAGAGAACTGAATCTAGTAATTATGAATGTGTTCTCATATAACTGAACCTATATTGACATGAATATATGATCATAGGTCATCTAAAATTCAACCATGATCATTTATTTATCCCTTAGGGTGTGTTTATGTTGAATGGGATGGTTTCTTAATGTGTCAATAACAAATACTACAATGTTTCATTTAAATGTATGATAGAATCTTACTTGAAAAGTCACCATAAATTGATATAAAAACTTTTTTCATGTTTATATTTTTTTTATTTATATATATGTCATCTATTAATTAAAATAATAGTTATAACAGAATTATTGTGTAACTTTATGGCATGGAATACAAATTTTGGATAACCTAAACCTATTATAAGAACTTTTTAAAGAATAATTTTTTAAAAGGAAATTATGAAATAATTTTACGGATAATGATGCATTGTTTCAGATAAAAAAATATATATATAGATTTTTAAAATTATTTAATTTATAAATAATGCATGAAAATGTGTATGTTTTTACCCGTTTAATTGTATAATAAATGCTAATTGATATTTTTTTAATTTTTTTTGATATTGAAAAACCCTCGTGTAAATGTTATCATTAGTATTACCTTCTGAGTTACCTGAGATGGGAACATGAAAATTACACGTAGGTGTTAGTTATTGTCATGAACCACCTTCTTCATGATGAGGGAAGGGATAACATGATTTTTGGACCCTCCTTTTTATAGATTAATGAGAGGTATTTAACCCCATGTGTCGCCTCCAATATTCCCTAGGGTGGTTACCAACACCAAGGGTATAAAAATATGACCAAAGTTGGATCCATTACCCTTTTTATAGTAATTATGATCTGGAGATAAGATGTATCTACCTAAAACAACTCCTAGACAAATATATTTATATAAACCAAAATCCATCCCACATTTAGTTTTATGTAAAACTGCTAAAAATAAAAATGAAAAATCCAAAGTAAGTAAAAAAAAATAAAACTAAGTAGTGATGCATCAACTGTACCCAAAATCCAAGATAGTAAGGTCCCAAACGGTCCATGTAACCTCCCTGTAATCCTGAAAACAATTTTATATTTGTAGGGTGAGCATACAAGTATACTAATTAGGGAAAACCTAAGGCACCAATGAGCATCCCTTTGGATTATCACCCTTTTCAAAGAGATCACACATCACCTCCACATCTGAGTCTCCCCACTAAGAATTTACATCCATCTACCTCATCAACGAGTACACCATCATCTGACAAAGATGGAATTTTCAACCATACATTTTTGCATCTATGTGGATGGAATCCAACTCTTCAATCAGCCTCAAAGGATCTATAAATTACCAACCCACTTATTTTTTTGACATTCATCTCAATGAAATGTTCAAAAAATTCCCCATTCCTGATGTATAAGAGATATCAAAATAAAAATCCTCTTGAAACACCATCCACCATCACTTCTGAAAGTTCAGACATCATTGGGAAAATATGTAGCCTAGAAAATGTGATCTGGGAAGACCAAAAAATGATCCCAAATGTAGTATTGTCTCCCCAACATAAATGTGAAGAAAACCATTGCTGGTTAGAGATCATGGGTGGAATTGTTTCATTCATGGGGATGTAGTTTCCAAGACCCATAAGAGATCACTATCCATTATTGAATCAAAACACACCCCAAGTCTAAAAGGGAATCATCACAAAACACCTCAACAATCACCCCTTCCACTGGACGCTTGAGCACTACACCAATGACTGGATTACTCTTTCATATATTTGAAATATTTCCTTGCACAAATCTCTCCACACAAAATTTTGGCCCTTTTTAGTTAGTTCATTCAATGATGTTGTTATACAGTGGAATTCTGGAACGATTCTCCAGTAGTAGTCTTCTATATAGGGAAAAATATGAATCACCACCACATTATTGGGTTTTTCCCAAGAATAACCAAACTCTTCCTTTGATAGGTCCACTACTATTGCCTGAAGAAAAACCACATGTCTATAGAAGTTGGCCTATTGTGTCAAAAACATGCAGTTGGACAACTTTCCGTAGAGTTAGTGGTGCATAAGGACCACTAGGATAGTCCTAAGATGATCAGTATGCTCCTCCAATAACTTCATGTATATTTGGTTGTCATAGATGAATATGATGACGAATCGGTCAAGGAACTAATGGAATACAGAGTTCATAATCCCCATGAACATGTTTAGTGAATTCATAACACCAAAGGAAATAATTAAAACAACTAATGTTCCTGAACCATCACCTAAAAAAAGTCTTTAGGATGTCATCATCCTTCACCCTTAACTAGTGATACCCGTAAAAATTATCATTCTAATATAATCAAACCCCTTCAATCTTATAGTTTAAAAGATAATCTATTCCTAGGAGAGGGTAATGTTTCTTCACTAATACCTAATTTAGTTTTTCAATGCCTATGTAGAGCATCAGACAACCATAATTATTCTTAAAATAAAAGAACCGAGAACCCCATGATGGTACACGGGGTCATATTAAACTCATCATAATTAGATCTTCAATCTGAATCCTTGGATCCTATAACCTATAAGGCACCATCTGATAAGGATCCACCAAGATTGGATGAGCACCAGCCTGTATGTCAACACTAAACTCAATGACGCGTTGAGGGGGTTGAGTCAGAACCACCTTAGAGAAAACAACCAAAAACTATCCAAAAACCCTTGGAACCTCCACCATCTTAGCATCAATCGATCTCACTGATAACTACACAAACAAGGAAAATATAGTATCCACATGCCGACTAACCATCAAACAGATTCTCTCACCAATGAAAGCTAAAAGCTAGAATATCGCATCTGAAAACATGTCTCTTATCTATAATAAATCAATAATGGAATTAATGGAGTGAACTAGTTGATTACAAGGATAATATTGTATGGATGAATATTTAGAAGATAGATATCCACCCTATAATGATGTGTCACCAACATCAGTCAACATCCTTATCATACATCAAACAAGTTGGTCTGACCTCTGACTATTGTACTAAACAAAAAGGGCACAAAAAGTCACTCTATGTCTAATCCTAGAGCATGGCATAGACTGAGTGAAACATGGAGTGAGAAGATCGAGAATGAAAAATGTTGCATGTAATCGTACTACGGGAATAAATCGTACCTAAATCATTCTTAGGCCCTATCAAAACTACTGCCTCTATAGCATGACACTTCCCATGCCCAATTCTTATGGCCCTCGTATGTCAGTTACCTCCCTGACCACACAATGATTGAGGATCCTGAGGAGAACCCTATGGTTTTCCACCTCATGTACCATCCACCATTGGTGGATCAGGGGCCTACTACCCTAGCATTTGGAAAAGGCTTGATGGAAACTGCTTCTCAGGTGACCGCTGAACCTATCTACCCACACAATACTAAGCCACTGTTGCAAACTATCCTTAAATGTTCTCAAAATCCTAAAAATAGAAACCCATTTTCCATGGGACAATGAAAAAGTGTGAGGAATAATGTTTTGGAACTGAAACTTCATGGGTTAGCTCTGCAATATCCAAAACCTAGAATGCCCTTACGTAGGAGACTTGCTGCTAATGGCCTTCCCATTTGAAGAGCTCAGTTGACTTCCCTCCTAAGGGATTCCTACTCATGAGTGATTCCCTTCAACTTCCTCAATCTTCTCTTCAACATATATGTATGTTGGTAGGGTGAATAGAGTATGTGTATACTAACGAGAAAGATGGAGTTCCTCCTCTAAGCGCCTCGCCTGAGACTCCTCATCTGGAAAGATATTCGGAGTAAAATGTATGGGATCCTTGAACATGATACCCAATTACCTAACCATAAAACTACCCTACTGTAGGGAGATTAGCTCACACATATTCTCATATTTCATAATAAAAGGAAATAATTATTCAAAGAATCCCTTCCCAAAGGCAGACCATGAAGCATTGGTCTACATCCAGTTTTCGAGGTAAATTATCCATCACTGATGTGATTCTCTCCTAATATGGATCACATCCAGAGGAATCCAATACTCTGTTAGAGACCGAATGAAGCTAAATGTGATCACCAACTCCTCAAGTCAAATCCCAGTCTCCATGTCAAAGATAAATTCCTTTTACATTCCCATAGTATACATTCAGGAAGAACCAAATGTCTTATGCCACTGATCATCCTCATCCATTGGGTTGTCACTCCACAAGTCAATATGGTCATCTTGCTGAGCCTCCTCTACTCATACAACACACAGGTGATGTCCGAGATCAATAGTTGAAAAGAAAACAAGGAACTCCAAACACCGGGTAGTGTTGAAGTTTTCTCTAAAGATTCATTATAACTCATTATTTATATTAATTTCATGAAAACATCCAAAAAAAGATGACAATTAATTATGATGCATGTTCCTTTCATAAGGTCTCTACCCCAACACTGGTGTAGCCTCACTTGGTTGTTTGGTAAGCTCAGATTCCTTACATCAGATTCAAGTGGGTCTAAAATCTCATGTCATACCCAATCTTCTCTAGCCTAGGCCACACAACCTGATCACCTAACACTATTGCCACACCAAATAATGAAATACTCAATGTTCCTAACACCACACTCCAATCGAAATCTCAACCATACCCCTTTATGGAATTCTATCATGAACCGACTTCTTGAATAGTAGGAAATGGATTGAAAAATACCGAGACCTTCCTTCCTCCTAATGAAGGAGAGATAATGACCCCCCAGTCCTGACTCCAATAGTCCCTAGGGTAGCGACTAACACTAGGGGTATAGAAATCCAACAAAATTGGGATAGATTACCCTTTTTATAGTAACCAATATTGGGGGATAAGATGTATCAAACCAAAACAATCCATGAGAGATATATATAATGAAAGAAAATCCATCCCTAATACTTGTTTAAGTAAAAATGTTAGAAATACAAATAGAACTTCCTTGTAAGTACCAAAAAAAAGTAAATATTGGAACATCAAACATCCCTAATGTTTATTATAGTAAATTCCCAGATGATATACATAATATATCTACAAACATAAAAATAGTTTTATATTTGTAGGGTGAGCATACCAGTATACTCAACAGGGAAAACGAATGTTACCCGTGCACAAGTGGGACAATCATACTAATGCCCCTATGAGAAAACAAATAACCTCAAAACAAAATAACTAGGTATACTATCCCCCAAAACATCACAAAACCACATTCATCAAAAAATGCATGTCATGTAACGTAATGTAGTAAGCACCTCGATATTTGGGTACCCCGCAACAATTCCCAATAGTTAAATACTTATCCCTAATGGAGAATGTCCTGAAACTATCACACTCTTCCAAAATCCACACCGTCACAACATGCCTACATACACCTTATCTAGAAACCACATCACTTCCTACTCATGGACACCGGGTCCACAACAACCATAGGTCTCACTTGAAAACACCTAGTCCTCTACTCGAAGGCACATTGGAAACAAAGAACCTATCATACAACCAAATCTATATGTCTTGTATTAATAATCAAGACAATGTAGCCTAATTAAGAGTCTTGGGAGATCAATTATTAGATATTGGTGCATGGTAATTTCAGTAACCAACCATCCATCCTCTCACCGAGATGTTGAAAAAGATACCCTCCCCCCGTAACAATGGGGGTGTTTTGTAAAAAGAGATCAACATGGGTGGGGTGCATATAGAAAACATAAGAAAATACAATATTAATAATATAATTAATAATCACTCAGTCCATCATATGGGATTCCAATAATATAACCAATACACCAAAACCATATTTTCTACTACCACTACATGTAGCTATCACCATAAATAATGGTCACTTGAACACCGCTTCACTACAAGGCCCAACACGATTCATACCCCCACGAAATTCTATTAACCAATTATCATTTTCATTATCAAATAATTAATTTATCTATTTCCATTCCTACCTGTGAAAATTAAAAAACACTACATACATTATAAGGTAATGCAACCATACCAACCACTTCAATGTCTAAAAAATAATGAAACACCCAATAAGCATCTTCAATGTTATCCCACCAAATTAATTCAATCACAACCAAACCCATGATACCCATTCCACAACAACACCACACCAAAATTACCCATAAACATGAAAGATTTACACAAATGGTCATGTAGTCTCATTGCCCAACCACTACCCAAATGCAATCCCACTACATAACAAGTCCATCCATTCCAAAATCAATAAAACTCTCAACCCAATATTCCATAACACCACATGTACCACCTTGTACACACAATAATAACCCATTACACCACACCACACTAAAAACATAGATTCCATGATGAAAATAACCACACAAATCAAACAACCACACCCAAGAGAAAAAAAGTGATTCAGATATAGCATTATTCAATCTTTAATTCCACCAAATAAAATATTGGCGATCCCAGATTAGATTTGATCGTGGGGAACTATTTATTTGACTGAATATATGTGATTTACTATATTATAATTAATACAGAAGTGATTAAAAAATAATATTGGTACACAAAAGGAGACCACTCGTAGCTGTGATTTTCAGAAGAACACACACCACATGATTCATGACATGGATAAAGGATAACATATCAATATAAGGGACCACAATCATTATACTATCACTTCATTTATAACTTCTTATTATAATAATTAAAATTTGATTCTACTTTTCCCACATGAACACCTCATTATACCAACCCCACATGATGAAAAATTAAAATATAGGGGAAGGAAAACCCTAAATGGAACAAAAATCAACCAATGATTCTTCCTTGAGCAAAAATTGGGGTGAATGAGTTGAAATAAAACTCTAATAAAAAAAGATTTATGGATACAAAAGACACATGAATACAATGGAAGAGATGTATTTTGGTGAACCATGAGAAAATAGAAGCACACTGGGGAGAGAAGGTCACATCAGGAAAAATCTATATCTCATATCAATGGATGGGGAAACAGTTTCAATGAACATCAATATCGGATCATGGACAAGTCAATGTAGATAGACTATTTGAAAGTACCCAGAGCATTAGGATATTAATGATATAATTAATATCCATTGAAATTATTTTAGAAAAACCCACATTAGTTTTTAAAAATGATATATATCACATAAAATGTAATAGGGATGAAACATGATAAACTAGGGAAAACATGAAATTATCCGTTGATGGGTGAGTCATCGACAACAAGCCACGGACAGCCAGCCACTTACAATGAGTCACTGATGCTAAGATACCAATGATGAGATAGTGATAATGTTCCATCGATGTGGCCTATTGTATCGAGACTCTCCAACGCCGAGACACACTGAAATCTTCACTCACTGAAGCCTCAAACTATTGATGTCCTAGACCAACTGACACCCAGACCTACTGATGCCTCAAGCAATCGACTCCCTCGACCTATTGATGCCTTGACCTACCGATTCCATCAACCTATCAATGAATTGAACTATAAATACTCTTTACCTACCGATTCCCTAACCTACTAATGTCATCATCCTACCAACACTGTGACTTACCAATTCACTCGACCTATATACATATTAACCTATTGATGGAAGAAGTAGAAATTTATAGAACACATGAAATGTGGTATGGTTTCCAACCAGAACACCCAAAACAATAGATATTTTCAACTTAATGGACCATAGTGGTTTAGGCCATTATATTTTTCTTCATTCCTTATGTTTCATTGCACCTAAAGGTTAGGTAGTAAAGCCAGGTTCCCATTATTGAACCACCGTTGTTTTTGATTATATGGTTTATTATTTAGTATGGGGTTATACAATAGTGGTGGTGCCATTGGAGATTGGAATATTATAGAAATTATATATATTTTTATAGTAATAGATACTTCTATCCATTATTTATTTTTGTTAGATGGGAATGATTTATAATGATATGAAACCCCTAGGTATATGCTACGTATTATGGAACGTTAGACCTTCATAGGGTATTACAATATGGTTAAAATAAGTGAGGTAGATCTCTTTATACCATTTATATTAATTTTGTGAAATTCCTTGGAGAACTACCCTATGAGAATAATCAACGAGGGATTGGTTATGGTATGTTGATAATTTGTAGGTGATTTAATTTCACATTTTTTGATAGATTTTCACACTTCTGGTTTGATGATATTCTTACATTACATTAGTTAGACCTCCCTAGTGTAATTTTATAGAACCGTATGATATAATATCATATAGACGCTTGAGTGTTTTATGGTTCCCATATAAGATACATTTGGAATAGGTGGAAGAAATTAGTGACCCTGTTATGAGAAGTGTTTGGTAGGGATAGTTGGGAGACCAAGACACCATTACATCTGAATCAGACCTAAGGGTTCATTGAATTTTTTTAATAAATGTAGACATAATATGGGGTTGGATTGGGTTTAGGATACCATTATGATTTATTGATATTTATTATAACCTCCTATAGAATTCTATGTAGAGAGGTGGTCATGTTTTGTTATATAGGAATCATGATGCATTTGATTTCAGAGGATTCCCCTAGAGTTCTTGTGTAACGAAAATGTCGTAAAAGGGAATGAATTTTCATCTTCCTGGTCTGGTTTACCAGTTGATTTTTGGTTGGTAGATTAAATTTCCAAATCATCTCAATTATAGGAGAATTCATTTTATGAAACATGAAATATAGAGGTTCCACATTTTCAAGAGGTATTCCAAGGGAGCAATAGCATATTGAATCTGATGTTTTCTGTTTTATGGATATCTTGGCCTAGTTTATGAATGAATCATGAGAGTGTGATTAGGGTATATAATATAGTGGTACATGTAACACCACATTATTTTATGAAATACTTTTTATATAAATTTAATTACTCTAATAACTTGTTTTATTTGCAACCCTTAGGATAAGTAAACCACAATATACCATTAATATTATAAATTAAACCGGCCATTCTAACATTACCATTAAAATTTCAAGTATAAATAAGACTATGAAATTATTAAAATTATATGTTTTAGACATGAATTTAATAAATCATCTTTTCATTAATTGATTGGATATCAAAAATTAATAACATTTGATAGTAATGGAATGGTTTTTCTGAATAAATTTTTTTTACACATATGAAGTGTATTTACCTAAATATTTTAAAATAGTCATTATTCATTGATAATTTCTATGAAATTAATATATTATGTATTATATTAAATGTATTATCATTCATCAAATATTTTTTATAAATAGGTAATAAGTATAAATCCAGATTAAATTTAAAAAATGCATTTCTTTTCAAAATAGTTCGTTTATCACATTCTTCACACTTATGATAAAAATAAGATTTCCAATAATAGAAAATTAATTTTTGAAAATTAATTAAATGTTATATATAATCAATTAAAAAATTATGTTTGTGTAATATTTTGAAATTTTTAAAAAAAAAATGAATTTCTCAATGAATAGTGAAAAATATTAAATTCTACGTAGAAATGCATTTTCATTTAATGTATTTGAAAAGATACATTATTTTTTAAATTGTACATAAAAGAAAAAATAGATAAATATTATAAAAATTAATATAATTTAGGTTATTTTATCAAATTCAATGTTCAATTTTGATGTTCAAATTTTTCTTACATGTGAATGTTTTCTCTTATGGAATTTTTTTCTTCATCACGCCTTTGAGTTTTATTATAAATCAAATTCTGCCCATCTGTGAATTTATTAAAATAATGGATTCCATATATTTAATCAATTTATTTAATATTCTATAAAATAGTTAAATTTTGTTTTTTCATACTGAATTTTGAATGCAGTTAAAAATTTAATTATCAGAGTTAAGGTTAAAATTGGTTTATCGAGGGATAAAACAAAAGATAAGTGTATTTATGATAATAAAAATACTATAAATACTAGTATTTAGACATATTTAAAGCATATAAATAAAAAATTTATAATATAAGGTATTTTATATTCATTTTATTTTGTAATTACATTATCATTTTTAATCATTTAGGAAATTTCCATATAGTATCTATGTGGGATCCATTCCCCACCTTTAAAAAGGCATATTCTCTAATCTTTTATTTACACACCATGATACATTTGTTTAAAAATATATATATCCAAAGCCTTCCCATCATCCCCCTCCATTTACTAACAGCCTTTTCTTTGATACCAATCTATGAAGGCTTTAGGTTTAAACCAAATGGGGTTCTCTAAAGAAGTGGTGTAGTCCTTAACCATTATATTTTTATTTCATCATACAACTCTTAAAAATAATTATAAATTATAAATATATAATAATATAAATATTAAATATACAATAATTTGATATTATATTAATGTAATAACTTATATCCATCTTTTCATTCATCTTATTGGAAACAAAACCGTCGATCGTGTGTATGGCGAACTACTACCTCACAAACCGGTGTAATTCATTTTCCGTCACCAAAAAAATTGTTGGATATAAGTATTGATTTATCACACACATATATATATATATATGATATATTTAAAATTAATATAATTATATTATTATAATGAATCACATACCATCATTCATACTAATTTGCGAGAAAATAATATCATTACTCGTGTGTACATGGGGGCTACCACATCCACGAATTAGGGTGATCAAATTTTCATTTTATTTAGATATGGATTAAATTAAAGATATATTTAGTGAATTTTATTATATAAATAATATAAAAATGATCCTTTAATGGTTATATAGTTATTAGCATTATTTCCTTCAATCCGTCAAGAAAATTGAAACAGTGCTCATACATGTGTATGGAATACCGTCTCCACAAACGGTGTAATTAATTTTATTAATTCTATATCTTTAGAACTACAATAAATAAATATATAAATTATATTATTTTAGTAAAATATTTTTCATTATTTTGATTTTGAAATATTGGTATCAGTAAAAGGTCTAAAAATACCTAACCAAAACACACATGAAAAATGAAGCAATTATTATAGAAAACATTATTTTAAAAAGGAATTGTAAATAAATATGTAATAAAAAGTCCTTATAAAATCATATATGGTTTTATATTTATTATTATATTTTTCTATTAGAAATATAATAACACTATATTTATTATGTAGGATGTATAAATGCTTAAAAATAAAATCGATAGATAATGTAAATGATTTATGTTCTCTTTTTTATTTCTAGGATACATTTTCTACATTCAAAAATCATTTCTTTTTTTAGGGTAATATATTTTCCCCTAAAAATGTAATATAATAAATATTTATGTTTTAATTATATTTACTTTTTAGTTTTATGTTGTACATCAATTTGGATTATTCTTCAAATGTTTTTCTATGTTGAATGATATTTTCATCTATCATTTCATTCATTGAGACACATTCCAAAATAACCACTTGTTTAATTTTTGTGGTATATAGTCTTCCAAGGAATTTAACTGTGATTATTATTAAGAAACTTAGGGGTATTTAAATATTCATATATAGATGTTTAATTCATGGGGCTTATGATCCAAATGATTCCAAAGTGGGATATGTTTTCTATTATGATGTCATTACTTATAGAGGTTGTGAATGATTAAATTTTGGAGAGTGTAATCATAAGATCCATATATATAAAAAATAATGAATATTTATATCATAGATTATTTATAAAAATTACTTGTGTTCCATAAATTCTAATATCTTTATGATCATAATATTTCAAAATAATTGTTTGAACAAATATTGACTTTATTAATATTTTCATTTGAAAATAAAATTTATTCAAATTATATGTATTCTAAAATTGTTTTAGGAGACTATTATTATATTGGATTAAATTATATATACCCATGATTGAATATAAAAAAATTAAAATTATTCTTCATTTTATTTTCCAAAAATGGTTCTTTTTTAAAAGAATTCATACAAAAATATAAAAACATTCATTGGTTTAACATGTAATACCTAAAATGTATTTCTTTCTGACATAACCACTCATTGATTTCAATATCACATTACATATTTACAATTATATTTTCAAATATAATATTTTATTTATAATTTTAGCTGATTTTATAGATTAAATAAAAAATTAAATTGAAAACACTATTTTCCTGATGAAAAATTTCATGTTATTTTTCCCAAAATCATTTTTCTTATTGGATGACATCCTTAAATGTTATATATGCTTCGGTAGGGAAATTATCCAATTATACCATAATTATTATTTCTTTATATGTTTTATTTTTATGAATAATTGAAAACAATTACATTTACCCAAATTATTCAATGATGAATTTTTTAGATGATTGTGATATATGTTTATTTTCTAAGGGATGAGTAATGGTGAAACAAATATTAAACCCATTTATTTTCCTTTGGTAATGATATGATAAATTGTTTTTTATCCCCATTTCAATTCATGGGATCTAATATAATGAATGTTTTCTGATCAGTTGGGAAATAAATGTATGGAATATGTTACGGGTGGGAACTCTTTGTCCCTAAAATACATTGGGCAATGATTATTATATCATTATGTTAATAAGAATTAAATGGGTATTTAAAATAGTTATACAAGGTACAATTTCTAATATGTTCTTTGAATAGTATGGTTTCAATATTATTTTATCAGACAATTATTCTCGTTTTATGGTTATATATTCTATTTTTAAACATATTGATCATCTAAGACCTTAATTATTATTCATTTCCCTAGGTTGTGAAGAATATTATTATATATGATATGTCAATGAATGGTTACTATCTTTCATAACATAGTTTGAGATGATATAATTAGCTTATAAACTAGTTAATTATGAATCCATGATTCCAATGACACAAAACCATTATGTTTCTCATATGTGTTTAAATAAAATGAAATTTATTTTCATCTATTATGATTTAATATTTAAGTATGAAATTCATGGGTTTATATAGTCTATATAAATGGAATGTTTAAATTAGGAAATTGAAACTATTATTAGATAAATTTAGTTATATATCTATATATATGTCTAATAATAAGTCTATTTATAAGAAAATATCTTCAAATTACGGTGGAGGATATTGAAAGTTGTTTCAAATATATTATATCATTTTATAGACATTATATGTGTATTTGGATACATAACGCATTACCAAGGGGTATATACATCAATGTTGGTTAATTGAGCTAAAATGGGTCATCACATAGTGCGTGAAAATGGTCATTATGTCACACTTTGTTTTACCCTCCTGAGGGAAAATCATTGAAAATTAATAAACTCATTATGAACCATCAAAAAGGATGTGAATAGTTGATGAAAATGAATGAAATAAGTTCATCTGATTTTATTATTGTTTGAAAAAAAATCCTGATTTTTAAATCTTATTAATGATTTCGTATTATTATGTGGGGTCCCACTATGTATATTTCTTCAGACAATATGCATCTTTTAGTCTATGGGGAGAACCATAAGAAAATGGGTTAAAGGTGAATTAGATAGAAAATGTGTTTTTGGGAATCCAAATGTAATGATTATTGTATTGAAATATATAATGGTTATTAATAATTAGTTATAACAATATTTTTTTAACAACATTCACCTTTTCCAACTCTTGGACTCACCAACAAGGGTATGGTTTCGCTCTGTTGGGTTATCGAGTAGTGGGGTCCATGTCAAAAGGATGATTCAACTTCCTATATTTTGATTATATTGGAGGAAACACTCCATGGAATTTCTTAAATGAATAATAATATGTTTTTTGTGTATAAAATAAATATTAATGTATAGTAATTTCCAAGGAAAATAGAAATTCATCATCATCACAATGGATGAGAATAATGGTTTCCCTAAAGAAACATAAGAAGTGTTCTGATTTCATTTGGATTGTATAGATATTATTCAAATCGACTTCATAGGGGGAAAACTCATAATGTTGATCAAAAATTTTTTATGAGTAATTCTTTTGGGTGTTATGATGATGTGACTAAAAATAAATATTGAAATGGAGGAGGTGTTATGAAATATGATGACAAATCCTAGTAAATGGTTTAAGGATAGTGTGGAATGATTATAGTATTTATATTGTAGAACTCCATAACTATTTTATTCAAATAGTCAACTATTTAAACATTATTCTCTAGAATAATTTCAGTATATATTTTAAATAATATTTTTAATGGTACTGCTAACCTAGAAAATGTATTTCATGGAAATGTCAAAATTTGTGAAAAAACATGATTAATGGAAATATAATCATTAATATATTCCTCATGTTGAGATGAGGGTTTTTAGTTGAGAAAAGTACATTTCTAATATGGATAATATAAATTATATAGTATTTATGATGTTTTAATTGATTATTTATTATTGAAAAAGTGTGTTATTTTATCGTTGATGGGGTTTTCATCATTTTTTTATTTATGGAATATATTCAATAATATATCTTTTTATTTATTAAATCCGAATGCACATTTTTTTTCATTGAGTTTTTATAGTATTGATAATTATTAACATTTTTCTCGAGAATATATGAAAATTTTATTTATATATTTGTAATTTGAAAATTAGGAGAATCATTATGATTATTTGTGTATTAACGTTAACTTGATTTTTTTAAATTCAATGGTATTTGTTTTTTTGGGACTGTTATTAAGCATTACCATTTTTGTTGTAGATTATGTTTAAATTTGGATTCATTTTTAAAGATTATTGTAATGATTCATCATATAAAGATTAATCCTTATTTAATAAATATGTCTAAACATTTGGTTCTGATGAAACCCCGAGATAAAAGGAATGGATTATCATTGTTTTAGGAATCTTCTAATCCATTACCACTTTAGGAATGATATTTTAATCTTCATTTTATGGAGTAATATATTCTGTGCACAAAGATCAAAGTCAAAAAATGGATGGGATTAAAATTACCAAATTGAAATAATCAACTAATTATCATTTTTATTGTTCTTTATATTTTAGTAAAAATTCTAGAATCATTAGGAAATTGATCTTGAGATAAAAATTTTATCCAGTTAACATTATTTATAATGAATCAAGGATATTTAACTCATTGCAGATTGATGGTTTTGTGGTGGTTATCTTTTCCATGATTATTCTCTCTATATTTCCCACTATTAATCCTAGGGTGTTATCACTCTCTTCAATGTCCTTATTTTGACATTCCACCAATTTTATCCTATATTGATAAAATAGTTATATTTTTTTAAAATCTGACCTTTATAATACATTTTTTACCTTTTCAAGAGGATGTTTTATTAGCTTGATTGACAATGTTTTTTTTTTCATGATGGAATTATAAAATTTCAGACAAAAGGAAACCATATCAGAAATTCAAGGAATAAATTTATTAAAGGTATGATAATATTACACCACATGATTTAACCAAATATTTTTCATATAAATTTTATTTCTTCGATAGCTAGCATTACATGAAATACCTAGTATTATAAAAACATAACATACTATTAATATTATAATTTATATACTGACCATTATTAAATTACTCTATAATAATTGGATATGAATTGGACTAAATAAATTATTCAAATGATAAGGTTTTCTCAATAATAATATATATTCATTTTTATCAAAATTATTAAATATTAAAATAAAATCTATTTGAATATAAAAGAAATATTTTATTGAAAAAATTTATTATCATTAACATTTTATCTAAATAAATTATGTTAGAAACTTCTAGAGAATTATATTAATATAATTTTTATAATATAATTTCATTTTAATTTTTTATCACCCATATAATATTATTTCATTGCATGGTATAGAGAAAATATGTTTTTATGTTAAAAAATTAATTTTTTTCAAAAAAGAAGTTTGATTACATTAGGAGACCATTTTTTCAAACATTTTTTTTCCATATTTTAAAATTTTATATTAACTACATCAATTCAATTTTGATATCATATATTTAAAATTATATAAGAGTTAATTTTTATTAATTATCTACGATGATAGATTTTTCTATGAATATGAAAAAATAATGATTTTTTAAACCTATATTTTCATTAAAAGGATTTTAATAGTTAAATTTCTTATTTAAATTATTTTAAAACTGTAATTAATTCATTTTAATTATGATTAATATAATTTATTTCATTGTAATAAAATCTATTTTAAATTTTTATAAAAAAAATTTATACTTATTAAAACATGACATTTTTAAAAACTCTTATTTATTGTGTCTACATATGTATTTTTTAATTTTATTTAGGATCTTTATTGAATTTATTATATAAAATTTTATTGATATTATTAATAAAAAAAATTTATATTATATAATAATTTTACCTTATTTATTAGATAATTAAAAGTCGAAATAGTAAAAAATACAATGACTCAATTAGAACCGGTTTATCTGTGTGTTAAACCAAAAAATAAGGGATTTTTTGATAATAAAACATGTATAAATATATCTTTACAGCCAAATGTAAACATTATATTATTCCAAGATAGGATATAAGGTTATTTTGATATATTTTTTGGGATATCATTGGTCATTTTTTATTCTTTTTGGTAACTTCCTTGTTGGTTCCAAGTGGGTATATCTACACACATATAAAAGGAGATATCATATTCTCTCTAATAAACACTATATGATAATTTTAGTTTATCACATCCCTACCCAAAACCCTTACACACATCCCTCCTTGTTTTATTTTAGTCATTAATTTTTTTAAATCACCCTCTAGATAATGATATATCTGTAAACCTATAGGGGTTCTTTGAATATGGGTTGTATTCCTTAACAATGCATTTTCATTTTATTTATTCTTGTGTATCCTTAATATATTTTTCAATTTTACAAATATAATAATATCACTATATTAAGTATAGTAATTTTGCATTATATTAATGGTATAAACTACAACACTCTTCTCCCCCATCAAATTGAAAACAAAAATATCGATCGTGGGTCTTGCAAACTGCCGCCTCATAAATTGACGAAATCCATTTTCAATCACATAATGTAATGAACCAAACTGCCATTAATGGAAATCCCTCTTGATATAATTAAATGTCTCTTTACATTTATATAAAATGTAAAACATTTGTTTTTATGTTAATAATTTTGAACGTTGCTAATATAGTTGTTGAACAGTGATCACATGATTAGTATAAATATAGGGCTTTAAGAAATCCAAATTTACTCAGGCAAAGGAAGCGATAGCCTCATCCAGTAGAATTTCACCATACAGAGCCCATTTGTCAGAGCTCGAAAAAAATGTGGAATCCTTGGGCTTCGCTTTTGACCAAGCCCAAGCTGAGCTTCATCATGTCAATCTCGGACGGGACCGTCTACAGGAGAAGTGGATGTTAATAGAAATTACCAATCGAGCGATGTTATCCGAGCCACCCCAAGAGTCTTTCACCATTGCACATATAACCCTTAGGTTTTATGTGGCTGTTTTAAGAGGGTATGTATCTAATCGATAGTACTATGATCATGAATATTATTTTTGTATATAATAATGAATTTAATTTCTTGTCATTATTGAAACATTGTAAATAGTTTTTAAAGTACAAAAGGTATTTTAAGTTATTATTTAATTTAAAAATATATTTTATTAAATTAAGGTATTTTTTAATTAAATAATATTTTAATAAAATATTATTATTAATATTAAACTAATTTTTCTTAAATATTAATGATCTGAAAATTTTATGAATTCAATTATAATTTTTATTAAGGTTTGAATGCCATTTCTGTTAAAACACGTGAATTTTCGATAAATGATGGTTTTTATTTTAAAAGTATAAAATTAAAATATTTTGAAAATTATTAAGATAAAATAAATGTTATTTATGGAATCATGATGTCGAAATTATCCAACGGTGAAGTTTTCATAATTTTCTAAGACAATCAACTTTTTGGGTAAAAATTAAATACCGTTTAAATATATAATGTGTTTTATTGCATCATAATGACCCAATGGTGATGTAATAAAATACTATAATATTTATTTTTGGCCAATATATGTTTTACCATTAAAATAATGTGATTTTGGGTTTTTTGACTTACTTTTCAAAGCATTAATGGACCCCTCAATACTTATTAAACACCTTGACTTTTTAAATGGTTTTACATGGTAGCGTGGCTCACCTCCACATAAGTAACTCCATTATTTCAAAAATTTTGGACTATAGAGATATAAAATATTTTTTTACTCTACCATTTTCCAAAAACTATTGGAAAAAACCATGGGATGGTTTGTGGTTTGGATTAATTTAATAAAAGGGGTCCCAAACCTAAATAATAAAGAATTCCATCACCATTCCTACATAAACCCACCCAAGATCCTACTTCCTCCTGACTAAAAGCCCTTGATGTTCGTCCAACCTCTTCCCTACTCTCTCTAGAATCCTCTGAAGGTGACCCAAGCTCCCACAAAGCCTCTCTCAGGCCTCTCTCAACCCTTTGGATGCACACTTCCAAGTACGGTTTTTTCTTCCCTTCTCATTTTTATCCAAATTTTTTAAGTTGTTTGTCCCTTTTAATTTCAATTATGAATGTTGGTGTATGGTTTATCACCTCCATAATACTTCCCTATTTATCTTTGAATGATGGGATACCCCTTTCTCTCTCATTAAATGCCTCCCATGTACACCCGTTACTGTGATGAAATTCCGAAAGGAACTTCTCCCTCCTCATTTACATTCAAGCCATAATTTTGTATCATGAACATAAATTCCATTATAATTGTTGGGACGTGTATCTATATGACCTCATTAAAGTCCATTACATGTAAATATTATGAGTAACCCCTTTCTCTCTCATAAACCATTTTTATGATTTCTTATGTCACGCCGTTATGCTGCCGAAATCGCACCGATTTTCTAAGCCAATGTCATTTTGTAGTGAATACCATGCCCGTTTCTCCATCAAGGGTATTCACATTTGTTCACATTTACTTATTGATTATAATTTTTCATGTATTAATTCCATATTCCTTTATCATGGAATAAATTATTATTTTTTATTAATCCATGTTTTATGATCCATGTGGCACACTTATGCATGAAATGAAATGTTTAAGAAGGGTGCACCCTTATAGCACTCCAATTCATTGGGTAAAGTATAGTATCATGATACGTCATGTGCATTGATTGTTGACTCAATATAATTAAAGTTCAACAAGGCTTTACTCATGCTTCATGTGCAATGAAGGTTTACTCAAGCTCTATGTGCAATGAGCCTTGGCTAATGCTAATTACATGTTAAGTGTTGTTGCCACATTTCCATGTTATGATTATCATGCTTTATCATGCCTTTATGTTCATGTTTCTCTTGTGCTTTATTGATATGCCTAATTTCAAACATTTATTGTACCTCTCATGTTATTCAATGTGTATTCCCTTACTGGGCTTTATAGATCACCCTTTTCTTATTCATGTCCTCATGTTATCCCATGCAATGCTAAGTACGGTGGAATGTAGTGGTCATGAAAAGGAAGTTTTCAACAAATATATTGTATTTCATGTTTCAAGTTTTTATATAATGATCCTAATCCCCAAAGACCCTAATCCTCTTGATCTATTTGTGTTATCAAGTGATGTTTTATGTAACAAACCATGTTTAAGTTGTAATAAAAAGCAGGCTTGTCATAGTTGGTATCAGAGGATATGATTAGTTATTTTTGGGATTAGGATTAGAAAACCCTATAAAAGCCTTAAATACAAGACTAAGTATAATAAAAACATACCTATGTTTTGGTGAGTATTGATTAAGTGTGTTATCAATTAAATACATCCCTGTCTGGATATGAGCAGGTAGAGGCGAATCTGGCACAGATGAATCCTATGGGTAAATCCCGAAAACACCGCTTTCAGCTAGACTCGAACAGGAACAGGTTCACGTCAACGATCCTAGCTACACTCTTGGTTACAACACTCCCAAGGGATATGATTTGATAAATTCACAATCTTAGTATGAACCCTTATTAAGGGAATTAAAATAAATTCCCCTAAGAATATATGTTATAAAGTAGATCATGAAAAGCCTAGATTGAAGCCTATAGACTCATGATTTATGGAAATAAAAGTTTATTTATAAGTCCTCATCTTTTTTCCATCGACTTCCCTTTATGTGTTACCCCTAACTTTCCTTTTATTCTAGCCAATGGCCGATAATAGGAGGACTCGGGCTAACAACCGTTGTGAAGATCAATGTGATGATTGTACTAATGAGATGCCCAATCCAATGGGAGATGGAATCACGAACATTGTCACACTTCTCTCTCAGCTAACTCAAGTTTTGAATAGAAACACGGGTCAATAGGAACGTTCAACCCCCCCTAATAAAGATCAAGTCGCTATCGAGAGCTTCATGATACAAAGGCCTCCTACTTTTAGTGGATCATCTTATCCCATGATCCCTGAACAATGGATAAAATCCATTGAAAAGATCTTCTCCATCCTCCAATGTTATGAACAAGAGAAGGTTCTCTTGGAGGCTTATTGTATGGAGGGTGAATCTGATCAATGGTGGACGTTGATAAAAAATATAAAGCCTGAGGAGGAGATAGAGGCGTTGGAATGGAAGGATTTCTGGAAGATGTTTTTTTGATAAATTTTTTCCGCGCACCCTCCGGCATAAGATGGAAAGTGACTTACTTTCCCTCATCCAAAAAGACGAATAATCTGTTGGAGCATACGAGGAAATCTTAACAAGGCTTGCACGATATGCTTCTGGATTTGTCATTACCCTAGAATGAATAGATGACCAATTCTTTGGTGGGATGAATCCTAGCCTGTAGAAATCATTAGTGATCCGTGACTTCGACAGCTATGAGGAAACTATCTGATGTGCCTTCAAGGTCAAAGTGGAGATTGTAGAATCACATGGGTTTCATGGGGGTGATAACTGTAATGTGCAATTCAATGCTGGTGGTCCGATGGATAAATCCAACAGTGCTAAGAAGATCCAGCACTACACTTTCCAAAAGTGAGGAAAGAAGAACCCTGGAAATTGCCTTAAGGGGACGAGGAAATGCTTCAGGTGTGGAAGGAAAGGGCACCTAGCTGGTAACTGTCGGAAAGAAAGACCCATGGCTGCGACAGAGGAGGGGAACATTCCGTTCGAACCTCAATGCGTTGTTCAATGCTTCAAATGTAAAGAACTGGGTCATTTTGCAAATCAGTGCCCTAATCCAAGGGTTTTCAGAGGCAACCAACAACCTCCAAGTCAGAAAGGAAGAGCTTTTGACATCACTTCTATTGATGTGAACCCCAACAATGATGTGGTGATAGTTAGGCTAGTTATTCATTCACGAATAGTTAATGTACTTTTTGATTCGGGTTCTATGCATTCTTTTATATCTCGAAAGTTTAGTAGAAAAATCCCAGAACCACCACAAATCATGGAAGTGTAGATGTTAGTGAGTACACCAAATGGGGAAATCATTGCATCCAATGAATATAAGTCCTAACCTATTATAATCTATGGATTGAATTTCTCGGAGAACCTCATCATACTCCCTCTAGTGGAATTTTATTCAATTCTTGGCATGGATTGGCTTTCCATATATAGAGCCAATATATATTTTCGGGAGAGGTAAATCACACTCCATATGGAGAATCGTCCATCGATTCTTTACTAGTGTAAGGAGGGAGATGAATCTGCTTTAGCTCCATCATCTCAAGAATGGATATTACTGCTTATGAGCACGCGTATCTAGCTCAGATGATTGTGTCCAAGGAAGAAACCATCCTCGAATAAATACATATTGTGAAGGAATTCGCTAATTTGTTTCTTGAGGAACCGTCTATTCTTCCTCGTAGAAGAGATGTTGAATTCTCAATTGAACTTATAACCAGGGATATACCAAAATCCAAGACTCCATATTGAATGGTTGTTGTAGAGATTGAAGATATGGAGAAACAACTACAGGAAAATCTGGATAAAGGGTTTATACACCCAAGTGCTTCACGCTGGGGTGCACCAGTTCTCTTCGTCAAGAAGAAGGATTGGTCAATGCTCCTTTGCATCTATTATCGTGAACATAACAAAATCAAGATAAAGAAAAAGTATCCTCTCCCAAGAATTGATGACTTGTTCAATCAGCTGTGTGGAGACCAATACTTCTCCATGGTGGACTTTTGGTTGGGATATTTTCAAGTAATGGTGAAGAAGGAAGATATCCACATGACTACTTTTTGCACAAGATACGGGAACTATGAATTCACCGTAATGCCTTTCAGGCTCACTAATTTTCCAGAAATCTTTATGGACATAATGAATAGAGTCTTTAGAGATTACCAAGACAAATTTGTGGTAGCCTCTATCCATTATATTTTAATATACTCCAAAACCAAGGAGAATCATGAGGAGTATTTAAGAACTGTACTGGAGACATTGTGCAAGAAGAAGCTCTATGAAAAGTACAAAAAGTGTGAGTTCTAGTTGAAGGGAGTCTCATTCTTGGGCCATATCATTACAAGAAATGGGATATATATGGATCCCTCCAAAACTGATGAAATTGAGGGATGGCCAAGGCCAACATCAGTAACCAATATCCATATCTTCTTGGGGTTATATGGATATTATCGACGATTTGTGAGGAATTTCTCACGATTTTCCAACCCTCTTACCAAGCTAACTTGGAAGGGAGTAACTTTTTCTTGGACTGATGAATGCGAAGAAAGCTTTAAGGAGTTGAAAAGGAGGCTTATCACTGCGCCCGTTCTCACTTTACCCACAAGTGGGGAACTTTTTCTTATTTTTAGTGATGCTTCAAAGAAGGGCTTAGGCTATATGCTGATGCAGAATGATAATGTTATATCCAATGACTCAAGGCAGTTGAAAATCCATGAGAGAAATTATCCAACGCATTATATGGAGTTGGAGGAGGTGATTTTTTCCTTGAAAATCTGGCGGCATTATCTCTATGGGGAGAAATGTGAGATATATACTGACCACAAGAGTCTTAAATATATATTCACACCGAAAGAGCTTAATATGAGATAGAGAATATGGATAGAGCGCATCATGGATTATGACTGTTCAATACATTACCACCCTGGGAAGGAGAACAAGGTGGAAGATGCCCTAAGATGAAAGGACACAGCGATTCTATCAATAATGAGAATTGACAAGGATCCAATCTTCATTAACATGACGAAGATGGACATGGGAATCATAAATTAGGGATAATCATCAATCCTTTCAAAAATAATTTCTGAACCATCTCTTTTGGAAAGTTTAAAGGATGCTCAAATCGATGATGTGGGAATTCAAGAAAAAGTGGAAGCTATCGAAAAAGGGAAATCCTCGTAGTTTAATGTCAATGAAGAAGGAATTGTGTGGTTTGGGAAAAGACTGTGTGTTCCATCAAGTCCGGAGCTGAAGAATGAACTTTTGGATGATGCATATAGTTCAAATTTCTCTATTCACCCAGGGATCACAAAGATGTGTCGAGATCTCTGAGAAAACATTTGGTGGGATAATATGAAGAAGGAGATCGCTGAATATAAATCAAAGTGACTGGTGTGCCAGCAAGTGAAGGCAGAGAGGCAGAATTCTAAGGGGATGATGAAAACATTTCCCATACCAGAATGGAAATGGGATTACATCACCATGGACTTTGTCACCGATCTTCTGATTACATCCAAAGGCAATAATGCCATCTGGGTTGTTGTGGGTCATCTTACAAAGACTGCACACATCATTTCTATTCAGGAGGATTTCTCATTGGATCAATTGGAACAGATATATATCAGGGAAGTGGTAAGGTTGCATGGAGTACCACTATCTATTGTGCCTAACTGAGATCCATCATTCACCTCTATGTTTTGGAAGAGTCTTCAACATGCTCTAAATACTGAACTGAACTTCAGTATATCTTATCATCCTTAAACTGATGGCCAATCCGAGTGGACTATCCAAACACTTCAGTACATGTTGAGGTCATGCTCAATGCACATTAAAGTAGGATGGTATCAACATCTTCCTCTGGTTGAGTTCTCTTATAATAACAGTTTCCACTCAAGCATCCAAATGGAACCATATGAATCCATGTATGGGAAAATGTGGAGAACATCGACATGTTGGGATGAGGTCGGTGAATGTATGCTTCTTGGACAAGAAATGGTCAAGGAAATGGTGGATAATGTGAAAACCATTCAGCAGAAAATAAAGGCAGCTCATAGTCGATAGAAGAGTTATGCTGATAATAATCAACGAGACCCTGAGTTTAAATTTGGAGACATGGTTTTCCTATTCATATCTCTATGGAAGGTCATGAGAATTGGAAATAAAGGGATGTTATGCCCATGGTACATCGGCCCCTTCGAGATTCTAGATCATGTCGGGGCTATGGCCTATCGACTAGCACTTCCACCTACCATGGGCAAAGTACATGATTTATTTCATGTATCCGTCTTAAGGAAGTACATACTAGTCCCTTCACATGTACACTCTTCAGAGGTGGTACAGTTGGAGGATGATCTTTCTTATGAGGAGCAACCAGTGACGATCATAGATCATAGAGAAAATGTTATAAGAAATAAGACAGTTCCCCTCATCATGGTGTTGTGGAGAAACCACAAGTTTGAGGAAGAGACTTGGGAATCGGAGGAAATGATGAAGATGAGTTACCCACATCTGTTTTAGTGTGGGAAAAGGAAAATTTCGAGGGTGAAATTTCTTAAGGGGGAATATTGTAACAACCCAAAGTTTCATTAAGGGAAATCCCTCTTGATCTAATTAAATGTATCGTTATGTTTATATAAAATGTCAACTTCATTTGTTTTATGTTAAATTTTTTTACCATTGCTAATATAGTCATTTAACAGTGATCACATGATTAGTATAAATATACAACTTTAAAAAATCCAAATTTACTCAGTCAAAGGAAGGGATGGCCTCATCCAGTAGAATTTCCCTGTACGAAGCCCATTTATCGGAGCTCGGAAAGGAGGTGGCATCCCGCTCTTGACCAAGACCAAGCTGAGCTTCATCATGTCAAGCTCAAACTGGACTGTCTATGGGATAAGTGGAAGTTAAGAGAAATTACCACTTGAGCGATGTTATCAGAGCCACCTTAAGAGTCTGTCACCATCACACACCTTACTCATAGGTCATATGCGGTTGTTTTAAGGGTTTATGTAACTAATCGATAATACTATGTTCGTGTACATTATTTATGTATATAATAATGAATATAATTTCCCGCCATTATTGAAACATTGTAAATAGTATTTAAGTACAAATGGAGTTTTTAGTTATTATTTAATTAAGAAATCAATTTTATTAAATTAAGGTATTTTTGAATTAAATAACATTTTAATAAAATATTATTATTATTATTAAATTTATTTTTATTAAATATAAATGATCTTAAAATTTTATGAATGCAATTATAATTTTTTTAAGGTTTGAATGCAATTTCTGTCAAAACCCGTGAATATTCTGTAAATGTTAGTTTTTATTTTAAAAGTGAAAATTAACATATTTATAATATTATTTAGATAAAATAAATGTTATTTCTGGAATCAGGATGTCAAAATTATCCAACGGTGAATTTTTCATAATTTTCTGAGACAATCAAATTTTTGGGTAAAAATTAAATAATGTTTAAATATATAATGTCTCTTAAGACATCATAATTACCCAATATTGATGTAATAAAATACCGTAATCTTTTTTATTGGACAATATATGTTTTACCATTAAAATAATTTGATTTTGGGTTTGTTTGACTTACTTTCCAAAGCATTAATGGACCCCTCAAGACCTATTAAACACCTTGCCTTTTTAAATTGTTTTCCATGGGAGTGTGACTACCTCAACATAAGCAACCCCATTTTTTAAGAAGTTTGGACTATAGACTTAAAAAATATTTTTTTTCCTCTTCCCTTTTCCAAAAACCATGGGAAAAAACCATGGGATTGTTTGTGTTTTGGATTAATTTAATATAAGGGGTCCCAAACCTAAATAATAAAGAATTTCCTCACCTTTCCTATATATACCTACCCAAGATCCCACTTTCTCCTCACTCAAAGACCATGGGGTTCATCCAAATTTTACCCTACTCTCTATAGAATCCTCCCAAGGTTCCCCAAGCTCCCACGAAGCTTCTCTCAAGACTCTCTCAAGCCTTTGGAAGCACACTTCCAAGTAATGTTTTTTCTTCCTTTCTCATTTTTGTCCAATTTTCATTAAGTTGTTTTACTTTTTAATTTCAATTATGGATGTTGGGGTATGGTTTAGCACCTCCCTCATACATACCTATTTATGTTTTAATAATGGGATACCCCTTTCACTCTCATTAAATTCCTCCCATGTACACCTGTTACTATGTTGAAATTCGGAAAGGAACTTCTCCCTCCTCATTTACGTTCAAGAAATACTTTTGTATCATGAACCTAAATTACATTAAAATTGTTGGGACATGTATCTATATGACATCATTACTGTCCATTACATGTAAATATGATGAGGAATCCCTTTATGTCTCATCATCCATTTTTATGAATTCTTATGTCACACCATTACACTCCCGAAATCGCCCCGATTTTCTAAGCCAATGTCATTGTGTAGTGAATACCATGCACATTTCTACATCAAGGGTATTAACCATTATTCAAATTTACTTATTGATTATAAAGATTAATGTATGAATTCCACATTCCTTTATCTTGTAATAAATTATTATGTTTTATTAATCCATGTTTTATGATCCATGTGGCACACTTATGCATGAAATGAAATGATTAGGAAGGGTGCGCCCTTATAGCGCTCCAATGCATTGGGTAAAGTATGGTATCATGATATGTCATGTGTAATGAGTACTGAATCATGCTAATTCAAGAGAAATTAGGGTTTACTCATGCTTCATGTTCAATGAGGGTTTACTCATGCTCTATATGCAATGATCCTTGGCTCATGCTAATTTCATGTTAAGTGTTGTTGCCACATTTCCATGTTATGATTATCATTCCTTATCATGCCTTTATGTTCATGTTTCTCTTGTTATCTATTGATATGCCTAATGTATAACATGTATTGTTCTCCTCATGTTATTCCATGTGTATTCACATACTGGGCTTTATAGCTCACCCATTTCTTATGCATGTCCGCAGGTTATCCCATGAAATGCTAAGTACGAGGGAATGTAGTGGTCATGTAAAGGAATTTTTCAATAAATATTTTGTATTTCATGTTTCAAGTTATTATGTAATGATCCTAAGCCCCAAAGACACTAAATTTCTCGATCTTCTTTGTTATATCAAGTGATGTTTTATGTAATAAACCATTTTTAAGATGTAATAAAAAGAAGGTTTGTCATACATAATCTGACATATTTAGAAAATTATGTATATTAAATATTTATATCATAGTTTTTATGAAATAGTTTTTTTATGATGCTATCACATCTACTTTCATACTTTCAAATCATTTTTTAAAGTATAACATTTCACATGCGTATGTGTAGACTACCGGCTTTTGAATGAGATGTCATAAGATTTTAATTATTTTACAAGGACATTAATAAGGATTGATTATGTAAATATATAAGACATCTATGAAATAAAAATGATTCAATAAAAGTTATATATTTTTTCCCTTATATTTATTTCACCTATAGAGAAAATGGAAATTTCATTCAAGCAGACATACAACAAACCTACTCCATGAAAAGTGTAATACATTTCCTATCTCAACCTTTTATAGATTACAATAGATAGATATATAATAAATATCATCGAAATATATACTATTTTTTTATTTTGGAGATAATTTAACCATGATCATTGAGAATTAATAAAAAATATCAATCCAAAACAAAGATGAAGAACAAAGAAGTTATTTTCCAAAAAGGGAATCTAACAAGGTATTGTTTATAAATAGGTAATAAATGGGAATAAAAAATCATACACATTTTGATATATTTGATTACAATTACAGAATATATTTATCATAAACCTATAATTATTTTATAGTATTTCAATTTGTTAAAAAATATTTTGGGAGTTGAGATAAGGGATTTCTGGTCTATCTTTTCTTTCTGGGAGATGTATTCCATATTCACCAATTGTATATTTTTAAGTGTGTATATAATTCTCCACAGACATGTAATATCACAAATATTCTTATTTTAATTATATATTATTTTTTATTTTAAATTATTTTTATATTTTTATTAATATTCAAAAGTATATAAAGATGTAATGGATTATCATCCAACAATTATTTGTATGAGACGCACGACATGTTCACCAAAGTGTTTCTTTTATGTGGTATATAAAGATATATATATATATATCCAAAAGGTAATTTTTTATTATTATCAAATAAATAGTTATTCAAATATCCATACATGTTTCATTATTTCATATGGATTATGATTCATATTATACTACTATGGAAATGGTTTTATTTCACAACAACAATTTTTATCACTACTGTTTATGATTTTTTGGATGATAAAATCATAAGATATATCCTTAAAAAAACTCAAGAATTTCTTTATCCTCCCATTATTTATGAATATTACTTGAGTTCTTTTCATTATCTTCATATTATGTTCCAGAGAGGTAAAATATTGTTTTAAAATAAAATTTACATTATTTTAATATTCTGTTGAAAAGTTATTTTAATCCGAAATACATGTTTATTAAAAAAATCATGAATGATTTACTATATTAGTTTAAATTCGTTTTACCAATGATTAGATTATAAAAAATATTAAAAGGAATAATCCAGTATATTTCAAATCAATGTAATTTTAATGTTACATAAAAAATATGAAAGAAATGCTTATTTTAACATGTAAAACATGAATGGTATTAACTAACACCATGACCCCTAAATTAATAAAGGATCACTTTATATGTTTCCATGATTATATTCAATTAAAATTTGTATTTATTGTATTGTTTGATTTTTATATTTTTTATAAATTAATTGAAATTGAAAATTTTAATTTCCTATAGAAATTTTCTGTGAAATTTTTTCAAAATATTTTTCCATCTCAGATGATGTCCTTTGATGTTACATATTCATTACTAGGGATATGATCAAATTTTACAATCATTATTATGTATTTGAATTTATTATATTTATAATTAAAATGTTATTATGAAATAAATTTATTTTCCCATGTTGTTCTATGACTTGTTAATGATATGATTATGAAACTTTTTACTTTTCTATAGATTATTCAATTATTAAATGTTAATTAAACCTACTTATTTTCTATGGGTTATTTAGAGATGTAATATATTTTAAACCTTATTATTTATATGGATTATAATTTGATGAATCCATTAGGATCATCTTCCACACAATTATATGGATTATATGATCTATATAAACTATATTTCCCTAAAATACTATGGGAAAATTTTCATATCTCAAGAGATAGAGAGGACTGGAATGGGGAGTGAACCTAGTTTCGTAAGTTACTCTATCCACTATAAGTTTCATGGTAATGAACCACAACTACAAATATTTTTTGGAGAGAAAACATAATACACGATTAAAGTATTCTGAATGAACCCTAACTACAAAAATGGTTTGGTATGTGAACTAAATCAGCTATGATTGTCTTGAAAATGGGCCTTAACTACTACGGAAATCATTTTATATGATTACGTGAATAAAAAAATCTATAACTTTTGACAATATTATGATTAATTAGATTATTATATGTTATCCCTTTATGAAAAAAATCTTATGGACTACCAATATTTATTCTACGAGTCATGATTTTGATCTTTGATATGCAGGGTAATGTTTTAAACTATTTCTCTCAAAACCCTAAACTCATTTTATATTGGTATGAACATTATTTGACGTTATTAATAATCTGATTTCACAATTTTTTCTGTTTTATTTCCTTAGTTTTCAAAGAAATTTAATATGATTCATATATATAAGAAATGTGCATTTTAAGAAGAACATAGTGGTAGATGATCCAGTTCACTTATGCACAATTTGTTTAGGTATACATGGTTCAAAATCAAAAAATCCTACATGATCCTTATTCATTATTATTTATAAATAATTTAATATACATCCAATTATATTTAATTTCTATGTATGAAAATTTTGGGTCACTACAATATGGGTGGTACACTCACATGGTATGATAATTTTAGTTTATCTTATTTGTGTGTGGGAACTACTTGATAAAGATCATCAGTTATGGGAAGGGTATAAGATGATGATTTATGTTTTCAATATGACTATTTCGAGCATGGTGACCCCTAGATTTGGCATATTAAATTGAACTACACTATGATGAGTTATATTTAGGAGAGGAGTAAGGTTCCTTGAGACTATTGACCCATTGTTTGACATTGACACCAATTGTTAGTCGACATAGGGTTCAGGATTGGTTTAAGATAGTACATCCATGTTTTAGATGAACAAGGATCGAGGAAATAGAAACCTGACTATCATTGGAATCATAGTTTACGCCAAATTTAGATAAGATCATACCAAATATATAGGCATAGAATTTAGTGTTCTATGAAATATACACCTATATACCAACCTATCTAATATTTTTTTTCTGTTTTGATAGTCGGACTCCTTGGGAGTAATTATTGACCATAGGATTTAAGGAATCAATATGGTAGGTAGTGCCAAATTTTCCATTTATGTTTGGTACCCCTAATTGAGAGTTTAATCATGGTGAAATCCTTGAGAACTATTATCAAGATTCTAAAATTAGTCATGGGTGATGTTAATGTTGGCACTTCAGGATTAACATATTCTTATATATGCTAGAAGTTTATTATGGAAATGGATGGGGCATATAATATGGTAATAGGATAATTTTTTTCACATGAGCAATGGAAAATTTATCATATGGTGTGGAGAGGGTGTGTTTGTGAGGTTGAGATTGGTTATTGGAAGGTCGTTGTAATTTTCCAATCATTTGAGTAAATCAAGTAATATTGGTATGGTTTCCATGATAAATGCTTCATTAATGATTGAATACAGAGAGGTGGAGTTCTTGTGTAGGTGTCAGGCACATGATTGCTTTTGAATAGCCATAAGTTTCCAATTGGGTATGTTCTTTAGCTTATGTTATAGTAGAGTTAATCTTTTGAATTAGTGTACATTCAACCATGTCATTCCACCCAATATTGGGTACATACTTTTGTGACCATGATCAGAAATATATATGTACTACACGAGAAAAATGATTCAAAATTCTATTTTCATATTTTATTGACTTTTTAATAGCTATTTTTCAAAAGAATATTTTTTATGCGGTTTTACTTGAGATTCATAAATTAGACATAAGTGGGTGGTAGGGAACCACATCTTCCACACCATTTGGTCGAAAAGGGTTTTGTTTAATGGTTGTTCAAGTATTTGAATGGAATATTCAATGTGTCCATAATTGTATGGTGAATAAGAATATTACCATTTGTATCAATTTAAAGTCATTCCATGGAAATAATTCGGACTCAAATGATGTGTTTTTATAAGTCGTACGAATTTTAGAAGTCATATGGTTGTTAATATTCCATATAAGGGATAAAATATCTTATGTATAGAGACATAGATTGGTATAGGGAGGATAAGAGAATTATATCATGTCTTATGTTATGTGGGATCATATAAAAACCATCTTCATGTATAGGATTTGTTAATGACCATTGTATTTAGTTTTATAAGCTTAGGAAATGTGTGTATCTATGGTATTTATTGTTGTTTTGGGAATTAAATAACAAATTGTGGCCATTTGAATTGAAATTCACAAACCAAGTCACTTCTGTGATTTCCTTTTGATCACCTAGGATTTTATAGGACGAGGTGTTCTAAGGTGTGATGGTTTTGAAGACATATGTTTTGAATGATCTATACATTATAAAGGTTTTTGATATTTTCATTTAGTGGAGGGGTCAAATAATAACACGACCATAAATATTATGATTAAAGTGACAAAACTCTTAGAAATGATTATTTTGGATGGGGTATAAATACCAGGAGGAGTATTAGTAGTTCTGATGAGTTTCAATAGAATTAAGCATCAAAACCACCATTTTATGAAACATATCCTTGGGCATACATTTGTAACATGAATATTTATACCCATGCTTGTCGACCAAGTTACCCAAAATTTAAAGCCAAATGGGTATGATAAACCATGTATTTGCCCAAAAAAAACCCATGCATTATAGTCCAGTGCCATAAAGGGACTCCAACATTTGGGGAATGGATTCACTAAGCACTATCATCAACATTGTGACATGTTCTATGTGGGATATTGAGGAATTCATGGTGGGTTTACGGTTTACCAATCCTTTAGAAAAACTATGTTACCCATTAATGACCTTACAAATCACCATTTTCACCTCCTAATTTTAAAAAAACCTTCCATTCTTCATCCCTCAAACACAAAAAATACCCACCTCTTGCGATCTTTCCATCCCATACCTAGAAATATTTGCCGTGTCTCTCTTTTACGAGATCTAATTTGAACTCCACCCTTTAGGTTGGATCCCCCTTATCTAGTCTATCAATTATCTTCCATCTTATTTCATTTTTTTCTTCTTTCTTTCATGTATATTCTATGTGATATCATATTCCCTATTTTTCATGGTGTTTGTCTAGTTTAATTGATTTTTATCTTATCATCCTAAATTATTGGTTGATAATTGATGGGTGAACATTCCAATTCATGATTTATGTTTCTTTTTTACTTTACCTAAAATTATTATTTATTATATTATATTTTCATTGTTTAACACATTTCAATTATCATGTGATTATCTTAAAATATGAAATAACTTAAATTTATCACATAAACATTATTTTTACAAGATTTGACAGACATACATATGGTTAGAGGTTGATGAGCTCATCCGAAACCACCCAAGGTCTCGGTCTGATCAAATTTCATGATTTCTATTGGTCTAGTTTGATGGAGTGAGTAACTCATCAGGGGAAATGAGTATAAAATAAAAAATTTTAGAAATGATTTAAATTTAATTTCCACAATTTATTTAAAAATCAAATAGTTAGAAAAAAATAGATCATTGTAAAGTAATATAATTCTAATGATTTCATAGAATATTGATAAGGTCTCAGGTAAATACTATACAATATTACTTAATATGTAAAAATCAATTTACTTAATAATTTTATTTAAATAAAATAATTAAGGACAATTGTCAAAGAAATAATTTTGTTTATTTTATAATACAATTTCAATATTTTTATGACTAGATTAAAAATAAAATAAAATAAATATTGTATTAGAATTTTCAATACAATAGGTTTAGTCTCAATATGTGACTTTGTCCTCATCAACTGGTGATGACCTCCAAACAAGTAGTTTATATAAATAAAAAATCATATTCATAAAATGGATCAGGTATTACAAAATTATACAACTATCTAGCTCTCACAAGTTCTCTTACACTATTATCTATCGTAGTAAAATGTTTATTGCTCACCCGGGACCTCCACCACAATTATATGAGGGATTATTAATGATTAAAAGGGATAGGAGAAGATATCAGTTTATCATATAGTATATAGAAGAATAAATTTTGATTGAGATAAATAGGGTATACCAAATTTATGAAATGTAAAAAGAAATAAACTAATTGAGAAATCTAAAACAATGAAGGGATATATATTCTCGGTTTGATTTTTCGTCCAACACACGATTCCTAGAAATAGTTTTGAAAATTGATCATGAGTCAGGCTCTTGAATCGTTAGTAAAATAGAGTGACGTATACACTTATATTAATGACTATAAGAAGGCATAAAATGTGCATTGTGATTTATATTCCTCAAGGGATTAGATAATGATGTAGCATGTAAGTTCTTGCAAGCATGTATAGATCTATATGTGAGAAGATTTTCATCTATTTACTCTAATATTTTTTATCGCACTCCATAATTCTTCACATACATTTCATGTGGGAGTCTTATTATCAGTAATCACACTTATCATGTGTATCCATGTGGGAATCCAAATATTTTTCATCATGTTACTTAGGGATGACACATATTTTATTGATTTATTTAGATCCATTAACGTAAATACATTAATATATTTTTTGGAATTAAATTCCATAATATAAAAATTAATGAATTCACATAGACTGATAATGTAAGAAATAGATATGGCGAGTCAGGAATGGTTAATCTTCATCTAGAAATGAATTTTTCTATAAGTGTCTCAAGATGATGTTTTCTCTTTTTGGTGGTAAGTCAAGCTGGAGGTGGAACATTTTGTACATAGAAAACTTTTTATGATAGTGATGAATCAAGTTGTGGTGAGTAATCCTTTTAGCATTGAATCCTCTGATGATGGGATAGTCTGTAATTTTCTCATGATTTTTCAAAATTGTATTCTTATGGTATGAAAACCTTATAGTGTGTTATTCGAGTACTTCTCCAATTTTTCATACTAACCATGTATTGTGATAATTGATACTCAATGGTGATGGAAATGTGATATAGTTGGAAGTGAGTCATCCATGATGGTGTGATATGGTTCGTGGAGCCTCATACATATCAATTTTATTCACATATATCAGATTATAAAAATACTACAGAAACAATAAGATATATTAATGTACTGATAAGAATGATTTAATGATCAGTAAAATAAGGTCCTCAACAATTACCCCATTTTTGATGATCAAAAATATTGGAATCAATAGTAAACAATTCATGGAATGAAATTGAACAACCCAACATTATATCAATGAGAAATTATAACAATATTCATATATATAAGTATGGTATCAAATAAATAAAAGAAATATTATTATTGAAATATCCCAAGAATATGAATAAATGAAGCATAATTAAACTATTTACTTTTCTACCTCTCATACTTTTCGGATTATCAAACATGTAAAACATAATAAAAATATAAATATTAATGTTATTTTGAATTGAAATGAAGAGAAAATTGTAATTATACATTAATAAGAACAATGAATATTCTGTCAATAGTGGAAATCATAATTCTATTACAAAAAACATTCCCATGAAAACAGAATATCTATTCCAACAACATTCTCAAGGCTGTGCAAACTATTCAATGTGATATTTTAATTTTCCCCTAATATTTCTCTGTATTTGAGATAGTAGGTGAAACAGGGTTAGAAAGAGATTACTGAATAGTATTTGGAATCATAATTCTAGTTGTATCATGAGATGTTTGAGTCTCTCTTATAATAATAGGAATGAGTTTTCTCATATATTATGAATGAGGAATATAGAAAGGTTTGAATTTTATAAGAAGATGTATGGTTTTCTCCCTAGTAACTCCGAGTCTACAATATTCTTTCGGGGTAATGTGAATTTAGTACTAATTCAAAAAGGCAATTCTATGCAATTAGAGAAATGGTTTCATAAGGTTTATAAAATAAATTTTTATCAGACACCCACTATCTATGGAATTGAATAAATCAATTTTCCCTTCCATAATTTTTTTCATCAATAGAGTCACATCATTCAATTATCTTACTTACTTATTAATGTCTTGTGTAATAGGTGGCATATGAAAATTATCATCAAAAACAAGAAATTGGAATCCATGGAATGTTTGGTCTAAATTATTAAGAGATTATATTTAATGTCATTGTTTTCTCGAAATAAATTCATATCCATGTTATAACAACTTATCATCATGTTATCATATTTAGTAATCTGCTCAAAATTTCTAATAATTTCCAATGGAACGATATTGTCCCAACATAAAAGTATAGATATCATAGGATAAACCTTTTCATGAACCACATTTTTGATCATATCAGCAAACAATTGAGGTGTAATATAGGTATAATAATATAAAGATACATTCTCAATACTTTTAAGGATTCTATACAAAGAAGTTATAAAAGAAGACATCAAATTTTTTAGAATATATTTTATCGATTAAACACATTAATTATCTTGTTATTCTCAATATCAATATTTGGATTATGATGCCTATCTTTGACATGATATGATGGATATCTAATTCAAATAAATAGTGGTCATTCTTTTTAATTAACATTGTATGTAGCGGTTCATGATCAATCAACAACTTGATAAAAACTAAAAAAATCACTTCTATAAAATCATCCAAGTACCTTATTATGACTAAATATACTTGGATGGTAGGGACTATTGCAGTAGGTGGAGATTCCCTTACAGAAGTATATTTTTATAAAATACCAGGAGCAATAATTTTATTTTCCCTTGATCCCTCAATTCATCTATCATCTCAACGATCCATTCCACAATCCTTTGGATAACTCAGGACTACATTTGGGAACATTACTCATTATTCTGACATAAGGATTATCCATCTATCTAATGGTTTATCAAAAAAGGCTTCAACAACAACATGTATTGATCCATCAAGTAAAACTGTAGTGATCTTATCATTATATGCACCTACACTGTATGTATCATTAGGAAACTCAACACGAGCATCATGTTCTTCTTCAATCAGAACATTATATATTTTTACAAAAAATAACTGATTCATCTTCCATATTGATAACAATATAAGTATCATTATATTAATATACTCAATATAAATATTTTTCTTTTTCATCTTGATCAATAAAAAAGAAAATTCTTTATTTTTTTTTGCTATTCTATACTCAATAGTAGAAGTCACTATAATCCTAACAACATCAGAAGAATCAGAAACAATCATATCAGTTGCATCAAACTATGATATTAGATATTTCTCCCATTCTAAATTTTCATCATTTTTTAATATTTCATTCCACATCTACAAGAAATTTGGTTCAGTTTGTAAATACACCAGAAGAATAATATTGATTTTAATTTATTTCCACAATTGTTTTTTCTAAATCAGCCAACTAAGCCCTCTAATCCATAATAATAATAATAATAATAATCACTATTATTACCATTTCCAACATCTCTATTTCGACTACTATTTCAATTATCATCATCCCCTTCTTCCTCCTCATCCTCCACATCATTATCAAACATCTAATATATTTTAAATTGTTGCACTACAAAAATATCACTTTCATCTTCATCAATTTTCACTAATTGTTATTTTTTGAGAAGTCTTATAGGTGAGATAAGATATCCATTTTTAATAGAATTTGATTTAGGAGACATATTCTCTCCCCTCATCAAAAAATTCCTTTCTCCTCTTTTTATTTTTATGAAGACACATATTCTTTATCCACATATAAATACTCAACAAACAACTCAGGTTCCAGACTAGGAAAAATAGGATCCCTAAGCAAGGATGAATGATCCATAGGGCTAAAATCCATATACAATTTCTCACATTCAGCTTCCGACATCTTCTTTTAGGGGTTTCAGGTGATTCTAATAATTGAAAAAATTACTTTTGAAATAGGAAACCCAATACAGTCTATGATTGACACTACATCATCTAAAACTAACCCTTTTACTTTGTAAAATAATGAAATGAACATTTGGTTAATCTAGGAACTATAATTTGAAGTTGGATTGATAATTTATGACTTGTGAACCATAATATTTATACATAGATTAATATTATGTCCTATTATCATAATATTTTGTACATCGATCATGATAGAATGAGGTTGAAAAATCACCCTTTTGAGGCATAACATGTACTTTAAAAATAAAAAGAGCATTTTTCATTCCACTTCAAACTCAGAAAACTTTGGGGTTCTTATTAATAATAACTATTTAGTTCAATTAATGATACCTAAATCATAAAAAAATCACTTTATTCTATCATAATTCCTTGACACCCGTCATAAATTTTATCAAGGGTTATTATATGACTTTAAGAATATTTCATCGAAGAAAAAAACTATTTTCTGACATTTAATATGAATTTTTATTTAGTCGTCACCATCTTAGGAAAAACAAATATCTAGAAGATGACAGAACTAAAAAATAATCATAGGATAGTTGGGTCACTAATTTTATGAGAACTAATCCAACAATAATTTTTTTGAAGAACACTGAGAACCAAATACTTACATGAGACAAACCACTCTTTCAAAACTTCATTTCTTGCTACAAAATCCTTTTTTGATTTCTCGGGGTTAACAAGTTATATAGTATCATGAAAGCTTGGCTCACCATTTTTTTCTTAGTGGATCGCAACGTAGATGGTGAGGACAAATAAAAACACATCACTCCATCCATGTGGATCTATCAAGTAAGCTCAGTCAAATGTCAATAGTATGATTGTAGTTTTGAAGGTCCAGAAAAGAAGGATTTCACTATGATTATAAGATCATATAAGGGTGTAGGAAACAATGTTTTTTGGAACTACACAAACGTCCAGTTCATATAATTTAGGATTTAGTTATTTGAAAATATAAAAAACAAAATAATACATGGAAATTGAATTCAATAACTGAGAAAACATTCATATCAGGTAACATAAATAAAGTAAACATAATGAATAAATTGTTGGTGGTTCTGAACACATTGAAAAAAATGAAAATTTTTAATGCCGTGAATACATTTATTGTGTAAAAAACAAACTGTGTGATATTTCAAAGTAGTAACATGATGATAATAGGTAATATATTATAATGGTGTATTACTCATGTGATTGTCCCCCAATGGTCTATCACCCAATAGTGTGTCACCAAATGGTGTGTCACTCAATGGTGGGTCACCCAATGGTGTGTCACCCAAACCAAAATTAAATTCAATAATTCATGATCATTCCTAATTCCTTTTTTTATTGTTCATTTTCTCTGAATTTAAGATCTTTTTAAAAATATCAGTCACATGATGTTTTTACCAATAATTTCAAGATTGATATCACCATTTTTCAACTAATCTGTCAAAAAGTGATGTTTTATATCATTGTTCTTTGTAATTGATATTTAAAATGGATTCATAGAAATATTTATAGCAATTATCCCCAATTTAGGGGGAAATTGTGGAATTTATATCCATAGTATATTAATGTGTGGTATATCTATAAATGTTTTGCACTATATAAAATATCTAATAGGTATTTAAATTCTACTGTTGATAATGTAATACAATATTGTTCTCACCGCACCATTAAACTATAGACATTCCCAAAAAGTAACATTCTACGGAGGTGATTTTCTATCTAACTTACATACACTGAAATCATTATCAAAATAATTAACCGGATCAAATGCCTGACCTCTGGGGAAAAAAATTATAAATTGGTTGTATACATGAGAATGGTGAAAAACATTAACAATATTGATGTTTGGATCATGTGGATTATCTTGAAAATAAGCGCACATATGTACACATTAAAAAATATCTAGTCAAAAAGCCTTCAATTATAGAAGACTTCCAATCATACCTATGTAATTGGTTCAATCCTTTTGTTTCCCTATTTTATCATGTACCGATATACAAATGGTACTCATAGATTTATCACTTCTCTTACTGTCATATATGTTAATTTTTTCAAAAGATATTTTTAATATCTAATTTTATTTAAACTAATTGATTCCTTATTTGGAATAATATGAAATTCACGCAATAATTTCACTTCACCGTACATCATTTTGAAATTTTAGTATATAAAATATTTCTTGAATATCTAAAAATAATATCACCAATGTAGATTTTTACTGTTTAAAATCTCTTGAAATTAATTTTATAAAAATAGTAGGATCAAAAAAACCTTTTGAAAATCATATTGAAAAAAATACTGAATCTATCATACGAAGATCTTGGATCATATTTCAAACCATATAAATCATTAGATAGTTTGAAAACATTATTTGGAAAAATGAGGTTTTTGAAAACCATGGGTTTATTGAAGAAACCATCCTCAACTATTAAACAATTCATGAAATAATTCTTAACATTCATTTAATAATGTTTCTAATATAAATGAGGTATATATGCATGCATTATTCTAATGGATTACAGTATGGAACTGGTGAAAATATTTCATACTATTTTATTCCTTATTCTTGACTATAACCTGTTTCAACAATACTGTCCTTGTTTCTATCTATTGTGATTAACCCATCTACCTTGTTCCTAAACACCAATTTAGTGTGTATATATAAGGTGATCTTGGGTCTATCTAAATGTTCTTACAAATTTTATCTATCTTATTAAATAAATTCTTCATGCATTTTGATAACCAATAATTCATCACTAATAACTTCATTGATGTTGTCGGGTTTAATATGGAATGATAAATATTGATGTTCAACCTGATTTTAATATATTCTTTTGTATGTGTACCTCTATTTATATTTCATGCAATAATATCTAATCGGTGTTATATAAAGGATCCAACAAGACTATTAAAAATTGGGATGATAAATATAGGTTATTATAATGGCTCATGTTCTAGAGGATATTGAAATTTTTCGGAACTAGATGATTTTTATAACTGTTTAATAGAATAATGAATAGTTATGAAATTAATGTTAAAAGTAGATAAATCATACTTAGGGTTTTATAAGGATTTTTAGGCTCATGTGAATATGTTTCATAAAATTTTGAATGAATAGATTCTTTCATTGTCTTGGTTCATCAATTAGAAACTCTATAATCCTTTCTAGAAATTTAACAACCCATGAAAATTTCTTCAATACATTGGGATTAATTTTTTTTCCAAATTTTCCTTTTTGTTAATTATAAAATCATTTCAACGAAAATTTCAAATGTAATTAACCATAGGCTTCATATTATTGGAAACATAAAAAGAGGTGTTTGTAATGATAGGTCCAATTAAAACTCAATTTATTAGGTAATATGATATATTCACATCCACTTCCCAAAAATTAGATAAGTAATTCATATTCATTTTACATGGTTTTTTCTATCTCTTGAAGAGTTATATTCCATCTTTCTACCCAATAATTTAACTAAGGGGTCATAAGAGAAGGTAAGTTATGATTATATGTAATATTTTAGAAAATTATTTACATAAATAATTTAAAAACACAGGACTATGGTCACTTCATAGAGTCTTAATTCTAGGTCAAAATAAGTTCACGAGAGATATAGAATACTCGGTGAAATAATAAATATCTTCATTAATCAAATCTAAAAACAAAAAAATGTATAAATAGAAAAATCAACTACATGTTCATAAACATAATACGTCCAATTTGAACTGGAAACTATATATGGGATTAATAAATCTATATGAACCAATAATAGAGGTTAACAATTTGAAACATATTTCATTAATATAAAATAATTATTTTTTCCATCCCTTTTTTGATTGCGGTTAATAACATTATCATTTTGGAACACATGATATGGTAGATCCCTAACTAAACCATTCATAGCATGCTTCATAATTTAGTGTATTTATTAGTTTCTTAGTATCCAGTGTCAAATAAAATATTCATTGAGATAATCCTTCATGAATGAAACATTTTGAGAAAATAAAGAATCTAGAACAATAGAATATACATAATCTATTTTTTATGCTGTTAAATTTAAATCATAATTATAAAATAAATTCAAGCATTATTTTACAATATTACAAGAAAAACATCATCACATAAATATGAGATCTTAATTAGGTTATATTTCAAATGATTAAAACGTTATACATTTTTAATTAAAAAAGAATTAGTGTTACAAATTTGGCCAAGACCGGTGTTTTTTCTTTATAATTATCAACAATGGTCACGTGACCTATATAAACCATATTAAGGATCATTAAAAATGAATAATCTACTAAAAATGTATTCAATAATCTATTTCCATGTACAATAGACTCTTATATAAGGTATTCAAACTGATTTCCAACAATACAAAATTTAGTAAATAAATGACTTTGGTAACCATATATTTTTTGGTCTAGATAGTTTAATAATTAATTCTTTCGGAACAAAAATTTCTTGATAGGTTCCCTATAATCATATTTATGACTTTTTCAAATATAAAGTTTGTTAAGTCCTCTAAAAGAATATGAAGAAGTATAAATTTGAAGTATTTACATACACAAGAAAGTACTCTTTACTACTATCCTATTTCTAGGTACATATCCTCGACCTGTAACATATTTATGTGGAACTTGTGTTCCTAAAATTTGTATGAGAGTTTCTCCAACATTAATTATTTATTTAGTTTCTCATTTGAATGGTTATGTTTATCATTCTCTTTTAATAATGGATCGTTTTATATTTTCAACAAACAGATCAAATTTAATGATTTTATAAAAATCATATTATATTCTGAGTAAATTATAATTGTCTTTATTCTCAATAAGATTATCATATAACAATATTTAAATATTAAAATATTACATATTTATTCACATCATCATCGATGTTTTCATTCATTTAAATATTATAAATAGGTGTATCTGATATAGTGGGTACCTCACTGACATTGGACAAAAGAAAAAATTGGGTATATCATATATTTTCAGTTATAGAGTAAGAATAAATGGATATCCCTTCAGAAGAAATGCATGTGGAATTCATTTCATTCTTGTACCTTTTTTCTTTTTAATTATATCTCCCTTTGTACTTACTTTTGGAATTTCTTCTTTGACATGAACCTTCATTTTTCACTCATAATGCGTGACTTCACTTTCATCATTCTTTATACCGTTCAAATAGGTTCTTTTAAAATCATTGATTTTATTATAACATGATTTCTAGAAAAATAAAAATTTCCTATAAAACATCTTGAACCCTCTAGAAAGATGGGTGATATCATAATCACTATTTAGTTCATAATCACTATCTCTTGATTCATCACCTAGAAATTTCTCTATTCCCTTTTGTTTGGATTCAATTGTTTTAAAGGATACATATTTTCTCTATGGATCATCATCATCTCCTCAGTTGACTTTACTCACTTCTCCGTACATCATCATTTTACCAATCAAATACTTGACAGGTTAAGTGATGATATTAGAGGACACTCTAATTGATATTTATGTGCCTCTCTCCATTTTATGTAAACATATAAGCAGTTGTATGATATTATCTTTTTTGGATTCATGATTCCTATGTGAGTTCATTGTGTTCCAAATATCATTAAACTAGAGGTATATATATATAATAAATTAGATCATCAAGATTCATCATAATGTTATCATACATAATGTTATACATGTTTAGTCTCACCTATTTAACATGAGTAGTTTTCTCATGTGTAATAGATAATTCGTCCCTAATTTCATATTATGTATTCCTTCATGATATTTTATTAAATTATTCATCATATAATGAATATTAAAGACCATTAATTTAATTAAAATTACTATTATAATATGGAATTTTATCATCCTCAAAATCCTTTATAGATATAGTAGGGATAACAAATTTTTCTTCAATTGTAGGGCAAATTTTGAAACGCATACTCTCAATGTTCATTTTAATAATGAATTTTAATTGATTATAATAATTACCATTAAAAAATGGAGGTATCTTAGTAGCAAAACGTTCTTTTCCAGAATATATTAATAAAACCAATTTAAAAAATCATAGAAATTTTATATCATTAAATTAAACATTAGTGAAAATTGAAACTATTTTCAAAACTCTAATAAAAATATATTACTACTTTGATATCAAATGTTTCATGGAGTGAGTAAGTCAAGAGGTGTAAATTAAGTGCCCTGTAAAAAAAATCATTTAAAAATATATTAAAATAGATTCTCCCAATTTAATTAAAATGGAATCGTAAACCAAAATAGTAGATTATTATAAATTTCATCAATACAATAGTTTTCTATGATTATGGATTTCTTATCACCTAAATAATATAAAATATTATTTATTTCATGAAATCAATTTACTCAATGGAAATCTTATAAATACACTAATTTTTATTGACTATAACTGTAATAAAATTTTTAATTTATAATAATTTTTGTTGTTAATTAATAGATTCAATATAAATATAAATAAAACATGTAGCGGAATTTTGAATACCAGAGGGTCAATGTCAATATGTTACTTATTCCTCTCTAATTAGAGATTACATGACACCATGAAGTGTATATAAATATACAATTATTCCCAAAAATTAGGACAACATTTTACAATGCTAAACAATTGTCCTAGACTCACAAGACCACTTCCACTATTATGCATGGTAGTATAATTATTACATGTCACACAAGACCTCTACCATAATTATATGTGGTAATATAAATGATAAATAGTGAGTTGAGAAGATATAAGTGTTTCATCTATTATTGTAGGTGACAATGTGTGTGAAATAAAAATATAATCACACACAGATCATAATGTAAAAATAAATAAACAAAATGAGAAATATAAATATTTGATGGGATAGAGATTCTCAGTTTGTTTTTTAGTTTAGAATGTGATTCCTTGAATGCATTTTGAAATTTCAAATCGAGTGGGGCTCCATAAATATTAGTAAAACATATTTTGATGGGTACTTCTCTTCTCAAATCCATAACAGTAGTAGATGTGTATTCAACTATGGATGCCTTAATAAATTAGAGATGGATATAGGAGGCGAGATCCTAAAATTATGTTATGCTCAATATTTGTATAACCTTTAAGGTATTTTCTCTATATATTCTAATATCTGAAATAAAAATTTACGTACATTATAATATAGAGTTTTCATCTCTTTTATTAGTTGTAGCATGGGTATCCACATGATCATAATGATATTATGTATCTTTATACTTAGTGAGAATACACAATTTATTTTACTTTTTGTGCGACTATTATACAATCATTAAAATATATTTGGAATTAAATTCCAAAATATTTCTTTTTTAAATTTATTTCAAAATGAAAATATTACAAATAGTGATTGTTAGTCATGAATGATAGTTTATAGATTGACAGTGTCTTGTTCTAGAGGTGTCTCATGCTGACAGTGTCTCATTCTAGATGTATGTCAAGTTGGAGATGTGAAATCCTGTACATAAAATAATTTCTATGCTCGAAATTATGTAACTGGTGTTGATTTATCCTTTTCATGGTGATTCCCCTAATGATAGTTCAAGATATTGGGGTCTCATACATTCTCAGAATTCCATTATGATGATATGAAATCCTTATGGTGTGTCATTTAAATAATTTTACTATTTTCTATGTTATCTGTCTGTTGTTTCAACAGTGAATCATATGTGATGGTAATGTGATATAGATGGTGGTGAGTCATCCTTGGTGGTGTGATTAGGTTGGTGGTGTCTCATACTTATCAATTTTCATCAAATGTCTCAAATTATAAGATTCAAATTGCAAACCTAAATCTTATTAATATCGAAAGTATAAGGATTTAGGTATCATTAAAACATGGTGGCCATCCTATCATTATGACCAAGACACCAGCAATGTGATCTCAGTTTATCCTTGACAATTGAAGTGAACAATGATTGTAATGAAGTGATAATTAATATTAAAATGGAATTTATGAAATAATTAATCCTCTTAAATGATTTTATATATAAATATATAAATTTAAATAATTAATTTAAAATATTTATCGATATTCCTTGTATTTATAGCTTCTTAAAATATGAGAAGACTAAATAGAATTATATTAAATTATGTTGTAATATGGTAGGTAGACTACACGTGGCCCGTTTTAATTGATTATTATAAAAATATAATTAATGAATGAATTAAATCTAGTGAAAAAAATTTAATTGAGTGGCATGATACATTTAATGGCCTCTAAAGCATGGATATACAATTAAACATGTTTCTATGGTGTGTCTCATTAGATTATGAATTTTTTTAAAAAATACTTAAAATGAATGGTTAATGGCATGACCATGCCTCCTTAAAATTTTTTACTTATAAATACTTTCCATGCATACTATTATTAATATAATCACGATTAGTTCCTCATAAATTTTTATATTATGCATGACTATCGTACTAGACTATAAATTACATTAAATTTATGGCATGCCCTGAGCGATATTTTGTAACCCATTATGGTTTTCCTTGGACATATTTAGGGGATACCAACAAATTGATTGATTCTTCTTATAAGTGAATTATCACATATAAATTAGATCTATAATGTGAAAAATAAATAAATCACGAAATACACCCTGAAAATAGGGTGTAAGCGCTTTCATGGATAATGTGTCCATGAAGATGTGAAGAAATGAAATTAAAAGGAAGTGATTGATTAACTAACTGATGGGGTATAATGTAATGAATTCTTGTCTAATTGGATCTCTAATGGGGGAAATATATAAAATACAAGGGATAAGAGGTGGGATACCTCTTATACGGAGGGGTTAATACTATATTAAGTCTATTCTGCAAACATATCCAGTTCATATAATGAATTGGGGAAAGATGTGAGATTTTTTCCTATATCAGTTCATTTTAATAATCTGATACTCTATTAAATATGACATCATAAAATATATTATTTTAATGGGTTTTATTAATTCAATTAACTTCTAATAAATTTTATTATTTCTTCACAAACATTATTATTTTATATTGGCTATATATAACAATATTATTTTATTATATGTTAATTTTTATTAAGATTCCATGAATTCACATTTCATTTTCAAAATCAAAAATTGTGTTCAAAAAAATATAATATTTCATTTTAAATTGATTCCTTGACTAAATCTCATTTATATGAGTCACAATATCACTTTTTAATTTTTCCATCATGATATATATTTACCACCTTATGAATTATTTTTATCTATTATTCTTTCTCATTAAGTAATTCATGTTATTTAAAATATTATTTATTCAAATAATTTGATAAATTACGTTCACTTTGTATAAAAAGAAAAAAAAATTGGTTTTTACTCAAGTTTCATATCATTATATTATAATAATTCTCTATGCACTATTTTTTGATATAGTTCATATAATCATGAAATTATTAATTTAATTATACATTTACACATTCCATTGGGGGAATTATTATTTTTATATATACCCCATTGATATATTTAATTATTCATATTAAAATAACATTGAAATTAATAATTCTTATCCTCTGTAATGGTTTTTTTCCTTTCTATTCAAATATATCTATTTTCCATTTTTGAGTTGAAATATAAATATTGAAATTAATCATTAGTATTTAAACTTCCATTTACTTGTTTTTAAGAAAGATGGTTTATCATTATTGTATATTTTTAGAAGATCATTAATATATTTAAATTATATTCAAATTCATGTTCATAAAATTTGTTTCATTCACTTCACATTTCTTAACATATCCATTTATTCAACTAAACTATCTATTTATTGATATTATATTAATGTGATATTTTAATAATTCCATTTGATAGTGATGTTTCCATAGATTTTTTATAAGATATATTATTTTCCAAAAATATTTGTGAGATTATATGAGATAGTATAAAAGTTAAACAAAACCATCTAAGGGTTTATGAATATGGAAGCTATTGTATTGGTTGTTTAAATATTTATAGATGATGTCTTAATGTGTTTATAATTTTCTTGTGAAATATTTTTAGAGTTCTAGTCAGAAATATGTTGAATTGGCATTTAATATTATTATTGTGTAAATATTACTCTAGATTTATATAGGCTCCATTAAAGTGGAAATAAAATCCTAAAACCAATTTAATTATATGATTCAGTATAAGTGTTTGTTATTTAAGGGTTAAAGGATTTTCCAAAGGTTTCTTGGCACCCAATGTAAAGATATACCTCAATATAGCAGTTATCTATTGGTACATTGAAGAGATGAATTCCCCAAAAATGTAACTTCACATATATGTAATGGTATTCTTGATATCATTCATAAGGGTCATTCCATATCTCTATCAGTGGAAGAAATATAATATTGATTCCCTTGATCAAAATGAATGTTGAAATAGAGAATCAGTTTATGAGGAATTTATATGATAATAAACATATTTATTTAGAATTAATGATTAATTATATGGATTATATATATAGATGTTGATTTATATATTTTTAATGAATAAAATATTATGAAATCTATTTTATATAATTCAAACCCAAATTAATGAGGATTTCAGCTAATGATAATTCTATTTTGGATATTGACTATAATTTGTTGTCCAAACCACAAAATGTGATGATGATAATATGAGAGAAATGGATTTTAAAATTATCAATATAGTAGGGAATTTGGTTATGAAAGACCCATCATGGTAGAAAAACTAACTATTAGTGGACATGTAATACCTCGACCCTAGAAGCCCAGATTTAGTGAATTATTTTATTACATTAGAATGATATTCAGAAGTAAAATCCTTATGGCCTGATTATTTTTGTAGTTTTGGAAAACTAGACTACATAAATCCTACCCATAGTAAATTGTGAAATGGGAAATAAAACATGATACATAATTATAAAAAAGAATCCTTGAAAACTTATTCAATGATTTTTTCATAATAAACGAGGGATAGGAAACATAATTCGAGAGAGATAAATTATTAGTAATGGTAATAAAATAAAACTGAATAATGAATCAATAGAAACAAATATTCATGACAAAGTAAATAACATATAACATTATCAATTTAAATATCTTCATAAGTAATAATCATTATGGGAAAGAAAATCAGTGAAACACATGCCATTTAATCAATAAAATGTTATTGAAGTCAATCCGTAGATTTCATCATAGTGTAATTCAAATGAGTAAAAATGATAACTGAAATGAAGGAAATTCTTATTATCAGACGCCATTTATCAGAAACATGAAAACAATTATCATCAAGATCTACCATCCATATTGTTTTAAACAATATTTAAAAACATGTTTTATTTGGCCAACTCCTTTATATAATGATTATATATATATCCATAGATGGGATATATAATGTTTTGGGACAACACATCCCAAAATTCACCAATAATTCCTTATATGTCATGACATATTTAATTAAAAACCATATGCCTTATCAAATATATTTATTGATTATATAATATGTATTTCTCCATATTTCCCTATATAATCAAATAAATTTCAAATTAAATACCGTAGTTAAAAATGGTATATGGATTAAAAAATAATAATATGAATCCACAAATTGTGATTATATTTAAGTATATATGTAATGAAAAATTATTATTATAATTTTATGGTTTCAAGACTATGGTAGCAATCCCAAAAGAATGTGAGGTTCCAAATATAACTTTTAGCAATGTGAAATTTTCATGGTAAATACCTTGGGTGTGGTATTTTAAAAAAAACCTAAAATACCATAAATTATGAAAAAATTGTGATATATAATTACATGGGACATTTTATTCACACAAACAAAAATTGGTATGTGGTTTATATGACATATTATCTTACAGATGTATAATGTGAGATAAAAATATATTACCATGTTATTCCATTACGATGGAAAATATTTAAACATATATATAATGGTGGTAATAATGTTAATAACATAATAAATACCAATTTTATTATTTATAATTTTATATATGAACTTATTATGATACATTTTTACCCTTTCGATAAAAACATTAATTATTTTTAATATTTCGAGTATTAATTTCCTTGTTTTGCAAGTATGTTTTGACTATTTATTTGTTGATCCAATAACTTATATAAAGATTTAATCAAATACATATTTTGAAACATGATTAAAATATCATATATATTAATTATATATTTAAATATAATAATCCACAAAAGGTTGATATAAGAATTTGAATGCACCATTCATGGATATGGTACGTCGTACGTACACATGACCGCAACTTAAATTTCATTTTCATTTTAAAATAATTAAAATAAAATGAGACATTTGTATATTTTTATTCTTGTATTTTTTTATAATTTATGTAACATGAGTTTTTTAAAACTATCCCATGATGCATTCCATGTATAGAATGAATGAGTGACATCGCTTTGAGGAGTTAGTAGACCACACGTCCACAAATGATCTTATCATCACCCCAAAAAATGTAATGTATGAAGGTATGAGTTATATACAAATTAAATAAGTGTAAACATATTATAAATATCAAATATATATATATATATATCATTTAAAACATAATTCCCACCCAATAGAGGTGGTAATGGAAAAATGAACAATCGTCGTTTTGTGAGGCGGTTGTCTGTCGTACACACAAATGGTTTGTTCTTTTCCCATTTGATGGAAGTCCGTGTAATTATAGAAAAGGACGTTCTAATGAAATCATATACCTATATTGTGGAAAATTATATTGTTATAAAATATTGTAATAACATAATTTTTGGGGGTTTATATGGAAATAAAATGAATGTGATCGTTGAATAATGATACCTATTTTTCAAGTAATTATATTGGATTTATAGAAATTCATTTCTTAGGATAGATTTCATCCCATTGGGAGGAATTTAGGAAGATTTTATGGATTTTAAGAGATTATTTTATCATATTTTCGGCAATACAATCTGTTTTATTGGTCTGATAACTGGGATGGGTATCAGCCTTTTTATAATGGAGGAGAAGTGATATTATTATGAATTTATGAAAATGGACATCCACCCACGTTTTCCTTTTGTTATTTTGATACAGTAATGGTTATGATTATATATAATGTATGATTGGTTCTATATATAGAAATAAAATGTATTATGCAAATGTGTCTAAGTCATTTTTGGTTTATTTTTACTGTTAAGTCCTTCTTTAAGTTTGTTTTTCTCTGAATTGTTGTAATTAATTTTATTCGAATTGAATATTTTTGGTAAATAACTAAGAATTAATTATTATAAATTATAAATTGTAATGAGTAAAAATATTTACACTTTTTTAATAAAAATTATATATTTAGATGAAAATAATTTCATATTAATCCCCTATACGGGATGACAATACGAGTTTTGATGAAAAATCCTTTAAAAGATTATATGTTTTTATATCAAAATTTTAAATTCTAATTGATTAAAATGACCTAATGTTTATTATTATATGTAAAATTTATATAATTAATATTTAAAATAGATTAAAAAAAGTAATTTGTCCTTATTAATAAATTAGGTGAAAAACAAGTTTTGCTATAAAATTTATTATTTTTCACTATTAATTAAAAAACTTCATAGAAAAATACCAAATAATAAGACTATCCTAATTTATATATTTCACATTAAAAAATGAATTTTATTAATTCATATGAAATTTAAAGATGTTTCAAAATTCACATTTAATGTAGGAATTCCATTAATATGCAGTAAAACATCTTTTATAAAAGTTTTAGTTTGTATGTGTAAAATAGTATCTGCTATTATGTTATAGTTATAAAATATAGTGAAATAATTTAAAAATATTATATTGAATGTAATGAATTTAAATTTACAATAAAAATTATGTAAAATTGTTATAATTTAGTTTCCTGGTAAAAACATGAAAAATTATTGTTTTTTAATTCTTAGTTGCATACACTGAAATCTATTGACAAAGATAAATTTATTCGAAAAGGTAAAATGCATTAAGGTCTTTGGATTATATGTTATTACCTCAAAAAAAATATTTCGCTTCAATATTTTAGTTTCATTATCTTTTAAAAAATATATGGGTAGTTCCCCTTTATGTAATCCCCATGTTCCTATATTTCATCTTCTATTTTTAAATTTATCGAGAGTAGCTTTAAGAGATGTGTCCTCTAACTAATAAATATATATTCTATAATATCCAGAATTTAGATGGGTTCATCATATTATGAATGGTCAGGTTCTAACACTACTTCATCAGAGATGAGTTCATTAATTTTGTTCAGTTATGTACTTCCTTGTGATAGAAATATGGAACCCATCATTTATCTTTGAGAGATTTGGGGTCATTTCCATTCGATAAAATCAAATCCTACTCAATCAAGAATACTAAAGTGTTTGATGTACCCAGGACTCATATTAACTTTATTACCATATATTTAAACACTTTTATATAGAGATACTTTCAGGAAAAATGATTTCCCACATTGGTACTCTAAATATTACCTCCAATTATCAACATAACTCATTTGTCTACCTTGAGATGCTATAATGGGATCCTAAATACCTTTAAAATTTTTTGAGGTGTCTTTAAAAAGTTATTGTCCTATAATTTTCTATTCACAAACATTATCCCAACATGTTGGAGTAAGACACCTCTTTCTATATAATTATTTATATGGAGCCATTAGAATACTAAAATGGAAACAATTATTTTATGAAAAAATATACCATTGTAAAGTAATAATCTCACAAAACAAGAACATAAAGTTATCATGATATCAACATGTACTTCATTGTCTAAATGCATCTTTTAGAAAATACACGAGTTTGCGGATTGTATAAAGCATTCATTAAGAGTTAGTTCTTCCCTTATAGAAAGAAAATGAATTTATATGGTAAGGTGGTCAACAATAACACATATTGGATAATTATTTACAGTATTCATTTGTATTACCTAAACAATTTCCATAGAAATTTTATCCCATTTCCAATCAAGAATTTGAAGTGGTTAGAAAACTCATTTAGGATGATTCCTCAGAGCTTCAACATGTTTAAAACCAAACATATAAACACAATTTCAACAATTTATCGATTAATGATACCTAAAAAATTGTTCCTAATAATCCCTATAAGTCTTTATGGAGCCCTGGATTATAAATAAATTTCCGCTATAGGTTTAATCTGATAATGAAATTTATATCTCATTTATATATGGAAAATAGAGTCTTTTCAAAATTTTATAACACCATCTTTGCAAAAAATCTCTATAATTTTTCTTCCATTAACATAATTAGTTTTTTTAGAATGCTCGCATCATCAGATTGAGAATTATTTATCCTCTATAAAAATGTTGGTTTTCTAATCATTTTAAAAACTATTAATGTCTCCCCTTCATTAAAAGTTCTCACATCCATATTTATTATATCTATAAATTTAGTATCATTCTCAATCCTCATTTTTTTAGAACTCCATAACCATTTAATCTCAATTCATCTACTGTATTATTTTATTTCCCAAAGATGTATTGTATTGCCAAATCATAATTCTTGATTAGCTCAAGAGGTTCCCTCTATCTCATATTAATCTATTTACATGATATGTTGAATTCCCATACTTTGTAATCCATGTATACCTCACATCATTCACTATATAGATATTGTGTCCATATTTTTTAGAGAAAATTACTACTACAAATTCAAGATAAATGGGTGGACAGTTCTATTTGTTATTATTAAATTTCCATGATGTATATGAAAAAAAATTATAATTTTTTATTAGCAAAAACCCATCTCCCTTCATTTATGCATCACAATATATGAAAAGATGATCACTTATCGATGATAGATTCAAAATTTTATAATTTACTAAAATTCAATTTTGTTCATCAATTCATTTATTTCATTCCTTTTTCAAATCAACAGTAACCCCATTATGTGTAAGAATTTTCAATGGGTTATCCAATAGGGAAAAATTATGAACAGATCGATGATAGTATCCTTCCAAAATAACGTGACTATGTACCTCAGTTAGGTTTTTTATGTAGTCTATTTTCTATGTTCCTATGTCATTCACAGATCAATGAATATACCATCATTATAGAAAATGTGCCTAATAAAATAAAATTCATGATACTATAAATCAAACATTCTAAATTTATCATAATACTATTAACATCAATTATTCATTAGAATGACCTGAAATTGATTCTCATTGTCCTTATAGATTTTAGAATACAACATAACATCATTAATGAATACCACGAAATAATCAGCAAGATATCACTTGAATAATCTATAAATTAGGTCCATAAAATATATGGTTCATTAGCTAATCCCAATGTAAATACAATAAACTTGTAATTTTGACACCTTATCTAAATTTTTTTCTTTAGAATGTATTTATTCTTAAATCATACTTTGTGATACCTCGAATGAAGATTAGTGATTGCAAAATATTGTGCTTCATTAAGTTGATCAAATATTCCATTAATGTGATGTATAGGATAAACTTTCTTTATTATATTATTATTTATTTCCTTATAATCAATTCACAACATCTTATATCTAAATATCTTCTTATCCAAGAGGATAAGTTATTCCCACATAGAAACACTTGGATTAATATATCCATTATAAACCAAATACTCAGTTGTTTCTCAAACTCCAATAATTCCACAGTTGCAATTATATTGGGAGTAATTGATATTTTCCTTGAATTGGGGATTAAATAAATGAAAAATTCAATATAATTCCCTTGAGAATGTTTAGTGAATTCCCATGTAATACATCAATATATTATTACCAAATTGGAACATCATCAATTTGAATATTTTCATCATCATGAGTATTTTTTCATCTTCATCTAGAAAAGTTTCATTTACTAAAGATATAGGGGTTAATGTTGATAAGAATCAGGTGAGGATAATTCTAGTCTAAAGATAAATAGTTCTACATATTCATTACATATTTTTATTTACTTCCACTTATAGTATGTTTTTGCATCATATTTTTTTCTAGTCTATACCAAGGATAATATCATAATAAACCATAGTTATGACAAAAATTTGGGAATGTATAATATTTTTATGTTTCATAATGTTGACTTCCAAACACATCTTTGTTGAAATGATACATCCTATGGGAATTTTATAGATAACTATCTTATTAAATCACAAGGAAATTGTCAAAGTTTATTTTAAATCTAAGTAAATATAAAAGAGTGTGATGATCTAAAACCAAATAAGGCATTGAATAAATTTTAATTTATGATTAATGTATCGACTATCACATTATTTTGTACTTTTACATCCAATATATTGATAACATAATCATGGTCATCTCCCCTTGGCCTATTTTATGTAATATTCCCCAAAAACTGGTGGAATTAATTTGGATAGTTCCATATCACTAAATAGTTGAAACATCATACATAAATATATCCTTATTAAATTTTCACTCATGTTAATTTTTATCGCAATCATCTCACATATAAAAAATCATGTCCCTTCAAAAATTTACCAAGGATATTTTTTAAATAGTTTTCATATTGTATAAAATGTTGAAATTTCATACAGTTCTTAGACATATTCCCCTTTCATAATGATCAGATGACCTCCTCTTTTCATGGTTTCTCTTGAATATATTTATTCATGGAAATTATTTCTCCATTTTGGATCGAATAGAAACTATTTCATCGTATAATAAAAAAGATTTAGAAACAAGTTTCCTTTGGAGATTTTTTCTTAATACCATTAAATAATTGATCAATATTATACTCTTCCTTGTCTATGTAATCCATAACATATTTGGATAAACATGTAATGGTAGATTACTAATCTTTAGAACTTTATCCTTACTTATTTCTGATTTGATGAACATTCTCTTTATCTCATTATGTATATCACATGAGAATTATTTATCAATGAATGTATCCTTAAATGTGCTCTATTATTTTATTTTATTTTCTTCTTACTCACTGTTATTTTGGATCAAGGACCACTATTGATCAATATAAACATTTACTAAATACATAGCAAGTCTAACTGTTTTCTATTCACAATATCCCAATGTCATAAATTTCTTATTCAGATACTTAATCCATTGTTCAACAATAATTGGATTAGTGGTACTACAAATTTATGGTTAATTAAATCTCATAATTTGATCCAAGATAGTATATTCTCTATGTTCAAATGGTTTCTCTATTCTAGAATCATTATATGTCATAACCTAATTATGTTTCTCTATTATTGCCATAATTTTCTCGATTCGAATATCTATTCTATTGGTTTTCTATGTAGGGAAATACATACATCTTCTATGAGTATTGAAAGCATTAATCCTTCTAGGATCTATTTCAGAACATTCACATATACTATATTAATTCATAAAATCATAATGTATAATTCCAAATATGTTACCCCACATTACATAAATTTATGCATCGTAATTTTTAGATTCCAAAACATTTCTTTCTTAGTGGAAATGATTAAATTTAAATATTTTATAATTCTTTGTAAAGAAAATATGGATTGTCCTAAAAATATACCTCGGTACTATGAAACCCACTGCATATTACGGACAATTTTCATGTGATATGTTACACTCAAGTATTTCCTCACACAGATTTTCATAGTTTTTACCCCTATTGATATCATTTCTAAAACCACATCCACATGACGTATCTATATAGGTATGTATTTCTTGGAATACCCACATATTATCAACCCTAACAAAAATTATAGGATATTATTCAATAATTATCCTCAATGTATATTGTAGGTTTATATTCCCTAACCAGTGTTTTATAAATCTTGTTTTAATGTATGGTACTAAAGAACCTCTAATACCAACAATACTGACCTGACCACGGATATAGAGAGATGATAAATTGTTTTATTACATTTTAATGATTAGATGGAAACAAATAATGAAAAATTAATCAATGTATAAATTTTGGAAAAACATATTACATACATGATACCCATATTACAAAGGGAAATAGAAAATTAAACTTGATTCAAAAGAAAATTAAATAAATAGTATCCTTGATATATTATTCAAATATTTATTCTTAAAAACAAGGTAAAGGAAACCTAATAAGGCTGATCACAAACAATCATTATGGGTACTAAAAATGGAATCAATAATGAATCGATAGGAAGAAATCAGCATGAACGGTAAATAACTGATAACACATCTAATTAAAATAATTTGATATGGAATAATCCATATGGAATGGTAAATCAATGAAACTTAAGAAATTTAATTAATAAACAATGACAGAAGAGAATCCATGTATTTTATCAAAGAAAAAATATTTTGGAGAAAAATGATAACTAAAATGAAGGAAATACATTATTATTGGACATCATGTCTCATGAAACTGAAAACAAATACTATCAAGATCTATTTTCCAGGTAGATTAAAACTATAGGTAGAAACATATTTAATTTAGCCAACTGATATGTCTCATGAGAACCTATAAATGAAATGAGGAGTTATATAAATTACATCCCCATATATAATGTAATGTCAAAAAAATTCCCCCTATTAATTAATAAAATTAATAAATATCAATATTCATTATCAAATATCTGTATAAAATAAAGAATTCAAATTTATCAAATTTTTCCATGATATAAAAAAATTAATGTCAATTTAAAAACTATCTTTAAAATTATTACACAGTATTAGAAATATTAATATCAATACAACAAAAATGTAGTTATTTAAGGAATTTTAAAATGTAAAATATTATAATAAGGTGTTTTTTTAAGAAAAGGTAAACAATCACAAAAGAACGTGAGATTGCTAAAATCACTTTTAATACTTAGTAATTTTAATGATAAACTCGTTGATGGAGTTAATTAAAATAAAATTTTAAAATAACATTAATTTTGAGTGAAACATGATATAAAATTACAAAGAGAGGAATATACACCACAAAATGAAGCAAAATGTCAATATTACATTTAATCGCACAGTTGTAAAAATGTGACATTAAAATATCTTACCATGCCATTATTTTAGGATGACTATACATTAAATGAATGAATACTAGAAATCCTGTTTTTTTGATTTTCAATAGCCGGTTTAATGTGTTCCGGTGCCCAAGCATACAACCACAACTTAAACCCAGAAACAGCAGTCAACACACAAAACCATTAGTAAAAATCATCAAATGCGTACTCCTCTCCGCTTCCCCTGCCAGACTCATCTTCTCCAGTTGCCGAGGCCGTTTCCCAACCTTGTGTCCTCCAACACTGAGGACTTTGCACCCAATTCCTGAGATGTTCTAGAACAGGGTCCGGTGAAATCCTCTCAGTCAAAATGTTATTTGCAAAAGACACAACGACCTTGCCATTCTTCCTAGATGTTGAACGAGTCCACATAGGCCGTAGGAGATGGGAGTAATCCTTCCTTGACCAACGTCTTACTGAGGGAGAGCCAGGTCCTCCAACTGGAACCGAGGTTTGCTCACTCTGTACCACCTCACTGAACAAACGACCACCTGTTCCGCACACCTTCTCTATCCCTCCCAACGGGAACTCCCTTCCTTTTTCATCCTGACCAGTAGTTGTGTTCTCCCTCACTGGCATAGGCACCCCCACTGGAACACCTTCATCCACTGTTGCCGCAGGAACTGCTTTCAAGCCCTGCTCAACCTGGCACTCATCATCTCCCACCACATTGGAGTTTCTGACTTCCGTGCAGACCGCTAAGGATGATCCCTCAAACCCCAGTCCCCTGTCACCCTCTTGCACAACCTTCATAGCCTCTATTCTGACCAAACCGACATCAGTCACCAAACCTCCAGCCAACTGATCCTCTAAGACCCGTTCACCATTCTCCTTTCCTGAAAAATCATTCCCTTCCAGGCATTCAGATCGAACATCCTCAACAATGATAGAGAATTTACTACTCAAAGGTATAAAGGGGGGATCCACAGGATCTAGACCCTTGGATTTCTTCGAGCAATCCAAATTCGGATGACTACCTGGCCCCTTCCCATTCAAAGAACCAGGACCCGTATCACCCTCCAGAGTTGTATTTCCAGCCCTGACTGAGTCACCATCCAGCGTCACCGAAGCCACCCCAGAGCATTCTCCTCTGAAAGCTGGCTCCATCGATCTCGAATGAGAACCCTCCTCAATCTGCAAACGGTGATTCCCCTCCATGTTCGACGGGATATATTTCCCTTTACCACTTCCCTTGGTCGTCCGAGGAGGAAGTCCCCTACGGCAGACCTCGGTCGAGTTCCCTAACCTCCTGCAAGACCCATATAATTCTATCCAATCTTCACAAATCACCCGCTGTTTACAGTGGTATTCTTCACCAATCGTGACAAAAACATACTCAAAAGGAGATCTAGATGCCTCTATCTCAACACAAACACGAGGATTCACTGGATGACAGATCGCCTCAGCTCGACTATCTGTGCAAAGGAATCTACCTACCATATTTCATAGCATCTGGATAATTGCAGGGTTCTGGAACGGCAGGGGAAGCTTGGGAAAACTTACCCAAACCGCGATTGAAGGTGAGTCCCTTTTCATGTGCAGGTCGAAGGACCACCGCAGCAACAGAAATCGGGATCCCTTGTAAAAACGAGGCACCCTTGAACATGCTTTGATCAAATCAGCCTCCGTCTCGAAGCGAACCATTATCTGCCTATTGTCGAGTAAACCCACCACCGCTCGTTCTTGGAGATCCCATGAACCAAAAACAAAATGATCAATCTCATCAACTGAGGGCCTCTTGTCCTTGAAGCGGGCGACAAGAGTGAGATTCAACAGGTTGGTCGACTCAGAAAACTCCGTCGAGGAAAAAGGAAGATTCGGGACCCCGTCCACCAGGTCCGGGACCTTAGGGTTTAAAGCCACTTTCGGGAAGGGAGGGAGGAAATCCGGGTTGGAGAATGGTTGGAAGGCCCTCGCCCTCCTAAGAGACAATGATTCTCCCTCCCCCATCGAAGGGGGAGGGACCGGCATGGAGGCCACCGTCGTCACCTACAGATGGAATTAATTGCTTAGCCTTTCGAATATGTTTTGAATTTTTTTCCTAATAATTAAATAATAATTTAATAATACAAATAATTTAAAAAATTGAGTTAACATAAAATATATTTATTATATATTAATTTTGAATTATCCATAAAATATGGTTATATGAAATGAAATGAACAGTTTATGGAGATTGTAGGTCATACGTATGCATGATTGCAACTTATATTAATTTGTATTATTAAATGAATAAAAGTAAAAGATATATACGTATATTAAAATAATATAATCATATAAATATCATCTATTTCACCTGATTTCGTTAAAACCATCTCTTAATACACTCCATGTATAGAATTAGTAAATCACATCACTTTGAGTAGGTGGTAGTCCACACAACAAAAAATGTTGTTATCATAACCCCACAAAATGGAACTAATAATGGTATGAATTATATAAGAATTGAATAATTATAAATAAATTTTAAATATCATATATAACAAAAATTTATATATATTTTTCCATCATAATTTCCACCCACTATTGGAGGTAAATAAAAACTGAAATTTCATCGTTTCGTGAGGCGATAGTCTTCCATACATGAGGACAGCAAGTTTGTTACCTATTAAGTAAATTTGATTGTATGTTATGGAAAAAAACATATAATATAAATATATTAGTATATTTATTATACTTATTTTATTATTAAATAATTAAATATAATTATTTTTTGGATTGGATAATGAAATAGATTGAACGTGATCATTGATGAATGTTACCTCAATTCACAGTAACTAATTTTTATTTATGAAAAACCATATAATTAGTTTTTTTTATATCACATATGAGGAAAATAAGATAAGTGAAGCGGTGTATGGAAATTATTTGACAATATTTTTATTGAACCACAGTGCTTGAGATTTGTGAATAACTATGAGGGCTGAGTTCCTTTTAATAGTGTTGGAGGAGGGGCGTTCTTGTACATTTTGGAAAAGGGAATTCCTACCACATTTTTACCATGTCAATTGGCTCCAATAATGGAAAACATATATCAAATGGAATATAGGTTCTAAATTTGGACATTAATTTTCATTTTTACAATTTTCTGGGTTATTTTTCGGCCTTATGATTACTGTTAGGTCTTTTGTTAAGCTAATTTTTTCTTAATAGCTATAATTAATTTTATTCAATTCCACTAATATATTTCAAAAACAATATTTTTGAAATTATTAAAAATTATAATGTATTATTATTCAAAATATATAATCCATTTTCCAAAACTAAATCATTGAAAAGAAATAAATAAATTTAAAATTAATCTATAAAATGGGATTCCAATGAGTGGTTTTAAAATAAAATATTTCAAATGATTACTATGTTTTTATTAGAAATTTTTAATTTGAAATTTATTCTAAAGACTAAAATTCGAAAAAAATATTTTTAAAATTGATCTAATTTATGTTTAAAACAACTAATTGTTATAAATTTATTAGACCGTAATACTGTTTTAAATTAAAATTTTGTATTTTTCAATATTCCTCAAAAAGTTAAAAATCACATGAAAAAACAGAAAACTAAAATTAACTAAATTATGGTTTTTCATATTTAAAAATTAATTTCATCTCTTCATAATAAATTTATATATGATTATAAATTCATATTTAATATAGGTTCAACATAAAAATCCCGTAAAACTACATTTTTACAAATATTGGTTTTTATATATAAAATTGCTATTTTTATTATTTTATTCCTAAAAAATATATTGAATGAATTTCGAAATAAGTTTTTGGATATATAAAATATAAATTTACTTTATAAATTATTTCTCAAATTTAATATTTAATTCACTTCTCAAAATGTGTCAAAATAGTGTTCTATTTAAACTTGAGGTGGCATGCATTGCAAGCTATCGAAAAATATATTTTTTCTAAAGGTAGAAATATTGTTAAGTGTTGGGGTCATAAATGATACTATAACCACATGATTCTTAGTAGATCCAATAATAATGCTTCTTATCATTGGTTAACTGACTAAAAACACATGTACAGTATATAAACCCAATGTGTGATGGACTAGAAGAAACATTAATGCATTGAACATAATATTGTCTATACCACTTGGATTATAATTGTACCATGTTGATTTCCACTTATTTTTACAGATATTAATGATATTTTTCAATATATTTATTACCTGAAATAATAATAAAGTTCTCACAATCTTCATGAATGATAAAAATTAAAAATAAAATTTTGATTGAAATTCCTTCATTGTATTTTAAGGCATTTAATTTTATTATCCTAAGGGGAATTTGAAATTATATCACAATACCAAATGAGTAAGAGTTTTAAAATAAAATACATTAATTATTTTGAATGATATGAATTTGAGATGTTCATCTCAACATGTTTTTTCATGAGTTTCAGTAATATTATTTTTTAAATTATAATTTAATATTTTTTTTATTATTTAATGGAGAAAACAGTGAAGAGAAATAGTTTATAGTATTTGAATGAGATGTTAAGATACATTTTTGTATTAATGATATATGAAATGAAAACATATTTACCTGCGTAGTTTATCTTAATCCAATAAAGGCTGAGGCATGATATTAAAAAATCAATTGATATTGGCTCATTATACTATAGATGAAGAAGAATATTTCATTGATGAATTCCATCTCACATGGGTTTATCTTACTAAACATGTGTGTTTGATATTGATCTTATGATATATTATTTTTCAGGGACTACACAAGATACATTAGAACCCTAATACTTGAGCTAGATTTGATATTTCCAAAACAGTGTTCATGATTCCCATAGGTTGGAAACTAGAATCTGGCATCATTCAAGTATCATAAAGGAATTATCATCCCACAAAACAATGTAAGACATGAGAATCTAAAAGTTATTTAAACAATCATCAAGGAAAATGTATCATAATAAAATAGGTAAATCAACACCCAAAAGTAAGAATCATGAAGCAACACAACAACTGTGAAGGTAAAATCTCTTTCATATCCCATGTATTCGGTGGATCGCATCTCCATAAGTTAGCTTCGATACTATTAGTCACATGAGATAATAACATACACCACATAAACATTGTTATTTCCATTTTCATTGGTCTGGTATAATATAATCTTTAAATTTCATAAGGAAAAGGTTGTGTGTGAGTGAAAACGACTAATAGGATTTCACCAAGTGCTCCAAAATAAATTCCACATTAATTAATCCAATTATAATTAAATTTAAACTCAATAAGGAACAAAATATAATTTATACATTTTCAAGAAAACATGATTTCATAATAATATAATTATAGAATATTTATCATTCAAAAATAAATGTTATATAAAACTTTTATATTGAATAGTTAGAATGCATATATAAGTTCAATAATCACTATAATGTCATCATCAAATGAATCATATCATTGAAACATATAATCATAATTTTGGTACATTAGTTTATAGTAAAAGGATCTTGAAACTACTCAATTAGTGATCTAGGGTAATGTTTTCCCACATTGCATAGCTCTTTCCATCACGATTTAACTATTTATTGGGGAAAATCTAGTTAGGGAAATTTATTATCCATTTTATCATTGTGAATCAAATTATAAGGGTTCGTATCCTACAATTATTTTCCTAATTACCAATATTATAGCATATATCCCATGTTCATTATTCAATCATTCAATCAATCAATCAATCACAGGAAACTCAATCATATCATATCCTTTCAAACTACTATTTCCCAAGATCCAATTTTCTTCAAGCCTTTCTCACTTCAAAACACAATCAGATGTTTTCATTAATTAATACCTTTGCAAATAATATTTCAATCCAATCAATTTATCTAAATATTCAATATTAAAAAAAATTTCAAGCATCCCCATAATTATCACTAATCCATCAAAAAATTTCAATTCCATTAAAATTGGATGTTTTCACAATTTACCAACCATATTCAATATCAAACATCTTTTATCAAAAATAGAGTTTTCTAATCCTTTTAAAATATAATTCCAACAAATTATTAATTAAATGTCTCAATATTAGGGAAAAATCATTTAGTACCCCGTTCCTTTAATTAGCGATCAAATCAACAACTACAGTGGGAAATTCCAATGAAAAATGAAGGTGGTGGAGATCAATATGGATAACATAGATCACAAAAAATAAAGATGATAATCCAATTCAACCATAAAAAATATCCCACTACCACCAACGATTGATGATTTCATGAATAATTAAATTGTGATGAGGAAACTAACCTATGTTGAAACGAAAAACTCTGAAACATAAAAAGGATAGAGTAACTCAATATGCATGGGAGGAAACCTTTGGTTCCCAAGAGAAGTGACTCTAATTTTCCATGATAAATTATCTATTCAGAAAAAATAAATTCATTAGGTGTGAGGAATTTTAATAAATAATTTTTAATGGTGTAAATGAATCATATTTCATATACGCCAAAAGAAGAACCCCTTCGAGTAAAAAAATCGGTCAATAAATTTATCAAAAACTTTCAACATTTACAAGGTATTTCATTTATCCCATAAATATATATCAATAATTGTGTCATAATTATAAAATAGGTCATAAAAATATTGATTACAATGTAATTTTCCTCTAAAACTAGTTCTCAGAAGTATTTGTTTAGAAAATGATCCATAAATCCCCTAATTCAACACAAATCTAAAGAATCCTAAAAAGACATTAACATATTTTATACGCACAACATTAATTGTTAGAAACATATATCCTTGTATAATGTTTATTTTCACTAACAATATCGCACAATCATTAAGTGTCCTGAAATTCACCCAAACAAAAAGCAAATCCGAACAAGTTTCAAGAGGTAACTGAAGAAATGAAACAAGATGTTAAAATACCCCTTCCATAAAAATTTTCTTTCCTCGAAATTCCAATAATAAAAATTCCATATGAAATAGATGAGGAAATGTTTCTCTCATCAGTGGCTCACACACACATGTAATATGAAAATCATAACCATGGTACTATAACAAACTGACCAATGGTATCTTCTACAATTAATAAAAATTTCCCTAAAAATCAACAGTCTTGAACGGATGGTCATTCATGGATAAATAAAAATAAATATTATGATATTTCCATCTCATAACATGATAAGGTTCATAATGATACTTTTGAAGATATTATAAATTGAACTCACTGTGGATACAAGTCATCTATGTTGGATATTCCATATATGAATCCATTTTTTCAACCATATCAACAATCCCAAAAAACACACAAACCATATGCCATCATTCCGTTATTTTCATAGACATCAGTGACTGAATAATTTCCAAACTCTCAAAAAAATGTCTCTTACTTTATAATCTAATAGTCAATAATGATGTTCATCATAGGAATTATTCTTACTTTGATTTATCAACATTCTATGAAGAATCAACTAAATACTAATGGTATTCTATAATATTAACATTGGTCTAAAAATGTACCTTTTACCTATATCCAATGAACCTAGAAAAATTTCAAGGCTATCTATACAATGCCTCATAAGAAGGAATTCTTAATGTGTACACGCAAGTGTTGTTGTAGGATAACTCGTCCTTTCCCAAATAGTAGTCCCTATCTCCACCAAAATCAAAACCAGATGTATGTATCATGTCTTTAAGAATAAATAGAATTCGTTAACATGTCCATCCACATTTAGCTGATATTTATAACATAGATTTACCTAGGATCCCATGGACTCCTAGAGGCCTCCATTTATATGTGAAGTAATATGGTGATCCCTGTCATAAATCATAGTAGATGGAAAATTTTTTCAATAAGAAAATATCATTCATGTAGGGATGTATCAAATACTAAATTTTGTTTACAACATGAATGTTTATAATGTGATATTATTTTTTAATTATATCAACCACAAACCATATTTAATTCTTCCTTGAAGGGGTATGTGTAAACCCAAAAATAGACTAAATAAAATATTTTCACTCTTCCATGTGGGAATAGATTGAGGCTAGTGAAATATTTATTGTATCTCAATATGGGATTTGACATGTTCACATTTATTATAGTGAGAAACCATGTCATTTATTTTTCATCTCGTACCAAGCCACAAGAATTGATACCCCATATCATAGAATGCATTCAGGGAACAGGTGTTCACCACCAACATATAAGTATGTAAATCCACCACCACATCCTTTCCCATAATAAAAGTATTATATGATAGTTCTAGATAAATAAGTTAACATATAGAGATAACATCCACTCACCATTTGTATCCCTACAAAAAATAAATTCCCTAATTCCGTGGAATTTTTCATCAAACTACTACTCCTGAAGAACCATTTTAGAAAGACTGGAGGTGAATTTCATGACATCCAAAACAAACCCACCTATACTTGTCTATACTCCAAAGAGCAACTGAGAAAATAGATACATTATATCCCACTCTTCTAATGATTCTTTCATGGTTTGGGTTAAACATTCTAGGTCAAAGCATTAGCAACAACCTTCCCCATTCCAGAGTTTAAGAAATGTCAAAATGGATTCAGTGAATGTACTCCACCCAATGCATTAATAAAATTTCCAAATCTATTTGATAGAACATATAAACTTATGATTTTTTTGTAATAATATAGGGTAAACCTTTCATTTAAAAGGTAATATCATCAACTCTTAAGATAATGCATCACAACTATGGGATAGAGGTCATAGGTCATATATTTTTTCTCATGTGCCCAAATTTCTCTAGATTCCCAGGCTAACATGTGAACACCATTCACAAGAATACAACCCAAACCCAATACAAACTGATCAAAAATTACCACATTAACCTACCCATCATCCAGAATATCGAATACCAATGTAAGTGTAAAAATAAATTTCTTATTAGGAATAGAACTCATTATTTTCTCATCATATACAATGTATAGTCCTTTGTTTGTTAGAGAGTTCAATGGACAATAAATATCCAAAAATTATTTAACGAACGTACTATAATATCCCTACAATATATAGAATATTCTAATCATTAAAAGAGTACATGGTTTTTCATGTCATAACAGCATTCAAATTTCAAGATCGAATGAGATTCCATGTTCTAAGACCATGTATCCTAAGAACTTCACTTATTGAATCTCAAAATATCATTATTATAATTTGGAATTGATTATTTGATTTCACAATATTCTTGGACTACACTCATATGATTTACATGTACATACTCTGTTTTAGTGTAATCATTGGTGTCTTCTAAAAATACCACCAATAACAAGTCAATGGACTTATTAAATATTCTAATACTCAATGACCTAAATGGTACTAGAGTATTAATTAGACCAAATAAAACAGTGATGTACTAATAAAATTCATAACTACCCTAGATGGATAAACTAAGAATTTCATATTATTCAATTCTCAATTTTTTATTACCATATTAAAGATAAATATTTGAAAAATAATACTCCTCATTCATCATATCAAATAAAATAAAAAATCAATTGTAACATATACTTATTCTTCACCGTAACATAGTTGAATTTGTTATGTGAATAAGGGTTCTTTATGAATTTTTCATTCCTCTATTTTTTGAAATTCACAAACACATTTTATAAAGTAATATTATCTTTCAGTAAGAATAATTTCCTTATGGAAAATTAAATTTCTATATGTGATGTTTTATTCTTATCATGGTTTTTAATGTCTTATTCAATGTTTTCATAAAACCAAGTCTAATTTTTTTATTATGTATAAAATTGGGATCATTTTCAATAACCTCAAAATCATAAAGTTCCTTAAGCTACCGAGTCTTATTATTTTCAGGTTTCAAACCCTATGAAATCTAGACTCCAAATTATCTAAGCTTTCGGCACTAAGTTCTCTAAAATTTAGTGTCGGAATTTTCAAAAATTCAGACTTTGAATTTTCTAAAATTCCGACACCAAATTAATGAATTCAGACTCCAAATTATCTAAAATCTAGAATCCAAATTCTCTGAAATTCAGACATGAAATTCTCTTAAATTCAAACATTGTGTTCCTCTGAATTAAGATACTAAATTTATATGAATTCATAATAAAAATTGATCAAAATTCAAACTCTATATTCATTATAATTATGACTCTGAATTCCTCAAGATCCAGATTCCAAATTAATCAGAACTCTGACTCCAAATTCACTATAATTCAGCCTCCGAATTCATCAGAATTTAGAATCCAAAAATCTAATTTTCCTGAAAAATATTTTGTCTATATTTAGACTCTGAATTTTATTTTTCCCTCAAATTATATTATTATGTTTTGGTTATGAAACATTATTATCCTTATATATTATTTATTATTAATCATGATAATGTCTACCATGTTTTGGAATCAAGGAAAATATGTTGTCAAATTTGTTTCTAACTAACTATTGGTCGAGTGAAATATGTACAGGTCCCTCCAAGATTCAAGGAAAAATATTACTATTAGAGGATTTAGCTGACTATTGAATTTTTACCTATAAATAAAATCTCATTTGAATAAGATCATTATTTTTCTTTGATCATAGAGATTACATGTTTTCAATTGATTTCTACAGTGAAAAAGACTCTCATTCCTTCTTAATTTTATAAACACCTTGTTCAACAGTGAACATATTTTTTTGGATGATTTTTAAAACACTAATTGTTGCTAAGTACAATCAAGGGTTTTTAGGGATAGGATGATAGTGGATCCGATTACCTTAATGTTCAAGGACTTTTAGGGATATTATGATTGAGGTGCTGACTACCATAATGTTTGAGGGCTTATAGGGAATACAAGACAGACTCTGGTATTATTATTGATGGATTACCCTTGTGTGGGTAATATAGACTTTCCGAAATGTATAAATCAAGGTACAATTATCCATGTTTTTTGGATACCCAATTCATTGGGTTGAAATGTTTCTTACTTGTTTACATTTCTTTTTTATGGGTTTTAATTCCTCTATATTTTGTTTATTAAAATATTTATAACTTTATTATACTTTATTATAATTTTATACTACCATAAATAAGATTCTATAAGCTCTTTACAAGAATTGTTCCTCCATATAAACATTCCAATGTTACATTAAGTATAACATGTTTATGTTTATTATTATTTTAATTGGACTTGGGCCCTTCCAATTGTCCCTTCATGTATGATCCAAAGAGGTTTTTTGATTTTACCTTGTTTATCATTGTTAAGTATAAATTTCTTTAAGGTTAAAAGTGATTGTTTTAAAACTTACAATTCACCCCCTCAAATAATTGAGAATCTACATATTCTATTTCAATCATAAAATTGGTATTAGAGTACGTCTTTGAAATACATAATCACACATATTTTTTTTCTTGCTCACATTTTTTTCGTATACTAAATTTTCCTTCTATCTTTTTTAGCTCATGTTTTTTTAGAAATTTTTTCATTGTTAATAAACTTTTACTATTAACAATTTTTGTGGAAAATATATTTTCTTCTAGAATGGTATGTATAAATGTTAGTTATATTCAATACATTTATCATACCAAACCAACTATCATTGATTATAATAAGTATGAGTACTATAGGGATAGGATGAAGAATTTTGTTTTCAATACTTTACTTGACAACGATGTGTTTCTGACAAAAGATTACAAAATTCTAGATAAGGGTGTCTGAAATTTTACTAACCAAGAGAAACTAGAATATCATCTAAACTACAAGGTACACAATAATTTGTTATGTTCTATGACCAAAAATATATATAGTCAAATATATTACTGTAATGTTTCCAACTATTTTTTGAATAAATATGATGTTACACAATTTTGAACATCTAATGTGATAAAAATTTGAATAGCTATGTTAAGATTTGAAATATCATAGATTTTTATTTTAATGTGGAAACCAGTTTGAAAAGTAAACCAATGATTTATGACCATTATCAAAAGTCTTCAATCTATGGGAGAAAAAGGTCTTGATGATGAAGTTCTTATGGATAATATAATTCACATTATTCCCAATTTACTAGAATTCTAAAAGGACCACTATTGATGAGAAAAGAAAAGTATCTCACATTACTAATGATGATATATTTACAACTCTTCATCATTCTGAAACTAGAATAACGAGAGATGATAATTTCAACATGAAAAAGAATTGTAATGCAAGTGTATCATTCACTACATCATCTAAATCCAATACTCTGGAATGGGTAAACTGATCAATGGCTAAGAAAGCTATTGTTATTTCTGATTAGATTACAAGTGAAAAGTATGATAATGAAATATCAAATCTTGATTGAAGTATGAACATGACATTGGGAATGAAATATTTTTAGTTAATATACAAGAAGATAGAAATAAAATTAAAGGATGATTCTGATGTAACCATTTATGAATGTAAAATGGTTGGACATTTCGGACCTGATTTTCATATGCTTAGGAGAAAATACAGAAAGGTAAAGCATTCTGAATAAAACTAAATAAAGTATTGCAAATATATAGATACAAATTTCCTAAAATCATATGATATCTTTAAATCTAGTGGAGGTGACTCTTCAAATGAATCATCAACATATTACTCTTATGGTCAGAAGAATATTGGCCTTATAGCCCGAGTACCCATTGAAAATAGTTATCTTGTTACTAAGGTACACAATGTTAAATCCTTATCTAAAATTTATTTAAATTACAATTTTCATAATAATGAATATTGTGAATTATCAAATGAAGAATATTATTCTTTAAAAGATAATTATTTACCATCATTTGATGATGATTCTAGATTTTTAAAATAACAAGAATGTGGGAACTGTTTGATAAATAATCAATTTTGTAAAGTAGATTCTTGATTTTTTGCTTTTACCAAAGATGTATCAGATGATTCTAAATATCTTGAAAAAAACACTTTTGATTTTCAAAGTGTTTATTAAATGTATAAGGAAGTAAATTATCATAAGGATAATTTTTCTAAGGATCTTGATAATTTTATATCTAAAAAAATATTTTAGAGGCTAACTAATGATCTAAAACTAATGAAATTTTTGGATAATAATATGGTCATCGAGCTAAAATCTGAAATTTATTATTTAATATATCTTTTAATAAATTTTAAGTTGGGATGGAAATAATTGGATAAAATGTATTCAAAAAATATTCCACTATGGATTAGTCCAGCAATTGTTTATACTCACTCAAAACATGTTTTAATTCATAACTATTTTGTTCCCCAAAGTGATCCCTTTATCAATAATTGTAAATGTTGTGGACATGGGGAGATAAATTGTTCATTAAATAAAACCCATTATTTAGGTTTTCCTAATGCTTATTTTTCAATGAAAAAGTGGATTCCTATTATTTCACATTCCGAAATGTTGGGATATAATAATGATTGGATTCTAAAAGTCTCTCTATTTAATTTAATGAAATTAATTGAAGTACCAAAAAAAATATATGAAATATGGAAAGTCGATATTCCCATCCCATGACTAGTACAAAAACATTCTTTATAAAAAAATTATCAATATGAATGGTGGAAAAATAACTTTCGTGTATTATTTGAAAGGAGATATTGTCGGTATAGGTTACAAATTTCATAATGAAAAAAGATATGTTTTGAAATGTTTTGTTACATAATGGAGATATCATTCGTTAATTTATAATTTTTCAAGATAAACTTGTAGATATTTTTAGAAAATATTTAACCTATGATAGATTTTAATACATTAAACAAAATTTAGGAAAGATAACTATAAGATAAACTACCTCAATATGTTTTTGTTGAAACAAATCTCTTTATAACAAGATAGTCATTTTCATTCAGGGGCTACATTTTTTTTATTTTTCAAATTTTTTTAAATAATTCGTTTTTGTATGTAAAATGTTATTATTTCATTTTTTTTCAGAACCTAAATTTCTAGAATGAAAATTTTCCTTTCATTAATGATTTTTTATTCGACTATATGTTTTTTAAGAAGAATATCAATAAAAAAATAATTTTTTGTAGTCTAGATGTTTGGTTTCTTTATCATAATTGTAATTTTACTTATTGAACTTTTTTTCCTGTTTTATAAAAAAACTATCATATTTACATTCAAAAGATCTGAATTTCCATAAAAGGTTTAAAGATTGAAACCTACCAAATCCTTCTTTAGAATTCATCTCAACCATCAGATCAGATCATTCTTATTTCATTAATTGGATCAAATAGAGAATTTGAACATTTTACTTAAAGCCTATATAAAGCCACCCTAAACTAATTCCCATGTCGGTTATTCAACACATTGTGCGTCGAAGCTCTACACATCTACAAAACAATAATTTAGTTTTCTTATTTTTCATACATTCTAGATGTTTCTCAGAATTTCCAAAATGAATTTGATTAATTTAAAAAGGGAAATCAAGGATTAGAAAATCAATAGGGAAATATTGGTTGAAAAAAATTGCATTTCTTCGTACAGTTCATTTATTATGAAGAATACCTAGCTGAATGGATGATAATGTCTATATAGTGATAAGATGATGAGTTAGAATCTGGTTTATCCTGAAATTCTTATGTAGTTTTATGATATAGTGAGTTTTTTTGAATAATGATGAAGGGAAATGTTTTTGTTCAAGAGCTATTTCATGAACTATTATTTTTCATTAAATGTGTCTACAAATAATCATGAAATTCATTATATAGGTGATGCAATATTATTCTCTCACCTGTTTTCCAAAAAGATAGGACATTTGGAGAAGGTAAACGATATGTAATTACCCAGTCTCAAGGGACTAAAATAACCAAATATTAATAATCTTTCAATGAACATCTGGTTGTTAGTCTTGTGGTCACATTGTTTTCTATTTTCAAGAAAATGATACCTATAATCTCTTAAGAGTAGTAATATAATTATGTTGGATTTCTTGGTTAATCTAAAAATGGAAAACCTTATTAAGTACACCCTCATAAAGAACACAAAAAAATAGATAGCACCCTCAATTCCTAGATAATCATGTATCCAGTAATATTTTTTATGATCATCATTCTTTTTTTCGAATAATTTATAATTCCCTACAGTATGAAACACAGAACAATCAATATCATATTATTGAGTGATGACACACTTAGAACAAGGAATGTTGGTTGAAATACAAAATTAGGATAATTTTATTATCTTTATAAATGTGAGATTCATTCTTTAATTTAGAAATGTAATGTAGGGTAATCTTCCATGAAATCTCAGAAGAATATAAATGAGAATAAATTAGAAGCCAACAAAAAACCAATCATTCTGGAATCACAGTCAGATCCAGTAATGTAAAAAAAAACTTTTTCTGATTAAGTTGTAGCAAAGTGGAAGTAACATAAGAAGAAGAAAAAAATCGGGACATTCTAGATTTTTTTTATCATACATAAGGAAAATCCCTAATAAATGATTAAAGTGATGAACTTGATTAGATATTAAAAGCGAAGCTATTGATGAGGAAACTTTTAGAAGCCAAAATAATCCATGCTATACTAAATGATATTGAGAAATCATTAAAACGGATTCAGGTACTAGAAAACGTTTTATAAGAGCCAGTTCCAAAAGGAACTCCTGAAAATAAATTTCAATTCTGAAACCTATTATTGAAGAATAGATAGTTCCAGAGCAATAAGTAGATGAATAAAAATGGTAATAAGAAGTGAAAAGTGTATATTCGATCAAAAATGTAGAAGAACGCCATGAGAAGAAATTCACATTAGACAAGACACTGAACATAACATTATACATTGAGTCAAAAAATAGTTTCTCAAGGGGAACATAATGATTGACAAGAAGAGAATGATAATCCAACTGATTATGAGAGCATCAAGCCTAATTTCATTCATCATGAAGATATTAAAGAATATGATGAAAATTAATAGGTTGATAAAAATAAGATAATTTTAGTATATAATAGTGAGCATGTGTCTTTCAAGGCTTAGAAGGATATTTCTAAGGTTGATAAAGGAAAACAAGTGGTTATTGACATGAATGAATGGTTTTTGGAAGTATAATCTATGAATGATGTTGGAGAATCCTCTATGAGGGAAGATGAAGAGCTGGACAAAGTATCCTCACCAGCAATCGAATTAGCTTCTGAATCGTCATCTTACTTTAGACAAGATTTCATTGTTCAATCCATGAAGAAGTTACTGAAAACAATACTTTCGATTCATTGAATTGATTCATGTTGCCTATTTATTCCACATTCTATCAATTGTAATTCAGATTTGATGGGCATGTAAATTGAAAAATTTATCAAAGCCTAAGGAAGATTTCAATACTTTTCCTATTTTATATGATGCTCATAGTAGATCATGTAATGAAATTACAAATGGACGTTGTCAATAATATCAGATCTGAAAATTGTAGATTATATACGTTGATAAGTAAAAGATACTATCGATCAGTCAGATAACATAACGAAGATCATAATATCAATCCTTTTAGAAAATTTCAATCTAGAGAAAGCTACCCAGATGCAAGAGGATAAATATTTGAATGGATTGTTAAATTTAGTTTCTCTAAAACTAAATAGTGAACGGGATCTAAGATTAGAGTTAGAAGAAATGTTCAAACAACATGAAGAGGTTGTAATGTCTCAAGCAGCAATTCTGAAGTTTTAAGAAGAAAAAATTGAGGCTCTCAAAAAGAAGAATCAGGATCAAGATGATTTTCTCAAAAGGTCTGTGGATAATCAAAATGATCTAATGATGTTAAACGAACCATGAGGAATCTCATTCCAATGTAATAAAATGATAAATGATATTAATTCAACGCCGATCGTTGTTGTATTTATTTCCTTGAAACAATTTTTCCAATCACAATGAAAATTTTTCTAACCCTCAATTGTTTTTTCATCTATATCATTAACCTTCTAGGTACAATTTTTTATAATTACCTCCATTAGTTTTTCCCAACCACATTAGGTGAAAAAATAATGATAAAAAGAATACTATGTATAATGAATATAAGTCTCTAAGAAAGGGGTTATTATGTAAAGGGGAGTTTACTTCTTCTCTGAGATTATATTCTTAAGAAATAAAAAGCTACATCTCCATGAATGGCCAGAATATGATCCATCAGGATGTCAAAACCTAAGGGGTTAGTAAAATTAATCTTATGTCTTATGTAAAGGGATATAAATATTTATTTTAATGTTCAAATAGAAAAATCATAATCCATTATATGATTTTTCAAATTTTTTTTTGTTCATTCCAAAAAGGGTATATTTCTGAGTCAATAATGATTCCTTATTAATTTACCATTCCTCTATGTTTTGGAAATTACAAACACATTTTCATAAAGAAATTTATCTATCTCTAAGAATTATTTTCATAAGGAAAATTATATCTCTATAAGAAATGTTTTATTTTTATAATGGTTTTTAATGTCTTATTCAATGTCTTCTCAAAACCAAGTATAAAAATTTAATTAATATGTCAAAAATTATTATATTTATCAAAAACCATTGAATATTACAATAACTTATGCTTCTATGTCTTAATTTATTCAGACTCCACATCCACTGAAATTCCGACTCAGAATTCTTTGAAATTCGGACTCTGAATTCTCTGAAATTCAAACTATAAATTCTCTAAAATTCAGACGCTTAATTATATGATATTTGGACTCCAAATTCATTTAAGTTTAGAATCCATGTTCTATGAAATTCAGAATATTAATTATATGATATTTAGACTTTGAATTCATCATAATGTTGTCTTTGAATTCCTTATAATTCAAACCCCGAATTCCCTAGAATTTTGGATTTGAATTCAGACTCTGGATTCCTTATAATTCATACAGTAAATTAATATGAATTCTCTCTCAAAATTCATCAAAATTATGACTCAAAATTCCTCATAATTTAGACGCTTAATTAATAAGAATTCATAATCCGAATCCCTTATAATTTAGACACTGAATTCATCATAATTTAGACTCTATGTTTCTATTTTTTTGAAACAAATTGTTCATATTTGTAGACTCTGAATTCTATTTCATCCAAGATTTTGATTGTTCATATTTCATTATGATACTTTAATTTTCTTTACATATTATTGATTTAAAATCACGATAGTTTTCCCTTTTCTCAATGAAATGATGTAGTGAAATTTGTTTCTAACTAACTGTTGGTTGAGTGACACCTGTACTAGTCCCTCCACGATTGAAGAAAGAATATGTCTATTAGAGGAGGGAGCTGACCATAGATGTTTTTCTAAAAAATAAAAGCTCATATGAAAGAGCTAATTATTATTATATGATCCTTGAGATTACATGATGTCAAGTGGATTCTTGACAGAGAAATACTCTCATGTCTTCTGTGTTTTATGAACAATTTTTCAACCGTAAACATCTTTTTCAACATGCATTGTGTGAATCATATTATTGATGATTACAATTGAGGGATTCCATGGATAGGAAGTCATAGGTGCATACAACCTTTTTGTTTGAGGACTTCCTGGGTTTGGAAGACATAGGTGCCAACTATATTAAAATTAATGGGATTGTTGGGTTAACAAGATAGACTCCAATATTCATTTTGAGGGCTTACCCTAGTGTGTGTAAGTCGAACATTGTTTAACGTATAAATTAGGGATATTTATCCATTGTTGTTGGATACCCTTGTAATTTGGTTAAAATATTTACTAAATGTTTAATTCTCTTTTTAACATGTTTTTATTCTGCTGTATTTTTTAATTAATTAAAGTATAACATACATATAATTTCTTATACTTGTATACTCTAATATATAAGATTCTATATGCTCTAAAGTATAATCATACCATAATATAAACTTGCACAGGTTTCCTTATATTTAGCATGTTTATAATTAGGATACTATTATTTGGACAATGTCCCTTCCCATTAACCCTTCATGTAAGTCCTAACGAGGGTTCATGAATTTACATTAATTAACCTTGTTAAACATTGATTTCTACAACATTAAAATCGTAATTTTTTAATCATACAATTCATCCCCTCTTGCAATTGAGCATCTACATATTATATTTTGATCATACACGATTTATTATAGTAAACACGTCGTTGATATTTTTCATTAGATTTAGTTTCAAAGTGAATAGGTTCCAGCCAAGGTGATACACTAGGTCAAATGAAAATGTTCCCTATAAAATCATCCTATTGGTATTTTAACTCATCCAGTATCGAATGTACACTATAATAAGAAGGAATTGGTGTAGGATAAGTACGTTTCAATAAATAAATAGAAAAAAATATATCAATTATAAATGTAATTCCATAAAAAACAAAATACAAAATGTAAAAAAACTTGAAGAAAACTATATCGAGATCAACATTCATAGATTTTCACTCCCTGTGGAATGAAACCACTAATATAACACTACTATATTCTGGAAAATAATATCTGGATCAACTCAAAAACAGGTCCTACTCTCCATGAAATACACTACACACTCAAAAGTGTATAGTAAAAGGGGCTAGGTTTGGGTAACATTACACGCATACCATATCATAAATTATCCAATCGGGAAAAAAATTACGTAATGTGGATTCATCTAGACAACCAAAAAATTCTAGTTAAACTCCATACGTAGAAAATAGAAATTTCATTCAGGACCCTAAAGACCCTTCTCTCTTTTGAATCCAAGGGGTGAATTAATGTCTATTATATAATTCGAAATACTTATTGGATGATTCAGTAATTTCAAAACATGTATAATAATAAACAAGTGAGATTCCCCAGTTTGAAATAATGATGTCTAGATATATGAAAAAATAGTGATGTTAAATTTCATAGTCACTGGACCTTATCGGTTTTATCTAGAGACCCTTATACTTTATGAAAAATATTATATCTAGGTTCCCATGGCTAAAACCCCATTGTTCATGAAACATCTGATTTCCGCAAAGTACTTTTTGGCGTTGATGATCTCATTCTTCTATTTTAATCACATTAGATAAGTAAGAAGTTATGTAGATATCGTAAGGGACCATAAAAATTATAGTTCTTTATGACCTCTTTTATAGAGATTGATCCTTCCCATACATAGACATTACAGATTTTCATATGAATAATAAATAACTTATAAAAACACATTTACAAGGGCTATAAATGTTTTGTTCATTATATATGGGGTACCCAATGTTTTAATTTGGTGAATGATATTAAATTTATACAATTATGATCATCCCGATTAGTTATCCTACATCAAATTTTTTTCTTATCCTGTGTAATGGAATTATATGATAGGGTTATCTTAGATTCTCATTAAACGTAACAAATGAGATACATAAGTATGAAATGAATATATGTGTATTAGACTATGAGCATAAAATTCAATAACCATGCCCTCCAAATCAAGGATCATAATATAATGACATGGAATAAATACTGGTATTTCATGAGGCTTGAATCTTAATATAATCAATGAACATGAGATGTGGGTGCATAATATTGGTATAAGACATTGCATTTGACATACACAAAAACATTGAAAATATTTTCCTTAGTATCCATGGCCCATTACCAAAAAAAATACAAGTAAACTCTATGGGAATTAAACCTCCAGGGTATGACACACCACCAACCCTAGTGGGACCCATTTCATCATAGTGGAATGGGACCACATCCAAGGGAATTTGGGTAGTGGATGTTCCCTCCCATAAACATCATAGTCAAAAAATACCGTTACAAAATGAGGTTCGTGCTCTATTATTGTCCTATCAAAATCATGTTATATAAATCATAGCTCAATGCAATTTATAGAGATATTGGTACCACCTGTCATTGGTTATAATAAAACAACCATCCGTGGTTATAATGTAACCACCATCCTTGGTTTTAATGTAGTTTTCATCCTTAGTTATAAAAAAACCATTGTCGTTGGTTATAACCTAACTAACATCATTGGTCATAAAAACCCCCAATCATATAATCAAATTCATACATATATGTACTGAAAGATCATAATATAATAATAATATACTATCCCATGAAATAAAAAGGGTTTAAAAACATTTAATCATGTCATAACCAACAGAAAAGTGATTTTCTTATTAATCATCTCATCTTTTCATCATAATATCAATCATGAAAATAATATGGTTAACAAATAATTCAATCATGGTTTAACCTAGTAACTAGAAAAATGGTACACAAACATATTTTCATCACGTACATAAACCATTCATAGAAATGACATGAATTATACCATTCATTCATATCCATGGTAAAGCATATATTATATCAAAGGATGTAGTATTATATAGAGAATTATTTTGAATGATAAATTGAAAATTTTTTTATGGAAAGTAAACGTTATTTGATAAAAAATTTAAAACAAACGTTTCAAAACTATATTCATTAACAAGTCATATAATTTCATTAGTCCCATATTTAATACCTTCCTAATTTTGTAACTATAATCCTTCCTTTGTTTCATTGAAGTTGTAAAGAATAAATTTGATTGGGTGGACTTTTAAAAGTGTGGCAGAGGGAAAAGTTTATTTTTTAAAATAATATACTGATCACATATTTTTTATACGTCAAAAGAAAACCAAATGTGCTATTATTAAACTCTAGTGTTTTCATGGTCAAAATATAGACATAAAATTCATTTTATAATCTTTTATTGGGCACTAAAACCCTTATAGTTTTAATTTTACCACCTAATAATCCTATTTATACATTATCCATGAAAATTAATTTTTTCAATTTTCATTATTCAATTTTGTACATATTTTATTTTATAATATTTAATAATATAAATTATTTTTATTCCAAATATGGAATATATTTTTTAAAATTTCAATAATTGAATTGGAAAAATATAATTTAAACTATACTCATTGGCACTATGAGAAAGTGGAATTTTAAAGAGAAAATGATACAAATATTAAAAGGATTTTATGTCATAATTCAATATGAAATGGATTCCAATAACAAATATTACAATAAAGGATATATAATTTTACTAATTTTACAAAAAAATTAGTTTAAATAGTAATTTATCATTATATATATATTAAAAAAAATGTATTTTTTATTAAAAATCACTATTTTAGGTATTCATTAAAAATAAAAAATATTAAAAAAAATCTAAAAATTCACTATAACCTGATTTTAAGATTATTTTTAAATATAAATATATTTTTTTAATTTTTTGAAAATATGTGACTCATTAATTATAAAATAAGTTTGCCATTGTTTAGAAATTTTTTTTTTTAAGAAAATACAGTTTTAATCATATGATTTATTTATACATAACACTTGTACAGAAAACACAAAGAATACTTTTAATAATTATATTGATTATATAATTAATAAAATTCATTCAATAAATTCACCAAATCTGATTTATTTAATTTAATGAGTAAAAAAAATTTATGAGCACAAAAATTGATTTTCCAAAAATGATTTCCATTAATTTCAAAAGGTTTTTCTTGTGATTTATAATTAATTGGTATCACAATAAATCAATATAAATATATATATATATATATATATTTGTGTAAACCATATATTCTAATAATCTATTTAATTCTAATCATACTCTCTATTACAATGAATATTTAATAACTACAAAATTAATAAAATATAATTAAATTATAGGCCATGTTTTGTTTAAACTCTATGTTTTCGGTAATTCAAGCCAAATGTGGTATTGGTTGTAGAATATTAGAATATTAGTGATGAAAGTAACATAATATGAATATATTTTAACTTTTAATGAAATACAATATTAGTGTTTCATGTAACTAAAAATATGTGAAACATTAAATTTATTTGAAAAAAATTGAAAAATATCAGGGTCTTACATTCTTCCCCACTTAAAATTATTTTTGCAAAGAAATTTTTTCAGTCATCAAAATTATTACATTTCAAATTTACTTTATTGAATCCCACATAATAAAAATGAATAATAAATCATTCATTGAAATGGTATTGTAAGACACATAAATGATACCCAAAGTTACACATAACTATGTCCCCACGTAGGAGAACGTGGGTGGTAACTGAATATTTAGACTAGGAAGAAAAGCTAAAATAATCATATAGTAATAATGATGCATTATCATAAAACATTCAGTGTTCCAAAGAAGGTTACTGACAATATTATCATATAAAAAATTGGTGTTAAAATCATATATGATGTCATAAAAAAAGGTAATCACTGTATATCATTTTTTTCAGGAACCTTTTCCAAATTCTAATGAATTTTCATGAGAAGATACACTTACATGATTTCAGTACATATTATAATTATAATATTTCCCTTCGGTTCTTCTTTTATCAACTTCTACATCAACAGATACTTCATGAAATGAAGGTGTACATATTATTCTTGAAGAACTAATCGATCATAATATCCATATATATAATAATAAGTCATTCTGTTAGTCTTTAGTTATCATAAAAAAAATTATAATGAGAGGTTTTTTATAAATATTCATATGGTGAAGTAATAAATTCTTCTATGAAATATAATTAAAAGTTAAATGTAAACCATTTCATAAATGGTCAACTTTATGACCCAGCCAAATTCATAAAATCCAAAATATTAGAATGAAGGTTACTGAATTTCCAAAATGAACTAATAATTAGTCCACCAAATAACATGAAATTGATCTTATTTTTCATAGACCAAACGGGTAAATTCCTTCTTCAGGTGTTATCTTGAAACCAAAATAACTATAATACCACTATGAAAACATGCACTTATTCTCATTCGTTTAATGAAATTACAGATAATGTAATATATTAATGATATCCACTAATGATGTATACTCCATCAATGTCAATAGAAAATAATTTTTCAACAAATTCTTTATTATTTTCGAGGTCCAAAATATTATCTATCATAAATTATCAATAAAAATAATTTCATTTTTTCAAAACAAACACTATTTTCTCATTACGAGGAACATATCAAGGATCATGTTCCCCTAATCAAAATTACACCATGTTATTGAATAAATCTTCAAGTTAATTAGTAACATTGAACATATTAATTAAAATCCTTAATGAATAACTTATAATAAACAATAATTATATATTTAATTATTCATATAATAAAATATTTGAATTATAAAACATAAATATATCATTCATCCCACATCCCTCTCAACCCATTAACTATTCTTCATCAAATCATTCCTTAATACCTCTTTCCTTTTAGATTTCATTTTTATTCTCTTCATCATTTTCGATATAACCATTACTATAATAACCCAATATTTACAATAAATGAAATTACATCTTATTAGAGGGATATTCATTATATTACCCAAACACATGATCGAGGGATGTAATAGTTTAATGCCATTGGAAGGATGGAAAAAAGTTATCTAATTTTATGAAGTATTATTAAAATCCCCCCAAAATATATTCTCCTTTACTGATCCTACATAAAATATTTCATTATATCATGGGGAAAGGTAACATAACAAAGGGTGAGCTCATATGCTCAGTAAGGGTAAACAAGAATGATACATAAGCATAAGTTGAGAATAAGGGTTTGAAAACATGAGAATATGATTTGACAAGCATACCTTACAAATAGATGATAATAATCATGAATCAATGAATTCAATATTGTAATGTAAATAAGTCATGATTCATTATATTATCATTGAAATTGATCTGAGATATTATAATAATGGTATAAGTCTTGGAATTTGTGGAATTCACATGAACATAGAATAACTTATGTTAATGACAAATACAATGAAATTAATAGTATGAAAGCCACGGTATAATCACATGTGTACCTAATTTGGTATTAGGATGACCACCACTATTCCTTTTTTGTTTCAGGCATAGGATGACCTCTTGTTTAAGGTCATGTGGTGGGCTTATGATGACCTCTCGTGTACCATCTTTTTATGGACATATTAAGACCTCTCATGTACCCATTTAGGTCATAAAATATTTATAAATAACTAATTAATTGAATATATATATATTTACCACCATTAAAATAATGAAATAATACTTATATGATCCAAAATATCCTCAATAATTCATCATTCCCGAAATCAAGGAAAGAAATAGTTTTCTTAAACATTTCATCCTATCATATCTCATTGAAATGAACGAGGATTCATAATTATCATTCAATAAAAACAAAATGAATTATGTAAAAAAATTAAATATTATCCTTGGATCACATCTATATTAAGGCATGGGTAACACCAATGAATTACATCTTATATGGAAGGAATGTTTGAAATATCTTTCTAAACATTTCATAAAGAAAATATCATTTTCGCATTGAAAAAAACATTTAAAATAATGAAATATTTGTTAAAAAATATATCATTAAAATAAACACGAAAAAAACAAAGGAATAATTCAAAAAAATGTTATTAATAATTTCAAACACTTTTCATTAAAAAATTTTAAAATATCATTGAAACTAGTTTTTGGAAACATTTTTAGAAAAACTTATTTTTAAATATGACAAATTTTCAACCAAATAGGGAATAAAATTACACGAAACAAGAAATACCATGTAAGTAAGATTATTCATGATACTACATTTAAATGGTGATTTTATAAACTTAATAAAAGAATATAGGGTTAAAACCTAACATGTGTCATAAAGAAATAAAAATGAGGAAAATTTACCGAACAAATTTAGTAAATTTTCAACTATAGACCTCATGAAAAAATTATTATTAAATGGAAGTGAAAATACACATAAATTAATGTATTAGGACTATATAGTAAATTAATATGCATAATATAAACCGTATAAAATAAAAAATTAGGATATATAATATGTGTTCCATAAACATCATAGTGTGACACAAATCATATACCTCATGTATTGACATCCATTATACATGTTAAAAACCTCATATATAATAAATATAACATTATTTTAAATTTTCCAAATATTCATGTTCAGATATATGATACCCTATATTTTTTAATTATTACATTATTATATTCTTTTATTAGTAATTCCATGTTAAATTTATGTTTCGGTTAAGAAGTGCTTTGATTTTTGTAGATGTTTTGACTTGTAATTTTTGTTCCTCTTACATGGATCATTATTTCATTATATTCATAATTTTAAGAATGATATATATATAATATATATTATGTATTAAAATTTTTATGGTTTTTAAAAATATAGAATATAATACACACTATTCATAGAGATGGTAGTTCAGATGTATGCAAGAACGCTATTTTCATCTTATTATCATATTAAAAGAAAGAAAATTATATTATATGTTATCATTAAAAATTATTTTTAGTTAATATATATATATATATATATAATATTTTCAGTAAAACCATCCATAATTAATTAGATGTAATGTTGGAATTTATCAAATTGCTTCATCAGGCAGTAGTCCACATTACACACGAATGATGTTATTATTTTAACAAAAAATAGAAAGCATGATAATATTTCTAATATAACAATCCTAGAATTAGAATAAAAAAATCAAATTAATAAATATCACATATAAAATACAAATCCATTAATATTCTAAAACATTATATGTGGTAATAGAATAACAAACTACATCTGTTATTGAGGAAATTGTTTGCTATTCAAATGAAATATGATTGTGTATTCCATTTTATGTAAGTTTGTAATTTTTTAGGTCATACCCTTAAAAAAAATTCCAATAAATTAAAGATACATTGTTTATTTAATAAATATGAAATAAAAAGAATTTATTTATATTAAATAATAAATAAAAAAATTCATGTTGATGAATGTTAACACTTCTTTGGGTATAAGCCTTTGATTGTCACCAAAGGGATTTCATGAATGAAATTATATAAAATGGAAGGATTACAGGATGAAGTGATTACTGTTTGGAGGTGATTTGGAATGGAGTCTTCCAAACTATAATTTTTTATTATGAGTTATTGCATGTGAATAATTGCTTCTGTTTTACAATTGTGTCGAGGGTCACTATGGAATCTCTAAAAATATTAATTTATAATAAATTCAATGTCAATTTAAAAAACACCAAAAGTCTATTTATTCGAATATAAGATATTATAATGTTGAAATATTATCATTAAATATATTTTAATAATGTTCTGGTTTTATTTTAAACATTATTATTTTGATAAACCCTTAGTTAACCCATTTTAATTTCATCTATGGTGAGAAATTACTGAATACTAAGATGATGAATTTTTTTCATATAATTACATAATTGGAACATAAATAGTCAATTATTGATATTTTTTACCATATAAAGTCACATTTTTTCCTTTTGAATAGTTTTATGATTTTTATAAAATTATTAGAAGTGTCAATTTTGACACGATTGAGTCAGTTACCATTAATAAACTCATGAAAACCATATATATTCAAATAAAAAAGATTTATATTCCCCATATATATAATAATAATGCATGAAACTATTGTAAAACATTAATTAGGAAAAATTATATTTCTATTTATATTTCGGATATCATTTAATTAATTTTTTAATGAATTGAAAAATTTCTACATCATTTAGTAATTATTTATGATAAATATATCTCCATTAAAATTTTGAAATAAATTTACTTGATATAGATATTCCTATTATATTCCATAAGACTATATATTTTGGATTATATCATCAATTTAAACCTATATTAAATATATTATACCTATTAATGTACAATTGTCTATTAAATAATTAAATTATGAACCATAGGCTTTAATGATAGAACAAAAATTATACAATTATATTTGAGAATTTTTTAGGAATGTTATTAAATATTTATAATATTAATTTTAATCTCATTTACCAAATTTATCATTAATCATAGTAATAAAAATTACTAAAGTGATTATTCATACTGTCCAACAATAAATGGGAACTAAGAACTAAATTTAGACATTCTGATTCAAACCATGGAATCAATTATTCAAAATTAAAACATATTAATGGATAAACATAATATTCAATTAACCCCATAGACAGTGGAGAAAATTTGGTATTTAAATTGAAAATAAGAAAAAAATGAAATGTTTTTATTTCAATATTAAATGTGAGGATTATTCAAATGAACTATAATAGATTAAATGTTTTGAAATATATCTAATTATAGCTTAAATACCAATAAAAATAATATTTTACACCTCTAATATAATTAGATGAAAAAATTTTCAATTAAATTTCAATATTTTTATCACTATTCATAAAAACATGATTTTATAAAAAAAAGTACCAAAAATTCATCAAAATAAAATTTTTATATTAATATTGAGAATAGAAAATTTATCTGATTCTATATAATTTATAAATCAATCAAAAACAATATTTAAAACTAGCATTCCATCATAAGGTGGTAAAACAACTTTTAAAAAAATAATTTTTTTAATTATCGAACTAGATTTATTTTTTAATAATATCTACAAAACACATGGGATAAAGGATAAAAATTATATTGAATTAAATATATATATAATTAATTTAATCAAATAAGAGTGTTTTTTATTATGTTGTTATAAAAAAACTTGTGCAAAAAAATAAATTTTCATAAAAGGATATTATTTTAATTTCTAAAGGGGGTAACATGTGGAAACCATAAATTCATAATTCATCCAATCATGTTTAAAAAATCCATTTTAGAAACTAGTTTATAACTATATTATATAAATATTTACAATAATAAAATTATTTTTCATACAAAATCTGGTTTTGGGTAATGGAAGGTAATATGAAGATCCATGTCACAAAATAAATACAAGAAATAATATTACATAAAAAATTATGGTCCATTAAAAAATTTGGGTTTTAAATTATATCAACAGTAAAATTAATTTACCCCTCAAAAAATGTCTGGGTCATCAATGATTTAATACTTGAATGTTACTTTCACGAAAACCCACATCATAAATGTTTATAATATAATTTCCTTTAAAAAATTTAATGTTGTAAACATATTAATTAGCTAAATTAACTTTTAACTCGGTTACCACATATTTGAACATATGTCACAATTGGAAGCATTTGCATATAAGATAATACTAACCATCATGTTCTGATAGATACTAATAGATAACATGCACCATAAAAGGTTAATGACCACAGAATCGGGGAATACATATATCCAAAAAATGACATTGATTCCATAAAAATGATGATAATAGGGGAAAAAATATCAAATATCAACAGAAAATAAATTCTTATTTGATTTCATCTTATAAGTACAATTTTTCTATTTGGCTGTCCCTTGATCAGTCCTGAACACATTTATTACACTAAGAAATAAACAAGAATTTTTAATATCTGCATAACTACTAGATGATAAGACCCATGAAATGATGACAAGTAATTCCATATTATTGAAGTTATCATCATAAAAAAATAGATATCATCGTTTATCGAATATGAATAAATCATTATATGGATAACGAGAACAGTAATCTCTAAGACCAAATTCAAATGTTAGCATAGAAATTTTCAAAAAAAATTAGCTATATATCCCTATCAGGAGTAAAAAATTTATAAAAAAGGTTACTATATTTTCAAAAATAAACATAACTTTAATCCCTTAAATAAAATAAAGTATCAGTTGAAATCCACATACTAAATATGTCAATACATTCATCATGTATTTCGTAATACCACATTAAAATCACAGATGATTCTCCATCTCTTATATATTATCCTTTCTAATAAGAATACATTTTCATTGATAGCTAGTTTTCAACATTGTATTGATTTAATAGGAGATTTCATTATTCTATAATCCATTTAGATGATTAATTAAAAATTTCAAAATGTATGAAAAATATAATTTTAATAGGACTTATTCAACCCAAATAAAACATGAAATTCAAAAACAAAATAGAGGAGGATAGGTAATCATAAATTATCATGGTTCACCTCATCAACTAGGATTTCAAAATCTTTCCCAATTTTCAATTTCCCATTGATGGTTTTTTGGATTATCATCCACATTAGTCATTGGATTAGGGAACTTGTTAACATTAAAACTAAACACCATGAAATTTAAAAACTAAATATTTGGATTTGTAGTATTTTTATATTTAACTTCATTCCCATTACAGTGGTTGTCAAATTTCTGATGTCCATAATTCCAACACATAAAACATTAACCATTTCTTTAACTACAATTTCTTTCATATTCTCATCCACACATTCAGAATAAATTAAATATAATATTCTTCTTTTAATTTTTTTTTGATTTTTTATTTAAATTTATCCTTCTTTTATTATCATAACAATGATATTGATGGAAAACATTATAATACCTTTTTTATGGAGAATATGTGGAACAAACTTACTGAAAAATATGTTCTTGAAATCATCTGAAAGCATGGTGTCTATTTTTTCCCACATTTTCTTGATAAATTTTAACCATTGATTTTCTTCATATTCCACATAATATGTGTCCAACAAAACATTATCAAGTACTGCAAAAAGTGAATGAAAAATAAAATTTCAGTAGTATAGATCAATTTCTCATAATCTAGTGCATTGGTCATTCCTATAAAAGAACAAAGAAATTTATTTAATAAGGATCGAAGAAAATTTTGATCCATATTTTTGTTATTAATATCAACATGATTATTTTCTTGATAAGGTGGTGAGGTAATATAAATGAGACTTCAAATCCATATTCCATAATATTTGGTTTCTTAGATGGGTTGTAATTTCATTGTCCATTGCATTACATAATAACACAGTTCCTTTTGGTTCCATAAATTGAAAAAAACTAGAAAGAATATCTTGAGAAATAGTAATCATAGTCATAAAACTACATAATCAAGGTAATTTATTATAATATCTCAATCATTGACCCTATTTGTTTAATTAAGGGTTATTCATAATTTTTACCAAATCTCTATGATAGTAACATATATATAGACTTATATTTATGGATAATACTATGAATTTTTCATCCTAGTTTCCAATGGATTGCTAACCAATTCTTTTGATACCAACAATAATGACCCATGAATTTTTATAATGGATACAACATATTTTAAATGAATATTCATTATATTAGAGAAATGCCTGACCTTAGACCACAATAGTTTTGTGAATTTTGAAATATGTAACACAATATTCTTAGTTGATAAATATCTTCATAATCTATGATAAAGATCATACAATTTATTACTCCCACATAAAATCTTTTTTTATTACAAGGGTAATGGAAGCATAAAAAATTTTGAGCTCAGATGCTCAGTAATGGTAGAAAGGGATGATAAGTAAGCATTACATTAAAATATGGGTAACAAAATTGGAGAAAATTATTTAAATATCATACCCTTAATATCAGATATAATATTCTATATTCATGTAATTAAATATTAGAAATTTATAAAACATTAATCAAAATATAATCAATGAACATGAGCCATAAGAGTGTAACCATTCGATAACACATAGAATTTGAGGAATCCACATAATTATATAATATCCTATGTCAATGATACTAACTAATACATTGATAGTATGATTAGATTGGGATAATAACCATGTAACTACATCATTCTTGGGATGATCTCTAGCATAACTTCTTGTTTTGGACTAAGTATGGCCACACATATACCCTCTTGTAACAAGATTAGGATGTCCTCTCATGCACCCTATTGTTGTGGGCATAGGATAACCTATCATGTACCCTTTCAGATCATATAAAATTTCTTATTTCATAATTTATTGTAAATTTATATATGTATTCCCCATAACATAATTAAATCATACATATATATTCAACAAGATCATAAATTATTCAACATGTCATAATTCGTGAAATTAAATGCATTCATAAACATCTCATCATATCATATATCATTAAAAACAAATCAATTGATAAAAGTAATTCCACAAAAGCAATAAAAAATTCATTGAAAGAATATGAAGGGAATATTTGATCATATACTTAGTAATTTAGTTGTTACACTAATAGATTTAATCATTGATGATAAAAATATAAATATCTTATTAAAATAATGGCATTGAAAAATATCTTTTCCACTTAAAAAACACATATTCAGTAATAAAGCATTAATGAGACATATTTCATTAAAAATAACTTGGAAAATTTTTCAAATAACCATTGAAAACCATTTTTAACATCATTAAAATCCATTACTAGAAAATTAATAAATATCATTTAAAAACATTTTTGAAAACAATTTCAGCAAAAATGGTTATTTAATACGAAAAATGTATAATCTAAGTATAAATAACATTACAAAAACACAAAATATCAGTAAATTGATTATATCTATGATACATCATGTAAAATCGATGTATATACACATCGTAAATGAATATATATGCATAAAATAACATTCTTTTTCAAGATTGGAAATTGATAATAAATTCCTTTTCCATTTTTAACTTTTAAATATAAACCCCCTAAAATTGTGTTTATCAAATGGATATGTAAATAAAAATAATTTTTTGGATACTAAATGTATATTTCATTCATGGGATGTATATAAACCACACAAAAGGAACAATGTTTGTTTAATGAATGTGTCCCATAGAAATAAATGTGATACAAAAACCCCCTACCATATGTCTTGACTTCCATAGTACACATTAAAACCTATTTTATAATAAATATATTACATATATATATCAATGAAAAATATTCATATATATATATATTATTCAATATAGAATTTCATTATGTCATTATAATACTCATTTATTAATTTTCTTTTTTTGATGATTTCTTTTAGGTAATAAATGATTGGTTTATTGTACATACATTAACATTTTATTTTTGGAAATTTTACATAGAAAATTATTTATTAAAATAAGTAATTATAGAAATGATAATAATATCATATATATTCTTTATATAAGTACTTATGATGTTACAAAATATGAAGAAAATATAATAGATTTTTCATTGAGAAGGCATGTCATACGTACCCATTAATATTGTTTACATCATTCTAATTTTTATATCATATATATTCCATATATATATTAATAACATACTTAATTAATTCTATATGAAACATGAAAAATCACGTTGCTTCACGAGCTTAGATTCCTCCACACATACTCACAACGTTATCAATTTCCCAAAAAATCGATTGAATGAAGGTGTTTGAGATATAATAACTATAGAATCATAAAAACAAAAAAAATATATATATCATATATAAACTATAAATATATCAATTTTCACAACCTTTAAATGTGGAAAGTAATAATGAATGATATCGTTTCGTTAGGCAGTAATCTGTTGTACACAAAAATGATGATTATGTATCCCATTTAACTGAAGTGTGTGAAGTTGTAGGACATACAGTTAACATATAAACATAACCAAATATTTAGGATACTTAGGTTATTATTTTTATATATATTAAAAATAAATAATTTTATGGTTTTATACAATAAATAAAATAAATATATTCATTGGTGATTGTAACACCTTCTTTGGGTATCTCTTTTTTATTTACAAGAATGGGATTACTTGGATATATTTGTACCCAAAATAAGGATTCTAGGATAATGGGATGGAAGTTTAGAATAAATTTGGTAGAATTTTTTATGAACCAAATGGGTTTTTAATTTTTAATAAAATTGAATAATAGGTTCCCTTTTATAATTGAGTATAGGGGATATTTTTGAAACATTATAAAAGATTAATTTATAATAAGTTTGATATAAATTCAAATACATTAAAATTTACAATGATAAAAATATAAGATATTACCTATTTTTAATATTATCAAACTATATATTTTATCCATGTTTCAGTGTAATTTTAAACCTCATCATTTTTATTACCCCTTATTTAACCTGTGTAAATTTTAACTATTGTAAAAAAATTAAATATTCAAAGGATGTAATTTTTTACATATAACATGTAAATTGGATCACAAATGCACCATTTCTAATATTTTACACTATATATCATCAAATATATCGATATTTATTATTTTTATTATTTGTAAAAAAATTAAATAATAATATATTCACAAAATATATGAAGTGCCATTTTTGAATCTATTCATTACATTGACATGAAGAAACTCAAGAAAACAAGATATTTTCAAAAAAATCATCAAATAGAACTATAATATATTATAAAATTCTTTTAATTTTTTGGATATCTTTAATTAAAAAAATTATATTCCATTTTATAATTCTAATATCATTTATTTTATTTTTTTAATTATGTTAATAATTATAGAATCATCATTATGTAATTATTTTTTATAATTATTTCTTCAAAAAAAATTAAAATAAATTCCGTTGATATAGATAAACCATTAATCATACCTATCAATATATATAGTCCATAATATCTTATATTTATCCCCATATTGAAAATAATATTCTTATTAAGGATAAGAGTTTGACATTTTATCACTCTCTATGATTTTCATAATATCTAATTAATTTTCAAGGAAATGATTCTATTAAATAATTTCATTTACAAAATTAGTTGATATGTTTTGAATTAAATATATCTAATAATATTTTTTCATGTTTTATTGTTGTTTTCCAATATTTAAATTGTTATCTTTACACTTAATTACGCGATTTACCCATAGTTGTGGAAAGAAAAATTACTAAAGTTACTATTCATATTCTCCAAAAATAGAATTTAAATATTAAATATATTTATAAATTATTTTTCAAAATATAGAATTGTTTTTTTAAAAATTTAATAATAAAAATGTATATAATAAAATTGAAATTAATTTTGTAGACGGGGTGTTAAAATTGGGTTTTATAGCGAGCACATTCAAAAGAATGAATTGTTTTAAAATCCAAATACAATATGAAATTGTTTATAGTAACATATATTATAATAAATTATTCAAATATTTTTTATTGAACATTCAATCCAATAAAAAAATACTTTATCACACTAAATTGTTCAAATGAAAAAATAATGTAATATAAAATATGTATTTTTAATTATTCATCAAAACATGAAACATATAATAAAAATACCATAATTTAAAAAAAGAAACTTTTTATATTTTCATGTTAAATAATATGTTTATTTTATCAAAAATAATTTATCAATTTTTCAAAAACAATATTTAAAACAAGTACACTGTGAATTGTTTGTAAACCTACTTTTTAGAAAAATAATGTTCATACGCATAATATTATATATATTTTTATATCCTGTCGAAAAAATACATCAGATAAATAATAAAAATTATATTTTTTTACTATATATATACATTTACATTAATTACTATTTAAAGGGTAGTTTTTAATGTTTTATTATTAATTCAAACTTGTGGGAATTTTAATAGAATTTAAAAAAAACATTCCATTCTAATTTCCAAATCATTTTACATGTGTAAACCATACAATCATAATTCAATTAATTTGGTTCATATCCACCATTTTAATAACTCAATTAAAATTTTAATTTTTATGTAATTAAAATAATAAATTTATGTTTAATATAAACATATTTATTCATGTAATGCAAGAAATGTTATTTTTTTGTGTAATTCAATTCATCAAAGAAATAAATGTATTTTAAAAAAAATTATCCCATAAAAATATTTGGGTGTTATAATAACTCGTACAAACATTCATATTTTCCTAAATTTCATTACCCTTAGAATAGAAAATTTCCTAATACACATACATTCTACCTTTTATTAGATCAATAGTTGAGGATAACTTATAGTCACCATTATTCTCATCCATTGTGTTAACTAAAATTTTTATTTACCCTTTAAAGTTACTTTATTTGTATCTTTTATTTTCATAGTCAAATCATTGTTATGTTCCAATAATACATCCACTTGGGTGTGTCCACAGAAAATATCAGCACATAATAAATACAATATTATTACCTCTATGTTCTCCACTACCTGAACACGTAGTGAAATCTTTCTTTACCCACTTTGGAGATACTGAGAGATGGTTAATCTACACGGTGTTGATCATGTTCAATTAAAATATATTTGGCGTAATCAAAAAACCCATTACACTAGTCATTATCCAATTTGGTTTCTGATCATAATATTGTTTATTATATTCATTTTTAACATAGTTCCTTCTAGTTCCCTTCATTAAAAAAAACGAAATCATTGTACAATCAATAGTAATCATATAGTTGAACTATATCTTCATGGAAAAAACACATATAGTATGTCCAAATCATTAAAAAATCAGAAAAATCTATGGAATGATTTGTTAATTCCATGTAATTAATATTCATCGTCATTTTAAATCCTTAAGGATATTTGTTAATTATTTTGGGGAACATCCAATGAATATTACCTAGGAGTGTAAAACTATATGTACAAGAAATCCCTTTGTTGTGAATTTGGTGATGGTAGATTCTATCTCAATGCAACCATTTTAGAGTTATTACCCATAGGTACCTCTATGTAAAATAAACATCTACTTATATTACCCATAAGATGATTTAATGTCTTAAAACCTGTTTAATAATCCTTTTCCAAAATTTGATTACATTTTACTATACGTTGAATCATCCTTACAGTTATCCTTAATGACATCATTGTAAATATCCTTTGAAATATCCCTCTATATCTAAATAATTTTTATCATTATAGTTTCCAAATATTAACTAACCCATTCTTGTATTTCTAATTATAGTTACATTGGATTATGAAAAATAGATATAGAATTTTTTTAGATTAATATTCAGTACCATACAGAAAAACATTCCTGAAAGTTGTAATATATTTTTTCCTTTAGGTAAAATGTATTATATCATTGAATATATATATATCCTATAACTCCCATAAATATATTCTCGTACAGTAATCCTTGTTAAAAACATTAATTATTACTTTTTAAAAGTAATGATAATGAAGGGTTACATAAGATGCTTAGTGAGGGTGAAAAAGGAGATACATAATCAATAAATGAACATAAGTGTATGATAACATGAGAATCATATTTTCAAACCATAACCTATATAAAAAAAATAAAAAGCTAATTAATTAGAGAATTATTGGTAGTTCATGAGATATTAATCTTACGAAATTAGAGGAACATGAACCATTATATCATAAAATATTAAAAAGATATAGAAATGTGATAGATACATTAGAATGGAATACAATTAACCTGGTATTCAAAAATTATTTCCAGAAATTATAATGGAACTCTATGGGTGGCTTCACCCCCTATACAGGAAACAACACCTTCTTCAGTGGTAAATATATTCCAGATTTTGGAATGGGTTAACTCCACAAACCATGGTAGTTGTCAATATTCACACCCAAGATCAACAAAATGGAAAAGTCTCTTAGTAAACATTATTTACTAATAATTATTTTCCAATATATCACATGAGATATAAATAAATACATATTTATTTACATGGAGATATATGTTCAATCATTCTGTGGTTATAGTAGAAAAATCATCCTTTTTTCTTTTATAATAATAATCTTTGTTTATAAAATAACCACCATCCATGGTTATAAAATAAACATTGTTATTGGTTGTAAAAAACCCACCACCCTTGGATATTACATAACCTTTTTTCTTTGGTTATAATTTAACCCCCATGACATAACAAATATCATACATATCTATTCCTACAGATCATAAAACAATCATCATATCATAACACATGAAATTTAACATATTTTATAAAAAATTTATTATATATTTTCTTATGTAAAATAGATGGGTTTCATAATCATTTCATGATTTTATTATAGAATATCCCATTAATCGAAGTGGGTTTCATATGAGTTCTTCTTTTGAATAAACCATTTCAGATACATGAGCTTTATAAATATCTTTTCATAAAAAATTCAATCCATTCAATGAAATAATAAAAACAGAATCCTTTGTTTATATAAAAATTTTAGCATAAATTATATCATTTGTTGTAATCCTAGATGGATATGGATTTTGAAATATCACTTTGAACATTTCTTAATAAAAATAAAATTTATTTAAAAAAACATTTTAATATATAAAACATTTTTCAAAATATAATTTTGGGAAAATAAACTTGAAAATTTATAAATGAATCTTGAATGAAATTATTGGTCATGATAGTGGAATATTCTGTTGATACCATACACTTTAAAATAAATATTCCATTGAAATTATTTGTAAAATCTAGATAGAAATTATTTTGAATATGCCAAAAAGATTAATATTTAATTTTATTGAAAAAAATAAAAAAAATATCCAAAAATATCTTTATTAAATCATTTTTGATGCTAATTTTTTTCACACACACTTTTATAAAAAAATATTTTGGAAGAAAATGAATATTCATTTGAAGTGGGAAATAATGTCGAATTTTTTTTAAAATTATTTATCAATTATTTTAAGTACCAATGTGTAAAAATTGTGGTATTAATTGAAACAATCATGAATTACCATCGTAGAATAAAAATCATGAGTCTATTGAGAGATTTATCATAATATTTTTTCATTCAAATACATAATCATAAAAGATCCCAATAAATGAAGAAAATGTCACATAACTTTTTTACCACTATGGTAATAGTGAATCCTATGCCCCATGAAATATTGAAATAAAATGAAACATTAAATATTATGAAGAGAACTATATTCAGGATATAAAAATTGAAATTGGAAGTATATAAACCATATATAATATTATAGGTGAATACATAACATATGTCTCAAATAATGAAAATTGGGGAAAAAATTCCATATTGTGTTGATAACATTGTTACTATAAAATTCATGAAAGGTAGATGCTAAAATGGATGTATAGATAACCATTATTTTCAGGATAAAAATCATAAAATAAATTTATGTGAATTATAGATACCCCATAATTGAATAAAATGCTTAATATAACATTTTCCTCCTAAAAAATAAAAGTGATACCAGAATCCCTAACATTAAGTCTTGAATTCTGTTGTAAAATTTAAAAACTGCAGTAAAAAAAGATAACTTTATTTTATATATATATATATATACATGAACTATTTATAAATTTCATACCATATAAAATTTTCTTGTGGCCTTTTATTATCTGGTTATCTATAATTTCATTTCAATGTTACATTTTGGGTAATAAGTGCATTGTTGTTCCTATATGATTTGATTTTTTATATTTTTATCCCTATTACTTTTCTCTTGGTTCCATAATCTCTATAACTAAAACCGTGATATAAATATCATCTATATTTTGTATATATATATTTATTGAAGTAAATGAAATTCAATAACAGAAAATGAAATACCCCATTCATGGAGAGTTAAGTGCTACAAACAAATGATCATTGGTTGGATTACATTGATGGATTGAACGAAATAAATTTAAATGATATATTATAATTAAATAAGAATTTTAATGTCATATATATTATATATTTTCATTAAAATCAGGTTTAATACCTTCTATGTAATGAATGAATGAATCATATCGCATCCTAAGGAGGTTGTCCACCATACACATGAGTGATTTTATCATATCCCCAAAAAATACAAATCAGGAATGAATGTGTGATATAATTAATCCAAAATCATACTAATATCATAAATATCATATATATAAAATATATCCAACATTATTTCTAACCATGAGAAGTGGTAATTGAAAAATAAATGACATTTTTTCGTGAGGGGTTAGCCTTATGTACACACGAAAGATAATTTCGAAAACCATTTGACGGAAATGTAGTATTTTGTATCTTATTAACATAACATAAAAACATCTAAATATAATTAAATTCTTATTTTATTATATCCTAATGTTTTAATAACAATTTAATGATCTCCAAGAAGAAATAAAAAATGTGCATTGATAATCATCACTTATTCTTCGGGTATCATCCTTGGGGTTTCAGAAATAGTATTCCATGGATGGATTTCCTTCCACACTAAGGCTGATAGTATATGTGTCGTTAATTTTAAATTTAATTTGGATTGGTTTTCTCTATTACAAAATGGTTTTATACTGTGAAGAATATTGTAAAGGGGTAACTGTTAATAAGTGGGGGAGTTGGCATACTTAGTATTTTTGAAGATAATTGAGTTCTCCCAAATTTTGAATATGTCAAAAGGGTCCAAAAAGATATTTATTATAGAACCATATATATTTAATGGATTAAATATTTTTATAGAATAGTTTATAGAAAAATTTATAGATCACATTACCAATAATTTTTAGATTAACCACCGATACAATCATTGTTACATTAACTGCAATAATTAATTTTATAATTTTCACAATAAATATTGGTAAAAAATTATTTTTAAAATCTTATATAATATATATCTTTTATTAAAAATATTTTAAGATTTTTTCAAAATTATATTCCTATAATTTGTGAATTTTATTGTAAAATGTTTCCCATAGAAACTATAAGAAGCAAGGTTTTTTAAGGGAAAATATGCAATGGTTTACAATGTTTCCATATCATAATTCAATATGAAATCAATTAAAAAGAACTAAATAAAAATAATGAATATATAATTGATCTAATTTTACATTATACCCATGTTAAAATATTATGATAAATTATAAAAAAATTATATGAAAATGCATTTTTCAATAAAAAAATAACAGTTTTTCTCTCTTCATCAAAAAACAATCTTCTCAAAAAAATTTGAAAAAACAACCCTATGGTAATTTTTAAATGGTAATTTAAAAAATATATTATTTTTTTCATAATAATATTTTAAAACTTTCAAATATTAATATTAATATATGGTTTCTAAAGGAGATAATACTAATTTTTAGAAAATACATTTTTGGGAAAAATTGCTTTTATTTTTCTATATTATCACGAAAAAACAAAGGATGAATTTTAAAATTGTAATTGAATGAAAAATTTATAAAAATTTCATTAAAATTCTACAAAAAAATTTAATCATTTATTTCATTTAGTTAAAACACATTTATGTGTATATGAAGTGTTTTTTCATAAAATGATTTCCATAATTTTAAAAATGTTTTTACTCTAATTTATAATTTATTGGTCACCAAATATTTCATTATATATTCATGTATAAAAAATATATTATATTAGTTTTGTTAATCATTTTCATACCATCCATTCTAATGTCTAAGTAATTACTATCATATTAAATAATTGTATATAAATAGTAGTTCATGTTTAATTTAAATTTGTTGTTGCGTGTAACACATGATAAATAATGTTTTGTATGTGGGACAAGAAACAATTATTTTTATATATAATGAATGATAATCAATGTTTTGTGATTACATCAATAAAAAATCATTTTTATGTGTAACAACAAAAATATTAAATGTTAAATTCATTTGAAAAAAAATCACTAAATCCAAGGGTGTTTCATCCATAGATACTTTTTTGAATGAAAAAACATTACATAGTAAGAGAAATCCAAATTGACTATACTATGAACTATAGAAGGACTGGAGGAAACATACTATCTATAAACACCACATCATGAAAAATATTTCTCTAAAAGGAATTCACAAATGTTCCATTGGGGGAAGCCGGGAATCCCATCAACCATGGTATACAATCTATTTCAAACATTACCATCAATGTTCTATCAAACACATCATCAAAATATGTGATTTTTGTATGAAGACTATTGATTAGATATTAGGTCATAGACCCATATTTCACTTTTGATCTCTCATGTTCATATCGCATAAAACCTGAGAAAAAACAAAACAAACTCAGAAAAATGGTTCATATAATTATTTATTGTTGTATCACCCAGATGGAGGTTTAGAAAGTCTTTGTACATCTACAAGACCATTGATTATAGATTGATATAATCAATAAAAATGAATATAAATTATTTCTACACAATATCGACATTCTTATTCAGAATTTCCATTAAATATCTTGATATACTATTATGTCCTTCTAGTGTGAAGGTAAAATGTTTCATATTAATTGAATCGTGAATTTATTAGAACTCAAAAAATATCTCAATATTTATCGACCAATCCTTGTCCTAGTTTTGATTATTTGATCCTTGGAATAGTAGTGGTAATGGTTAAAGAATATATATATAGTGATAACCAAATTCTTCTATTTAAGGTTCCACAACTGCTACCTAATGGGGAAATGATCCATGTACTTTTCACAAAGCATAGACTGCATCAACTACTATCTGAAAAATTTTCTGGTCCCCTAGAGTATTATCCTAATGTGATTCCGAACAATATTAGTCATACAACAACTTTAAATTGATCTTCATAGGAATGATGCTATAACCCATCAATAGAAATATTTAAATCCTCAAAAATGAAACACATATGAACAAATCAAACAAGAGATACATGAATATACATACAAACAGCAATAGTTCCAAATTGGTATTTTAATAATATCATTTCGTAATCAGGGAAAATTCTAGAAATCAGATAAAATATATCCTTAATTACACTTCTCCCAAACCTCAATATATATTTAAGGCATCATAGGATGAGATATTGCATATAACATACTCTTAACAAACTCCTATGTCACATCAATTTGTCCTCATGTCTACCAAGAAAACACAAAACACTTACCAATATCATTTAATGATTAATTGAATATAGCTTTGATAAATTTTTTTTTAAACTATCCCATATAACCTAGTACCCCAATACCCAATAAATACTTTAAATTTCTCAAGGGTGTCTCCAGTCCCCAAGGGTTGGTGACTAATACCTATCATCATACAATAGTCATAGGGGGACAATTCTCAATAAAACAATTGAAGAAAAAATATACATGTTAGGGAGCCAAAACCCATCAAGTGGAATGTATGAGAATCAAACAAGAAAAAAATATCCAAAATCAATCATCACCGACTGACACAGCAACTACTATTGTAAATGATCAAAAAAATCTCATGTAATAGTTGGATCACATCTCTGTGGGCTACCACCATCACTATAAGGTCTATAGATCGATAATTATACCACATTAAAATGAAAAATTCCCCTTCTATTATACATATCTTTTGATAATCTAATAAATCTCTATGTAATTGTTATGGAGTGAGAAAATAAACCTAGTAGGGTCTCACCCTATGCTGTACAATCAATTCCATAAAAATTAAGCCAATTATTCAATAAATTTAAGAAAAACATGGCGTTCCATGTATTTTAAACATTTGCATTAAAATATAATTTTATAATTAAAAGGGGTTGATGATATATCATATAGGATTAAAAAGTAATTTCATAGAAAACAATTATATAGTGTTTTTCACATGAATAAATTGGTTCGATAATTATTGGTATATAATCATAAAATGAATCCAATCATAAAACCATGTAATTAAATATGTAGTCCAATTATTTATAGTTAATAGAACGTCGAACTACTCAATTATTGATCTTTACTCAATGTGTGAACTTGTCAATTAGCTCAGCCATTAGGAATCAACTCCCCATTAGGGAAAATCATGTCTTAGTATGTATATGACATTTTTTTCCTTGTCAATCCATTTAGAGGGTGGTCGGATCCCTTTTTTATTATCCTAATTACCCAATCAGTACATACAATTTCAAGATCTCATGTCAATCATTCAATCAATAATGGGAAAATAAATTATTTATAATTGTATCAAAATATATAATCCTATATTTTAGTTCTCACCATCCCTTTACCATTTCAAACCCAAATTTATGGTTTTCAACCATTCATGCATATTAAAATCTCCTTTAAATCTAATCTATTTTTTAGAGAGTTCCACATCAAATAATTTCATCAAATTTATTTTCAAATGAATCCATCATGTGTTTTCAAATGAAAAAAATGTAAATTTCATTATAATTGGCAGTTCTCACAATTTCCATATCTTTTTCAAAATGAAAACTAAATTTTCTATAATTCAGCTATTTAAGTCATATAAAAACTCATTACTAGTAAATCGAGAAATTTATGGTTTCAATGATTCCAAATAATAAAATGGAATCATCAATATTTAATTATTGATCAAATCAACACCTACAATTTGAAATGACTATGAAGGATAAAATAGAATGAGATTGATTATGAATTCCTACTATACAATCCATCAAGATAGAACTCTGATTTACTCACGAACAAAATATCACACCACCATAGAAGAGATATTATTAAAATAAGGGGAAAATAATATAGGGAAACACACATAATATGAAACACCAAATTGAGATTTAAAAAATGGTTGGGGTTTCACACTACACACAAAAAACCCCTATGGTACTCGATAAGAGCACCTATAGGGAAACAAGGTAATTCATCTATGAATAAAAAATATATTAATAGGGCACAAATAATTTATATAATAAATATTGTTGTCATGTTTTAAAATAATCAGTTTTCAAATACACATAAAAAGGTATCTATGCATGTTAAAATACAAATTGAATAATTCAGGTTGAATTTTCATCTTTTACATAAAAGGTCATTTATGTCATAATTCATTATCACATCTTATTAAAGGTGAAAAATTTTCAGTTTGATACAAGGGTTAATGGTTTAATTTTCTTCTTCATCATGTGCATTGTAGTATGATCCTTCAAAACCACCCATAAATACTACAATCCAACCCATAACCAAAGTAGTGTAAAATATATTAACATGTTCATACTCATTCTACCTTAATTCAACCAAACATACATTACTAGAAAATAGGTCATTTTATCTAACAAAATATATTTATCATTGAGAGGACGAAAATGAACCCATATAAAAAGGGATTCTAAAAATGACTAAAGATGTATCATAAAGACGGTAAAAAGGTTGCAATATTCATAATATTATAGAAGTCGATGTCATTAATGAAAATGATCTATCAATTGATGTAATATATTCTGTGTTATATTTGAATAAATGATCCAAAAAACGTGTGAAAAATATATTCTATATAGTTTTATTAACAATCTATGTTATTTCAGGCTTACCATAGGAGGATCAGAATTGTACCTTCCCATTGAGTGATGTATTGAAATACTATGTGATCCATATGAACCAAGTTTATGTTTATTTAATCACTACAATTATATATTGATATGAAAATCAATGTCTCAACCAAAGTTTTATTGGGACACGAGAATATTATCATACATGGCATGAAAATTTTAAAAATGATTTTTTTCTATTTGGTTTAATTTAATATTCTATTATAATGGTAATGTGATATCAATATTAAACCAAAACACTGGATTATCATATGTACATAATTATATAAGGATATATTTTAGAAAATTTATCACCACTGAATCAACAACCCCCATGTGGTTTACAATATGATCATGCATCTATAAGTTGTATTAGAGAAGGGATCTGAAAAAATCCTACAATTTTGATGTCAATAATGTAATTATATAATTCTTAAAACAGAATACATATTCTATTTTTTTAATAGAAATTACATTTATCAATGAAAAAATTAAAACATTGACATTTAATTATTATAAGGAATTAAAAATACTAATTTTGTTAATGTAGGTAATATTCCAATTGTAAGAGATGCAGAAATGACATCTTCAGAAAAGTATAATTGTGAAATTTATTAGATGAAAAAATAGATATTATGATGTTCGTTGGACAAAATATACTATAAGGTTAGGGGATTTTAAACTGATGATGAAACATGGGGTAAAATTGAAAACATATATTTGGAAAACATAAAGATAATAGAAGAATTTTTACACATCCAGTAGAGTAAGAGGAATGATATTAGAATTTAAGACAATTATAATTTTTGATAACTATTTTAGAAAGGCGAATGAAAGATATAGACATATCAAATGATTAATCACTATGCATGGTGATTCTACTAGTTCTATAAAACTTATTTTGGATTATCAAGTTATATTAAACACTAAAATAAATTATTTGGATGAAATTATCATAATTCCCTTGTTACATAACTTAGATGACTCATAATTTATGAGATATGAAACAAAATCATTTTTAATAAGGCGGTTAAATTAGATATGATTTCTAGAGTGATGTATTTGTTAATGATCATTGAATGATATTATGTGTTATAAAGTGAATCATTTGGAAATAGTTATAGTGATAAAGATAATAGTAATGTTATATTTCTCATACAAAAATATATTTATAATAGAAAAGTAAAATATAAAGGAATTATTTAATTAATAAGTTTTACATATTGATGAATAAGACACTTTTTAATAGATTCGACATTGAAGAATAGAACAATGGAGTGTTATGATTTCAGAAAAGAAGGAAGATCGTAATTTAATTTAAATGTAAAATCTATTATATTATATAAGGGATATAATAAGAAAAATAAGGGGTTATTTAGAAATAAATAATCATGCTAATAAAATATGTATAATATTGCTTTTTCATTAGGGAATTGTCAATGGTGTAATATGTTATAAATAAAACATTATTCAGGGAACATATTGAAGGTAATGAAGAAACCTCTATTAGAGGATATGAATAAGAATAATAATAATAATAATAATAATAATAATATGAATAAAAAACATAGTTTCTCCATATTTCAAGGAATGTGCATGAATTATATAATAAAAAACACTATACTCATAGAACAGAGGATAATAAAGATGAAGAAACATGAACATATGATTTCAAATAAAGAAAAAATGTATGTTAAAGATATCATGTGTCTCGACTTGAATGATTATAAACAAGGATGAGTAATAAATGAATCATCTATAAAATATGGATGTCTAAGAATAACAGAATATGGAGTCTTAATAGACATTACTCATAGTTGAAGAGTTCCTTGATAAAATGAAATATAGCCATGCCAACTATTCTAAAATGAAGATATAATCATCCTACAATATCCACAGTTTTTTTCATCCACTCTAATAAATCCATCAAATTTAACCTCTAAAATCATTAAATCAATCATGGATAATATTAAATGTACTTCATTAACTATTGGGTGTTCATGGTTTAAAAAACATCTTTAATGAAACCTATATTTGTAATTAAGTTGATATCAGTTTGGAGAAAACATTTATATCTAAATATATTAAATTGTGCATATATTCTAAAAATAAATACTAGGAATATTATTCAATAGAAAGTAAGGATTTATATTAGTTATGTAACCTCATTTTTTACTAAAAGTGATTCAAAAACTCTATATAGAAATAATATGTTTTATAGTACTATATTCTGTTCCCCTGTAATTAAAGATGGCTTGAATTGAGAAGGAGGTAATATTAAAGTAGTAACAATAGATCAATAATGATTAAATTTGAATATAAAAGGAAAAAAGTAATAATATTCGCAATAAATATTTTGTATCTTGAACTTTCCTATTGAATTTTTGGCCAACGAGGATGTTATGTAGGAGAGTGTGTGAATTCTCATGAAAGGATAAAATATATGTATATGGTTAACAAAGCATTAGGTCATGGAATGGTAGTAATATATTATTTTTTTCAGGAGTATGTAATGGATAACAATATCATACAGACATGAATTTTAGATAGTAGATACTCATCACATAGGATAAAATATTCTCTGATTTTAAAACATGTTGAATAAAATATGGGTTTTATGTCACTTATAAAATTATGTTCATTAAAAATAATGTTTATTTTTTTGAATTTGACTGAAAAATTTGACTGAATTCAAAAATATATTTACTTTATATATTGGATATAGAAAAATATTTTTAGTTGGATTCAATTATATAATATGGGTAATGAGGGTATCATCAATGTAGAGACCCAAAGCTTGACGTACATGGGTATTACGTTACTTTTTTTGGAATACTTAATACATAACAAAAACTGACACACAAGGACCGTAATTTCTTAGTGTCATTGGAAACATGGAATTTAATCTTCTAATAGTGGTGATATATCTTCAACATCTCCCATAAAGATCATTCCCTTTTGTTTTCATTCCAAAAATCATTCTTGAAATCCGGGCGAAAAGAATACATATAAAGGGTGATCTCAAATGACCATTAAGGGTAAGAATGGAGAAAATATAACAAACCATATACATTTGAACATAAAAACATGAACATAATGTTTAATCATCAAAATCGTGAGCAATGACATAAAACATGGAAGTATATGTGGCAGAGATCATAATGGAACTTCAATCATCATAAAATACTATGGGAATAAATCATGTAATTGTGGTAAACCATTAAGAACATGATATGATTTCCATAGTAGCCAAGGCATTTCTTCCAAGACCATCTTAGTTGACAAAGTCTCTTTCTGAATCGAGTTCACTCCTTGTTCTAGTCCTGTAACACTGAACCAGATTAACTTACCGTTCCATCCATGTCTATCTCATGAGATATAAATCATTACCCAATGCATTGTAGGTAGATATATGTCCCACCCATCTCATAATGTAATCATTCTTACTTGTGCCAGAACCTAAACATAAATCATTCATCATAACCCAATGATTAAAAATGGGTTTCATAAACATCATCCCATCATAACATAATCTATATTAAAAAATGGATATCATTTCATCATAAGAAAAGTGAAACCATGTAAATCATAGAGATATTATACATGAGACATACACATATGAAATTATGTCATCTTAGATGGAAAATTATTTTGATAAAACACTTGAAAATAATTCTTGAGGAAAATATCCTTTATTCATAAAAATCGTTTTCTTTTCACAAAATGCCACACAATTTTAATAGAAAATGATCTTATTGAAAATAACCATGAAATATTATAGAGTAAACCTTATGAAAATAAGGAGTTATGAAACTGTAAAAATCTGTACATGCCGTATAAGTTCAAAAAAACATTCTTCTCATAATTTTTCCTGAAAAGCCAAAAGGTACCTCGTATGGTAATCAAAAGAAATATTCCTTCCATTCGATGTGGTGAAAGTAAAAAAAAGATAAAAATGACTTTACAAATACATGGAAGAAAAGTAGAAATTTTATGAAATTTTTTTAGAACATAACTACATGGATAATAAACATAACCCCAGTAAATACATACGAATAAACAATCTCAGATAAGAATGAGATAGGAATAATTATCTGTTACTTTATGTCAGATATGCTTCTTATGTATTTGAACCTCCTCTTCTTTGACATGCCTCTTCTTAACCTCATCTTAAGGCACTAGAGTTTGTATTTTGAGAAGATCATAACCACTATAATGTTTCTAGGGATGTTCAGAAGGGAAATGTGTCGGGGTTGGCTGAGAATGAATACTCAAAATTGTGTAAAGAGAAGAGGTAGGAGGTGCCTATTTATAAGGGAGGAGAGGGGCACTTTTGGAAAAAACATAAAATATTAATTTATAATAAAGTAATATGTGGTTTATAATGGATACAAAGTGACTTATTTATGTGATAATGTGGGGATGGTTTGAAATCCTTTCAACCAATAGGTTTTAGACAAGTGTAGGTTACTATTTTAACCTTATCATTTATATTAAACTCTAAGTTAAATAATTTAACTTTTACCATGTCTTCTTGTTTTCTTACACTATATGGTTAATAAACATACTATAACAATCCAAATGGATCCCAAGTGGTTCATTATTAATATATATATCCTTATGTAAGTCATTTCTCCCACCCTTAGATTTTTAGGAATATAATATAAATTAACAATATAATATTTGATCTAATAATTATTTAATGTCATTTTTGACACTATTTGGTAATTGATTTTTTTGAAAATTATAACAGAATGATTAGTTCAAAAAAGGTTAATATAATAAATACTTACAAGTAATATTAACCTAAAAATTATTGTAATTTTTTAAAAGTCTCAAATTATATTTATTTGGGTATTTATAACATCAATTATGTTAATATTTCATTAATAAGGTAATTACTGCATCATCGTTGTGTCATAAATAAATTAGATTATATAATTGCTAAAAATTATTAATAAAATACTATTATGTATTAAATCTTGTTATATTTAAAATTAATACTTATAGTCAAATTTATCTTATATATAACCCAACATTAAAAATGTTTTAGTTATTAAAGTTTGATTTTAACCATTTTAAATCTTCTTTAAATAAAAAAATAATAAATGCCCAAATCTAATCCAAGTGGACCTAAAGAGTAATATTTTATTCCTAAGGTTGTTTTTGGTCGAATTACACTTATCCAATATAATTATTACATGTGTTAGGGTAATAATAATATCATTTTTACCCTTAATTACCATGTTTATTTTTAACTGTGCTATATAAAAGTAAAAAGTTATTATTCACAAAAAATTATTTTTAACATATTGAACCACATTTTACTCCTTGATATTAACCATGTATTTCAGATTTTCTAAATTCCACTCACAGAAGTAGTGAAATTATGCTTTATGTAAATTTTCAAACTCTCCTAAGAGGTGGGTAAAAGACGGTGAAAAGTTCCATAAAATTCTTATATATCTAAAATTATTTTAAAATGACTCTAATGAATTACATTGAACTAATATAGGTATTATGTATCAATTTTGACCTAAAATAAATTTAAATAAAATAAATAATTATTTAAATAAAAAGTCGGTTTTTAAATAGTAGCCCAGTGTTTTCACTATTCATCAAAAATTGAATTTTTTCAGAAAAATACCTAAAACTCACACTTGGCTAATTTGGATATTCTGAATCCAAAAATGAAGTCCATTTTGAATGATTATATTTATAAAATTTCAAAAAGTTGGTATTACTATTCATAATGGCTAGTTTATATATTATTTTAATAACATATCGTTGTTTTGTAAAACTCGGTATTGCGTACAACACATGCTATCTTGGAAGGGCTTGATTTCATGTAAAGCCTGACAAGTCAGTGTTGCGTTTAGTGAATGTTTCCTTTTTTTGTGTATAAAAAACTCCAACCATAATTCATTTATACATTGAATATATATATATATACACACACACACTCAATGTTGCATAGAATAACTACTACAAAAAACATGAAATTATGTGTTACAGGATACATGAATAGTGTTGCGTATACTACAAGCTAATACTGTGTTGTGTATAGTGCAATTTAATCTTATTGTAGCGTACAATAAAATACATCAATGAAATTAAAAATAATAATTTCATAAAATCTCTGGTTGTTACGTTCTACCCCCCTTAAAATGAATTTCAGCCTTGAAATTCGTTGGGGTTATAAATGATTTTCTACTTGAAAGTTTAATTTAAACCCACATTGTGAAATGAAATACCAAAATATATCATTAAAATAAAATGTATGAAACGTAACAATTACCCTAATTAACTAATCACTAGGTTTCCACATAGAAGAACAAAGGTGAGAATATGGATATGGAAGAGAAATCTAACCATCATGTTATGATGGAGAGTGGTAGAGAACATGGCTATGAAAAAGCCAACAATCACGAAGCCATTAATTTTTTATGATCTAATGTACCATCTGATTTATCGTATATTAGGACACTATGACAACATTTTTGGTTTTCAAGTTCATTTCCCTAATGTTGAAGAATTTGAATTAGAAGAAATACTTACTTTATTTCAGTTCAATATCACCATTGTTCATGCCTTGAACACATTCCACTTCATCTCATAATGAAATGAATTTTAATTTGTCATTCATGAACTATTTCTGGATCATGTGATAGAATGATGGGTTATTCCAATTGTCTCAAACAAAAGGTTAACAAAAATTATAAGTCATTCTTATGGTGAGATTAATCGTATATGGTTCCAAAAATGGACTTATTCTTAATCTATCATAGCGCTTAATTAAATAAAACTAGTTTCTACTAACCAGGGACTTCCTATAGGCCTGTGGTATGCAATAAATTCCGGTCGCACTTTGGTTGTGGGTCCGATTGCCATAGCCTGGTCTAACATGATGGGTTGTCGTCCGTCCTGCAGGTTGTCCTTTTTCTAAAACTACACTATTATAACATTTCAGAATTAATTTCAAAATAAAATTTCTAGCCTTAAAAAATTATATCTATTTTCCAACATAAACCTTTCCAATCTTTATACTTGTCCAAAATACATTTTTCCAATCTCATAGTATAATGAAAACAATTACTGGAAAGGTCACATAATGAGAATGTGAATACAATCATTTAACATACGATATATCTTCTTAGTCACATTCCAAACATGTGAATTCCATAATCATGTATTCACTTGAAATAGAAATTACTATAGAACCATAGTGAAAACATGAATGTTATCAAAAGGTAACTCTTTCCACATACAAAATTACCAAAAATTCTATATAGTCATACCATGATATAACATTGTTCTTATATCAGTCATGAGCTCAATTCATTTTTTTTCTTTATCCTTTCATTATGCGCATATCATCTACTTTCCAAAAATATTTGAATAACCTCCCATGTATACCAGTACCATTCAACATATACATTTACAAACAAAACAAAAAAATAGTGTAACAATCCTTATATGTCTCTTTATTCCATAGTACCATGAGATTACTTATACAAAATTACTCTTGATAAACATGTAATCATTACCCTACCTTCTTAAACCATTCACCGATCTTGAAAAAATCTTTCAGCTCAAATATCATTTGTATTCTCTTCATCATCATCAATATAAATACTACCCATACGTCCATGCTAATTCTCTTCATGAGATTTTCCCTTAGGGAATTGGTTTGAATAATGCCTGTACATTCCAGATTTAAAACATTTAACTGTTGTTGATGTCTTTGAAATACCATTATCCCTGTCCATGGTGTTAACTGAACATTTTCCTTTGCTATTACTGGCTTTGTTTTCTTCTTTTCCACACCCAAATCATCTTCCAGTTCCCTCGAAACATTCTCCTTGATGCCTCTTCCCACATGATTCACATGAGAAAAATTGAACTTTCTTTCCTCTATGATCATTATGATACTCCTTCTTTCTCAGATTAACTAAGTCAGGAAACGTACCAAAGTATAGATTGTTGATCATATTATGAAATTGCATATTAGGTATAATATTGATGTTTTGCCTTCCAAATCTCATTTCATTTGCCTGATCATGAAGAATATTATTCCATTGTCCATCATTTTCTCCATTATCGTGAATCTTCCTGTTTCCATCCATTTTCTAAAACCCAAAAATAATAGTGTGAGAGGAAAAAATCCTAATCAAGTGTGAGTACCATCAATATCAAACATCATAGGTTTAATTCTAAGATCATTACCATAATTCTGGGAATATAACCTATACTTATACGTAAACTTAGAGACATCCCTAGACATAGCTTAGAAATATCTCTAGGGATCTCACTAAAGTTTTTGCATCCTAGTTTCCAATGGTTGACTAAACCATTCATCTGATACCAACTGTAGAGACCGAAATCATGACGTACATGAAAATTACATTACTTTTTGTGGAATACTTAATACATAACAAAAACAAACACACAAGGACTGTAATAGTTTATTGTCTTTGGAAACTCAGAATTTAATCATCTAATCGGGGTGAATGATATTAAACATCTCCTATAAAGATCATCCCCTTTTGTTTTCTTACCTAAAACCATTCTTGAAATCCTGGGGAAAAGAAAACATATAAAGGTTGAGCTCAAATTCTCAGTAAGGGTAATCATGGAGAAAATAAAACGAACCATATACATTTTAAATTAAAAACATGAACATAATGTATAAATATCAAAATCTTGTGCAATGACATAAAACATGGTAGTACATAAGGCATAGACCATAATGTAACATCAATCATCATAAAATAGAATGGGAATAAATCTTGTAATTGTGTAAAACCATTAAGCTCATGATATGGTTTCCATAGTATCCAAGGCATTGCTGCCAAGACCATCTTAGTAGACAAAGTCCTTTTCGGAATCGAGTTTACTCATCGTTCCAGTCCTATAACACTAAACCAGATTAACTTACCATTCCATCCATGTCTATCTCACGAGATATAAATCTTTACCCAATGCATTGGAGGGAGATATAGGTCCCACCCATCTCCTAATTAAATCATTCTTACTTATGCCACAACATAAATATAAATCATTTATCATAACCCAACGAATAAAAATGGGTATCATAAACATCATCCCATCATAACATAATCCATATAATACAAATGGATAACATTTAATCATAAGAAAAGTGAATCCATGTAAATAATTGAGATATTATACTTGGAACATACACATATGAATTAATTTCATCTTAGATGGAAAATGATTTTGATAAAACACTTGAAAATAAATCTTGAGGAAAATAACTTTTCATAATAAAAATTAATTTATTTTCACAAAATACCACACAATTTTAATAGAAATGTATTTTATTGATAATAACCATGAAATCATGTAGAGTAAACTTTATGAAAATATGGCGTTATGAAACTATAAAAATAGGATCATCCGTATAAGTTAAAAAAATAATTCTTCTCCTAATGTTTCCAGAAAAGTCAAAAAGTACTTTTTTCGTTAACAAAATAAAGATTACTTCCATACGATGTGGTAAAAGTAAAAAAAGAAAAAAATGATGTTAAACATACATGGAAAAAAACTCAACATTTTCTGAAAACATTTTGAGAACACATGTACATGTATAATAAAAGTAACCCCAGTAAATACTTATGAATAAACAATCGCAGATAAGAATGAGAATGGAATAATTATCCCTTACCTTAGGTATGATATGCTTCTTATGTATCTGAACCTCCTCTTCTTTGACGGGCCACTTCTTAACCTCCTCTTAAGGAACTAGAGTTGTTCATTTGAGGAGACCAGAACCTCTATAATGTTTCTATAGAATTTGAGAAGGTAAATGGGCAGGGGTTTCCCAAGCATGAAAGCTCAAAATTGTGTGAAGAGAAGAGGGAGGAGGTTCCCTTTTATAAGGGAGGAGAGGGGAACTTTAGGAAAAACATAAAATATTAATTTATAATAAAGCCATATTCAGTTTATAATGGCTCCAAAGTGACTTATTTCGAAGATAAAGTGGGGATGGGTCGAAATCCTCTCAACCAATAGGTTTTAGACTTGTTTAGGTTACTATTTTAACCTTATCAATTAGATTTAACTCTAAGTTAAATAATTTAACTTTTATCATGTCTCCTTGTTTTCTAACACTATATGGTTAATAAACATACTTTAATAAGACAAACAGATACCAAGATGTTCATTATTAATATTTATAACCACAACTAAGATATTTCGCCGAGACTTAGATTTTTAGGAATAGAATAACAATTAATAATATAATATTTTTTAGAAACTATTTTATGTCAATTTTGACACTATTTGGTAATTGATTTTTTTGAAAATTATAACAACATGATTAGTTAGAAAAAAAGTAAATTTAATAAATACTAACATGTTATAATAATCAAGAAAATTAATGAAATTCATTAAAAGACTCAAATTTAATTTATTTGGGTATTTATAACATTAATTATGTTAATATTTCATTAATAAGGTAATTACTGCGTCATCATTGGGTCATAAATAAATTACAGTATTTAATGTCTAAAAATTATAAATAAAATACCATTATTCAAGAAATATTTTTAGCTTTCCAATTAATATTTATAGTCGAATTTATCTTATGTATAACCCAAAATTAAAAATGTTTTTGTTATTAAACAATGATTTTAACCATTTTAAATATTATTTAAATAAAATAATAATAAATATCCTAATCTATTCCAAGTGGACCTAAAGGGTAATATTTTATTCCTAAGGATGTTTTTGGTCAAATTACACTTATCCAATATTATTAGGACATGTGTTAGGGTAATAATAATATCATTTTTAACCTTAATAACATTATTTTCTTTTTACCGTGATAAATAAAAGTAAAAAGTAACTATTCACCAAAACCTATTTTTATCATATTGAACCACATTTTACTCCTTGATATTAACTTTTTCTCTCCGATTTTCAAAATTACACTCACATAAGCAATGAAATTAATTTTTTGTAAATTTTCAAACTCTCCTAGATGGTGGGTAAAAGACGGTGAAAAGTTAAATAAAATTTTAATCTATATAAAATTATTATAAAATGACTCCAATGAATTACGTTGATCTTATATAGGTATTATGTAACAATTTTGACATAAAATTATTTTAAATAATAAAATAATTATTTAAATAAAATATCAGTTTTTAAATAGTAACCTAGTGTTTTCACTATTCATCAAAAATTGAATGTTTTCTAAAAAATACCAAAAATTCACCATATGCTAATTTCAATATTCAAAATCCGAAAATTAAGTCCATTTTGAATGATTAAATTTATAAAATTTCAAAAATTGGGTATTATAATTCATAACATCGTGTTTATATAATATTTTAATAACATATCATTGTTTTGTGAAACTCGATATTGCATACAACACACGCTATCATGGAAGGTCATGATTGCGTGTAATGCAAGCAAAGTCAGGGTTGCCTGTAGTGCAAGATTCGTTTTTTGTTGCATATAACAAAATCCAACCATATTTCATTTATACTTTGAATATATATACACACACACACACACACACACATTTTTGCGTAGAATAACTACTATCAAACAAACATGAAATTGTGTGTAACATGATACAAGAATAGTGTGTCATATACATCAAGCATATATGGTGTTTCATATAGATCAAAATAATCTTGGTGTAGCGTACAATAAAAGAAATCAATGAAATTAAAAAGAATAATTCTCATAAAATCTCGGGTTGTTATAATCAAGTACACCACTTTTCATTTAAAATACTATGATTATGGATGAATCATTAATGTAAGAGAAATTTCTAGTGTGAATATACTTCAGAAAAGAGATCCAAGTAACTCTTTTGATCTCATTGTTATGTATAAGAACAATTTTCATCCAAAAAGACATCTCCATATTTTCCCAAAGAATCTATGTAAAATCCCTAAAGAAAATGTTTTTATAGATTTTCCACATTTGATTCTAGATAGAGATTATGTTTTCACAACCTATTAATAGTGTTGTTAACGGAAGACACAAAAGAGTGGAGTCCTAATCATTAATTCAATTAAAAATACTCTGCTCATTATTTCCCTCTGGAATTGGGGATGACCTCACTGATTGAAGGTTCAAACATTCCAATTAGTTTCTAACGGGTTTGTTCGTAGAACCGGAAACATCCAATGATTCCATATCCATTTGGAACTACTTTCCAATGGTATGGGCTCATTAGTTGTGGACTGCTGAGGCATAGGAATTTGCATTATTCGAGAGGATGGGAGGTCGGACTTATCACACCTTTTTGAGGGGAATTATTGTCTACTCATGGACTCCCTTTATAGATTTAAGATATGTTCGTGAATCATTATTACATTACCAGGTATAAAATGTTCTTTCCATTAAATCTGACAACCAATGATTGATATGAAAGAAATTTAGAGAATATTTTATTTGTATTCTAGGTTCTTCATCGATAGAGAATCATTTGTATTTGTGAGAGATTCTTTTTTGATGGTATCCTTAAATACAGAAAAGTCTCTTGGTCATTATGATGACCATACTCGTTTAAAATCCACTCAGTGGGGCACATGATGTTTATTGTCATTCAAGAGGACATGGATTATTTCAGAGTTGGGATCGTACCCATTAATGGGCTACCTACGTATCCTTCGTTTTTGAGAAAGGAATCAGAACCCACGTAGTTTTAGTAAGGGAGTATGATGTATATTCATGATTGATGTCTCAAAGAAAGATGTCATGATTACTTTTACACTCTAGGCTCACGTGGGTCATGCTCGGTGTGAGAAACAAGAGGTATTAGTGAAACCAGACAATTGTGCCATGCAGTGATGTGGGGATTATGTATGTATGACTGCCCAAATAGATGAGGATTAAGATTTAATTCAGGGAAGAAATCCAAGAACATGGTCCATAAAGGTATATGTGCTTCATGGAGATTTGTATACTCTAATCTTGGGGCTTACTCCTATGAAAGAAGACCATGTTATGAGGGGACTTATGATTGGGTTTTACTCCGGAGAAGGAATCCCGGATCAAAATTATTTATAACTGGTTAAGAGAAATTACGACTGGGGATTATTCTTAAGGAGGTGGCCCAGGTTAAAGAGATTTCAAAATGAAGGGACTCGGGGCATACTTCTAAATAGGATGCCCATATTTGAGACTGGGGATTATTCCTGAAAAGGAAACCCTGGTTAAAGGAATTATGACTGGGGCTTATTCCTGAAAAGGAGGCCCAGGGCAGGGGACATGGGGCATACTCTTAAAAGGAGGCCCAAATTAAAGATGACATGGGGCATACTCCTAAGGAGGTTCCCCAATTAATGAGGTTTTGGACTAGGGCTTAGTCCTGAAAAGGAGGCCCAGGTTAAGGAATCTCTCATCGTAAACGATGAGGTTGAATGAATGAACTCTCTAACTTTAGTGACATAAAGATGTAGAAAATAACAATTTTTTGAGAGATTTTCCATGGAGCTCCTCTAAGATAAGGAATTCAATCAAGAAAACATGCCATAAATGGCTTTGAAGAGTGTCTTGAAGACTGAATCTTGAATAGGAGAGGTGGAATGGCATAAGAGGGGTTAAATGGGTAGGAAGGGAACCCAAAAATAAAGGGACGTGCAAGTCCTAGCAGGCGCACAGGTACTGCATGGGCGCGCATGTATTAGGCGCACATGTATACCTATGTGACACATGGGTACACACACAATCCTTGACCAGTAGAGTAATACTTGCGAAATTCTTGACCAAATCCTTTAGAATCATCATGAGGTACTTCCAGAAGAGTGTCACACATGTTTCAATGAATAGGTAAGGAGACACAGAAGTGTGTTCATTTCCCTTAAGGGAAAAACATTTAGGCGTGCAACTGTTAGTGATTTCTAACACTTTGACCATATTCCTCTTGTTTAGATATTCCATTCTAGGTAAAGAATTACCATAGAAGTGTTCGGATGACTTGAAAAAGAGACTTGGGCGTTCAGGGCTCTATATCTGAATTCTGGAAGAAATTCCCCCCAAAATGGGGGGCCCACCGGGGGTACTTATAGGCTGGAGATCATCCCAGGTGGTTTTCAAAGAGGGCATGCAAGTCACTTATGCGACCATTGGGCAGCTCGGAATAATACTTGTGAGGCAGTAAGGGAACTTGCGCTGTGCATGTGCATTTGAATCCTTGTTCATTCCTTTGCCGATTTTTTATGTTTTCTTCAATGGATGAATCAATTTGTGCTATGTAATTTCCCTTTCCATTAATTTAAACAATGTAATGAAAAGGTGTGTCAACAAAAGACCCCCCCTCGGAGTTGGATCCGAAATAATAAGGATGTGACTCTGAGGAAATGAAGAAAACCAAAGCGAAAGAGGTGCACATGTGTTCACCGCACAACTGTCATCGCACAGGTGTGAGTCGCGTAGGGCAGGAGTGCGCTGTATGGAGCGCGCTGGCTGTAGGCGCACAGGTGGGCAGCCTGGCCTATAAATATGCAATCATTTTTCGCTCATAGCACCTGATTTCTGGATTTTTGATCTCTCACCGCGTAGGTCACCTTCACAGCACATGTTGCTCGTTTTCCGTTGTTTCTACGTTGTCGCGCTACTGTTAGGGTATTTAGACATGTGCGGTTATACTTTTTCACCAAAACATTGTGCGGCACATTAACACTTGCATGATACTTCCATACTTGCACGCCATGTTTAGACTTTCACTCCTTAATGCATTAGCCATTTATCTGAATTCCTTAACAAATTTTATGTTTAATAAACCCATTTAAGAGTTAATTTATTCATCTTTTGTGCATATTCAATGGCTCCAAGAATAATTGGAATGGCTAATGAACTAGAAAGAAAAATAATTGATTAAATGATGGATATTTTTTGCCATGATTACTATACTGTCTACGACAGCACTCTCCCAGATTAGGCAAAGTATCTGATGAAATATCATGTTAATTTCCCAGAGAACATATACCTGGATCTGTATGGGCAGGGTCATCTTCCAGGAGTCAACGTTCCAGATGCAAAGAAAAATATGTCTGAGATGCAGCTGCACCACTCCTCCTCTATTTACGTTATGATGTGCATTAAGATCAACAACATTGGTGTGAACCTTCAAATTTTTCCTCCATGCCCTTTCCTTGCAGATATGAAAATGCAAAACCAATGGGAAGAAATGTTTTCCGCTGCCATTTAGTGGAGATAAGACAAACATGGAAATAAAACAATATCTAAAAAGAGTAATCTCTCTAAATGGATCTTTACTTACAATGCATCATTCTCAAATCCATGTATCCATCTTCCAAGTCTCTTGGACAGAAATAGAGTCACTATTTTATTAGTAGAAAATTTTCTCAAACTGCACTCAAGAACATTCTTTTGCAAATTTTCCATGAAGAGCTAGTATCACTGCATCTCTTATGGTATCCAGTTGAATAAATGAATTCAAAGAGGCTGCTAATGAATCTTGGGATACCGTAAATCAAAGGGAGAGTTATGTTGAAAGTCTTTTGTAATTCCAAAAAAAAGAGAAGAGACTCCAATATGTGGATGTACTTATAACTCTTGTGCATCAATGAAAAATATTTTCATCTTCAATAATTTATATATGCATTCCCTACTACCTGCGTTAGATTTTACATAAGCTAATGGGCCTAGTAAGCATAGTCTGATTTTTACTAGGATTAATGTAAATAACCCTACAAACTTTCAATATTTTAATTGCACAATATTACCTAAATCATACAAAATGTATGTTTAGTGAGTTGGAACTTCACTTTTATTCAGAGTTCCCTTGTCTTTTGTGGGAAGTTTAAAGTCATTCATGTTGGACATAAAGAGGATAATGTTTAAGGTCGAAATAGCAATTACCGAATGAATTAAAATTGACTCAATTACTTGTCAAATTATCTAAAAATATTTAACTACACTAAATTACGAGGGAAACTATGTAAACTAAGGCTTAAGAAAATTTGAATACGAGGAATGATATGAAAAAGAGCTAGAAAGGCATTAGAAGAAGTAGTTCCTAAGAATGAAGTTACCATTATTTAACAAACTCGTTAGGGGGTTGAATTTTGCCGGGCCACCTAAGGGCATTGGCTGCATAGTCAAATAAATAGAATCTTTTGGATGACTAGTCTGTTATGTAGACTACTTATGCAAGGCCGCCTAAGGGCACGTGCTGCATAGTCAGTCAAAAGACCCCTGAGAAATTTACATTTCTACTGCTAAGAAGCCATTGAACGTTTATGGGGATTCAACTTTTCCAAATTATAAAGTTTTCTATATGGGAAAAGGTACATGAATATGGAGAAGATATTTCCAAACAAGATTATCGAAGAACTGGATGAATATCACTCATATGAAGGTCTGACCCAAACTTAGAGAAGGAGAATATAAACCATAAACGTGAATACTTTCAGATCATGAGAAAGGATATGGGACAAGTATGTTAAGGATGGATATTTTTTTTGTGAATCCCTACATATTGTCATTAAGACAAATATGAACAAAAGAGGCTTTTTTTCCAAGAATTAAGTTACCAGTATTTAACAAACCCGTTAGGGTGTTGAATTATACAGGGACGCCTATGGGAATTGGATGCATAGTCAAATAATAGCATCTTTTGGCGGACACGTCTGTTATTTATATTGTTAATGCAAGGCCGCCTAAGGGCATGTGCTGCATGGTCAGGCAAATGAACTCTCAGAATTTCAAAACTTTTGTGATTAGAAGTTAAGAAAAAGGATTATGAAGATCTGAAAATATTTAAGGTTAGGACTATGAAACATAAATTTGGGTATTGTCCAATGTATGCAAAGATACACAGATCAATGATAACCATAATCATGTTGTGGCTGGGTCCTGAATTGAAATGTTGGACTTCACTACGTATCACATAAGCATGTAAATCAAGTCATACGTAGTTCTTAAACTACAGTATAACATCATGCAGGACAAAAGGAATGGAGATCATTGTTTAGGGTCCTATATCTCAGACCATTTTATGAAATACATAGTGTCTGTTCTCACGGGGACTTTTCAGCCAGGGGACTGAAAGTGGAATTTTGGGGTTATGACCAAAAGACTTAGGGCTAGATTCAAGGGACAATCGAATGTTCCTACGTATCCCATAAGGTTAGGAATCAATCCCACGTAGTTCTAGAAATACCCTATGTACAAATTTGGTTCGTACATGTGAAGGGTGAAAGAGGAGATTAGTGTAATGATTATTTAACCCAATATAAAAGGTTTGGACGTTTCCATGTATGCACGTAGTCTCTGGAATGAAACATGACTGAAAAATAAATGTAAATAATGATTCCCTCTCAGGTTAGGGTATCAAATAATATAGTATTTTATTGTCTTACAAGACAAAATGTGTTGTAAAATTTAACATCATATATCAAGGACGAAGGTGAACCAATGTAATGATATTGATTCTGGGGAAAGTTTCACGAATCAACATCGTATGAGATGGAGGTGAACCGATGTGAAGAGATTGGTTTTGGTCTTGAAGCTTGGGAGGTTTCCTACATACCCAGCCTGGAAGGCAAGGATCAAAGTCCGCGTAGTTCAATTAAAGAATGAATTAATGATCAAGTTGTTCGTGGGGACAACGACCTAAAATGATTTTGGGAATTACGCGTGGTTAGCGGCCCATAGAGGGTGTTATGGTTGAAATTTTCTATAAGCTCACATGAGTCATACTCAGTGTGAGAAACAAGAGTTTACATCAACCTTAATGATGCACAGTTTAATGTCATGTAGGACATATAATGGGACTATGTAGTTTAAAGTCTTGCAGTTAGGAATATTGGTGTTGCATAGTTTAATGTCATGTAGCAGAGACAATGTATAGTTTAATGTCATGTAGGACATAATAAAGGACTTTTGTACAGTTTAGCATCATGTATCTTGGAAAATGGGGACAATATTTTTTAACGTCATGTTGGACAAAAGGGGGACTGTGCAGTTTAATTTTATGAAGTGAGGAGAAAACAGTACACCATTTAACGTCATGATGGACTTATTAGGGATTTTTTCACAGTTTAACATCATGTTGGATGAAAAAAAGGTCGATACAGTTTAGCGTCATGTTGGATGCAAGTGCCAATAGTTTAAGGATGTATGCATGGACTGTTGGTTATGCAGTTTAACATTTTGTTGGACATAAGGGACTTCTATAAAGTTTAGCGTCATGTAGCTTGGATGTTACAGTTTAATGTAATGTTGGATGAAAGAAATAAACATAGATTGAGGTCGTATGCATGTACCATTGCTGTATAGTTTAACGTCATATATCACAGACAATGAAGGGGACACAGTTTAACGTCATGTTGGACGTATTAGGGACTTTTTCACAGTTTAACGTCATGTTGGACGAAAAAAGATGATATAGTTTAGTGTCATGTTGGACGTAAGTGCCAATAGATTATGGTCGTATGCATAGACTATTGGTTATGCATTTTAACGTCTTTTTGGATGTAAGGTACTTTTATACAGTTTAGCATCATGTAGTTAGGACGTCACAGTTTAATGTCATGTGGGACGAATGTAATAAAAATAGTTTAAGGTCATATGTATGGACCGTTGCTGTATAGTTTAATGTCATATAGCATGAATGATGAAGGGTACATAGTTTAACGTCATGTTGGATGATGGTGAATATATTTTGTGTTTATAAAAAATACTTATTCAGAAATCTGGCATTGGTTGGAGTAGTGATGAGTTCTCCATCCATTGAGATTAATGAATAAGCTCCATTGGAGTTGACCCTATGTATTGAATAAGGTCCCCCCCATTTTGGCTTAAGCTTGGGAGGTTTTTTTCCTGGTATCATTGGAGTTCTGAGAACTAATTCCTATTCTCCCTAAACGAATGAACGAAGACAAACTTTTTTGTTGAAAGCTCATGCTATTCGATTCTAATAGACTTCCAATTAGGGAAAGTGCACAATCTTTTCTCATCTAACTATTACAATTCATTCAATTTCTTTTGAGATTACTCATCTATAGATGACTGATCACAAATGGATACTCTGAGTGGGGGTAGTTGAACATCAATTGGAAATACTGCTTCTGTTTCATATACCAATGAATATGGAGTTGACCGCGATGCAGTGCGGGTGGTGGTCTGATAAGCCCATAAAGCATGAAAGAGTTTATCAGGCCATGATTTCTAATCTTTATCCACCATATTTTGTAGTATATTTGAAAGAGTCTTATTGAAGGCTTATATCTGTCCATTGGCCACTGCATGATACTTAGATGAATGATTGGTTTTGATGTTGTATTTTTGATACAACTTCTTCACCTCGGAAGAACAGAAGTTGGTGCCATTGTCTGTCAATATGGTATGAGGGACACCAAATCTGGTAATAATATTAAACTTGATGAAGCTAACAATTCATTTTGAACTGACTTCCTTGAGAGGTACGACCATGGCCCATTTGTAATAGAAATAAGTAGCAGTAAGAATATACTTAAACCGCTTGGGCGTAGCTGAAGGTTAAGGTACGACCACATCCATTCCCCATGTGGAAAATGGCCATGAGTTTTTATCTATATTTAGCAACTACAGAGGTTGAAGAATGAAGTTGGAATGTAATTGGAATGAATGAAACTTCTTTTTGAAATCAACACAATCTTATATCATTGGCGGCCAAAAGTATCCAATCCTTCGAATCTGATCAGATAGTCTATTTCCAGACTGGTGGGCACCAAAGACTCCTGCATGCACTTCTTTCGTGACGACCATTGTCTCTTCACCATCAATGCATCTGAAGAGAACTCCATCAAAACCACATTTTTAGAAAATTTTCACTAGGTGATATGGGCTATCATAAAGAGTAAAATTGACCACACATCGCCGGATTTGTTCTTTCCCGGCTCTATCTGGTGGAAGTGTTCCATTTTGAAGGTATTCCCTGATAGGTTTCATCCATCATGTAGTATGACCAAACAGTTCAGGAATGGGAACAGTTTTAGTGATTTCCTCTGTTCTAATTCGAACATAATGTGAAATCGCACGTCGGTGGGCAATACTGATGGTTGTCTCATCCTGATCTGGATCTGCCAGAGCTGTGGCTATATTTGCCAATGCATCATCTTGGGCATTTTGTGATCTTGGGACATAAGAAAATGTCGGTTCCAAAGGAAACTAATCCACTAACTCTCTGACATAATCATACAAAGGGATTAGTTCTTCTTTTCTGATTTCATAATCCCCATTGAATTTTTTTGATTACCAGGTCTGAATCAACTTTCACCTTTAAGTGATTCACTAGTGCTTGAAGCACCAACTCCAATCTTGCAATGAGAGCTTGGTATTCCACTTCATTATTGGTACCACCTTCCCACAATAAGAAGGAATAAAGTAACACTGCCTTTTCTGGATAAATGATTACAATTCCTAATCCAACTTTTTTGAATTTAGGTTTCTCAATTTTCCTCCCAGTTGGACTTCTGGAAGCACCATCAAAGTACATTTCATATGTATGAGGACTATCCTTAATAGAGAAGACTACCTCATCAGGAAGTTTAATATCTGAATATGTTTCATCCACTGAAGGGTGTTCATCTAGTAAATTAGCCGGATCTTGGCCCTTTATTTCCTTTTGAGACACATACTGAATGTCAATTGCTGCAAAATAACATCCCCTCTTTCCAAACATCATGTAAGAATTGGATGACTAAGGATTAATTTGAGAGGGTTATTGCAAGATTCCAATTGGACCTCATGATGTTGCAGGTAGTGTCTCATCTTCTGAACTGCAAAGATTAATGCTGGGCAGCACTTCTCAATATTTGAGAATCGGGTTTCCGCTTCAAGCATAGTCTGACTGAATTAGTAGAGGCAATTTTCATTCCCAGCATCATTCATCTGAACAAGAAAGGCACCCAATGATCGCTCTAGAGCTGTCACATAGAGGATAAGTGGTCTTCCTTCAACAGATGGAAGTAACACCGGGGGACTCGGGAGATACTTCTTGAGAATATCGAATGCTTCTTGACATTCATCAGTCCACTCGTAAGTTACTACCTTCCTCATCAATTTGGTGAAGGGTAAGATTTTTCCTCTCAAATTAGCAATGAAACGCTGAATATAGGCTAAGTGTCCTTGAATTACTCTTAATTATTTTAAATTTCAAGGAGGTTACATGCGAAGGATTGAATTTTTCTTCTCAGGATCGACCTCGACACCACGATGGTATACGAAGAATCCATTATATTTCCCCGAGGTTACCCCAAAATCACATATTAAGGGGTTCATCTTCAAATTATGTTGTCGAATCTTGCAGAATATGACCTCCAAATCAGCCAAGTGATTAGAACATTGTTTGGATTTGACCACCAAATCATCCACATAACATTCAACAATATTTCCTAGAATGGTTTTTGAAGATACGATGCATGGCACGCTGTTATGTTGCGCCTGCATTCTTTAGGCCAAAGGGAATTTCCAGATAGAAAAACACACCATGAGGGGATCTGAAGGCTGTAGATTCCTCATCTTCTAGAGCCATTTGGATTTGATTATATCTAGAATATCCATCCGTGAAGGAAAGTGCTTCATATCCAGTTGTTGCATCAATCAGGAGTTCTGTAATCGGAACTGTAATGTCATCCTTAGGACAATGCTGATTAAGATCTCTGAAATCAATGCAAACTCTAATTTTTCCATTCTTCTTTTTCACTGGGACAATATTAGCCAACCAATTGGGATATTGAACTTCTCTGAAGAAGTTGGATTTGATAAGTTTATCCACTTCAGCCTCAATTTTGGAAGCATAGGTTTGGTGTGTTCTTCTCGCGGCTTGCTTAAATCCTCGATGTTCTTTTGGTAATCCCAAATGATGAGTAGCAACATCAGGATCAAGCTGGGGAATCTCTATATAGTTCCAAGCAAATATGTCTCCATTTTTCTTTAAAAAGGAAATATACATCTCTTGTTCTTCAAGATTCATGGCTGCACTGATTAATGTGGGGCATGGATCATCTTTTTTACCCAGATTTATTTCTCTGAGTTCATCCACGGTGGTAGAGATACCCTCTTCAAATGTTGGAGAAGAATCATTGAGATCTTATTCTTCTTCTTCAACATGTGTTATTTCTTTCATTTCTACTTTCATAGTAGATGATGAAGAATAATTTTCATAATCAGAAGAGATGTCAAAATTTGTACATCTTGAAGAAGAAGTTCCTATTTCTGACCAGAATGACGATGAAGGGTATTCCCTGGGAAATAAAGAGGAGATGGTGGATTGAGAATCGACATCAATATTCACCTTTGATGTTGCTATAAATTCTTCTGTCCTAATTAGTGATGTATAGACTTGTTGGAATTCATCAGATGAAATAAAGACATCTCCATTTGAGCTTTCATCATTGCCTGGTGTATCAACAATTTCTCCCATGTTGTCTGACTTGATTTTCGTAATTGACATTATGGATCTTTCCATAAGAGTATTTTGATTTGGGTCTATCTTGTCAATTTTACTGATAGGAAACACATAATCTGTACTCACATGTGCAAATGGATTTACTGGAATCTTCTCCAAACCATAGAGAGGATTAACTTTGGTAATATCCTTTTCTTTGGATTTCTCCCTTCCCTTCATGTGATAGAATTCTACCTCAATGTATTGAGATTCACATGTCTTGAATGGGGCCTTGTCACCATACAATGTCCCAACATGACCATCGAAACAATATTTGAGACATTGATGGTATGATGAAGGGATTGTTGCATGTTGATGTAGCCAGGGTCTTCTAAGAAAGATGGTGAAGGCTAAGTCTTGATCAACAACCATGAAATCTGAATTGGATACAAGATCTCCAAACTGATTTCTGAGTGTAACTTCGTCCAGTGGTTCTTGTTCATGTTTATCATATCTTTGTAACATCATATTTGTAGGAGATAAATCAGATTCCATAAGGCCTACTCGACAAAGTGTACGAATGGAAATGAGGTTGACTTTTGAACCATTATCAATGAATGCTCTTAGGATTTCTACACCATTGACCTTTCCAGATAAGTAAAAAGTCTAATATGTCCATTCATGAAATCATCTTCATCTTCATCTATGAAATATATCACTGCATGGCATTTTTCAGGATTATTATCTACATGGTAGACTTTAGCCACATCAATTTCAGTTTCATACTCCGGAGGACTTGACAAAGCCTCGATGAGTACCTTTCGAAGATCCATTGACAGATTCAAAGCATCCATAATTGATATCTTGGCTAGTATTTGGGCCAGGTATTTCAATACGTCAAACTTTTGATCCAGAGGTCTTCGTTTCCCAATAGGAAGATGTGGTTTAGCAGGTGCCTTGGATGATGATGCCTTTGAATTTGATGCATCTTGTTTCGGGATAGGAGTTGGCAATAGTCCTAGCATTAGAGGATTAGACCGATTAGGTCTATTTACTTGCTGAGAGGAAGAAGATATAACCTTCAACCAATATTCCAGAATAATTATGCTAGGGCGGAGTCTACCTTGTGTGGAAGAACATTCTTGTTCTTGTTGAGCTTGTTGAAGGGCTCTACCACGAGTTTTTGCCGCATACACAGTTCTAGCAGGGGTAGAATTGGAATAGTGGCCTCTAAAAGATCCACGTGTTCCCCTGTGTCCTGAGTCTTTGTAAATTCCTCTGATTCCTCTATATGATATAGGGAATTCAGGCTCATTAAAATCGAAACTGCGACTCGCATATGGATCTGTTAATTGAATCATATTAAAAGAACCGAAAATCAACTCTTCATCCGATGAAGAATCTTTCGGATTATCCTGTTTATCATGTGTCGTTTGATTGGGCGGTGCCCGTGAATTTGAAATAGATGGCATGAAGTCTCCCAGAGTCAAAGAAAACATAGGATTTGATACATACTCATCTTATTAAGATTCTTTTTCTTTCTTTGAATCAGGCCGTTTCTTTGAGTATTTTCCCTCTAATGAAGAGGGTTTTGTTGCGACATTCATGGTAGAAGGCATAATTGGTTTCTTCAACTGCGTTCACAAAATGGAATTAGTTAAGTTGATCCTTTTTTGACCATCCATTCGTCATATTTCTGTGCATTTTTTCTTTTTTACTTCTTTCCAATCACATTCTTCCTCTGGAACTGTAGCAGTAACACATGCTACCTAAGCTGAAGAACATTTTAGTTTGACTTGTCTGTAGTTGACCATCTTTTGTAGGAGGTCTTTAAAGACAAAAAACTCAAGGAGGGGATGCCCAAACATTTGATGAAACATGAAATAGTTGGGATGGTCTTTATCTCTTTCCTTGTTTGGCCTCTTGGGCATTGGCAATTGAACAAAATTATTTTCCAGAGCTGAAATGAAATAACCATGAACATGTTCATTTCGTAAAGAGTATTCTTTTCTTTTAAAAATCCTCAAATTGTTTTTATCTTTTATCTCTCTAATTATCTTGATAAAACTTCCTCTGTTGTTGGCGCTCAAGAGGTGGAGCCCTTCGAGAAGATGATGGTTTTGAAGTAGAAGTATGTACATGTGCTAGTTTAAGTATAACTGTAGCAGTTTCTACTTTACCCATTATCCTACCTGAAGCTGATGTAATTACATAGGATTTAGCCTTAGTCTATATAAGAGAATATTAAATTTGTTGAGCGATTGATGTAAGGTCTTGAAACCCTCCTGTATATTTCACAGGGATCAACAACATGCATAATTCGTCATTCAGATTTGCCACACAGATTGGAAACTGTTCTTCCTGAGGGAGTGTTATGCTTAGGGAATATGTTAATCCCTTCCAGATAGCAATGAATTATGAGACCCTTTCATTCTACCTCTTCTTACCGTTTATAAGATAAAAAACTGCTGTCTTTGGAAACATTGAGATGAAATGGAGAAGGAATTTTTAATAGAGATCTTCCCATCCCGTAATTGACCGGGATTGCAAGATTGTATACCAGATAAAAGCTGGTCCTTGTAAGGTTCGTACGAAGAATTTGAGTTTCACTGCTTCTTGTTGTTCCAGAGTTCCCATCATAGGATCTCAACAAGACACGTAATGCATCAAATACTGTTCAGGATCGCCCGATCCATTGAAAATTGGGAATACAGGGTTCCCAAAACATTATGGGGGAAGGATTGAATCTACCCATTCAGGGTAAGCTCTCTTTTCTGGTTGAACCTGCACACACTTCCCTTCCATAGTCTCTAACCGAGCTGTTAATGACTCAATGGTAGTTATTAACTTTCGAGAAACATCCGGTTGAACTTGGACTTGGGAAGGTTCAATAAGTAGAGCTAGTACAAATGCGGTGGCTGGTACTGCAACTAATGGTAGCACCGCCAATTTTTGTTGCGCGTGACCCATAGGATTAGACTTGTGAGGGTGTACTGATAAAGGAGGATATTACTGATCCATCTCTATAACTGCAACAAACTCCCTTGGCTGACTGACTCCAGCACACTTAGGAGGAAGACTACCATTAAGTAGTTCTGAATTCATCCTCCTCAATTCCTTCATTTCTTCCTTCGTGTTGTGCAAATCTTTTCTCTAGTGAGAGCGATTGTCCTTCTCTAGAGGAATGGTATGTAACTTGAATCTTTCTATTCCCCTTGTTATCTTCCTTTCAGATAGGGGGAAGTGGGTTACTTGAAGGATTGCCCATATTCTGGGTTATACTTTGATTTCGTGTACGCACAACTTCTTCATTTGTGTCTATGCGTACAACTTCTGGAGCAGGAACCTCTTCATCCGATTCACCTGAGTGATTATCATGTTCTATAAGATCAGAAACAATGAAATTAATGACATTAATTGATTCATAATGCATCATATCCCTTCTATCATCATTTCTGTGATATTGTCTTCTGCCATGACCCTGACGAGACATTACCTTTTGTTGATTTGATCCCTCAGGAACTTCTTGGTGAACCATAATTTGGAGAGAATCCCCATATACTTTGTCTCTTCGTTCCTCTTGTGGATTCTTCCCCAATCGAGATAAGACCGAATTTCTTTGAGGAGAGGATTGATGATTTTAAAAAGTCCCCAGTCCGGTGGACTGGGGCTATTCCTACTGCCTTTTCTCAACTCCTCGAATCCTATTTGTTGATTCCGAGGGTTGGGATAAAATAGTCCGCAGTCTGGAAAGCTGGGGTGGCTCTTGAAATGCTATGTTTGAGACATTTTTAAAAGCTATCCTGATCATGCAGACCTTAGTCCAGAAATTAGCTGGATGCATCAATTGAAATCCACTTTTATCAGCCGGTTCAAAAGACTATTGGATGATTTCTGACACTTCTGGCACTTCATGATGTGATTGCTCCATACGAGAGGCTTGTTCATTATTCTTGTTTGGATGATGCAGGAGTAATTCAATAAATTGTTCTCTATATTCTTGATTTTTATAAGAACTATTTGAGGCATGTTCTTGGGAAAGCCTTTAATTAAAAAAAACCCATTAACTGTGGCTGTCTACATGCAATAACATTGCATGAGACCATTTTAGGTAAGCTTTGCTGACTGGAGGGCACAGTGACATGTAGTGCTCCATGGACACCCCATCCTCTGACATTAATACCAAATGGTGCATTGGAAATTAACTGGGGCAACCTTCTTAGTGTGCTAAGGCATGAATGTTGAAGGGCTCTCTGCTACTTTTCAGCCTTCAGATTTCGAGAGACTGATAGAGATGCCAAGTCATTTTGACGTTGTAACCATTTTATCATCCTAACATGATTTTCATATTCATCATAAGATAATAATATATTTTTTAATTCACAAATAGTTTTACATATGTTGAGAGGAATTTCCTGAATTTTATCTGCCGTCAACATCTATGGAATGTTATATTGAGAGTCAACCAGTGGAAAAAACATGACTGGAACTTCGCCATTTGCCATCTATTTTCTCATGATCAACATTCCCTCTTTATCATTCAATGGAGATTCTTCTACCTGATTTCACTAGAGCTGGTGTTTCCTTGATGCTTCGTCGGATTCAACAAGATTGGTAGAGAAATAACTGATCAAACTAGATGATTCATGACTTAGCGGTGGTTCAGAGAACAACCTACACCCTAGGCTATCTTCATGTTGAGAAAGTACTTCACCTGCTAGCGATGAAGTATCAGACATGACAGGTTTATCATTTGAAAGTGCCTCAAGATAAGAGGTCTTTCTCAACACTACATTGTCTACTAGAGCATTTTTTGGGAAATGTGTATCACTACTGCGGAGAGGAATTTTGCAGTGAAATTCATCATCATGGGGAGAACCACCATGGTGGGTTACAACAAAATATGAGATCTCTTTCTCCATGGTCTTCTGACCACACAGAGGGTTCCTGTGGCTCTCATATGAAGATGAAACTTCAAGATCGACTAAACTGCCATAAAGAAAGCCTTCATGAGGAAGTGTCTGTTGAAGACCTTCTAAATTGATGTTCCCACTATTGGGAAATAAGGGAATAAAATCTGGGATTTAAACAGATAATTATTTTAGGGCTTTAAGAACTCTATCATCAAGAAAGGCCTAGTTATAGATTGGCTCTTGATCTCATAACTGTGCTTGGCGGGTCTTATTCTTAGACACATTCTTACTCACCTTGGAAACCACTTGTTGATGAAATTGGCTTCTCTGAGCATGTGTATGTTCCTGATTAAGAGATATGGCCATGTTAGGATGATGATCTCCACTCACATCAAGTGTATGTTCCAGACTTGGTTGTTAGTATGATATGGGGGAATATGCCCCACAACCCTCTTGGACTGAAACAGATGTTTGTGTCTGTTTCGGAGTAACTGCTGATGTGTCACTCCACTGGTTGGGGTAGATTTATGTTTTTTTCCTGAGATACTGCTGAAGCTGTTATAATATCCTGGCAGGCATGCAGAATATGAGCAGGGATTTGCGTATGCTCTTTCACCTTTGACAGAATGTACTTGGTGACTTCAGCTGCCGGAATGGGAATATGCGTCCATTCCATGCTTAGAGTATGTGTGTCTTCCTTCTCCTGTCATCCTTTACTATCAGTGAATCCTGACAGTACTCATGTGTGGGGGCATAGAGTGGATTCGGCCTCTTTTTTGTTGCCGGAGCTTTCCGATTAACCTCTCCTGGTGCTACCAAATGAGATGGTTGGTAGGATTGATCAATAATAACAGGTGTATGTGCATGCTGATTGTACTTCACCGAATGTGGTGGATGAGATCCATCATATGTAGTCAGACGAGCCTGCTGACTAGCTGATGATGTATAAACAGGTGTATGTTCCTGTCTATAATACTCTGCCGGAATTGCCTGGTGGGATTGTCATGTTATTGCCAGACGAGCCTTCTAGATAGCCGAATTAAAATGGATGGGTGTATGTGCTCGCTTGTTTCTTTCCACCATGTTAGGTTGGTGGAATTCTCTGGTGATAGAATATATGAGAACTTGCTCACTGTTGACCGGATTTTGCCTCTGGTAATTCGCCTTGCCTGCTCGGGTTCGAGGAACCTGAGTCGCATGCCTGGAGTTGATACCCTCATGATGTTGAGGGCACACTACTACACGAGTCTGGTGGAGATTCTTTATGGGAGCCCTCGGGAATAACTCATATCCCTTTTAATTAAGGCCCCGAGGGACCTACTCATTCACCTCCTTAGAATATAGGAGTGAATGGTGATTGCGTCCTGGGGATAATGACCCGAAATGGTTGGAGACTGTGGTTAGTACCAGGTGCTTCTTAATCACTGTTAATCACTGTCTGGACAACCAGGTTGAATTATTTTCATGGAGGGCTTGTCGAGTGGCCTCCAGAGTCGGAATAGTACTGTTTTGATGGTACTCCTTAACCAGCGCATTTGATACCCAGTGTTGAAGATGCTGAATAGGTGATGTCATCCTCAAAGCAGACGACGATCCTGCAGGAGTAGGAGGAGTGGCATTCACAGTAGAGTTTTTCAGGGCAGACGTATTCACGGATGTAATCTTATGAGAAGCCATTCAGGAAATGCATATGTTCTTGGAAAAGAGTGCATGTTTGATATAACAGACATAATCAAGATAAGTCTGGCCACTACATCTTTTGGATGAGAAAATATGCCATTGATTGCTTTGTTGGCCCTCTCATTGAGTTAAAATAGGGGCCTAACAAATAATCAATGCATCATTTTATCATGGTTAAGGATTCATGTTGGGTTCACCATTTTTTTGTTTCCCTCTAGAATTGGGGATGACCTCGTTGATTGAAGGTTGAAACATTCCATTAATTTTCTATTGGGTTTGTTCGTAGAATTCGTAACATCCAATGATTCCATATCCATTTGGACATACATTCCAATGGTAGGTGCTTATTAGTTGTGGACTGATGAGGCTTAGAAATTTTCATTGGTCGAGAGGATGGGAGGTCGGACTCATAACACCTTTTTGAGGGGAATTATTGCCTACTCTGGGACTCTCTTTATAGATTTAAGTTATATTCATGAATCCCAATTACATTACCAGGTATAAAATGTTATTTCCTTTAAATCATACAATCAATGATTGATATGAAGAAAATTTAGAGAATATTTTATATGTATTCAAGGTTCTTCATCTATAGATAATCATTTTTATTTTTCAGAGATTCTTAGTTGATGGTATCCTTAAATACATAAAAGTCTCTTGATCATTATGATGACCATACTGGTTTTAAAGACACTGATTGGGGAACTTGATGTTTATTGTCATTTAGGAGGACATGGATTATTTCAGAGTTGGTATCGTACCTGCTGATAAGCTACCTTCATATCCTTTGTTTTGGAAAAGGGAATCAGAACCCACGTAGTTCGAGTAAGGGAGTATGATGTTTATGCGTGATTGATGGATCAAAGAAAGATGTCATGATTATTTTTACACTCTAAGCTCACGTGAGTCATGCTCGGTGTGAGAAACAAGTGGTATTGGTGAAACCAGACAGTTGTTCAATGCAATGATGTAGGGATTATGTATGTATAACATCCCAAATAGATGAGGATTAAGATTTACATCATGGAAGAAATCCATGAATAGGGTCCATAAAGGTATATGTGCTTCATGGAGATTTGGATATTCTAATCTTGGGGCTTACTCCTAAGGAAGATACCCATGTTAGGAGGGGACTTATGATTGGGTTTTACTCTTGAGAAGTAATCCCGGATCAAAAGGAATTATGACTGGTTAAGAGAAATCAAGAATGGGGCTTATTAATAAGGATGAGGAATATGTTAATGGGATTTGAAAATCAAGGGACTTGGGGATTACTCCTTAAGAGGATACCCATATTTGAGACTGGGGCTTATTCCTGAAAAGGAAACCCGGGTTAAAGGAAATGAGACTGGGGCTTATTCATGAAAAGGATGCCCAGGTTAGGGGACTTGGGGCATACTCCTGAAAAGGAGGCCCATATTAAAGAGGGCTTGGGGATTACTCCTAAGGAGGATGCCCAAATTAATGAGGATTTGAATTGGTACTTACTCCTAAAAAGGAGCCCCAGGTTAATAATTTTCTCATCTTAAAGGATGAGGTTGGATGAATGAACTCTCTAACTTTATTAACATAAAATGTAAAAAATCACTAAGTTTTGAGAGATGTTCCACGGAGCTCCTTTCAAATAAGAAATTCAATCAATAAAACATGCCATAAATGGATATGAAGAGTGTCTTGAAGACTGAATATTGAATAGGAGAGGAGGAATGGCATATGAGGGGTTAAATTGGCAGGAAGGGCACCCAAAAAGAAAGGGGCGCACAAGTCCTAGTAGGCATGTAGGTTCTGCGTGGGCACACTAGTATTGGTCGTGCAGGTATTCCTGTGCAACACATGGGTACTTGCGTGATCCTTGACCTGTAGAGTAATACTTGGGTGATTCATGGCCAAAGCCTTTAGAATCATCATGAGGTACTTCCAGAAGAGTGGCGCTGAAGTTTCAATGAAATGGTATGGAGGCACACAATTGTTTTCATTTCCCATAAGGGAAAACATTTAGGTGTGCAAGTGTTAGTGATTTCTAACACTTAGAACTTATTCCTCTTGTTTAGACCTTCCAATCTAGGTAGAGAATTACCTTAGAAGTGATCGGAAGACTTGATGAAGAGACTTGGGCGTTTAGAGCTCTATATCTGAATTCTGGAAAAAAATCATCTCGAAATGGGGGGCCCAGCAGGGGTATTTATAGGCTGTAGAAGACCCTAGGAGGTTTTCAAAGTGGGTGTGCAAGTCACTTGCACGACCATTAGGTGGTGTGCTAGTGTACTTGTGCGGCAGTAAGGGAACTTGCGCGACACATGTGAATTTGAATCCTTGTTCATTCCTTTGTCGATTTTTGAAGTTTTCTTCAAAGGATGAATCAATTTGTGCTAAGTCCTTTTCCTTTTCATTCCTATAAAAAATGTGACGAAATGGAGCATCAACACTCATTTTTTTTGTAGAAAAATAAGAAAAATATAAAAAAATCTGACTTGTAATTTATCACATTAATTTATAATTACAAAAGAACTAAAAATGTGTAATTTATAAACCAGATGTCACAGTTAGTGGATACGATTATGTTATTTAGAAGATATGTTGAAATATATATTTTGACCAAAATTATGATGTTGAGAATAGATAATGGGAATTAGTATAGTGGTAGAGATTTTTTATCATACATTTTTATGAATTAGATTAAATACCAATTAAACACCCATGAAACACCTCAATAGAATGATGTTGCTAAATTATTGATTATGAAAATCATGGAGAATGGGGAAACTATTCATGTTATTTTTGGGATGTTAAATTTATTTTAGAGATATGTAGTGGAAAATAATTATCATATTCAAAATATATTTATATTTAGGAAACATAATAATATATCCTCATGTAAAATTTGATGTAATAAAAATATAATATTTAGTATAATTATAGTATATTGAATCCATTATTTCATCATAATTAAATAGTAAAATCTAGATTAGTATTAAAAAAAGGTTTAGGATGGTACATTTAATTATTTCAAGTAAATTGGGAAAGGATATAGATATTGGAAGGAATGAGAATATAAAAATTATTGAGTATTATAAGAAAACTATTTATTAAAGATCAAAAAATTAAAAATAAATTAGATATAGCATTTTTGACAAAAATAATGAATCAAACATGAATATTTTTTTAAAAGCGTTGAGAAATAGGTTTTAGAAGAACCTAGTAAAACAAAAGATGAATCACATCAAACTAGTGTTGAAAAAATTACTATGGGGAAAAATTAAATTGCAAAAGGTTGAAAAATTATTAGATGTAAGAGAAATCTATTAAATTTGAATCTACTACAATATAAATTTTACTATATATGATGTATGATAATCATACATTAGAATTAACATGAATAAGATTGATGATTTTTATTCAGAACACACTTATTTCATAGATTCATCATGAATCATGGAAGTAATATATTATTCATGAATATTTTATATTGGATAAAAATGGGTACTTATTTTAGATATTTTAAAATATCATATGGGAGCCAGTTTTTTGTACTAAAATAAGAAAAGTTTGGGGGCATCCCCAGCAAGAAGAGATCAACACCCGATCCTCATTGGATATTCGTATGAAAGTTATATATGTTTTATTTCTAGGCCACAATTTAAATCTACTGAGATATCAAAACTACTTCACGAGGTGGAGGTCCATGGGTCTTTGGGGGATGCCCATATCTAACTATTTTAATGTCTATTATACTATTATAGTGTTCTCATAGGCCAGGTGCTCAGGAAAATTAATACATCATATCAAATAAACATTCCAATGACTCGGAATCGATTGTATTAATTTTGGAGCCCCAAAAACAACCATCAATAATAATTAAGAATATGAAATGGTTGATGGTTTATAACTTCATGAAGTGAAATATTGTCATTGTATAAATTTAATTGTTTTTAAAATATGACATATCTGTCGATTTACTTTGTTCATTAGATAAATTCATAGAAACTAGAATCATAACAAGGTCTTATATCTTTTTCTTCTCATTTTTGCTGAGAAATGGGATTCCTAGGAAATTGTGGACCTACGGAGGGAAATAGGATCCTTCACTCTTGAAAACACTCTAGGGATATAGGGGTGACTTTAATACATTATCATATACTAAGGAAAAACAAGGTAGGGGCATATTCCTTAGGGGAATCGACAAAACCTTTGTTTCCATCATTAGAAGAAATGGGTTAATAAACATGGTATTTATATGGAACCACATCATATTGTTTAACAATCTGTGCGGGAGATATAGAATCTAGTGTAATGATGACCAATTTTTGGAAAATGGGCCAACAATCTCATTATTCCAAAAATGAAATTTTATGTTTATGGTAATATTTTAACAGATCACTCAACTCTATGGATCTATCGGCTACATGGGTTGATTATTGGAGAATTATTCCAGTCCAATCATACATGGAAGAAGGATCCTCACTTTCAGGATATCAGATGGGAGTTATGAAACCAATATCATTAGTGGAACCGTTTATTTCATTAAAAATAATTATTAGGTAAACCAAAGGTCACCTAAAATCTGAGTGATGACACCTTCCCCCTTGTGTAAAGACTTCGAAGAAACTTTGAGTGATATAGACATGATGTATGTATGAATAGAGAATGAATGGGATGAGTCAACATTTGATGATATATGTACACAAAAGAATAACATGAAATATATGTTACTAAGATGAGAATTATTTTCTCGAGAGTCCACCATAATTATATGTATCAGTGAAGGATATTGTAACACCAGTTTCAACCAAACATATATCAATGGGATACACTAGTTTCCAATTCCTGAAATCCTCATGGATAACAGATCCTAAACTAATGAATGAGATGTGATTGGGAACCTAGTGGTTGAACACATCAAATCCTTACTTGAACAGTCCTAACCACACATGACATGAGGCTATCTGGTTAGACTTGTGAAACTCATCGATAACAAACCCATCCAAATGAATATCAAGGACAACGAGTATCTAAAGATTATACGTGATGCGGAGGAGGATTAGAATGTGATATGGACCTAAAATCCAAATAGTACACATGATCTTGAGGGAATATTAGGATTATTCAATTAGATATCATGGGATATTGTTATGATGGATTTAGTGCTGGAAAAATATGGCTTCTTTGATATAGAAATAATAATTCAAATTTCTTACATTACATAGATTGTTATGGTACAAATGGATATAAAATCTCACTCCGTTGAATAATACTAGATAATCATCATGTTCAAAATACCATTCTATGTCCTTGAAATAATACTTTTCAAAAAGATTTTGTTTTTCCTACCAAACTAGAAACCAATAAACTGAATGGTTTCATAAAATATTGAACCATCCAAGGATCAATGGGTGTGGTAAAGGAGGTGATCGGTGATGATAAACTCAATACCATTGGGATAATCCTTTCCATTATATTTTACATGAGAAAATCATTTGATATGGTGTAATGTTAGTTAATATTATGGGTTTTCCCCAGAATGGGGTTCCCTTTATGGTTCATTGATCTCTTCTTTTGTTGTCTCAACTCGTCTTGGAAAACCACTTATTTCATGGAAATGAAATTTTGGTTTGTAAAATAAGTATGGGTTCTCATAAAGGGGTACCCTCTATCCCCTATGATTTATATTCATGGATAAGGAATGCTTAGTCAGTATATTAATAGGGTTATAAGTTTGGGATGCATCCTCTCCTATCACAACAGGCTAGAAACCTAGGCTATCTTTCACATGATTACTTCTATTGACACAAACCAATTTTTCATTTGTATAAAGTGGATAGTTTATGTTATTAATATAATTCTGATGATTATTTTTTGTGGTGGGGATAATTGATCAATATGAAAAAAATGTATTTTTATATAGAAAATAATGTCACTGAAATAAGGTTCAATGCATTGGAAGACATGTTGTACATGCATAGAGGATCCTCCATGATGGAATAACATGGTACTCCAGTTAGACCAAACACACTATGATTACATCACTTTACCAATCTCTTAAAAATAATTTTTTTCGGGAATCAACAATTGGAAGAACTGTCCACCTCCTTCAGATAAAAAATTGTGCTCATGTGAATCATGTTAACTTCCATCTGGATTCATGTATTATAAACATTTAAAGTACCTATAATGGAGTCTTCCAACATGTATAATCTAACGATGACCATTCTATGGGGCTGCGAAATTGAGGGTAAACACCACTGGGCATCTAGAAAGAGACTGTAGAGGCCCATATCATAGCGACGGATAAACATAAATAGTATATCATGCATCATGAAGGGGATTCATGCAAAACTATCATCAGAAGTAATGGGGGGATATCATTATATTTACATATTATATAGGAAAAAAATAGTTTTTATGAAATCATGAAATGATCACAGTCCTCGACCTTATGGAATATAATCCAGATTCTTCTCGGGTTCCTACAGCTCCACAACCACTTGATCCTTGGAATGGAAAACATTAGTCTTTGGAATCTGGATAGGGGAGTGAATATATGGTTTCCATATTTCCAATTGATACATATACACTTTGAGAAGGAAAACATCCTTCCCATATTCCAAAAGATGATATTGGATGAGACTCAATGTTAGAATCTTGATATCATAGTGCTAAATGATGACTTGAATAGCGGCATATTCACTTGTTCAACATCAGGAGCGTTCCCATCAACTGAGTTTCTCATAATGAGGATATACCAAAATAGAAAGGATTAGTGGGGGGATACCCTATACTCCAATGAGGTCACATACTTGATTAATAATTTTCTCTAGAACATTATGAACAAGGAACATCCTACTGAGGATAGCATCTTGTGGATAGGATTTCACATATCTTCTAGATGACGATGTTGTGAGGAAATAAAAATGGAATCAATTAGACATAAATTAGTTGAATGTGAATTTTAATTTTGGGAGTGGATAACACTGGGGGAATTCTCATATTGGTCAGTAGGGGGAACAACACAAGAGACCTTCATCAACCAGTGGTTATAGGTTGTAGGAAATCGAGTCCCAGAATTTAAATCCTTCTCTATAATCCTTAATGATAGATGATGGGGTCTTTGGATAGTATGGAATGATGGAAATCATAAAAAAATCATGATTAGAATATGTATCACTTTTAATACCGAGAACACCATAAATACATGTTTATTATATTTATAGAATGTCAGACATCACCATCAAGAAGACCACTTCTAGTGTTATGCTCTCCGAACAGCATATATAGAACAATGCATGGATGGTGGGTTCAATTTAAAACTCCTATTCAAGACCAAAAACTCAACATGGATGGTTCTTGTCATACGGGAAACATTTTAGGTGAAAGAAAAATCAGGTTTAATCAAGGATCCATCATTTTTTATTTTTTGTTGTACTATTGTTGTGGTGACTATCTAAATGATAATTCATAGGGAATGGCCATGGGTCTAAGGTTATTCAACCATCATAATATCTCCATTTGTGGTGTTGAGACTGATTCTTTGACTATTTAAAACGAACTCGCATGCATTGGAAAAATCCCCTATAGAATCATCTACCCAATTATAATGTGAAAAGATATCATGAACCATCATATGGAGATATCACACACGTGGAAGCTAAGGTGCATTTTTGGGGAATTCATTTCTTCCATGGTGATACACAATAAGATTCTCATCCACTACTCTAGAATTATATCCTTCCCTACATAGGTGCTCAAGTTCATGGGGAATTATTCTTTCTGTCTTCTCTATTTCATAGCTTCATGATGGGGGAAATATTTTTTGTTTTTGTAATAATTTGGAGATAATTATGTACATTATTATTTAAAATAAAATAATAATTATTTAAGTTCAGCAATGAAATTCAATAACAAGTCAACTAGTGTAGAATCTATTGAGGTTTAAATCCATCAAAATATGTTTCGGTGATTAATGTTTTTGAGAAGAGTTATAAAACCAGGATATTGAAAATTTAAAATTCAGTGGATGGTTTTCTTTCACTATTACCATTATATTATCTGATCCAACAACATCTCGATACACAAATATTAGGTCTCGTAGTTAATATAATGATCATGTATTTGATAGTAGACCAAATGATTTCATGAACCAATATATTAGATAATTCAAATACATGAAGATATAGGAACTAATAAGAGGTTTTAACTGTAATATTGAACAAAACTATTTTAGATGTATCAAAATTGAGTTATTTTAATTGAATATAGAAAATTTTATGTAGATAATTCAGGATATTGGAATATATTATTTTAAGAGATGTCATTAAAGTCATTAGAAAAAATTAATATTTTGATTAATATTCATTCAAAATATCCTTCCAATGATTATGAATTATATAATTTCAATGTGTTTTGGGATATTTTAAATTTAATAACTCAAAATTAATGAGTTTGAATGTAATAAAAGATATAATTAATTATATTGACTAAATTTATTTTGATTTGTTATTGAAGTTGATAATTATTGAGAGTTAGAATATTCATAACATGGAAAATAATCTAAACATTCTTTACAGTGAATATTTAAAGAAATAAATGATGAAGAAATATGTGTTTAAGAATTTAGAGGAGAAGAGTTGATAGATTGGGTTTTAACTAAGATAAATACTACAAAGTTAGTCAAACTAGGCATTTTAGGTTATTATATTACAGTGTTGATGAAATAATTTTCAATATATGTTTATTTTTTTATATTTTATGAGGATGAGGAATACAAGTTCTTGTATTCATACTCCCCTATACAAGACTCTGTTTTTTATGTGGTGATAGGATTATCAATATACATATATCATGTTTTTAATATAATGGAATTCCATGTATTTTATCGAGAATATCTGGCCTATGACACTGAATAATCTATCGTCTATTTTATAATTATATTCATAAACAAGGAAATAAGAATTTATTCAAATTTACAAGTGGTAATAGTCTAAATAACACCACATATAACTCATTCGTAAGTGGATAATACCTTCTTATTGATATATCATGTTTAATGTTTCTGAAAACAAGTGTATATACATTAGAAATAAATAATAAATATAATAATATTTTAAGTCAAAAATAAATTTCCCAACAAATATTTAATGGTGGTAGGAAATAGGAAAAAATACTAAGGGTGAACCCTAAAAAACATTTCTGTGATATTTTCATCAATAATTTCAATATATCATTTAGAATTTGGAATTTATTTTGAATCACAAGTCATATATTTCACAATGATTTTGTTCTAAATTGAATGAATTTGTAAAACAAAGAACCACTTATTCCCCCCTAGTTGAGTATTAGTTGATATGGCCCATAATTTTAAATTTTCAAAACAATTTTTTGAATGGGATTTATAACAGCTTCTATTTAAAACAATGTCAAATAATATTTCTAAAGACACATCTCATAGAATTCATTAAATTTTTCTCTTTTTATATAAACCAATAGATTCTTATTTAGTATTGTTTAAGATAGTCCATTGAATACATTTATGATATAATTACTTTAGGATACTAAATTTCAATATCAAGAGATCGAACTCCTTATGAAATTTTATAATGTAACGTTTGAGAATTTAATGAATCCCAGTTTTATTCAATGGTATTTTATGTGTTAAATATATATATTTATTTCATGTGTGACTAATATGTATGGTTTGTCATTTTGAAAATGTGGGATCTGATATAGCACCCTAATGTAGTTGGTAATGAATTATATTTCATTAGATAATGATTTCATTTTTGGAAATGATTTCATTTCTATTTGATTCAATATTTACTAATGTGTATGATTATGGTGATCTTTTCAGAAGACATTATTGTAAGATCCCGGTTTTAAGAAAGGCATGTTTTTTTTGTGTTTTGGGGTGAACCCTTAGTTTTTGGGGTATTAAAGGTTTCTTAAAAGTGTGAGAGGCCATGGGGGTGTTCTGGGGGCTCAGGGCACAGAAGAAAGGAAATCTGCGCAAGACAGGCCAGGGCGCACGGCCTACGCACGACAAGGTAAACCATGTGACTTGACCATGCTAAACTGCATGACCCTTCCTCCACCCGACAGAAGCATGCACATGGTTTGCGCACAATTTTCCAAACTGTGCAGCTAAATCGTGTGACCCCTCCTCCTCCGAGAAGTGGCATGTGCACGTTTTGCCAAACCGTGCGGAAAAACCATGCGGCCACTTAATGATGGTAAAAATTACAAGTTTTCTACTACGGGCTTTAAAACCCCAATAGGGATTTCCTCTCATTGCTTCCCTCTCCACCATAGGCACGAACCAAATCCCCCAAAGGCTGTGAATGACCTATCTCCTTAAATTTTTTGGTGTTTTGGTGCCGTTGGTTCTGGATCGAAGCATCTGGGTATTGTTAATCCCCTTGCTTCTAGCCATTGGCGTACGGGGAGGCATGCTTAATATAATATAACCACCTGGCTTGGAGCACCGTTTTAGTGGATTTCAAGTCGGGTACTTTACAAAATGCTATCAGAGGAGTTATTTATTCTCCATCACTGAGGTCTTGTTATTAGGGATTGGTATCCAAGGGTTAAGATGTGTCAGGCCATGGTAATGAGCTCATTCATGGGAGTAGTTAACCCATGTATGAGGGAAAACCCAACTCACCCTGGGTGGTAAATGTTGTTCTTGGTCGTGTGTTGTTACAGTTGATTATATTTCACCGTTTGGTGATGCACATGTGGTTTGATGTCGTTATTTTATGATATTTGTCTCGTTACCTTTATAGCATGAGGATCAGCATTCATGCATCATTATAGGCACCTAGGTAGATAGGTTACATACATTTTATTAGGGACATGCACGGGGTGGGTGTGTGAAGTAGGAAAGTAGTGTGCATCATGCATTTCATGAAACGAAGAAATAATCAGAAGAATGAAATAAAAATAGTTGGTAAATGATTTTTAATGGAGTAATAGTGTTCGAAACAAATTGGAAAATGATGTTGGGTTAGTGTATGAAAAGTGGGTTGTTGTAGCTAGTAAACATCTTTTGATATTGTCATGAAAGTTATGTGGTATTCATTCTAAAACCTCAGGATTGACATTGCAGAGAAATGCCACCACGACGTCGATTAAACATTAGGAAATGAGAGGATGTTTCCGAGATCACTCCTCTAGTAGAGGAGTAAGAAAATGTGGAAAACAATGAGGGTGGAGAAGACTAGATCAAGGGGAACATGGATCGCCTTATGCAGATGATGCGTCAGAACCCAGGGCGTGTGGCACTGATTGTGTTTGACCTGACCAGGGAGTTCCAATTGCAACACCCTTTGAATTTCACGGTAGAGGGTGGGCCAAAGGAAACTGAGTTCGGGTTAGAGTCTATCCAGAAGATATTGGATCATATAGAGTCACCTGTCAAAATTTGGGAGAATCTGGCCTCTTATATGTTGCGAGGCCAGGAGAGGCGTTGGTGGGGCATTCAGGCTCAAATCGAGCAGGCAGAGGGATTGTTGTGGAAGGGTTTTCAGGAATAGTTTCTAGAAATTTCTACCCAGAGAACTTGAGACAAGAACGAGTTGTAGAGTTTAGAAGCCGGACTCAGGGATCGCTATTGGTGATGGAATATGCTAGTCGCTTCACTGATATGAGATGCTTTGTACCAATGCTAGCAGGGGATGAGGCAGTGGACGCAAGGATTTTCCCGGAAGGGTTGAGACATGACATCAGGTCTCATGTAAACATCTTCCTCTTGATGTGGTTCGTAGAAGTAGTAGATCAAGCACTGATCTCGGAAGGAAAGTTTAATGGAGCTTCGGGTAGTGGGATTGTGGTTTCAGTGGGACAGACGAGCAGTGCAGCTACTGAGGTTCGGAAGCAACGCCATGAGAGCTCATAGCATGAAGTAAGTGTGAAAAGTGGCTGGAAGAGAGGGTCAACCTCTCAGAGTGGAATTTAGGTGTTCTTCTATCAGTGCGGTAGGCCAGGTTGTATGCGTGGTCAGTGTCCTCGACCTCCTGTTGAGAGCCGTTTGTGTGGCCGGATAGGACATGTGCAGAAGTTATGCAGGAAACCTCAGAAGGTGGGTGAGTATGATGGTGGAAGTCAGATACCAGATACTGGAAGGGGATCAGTGCCCCATATCAGGCAGGCAGTTGGATCTCCACGGGTCGTACTGGTCGGGGTGGTAGACGTGGAACTCCAGCTGAAGATCGCTCATGCCAACAGGGCAGTGCAGTGTAGGGAATTCAAGCTAGAGCCTAGGGTAGGGGGGAAAGTCAGATTCAGGCAGTTCAGTTTGCGCCTCGTGATGGCGAGGCTGGACCATCGAATGTTTGAGGTATGATTCTTTTTTGCTTCTATATTTTCTTATGTGTTGTTTGACACAGGTTCCACACACTCTTTTATCTCTTCTCAGCTTGTGGTAGCACTGGGTTTACCTGTGGATGGGGTGTGTTGAGTTATGTCAATTGACACTCCATTGGGGGTGCAGGATGAGGATATCAAGCAGTGAAAGTGATGTTCCTTGGATTGTGGTGGGTATCATTTTCAATGGGACTTGTTCATTCTAGAGATGTCAGGGTTTGACCTATTCCTGTGAATGGACTGGTTGGTGTTTTATCGGGCGCACATATATTGTTATCATCGTAGATTTTCATTCAGGTCGCTTGAGGGTGATGCTTAAGTCCACCGTAGTGAATGGTATGTTTGATCTGGGCGTGAGGTGCAGTTTTTTCAATAGATGAGTGGACTTGCGGCTCGAGTGGCATGCCTCATGCCTGATGACCATGAAAGAGGGGACCAGTTTATTTTCCCTCTTTGTGGTGGATTGGTTTTAGGACATGTTTCCAGAGGATATCTCGGTGTTACCCCCTAATAGGGATGTTGAGTTCACAATGGAGTTGCTGCAAGGAGTGGAGCTAGTTTCCATTCCATCATACCGAATGGAACCGGTAAAACACCAGGAACTAAAGGGTCAGCTTTAGGATTTGGAGAATAAGGGGTTTATCCATCCTAGAACATCTCCTTGGGGATCTCCTGTGATTTTTGCAATAAAGGCCGATGGGTCATTAAGGCTGTGTGTTGACTATCGAAAGTTGAATCAGATGACTGTGAAAAATTGGTAACCCCATCCTAGAATTTATGAACTATTTGTTCTGATGAGGGGTGCATTGATATTTTCTAATATTGATATGAGTCCAGGTTATCACCAGTTGAGGGAGAGGTCTTCCGACATACCGCAGACATCTTTCTGGAGTCGGTACGGGTTATTTGAGTTTGTGGTAATGCCTTTCGGCTTGACCAATGCACTGATGGTGTTTATGGACTCCATGAACCCGATATTTCGTACCTATCTAGATTGGTTTTTGGTTGTCTTTGTTGATGATATCATAGTGTACTAAAAAACTCACGACAATCATGCCCAATATCTTCACACCGTCTTGGGTATTCTAAGAGAGCACTGGCTATATGCCAAGGTATCCAAGTGTCAATTTTGGATAGGTGGGGTAAATTTTAATGGTAACATTATCTCAGAGGCAGGTGTGTCAGTGGATCCCAAGAAGGTACATGATGTTGTATCTTGGGAGTAGCCCCAGAGTTTTTCTGATGTTTGGAGTTTTCTGGGTTTGGCCAGATATTTCCTAATGTTCATTCAAGATGTATCTCACTTGGCAGCAACAGTTTCAGGCTTGACCATGAGAGGAATCAGGTTCGAATGGTCTGAGGCTAGTAAGAATGTCTTCCAAGAGTTGAAGAAGCGGCAGATGTCCACACCTATCTTGATCTTACCTGAGTCGGGTAAGAAGTACATCGTGTTTTGTGATTCATCCGAAATCGCACTTTGGTCTGTGTTGATGCAAGATGAGCGTGTGGTGGCTTACAGGTCAAGGCAGTTGAGACCCCATGAGTGGAATTATCCCACTCATGACCTTGAGTTGGCTGTAGTAGTGTATTACATGAAGTGCTGGAGGCACTATCTGTCAGGAGAACGGTTTACCATGTTTACCGACAATATGAGTTTAAAGTACATATTCTCACAGAGTGATCTGAATCATTGGTCGCGGAGATGGGTTGAATATCTCCAGTCTTTTGATATTGAGTTGGGGTACACGCCTAGAATGAGAAACATTGTTGTTGATGCTCTGAGAAGAAAGGTTCAGAATCAGATGGTTCAGGAGACCAGTATCGAGTGGAAGGAGATGGCTACATTTACAGAAATACACCTGGAGGTGCAGGAGGAGAGTGGTCAGGTCACTCTTGCTTCTTTAGTGATGGAGTTAATGATATTGGGTCGAGTTAAGGAATTTCAACTTGATTATCATGTGTGTTTGATCACGAAGGAAATGAATAAAGTTTGGGAGCTACCTTCTAGCTGGGATGTTGGTGTGGACGGTGTTTTTTGTGTTCGTGATCGTGTGGTTGTGCCAAAGTGTGTGAGGGAAGAGTTGATGTGTGAGTTACATGCATAAAAGTGGGTAGTGAATCCTGGTTTGACCAAGATGTATTGTGATATCTCAAGGAAGTTTTGGTGGCTTGGAATAAAGAAGGAAGTTACGGTCTTTGGGGCACGGTGTCTTACCTGTCAGTAGGTGAAGGCCGAGCATCAAAGCCCAGGTGGGTTATTGCATCCATTTCCCATTCCGGAATCAAAGTGGGATGATGTGAAAATGGATTTTGTTGTGGGTCTTCTGAGGACCCCACAGAAGAATCATGCAATATGGGTGGTTATGGATCGGTTAACGAAAGGGGATCATTTCTTACCAATTCAGTAGACCCATACAGTCGACCAATTGGGTGAGCTGTATGTTCATGAACTAGTGTGGTTGCATGGTGTTCTGCGATCCATAGTTTCGGATGGAGATCCGTGTTTCACATCGCTTTTTTGGAAAGGGTTGTAGAAGTCTCTTTGTATGTATGTGTTTTTGAGTACGGATTTTGACCCAAAGACGGACGAGCAGTCGTAGAGTACAATCCGAGTGTTGGAAGACATGTTAATAGCTTCTGTCTTGGACATTCATGGTTCTTTAGAGAGATAGCTATCGTTGGATGAGTTTTCTTAAAACAAATGTTTTCAGGATACGATTCAGATGGACCCATTTGAGGCACTTTACGGGAGACCATGTAGATCCCTGTTGTGTTGGCTATTGGCCGGTGAATCTGAGTTATTGGGTCTAAGTCTCATGCAAGAGAATTCTGAGAGATTTCTGTTGATCAGGAAGCGAATGTCTACGGCTCAGATTAGGCAGAATTCATAAGTAGATCGGAGGTGTAGACCTCTTGGGTTTGGGGTGGGTGATAAAGTGTTCCTTCGGGTGTCTCCAAGGTTGGGTCACCGTCGAATACGAAAGCATGGTAAGATTGCACACATTTATGCATAACCTTTTGAGATTTTGGAGAGGATCAGACTAGTGGATTACCGATTGGCTCTTCCACAACAATATGTTGGGATGCATGATGTGATTAATGTGTCACATCTTTGATGGTATCACCCCAACCCATTTCATGTGGTTGATGTTGTGGATGTGGAGGTTGAGGCCGATGCGTCCTTTGAGAATCATATGGTTCGTGTGGTGGATCATAGTTAAAAGGTCATGCGAGTCAAGGTTGTTCCATTAGTGCAAGTACTATGGAATAATGGGGATGTTCGGGAAGAAAAATTGGAGCAGGAAAAGGATATGCGGGCTTATTAGCCTGAACTCTTCTCTTTGGTGGATCAATGAGGCTTGGAAACTCGGCTCGAGGACGATCCGTTATAAGGTGGGGAGGTTCTAAGATCTTGGTTTTATGGAAGGTATGTTTTTATTGTGTTTTGGGTTTAACCCTTTGTTTTGGGGATTTAAAATTTTTCTTGAAAGTGGGAGAGGCCATGGGGGGGTTCTGGGGGCTCGGGGCATGGAAGAAAGGAAATCTGGGAATGACAAGCCAGGGCGCATGGCCTGCGCATGGCCAGGTAAACTGGGCGGCCTGCCCAGACTAAAATGTGTGACCATTCCTCAACCGGACAGATGCATGTGCATAGTTTGCACATAGTTTTCCAAACCATGCAGCTAAATCGTGTGACTCCTCCTCCTCCAGGTAGTGGCGAGCACACGGTTTGTGCACGGTTTTTCAAACCGTGCAGAAAAACTGTGCGACCACTTAACGTTAAGAAAAATTACAAGATTGCCACTCCGGGCTTTAAAACCCCACTTGGGATTTCCTCTCATTTCGTCCCACTCCACCCAAGGCACGAACCAAATCACCCAAAGGATCCAAGAGACAGATCTCCATCCATTCTAAGGCATTTTTGGTGTCGTTGTTTTAGGATCAAAGCTCCGGGTGAGGTTAATCCCATCCTTGCAACTCTTTTTTGGTTTAGGGTTTTCATCTTCTCTCCCTCTTGTTCTGAAGCTTTAAAACCCTAATTTTTGTGTGAGTTTTAGGTTGATGCTCTGAAGGTTGGTCGGATGGAGGTATAAGGACTTGATTGAGAGTGCGTTCAACTGTGGTTTCTAGGTAGGCGGTCTACAAACGTTATCCCATATTTTTATGGTGGATTTATGCATGTGTAGCTTTTCCCATGGTTTCCATTGGTGAACATTGAACATCCTTGATGTGTTTTCGTATAAATGATGCTTAAAATGGTAAATGGGAACCCTCATGATACACATGGGATGTGTTTGGATAGACTTGACCTAACTGGGGAAATCCATGGGATGTGCCGACTTTTCCCGGATTTAGGGATAGATATTAAACAAGTGACCCGGTTGTAATGAATTGTAGAGCCCTTGATAATTATGTTGGCATGATTGGTTTAACTTAGAATAGAAGTTAGGTGACGCACCAAGACTTTGAAATAACCTAAGGGTTAAAGTATAATGTGTTAAATGGTTGATTCATGTGAATGATGAACATGTTAAATGGGTTAATGTGTAAAGTGATTAAATACCTTAATGGGATAGATTATGGGTTTAATGTTGAATGCTTAGTGGGATAGGCATAACACATGGGAATTGGGTGAATGGTTAAATGATGTGAAATGGTAATGTGTTAATGGGTTAAGGAATGATGTGTATTCCCATGTGGGTTATTGTGTATAGTGTTTGCCTAAGGGAAATGGTTTGGATTGTTGATGGTTAATTATATATAAGCATGTCCACATGGCTTCGTAGAGTGGGGTATTACTTGAGGATCTACGCCCACAGGTCGAGTGAAGACTGAGGTTCTAAACTCCACCCTAAATGCATGGGTTAGGAAAGGGGACTGAGGGCCTATTCTCCTAATGGTTGCATCATCCCAGACTGTGACTTCGATGTGAGGTTATGGTTTCTATGAGGGGATAGTCCTAGTGATACAGGATAATGATGTGTTTACACTCTTGCATGTGTTTTTTTTCCTTAGACCCAAGAAACATAATGTGTCTGATTAACACATAGAAATGTTATGAAATGGTAAATGGTGATAATGTGGGTGTAATGAATGGTAATGGATGTGATAATGGATTGGGTCTAAACTGGTTAATGGTACCTTAAATAATTATTGGCAATTATCATTCATATTTCTTTTGCATACACTACATGTTTATACTAGATATTTTTTAGACACCGTTGGTGGTGGCCTGCTGAGTTGTACTCACACCCTACTCGTGCCTCCGTTGGGTACCTGAGCAGACAACATGTATGCAGGTCAGGAGAAGGGAAAGGATCCTTTCAAGATAGTGAGTGGACATGGTTAGTAGTTGGTGTAGGATCCAGACAGGGAGTCGGGACCACTTTGGGGATTTTGGTTGTTGTCTATATTTTGGGGTTTTGTCCACTTTTTCACTTGTAGTATGACATGGCATATTTATTGTTTGGAAATGGTTTTTATTAAGGTTCCTTGTTTACGGATTACTCTTTTCACTATTGGAATATTTCTGTTGTGGCTTACTCTGATAAAAATGAGATATAGTCGACCCTCACTGCTAGTCAGCAGCCTTTGGAATATGGGGAGGCGCGCTTAAGGTCATGTAACCACCCGGCTTGGAGAACCAGTTTAGTGGCATTCGGGTCGGGGACGTTACAATTATTCTTAAACATGATTTTTGAAGCATTATATATAATTATTTGATTTTTTTGCATACAATAATTCTATAATTTAATTTTATAAAACAACTTTATGATCCATGAATTATTATTACAATTTTTTAATCACACACTTATTAAATAGTATATTTTTGATTATTTTTTGTTATATATCCTTTTATCTTTACATATGGGAAAATTTTAATGTTCCATGTTCTCTAGGGATATAATTTTCTCAAGCTCCAATTTTTTCTGGGATTTTGATCTAACGCATTACAATACACCGATAATATGTTATTATACTAATCATTTGATATGTCAAAAATTCAAGATAATCTATTTCTCTAAGAAATTATATACAGAATACTGAATAAATTAAATCAATGTATATATTTTTTTTATTGTTTGTTGAAAAAATAACTTATAATAATATATATATAAATTCCCAATCAAAAATGGAAGCATCCATTTGAGATCTTCTATTTTGTGTTTTATTTCATGATTTAATATTGAAATGAATAATTATTTTTAAAATATAGGCATGCTATTTTTTTATTCAAATAAATGATTATGATAAGATTATAATTATTTAAAATATAAAAAACAATTGATGGAATGAAAACTAAACACATTATAATTAATCATGAATTTTTATTTAAAAATATTAATAATATAACAAAATGTATCTACCCATAAATAAAAAATGAAATATTTATTGGATGAAATTTATTTGTGGTTTTTGAAGAATTACAAAAAAGGTAATGAAATAGATGTTAAATAGGAGAAAGTGAGTCATGGTAATGGATGACTAAACTGTAACTGATGACTTGTTTTATCACTATTAATAATGCTATATAATAAACCTATATTATTTTAAAAAATACAATACTTATTTAAATTAAAATAATTTTTGTCAATTTTTATCTTTATAATCATGCACTTATTTTTATTCAAATGTTTTATGTTTTGAATTTTTTTGATATATTATTTTCTTTATACTGTATTTTTTGTTCTAATATCATTAGAATATTTAATTTAGTCATACAATAATAAATTTAATTCTAAAAGTTTAACAGTACATTGAAATACATAATATTTTATTAATAAATTATTATAACTATTTAATTTGATTCATATAAGTATATCATCGACAATTTACTCATAGTCATGTGAAACTGAAAATCAATGGGAAATATTAGAAGAGAAGGTTATGCATATTTAATCTTTTCAAGTATTGTAATGAAAATTTTACCAAAAATTAAATAAATCAACAACATGTTAATATTGTAATTAAATTAATTTTTTTAAATTAATATGGATTTCAGTGGATGAATTGAATGAAATATGTGGTAAAATGTATATGATAAAAAAATGTTGTTGTTAATTTTTAATGAATACACTCCATTTTTAAGTACAGAAATCACTGAACTTCATTAGTTGACCGACGAAAAAACATACATATATGTTATATTTGGATTAAGAAAATATAATTTCATATAACTTGGACTCTAGAAGTAAATAGGTTGATATTTTAAAATAGATTATAGATGGAGTAAATATAATATTGGAGAAAGAAAATTTTTAGATAAAATGATGAATTTATTATTTTTATGAATTATACATTAAATGGTTATATTTTTCTATTTCTGAAATAAATTGTATTAAAAATATTTTTTTGAATAGGATCAAAACAATTATATATTTACTTTTTTAGATTATCAAAAAGGAATGTTTGAAATCAAAAGTTTGTATTTTTAATAATATAAATTATCCTTTTTGGATTTGAATTTTTTAGGATTATAATTTAATTTATTTTAAAATATTTATCATTCAGTGTATGTTAATAGTTAATCAAAAAGTTGAAGAATTGATTAGTCCATTTTCACATATTCAAATATATAATTTAAATATTCAATTTTGATACTAATATTATTTTCATTATTCTTAATAAGTGACATAATATATTGAATTATAAAAATATATAACTCTAAAATAATGTCAAATCATAGATTATAAAAATGAAATTTGTTTTTTTTTAAATTATGTATGTATAATTTTAATTACTAAAGTGAAATTTACATTTTAATAAAAGTATAATTATCAAAATATAAACATAATGTTTCTTGGTGTTATAGTTTTAAATATTTATTTTATTGAATTATAATTTTTAAATAATTATTAATTTATTCATACAAAATATTACAAAACATGAATTAAAATATCTCATTTGTCAATATAGAACACCACTGATCATATTACAAATTTAATTCATTTTTTAATTTCATAATCATCATATTATTATACCATCATTCATATTAGTTTTTATACATCATATAAATTTTATAAAATTCCTTTAATAAACATATAAAAAAATATCATTGATGTATATATAATATAGTACTTTAAAAAAATTATTTCTTTAATAATTAATTTTTTACTTCCATTTTAATGGGTATGATAATAATATAAGATCCAAATTATACAAATTTTCCTTCTTTAATTAATTTATTTTTTCATTTCGAGTCCTATTGTAATATTAATTATTTTATTGTGTTTATTTGGGTATGTCATGAACTTCTACTACCTACATTATGTTAAAACCCTTTTGTTTACATGTAGGATTTGATTCCAATTGAAATAATCAAAACTAAAAATTTATATATTTGACATTAAATAAACAAACACTAACACTAAATATCACTAATAATCCCAAAACCCTTAGAACATAAGGGTTAATAACTTTTGAGATTACCTAGATAATCAACATTTTTCATAATACATGTGAACATTTATCCATAATGGCACCATCCTAGACCCAGTTTTATGTAAATTATATTTTATTCTCATCACCAAGTTTTATGTAATAGAAAAGATAGTAATGGGTGAGCTCATATGGTTAGTATGGAAAAAACCTCTCAGTGTGTCATAAATCTTTAGATCATAAGAATGTATGAAACCATGAACATGGGAGAAATATTTTATTTTTAAATATTTGTAACCATAACATTTATCTATAATATATGATAAAAATTCCTATGATCTCTAATTATCAAACCTACACCATGAAATAAGAATGTGGATACTTGATACAATAACTATGAGGAATGAAACTTAACAAATGATATTGTTTAATTAAATGTGGTATTAGAATCAAAATTTAATAAAAAATAATGAAATTATGGAAAAGGATAACCGTTATCAGGACCACACATGATCTTTTAGAAAAATACATGACTAATGATTTTCTCTCTCAATAATGTGGATAAATAAATCTACAATTAGGTCCATTTTCAATAATGTAGACAATGATTATTACAGTAAGTACCACACTCAACATCACTACCAATAGTCATATAAATCATTAATCATTATAGTTTATGGATAGATTGGAACCCATATATCTATATCCATGCACGTGTCTTCCCAATGAAATCAATCATATAATGAAAAATAATTTATTTAATATAGCTTTCATTTTTATCAAAATGTTATAACATGTCTTTACAAATAGGTCATGTGCTACAATAAATTTAATCCCTTGTAATAATTGTTTGAAGGTGAATCATGAATTTTTTTTCCACTCATGACATATCATTTTTGGATGGAGTGGATTATTTTATATAAATTAGAAGAAAAAAAATATTTTATAAAAATATAACTAATAATTTATTATAAAATAAAGTTATGGGTCGCATTGAAAATATATAACCAAGATATCGTTATGCTGACTTTATTAATAAATTATTTTGAAAACAATATCAACGATAGATCATTGAACATGTAATAATGGTTCTGTTGAGTAATTGTTTTTCATTTAAGTCATTATATATGACCAGGAATTAAAAATTATTTTCAGTATTTTTTAATTCCATAACTCAATCAGTCATCCAAAAAAGTATAAAAAAATATAATTTAGATGTTGGGTGGATTAAAACATGAATATACGTGAGATAAAACGAATTTTAGTTCACCAATAAGATATAAGAGTATTAGAATATATGATTTTCATCGAATTAGAGGTGAAATAGTAATTAAAAAAGATCTCTATCATTCATAACCACATTATAATTTATGAAGGAAGTAATAGATTAAGGAGGAATACGTTGATTAGTAAATTATCATTCCTCTGAGAAAAAATGAAATAAAATTTAATAAAATCGTAGGAAAAATATATGAAACATATAGCAATGTATATACTTATAAATCATTGAAATTAAATTTCATTTAACAAAATATCTTATCCTCACCATCAACTTCCATATATGTTACTAACTTCATTTCGGTATTGATTATTCCGTTGTAAGTATTTTTTAGAAAATAAGAAATAAAGAAGTTCTATATTTTTATGATAATAAAAATTGAGTATAATGTTAGGGTTTGTAAGATGAAGAGATTTTAATGAAAATTTAATAGGATATATGTGGTTTGATGTTGTAATAAATGAACACCTTTTATAGGTGAACATATGACACATTTTCTAGAAAACCAAAGTCAGTTAAGTGGTAAAAATGGAATCACATTGTACATAGCTTAGATATGTTTTAAAAACATTCATATGAATGTATATTCATCTTCTCAAACTATCAAGGGTATTAAATATTCTCTATGTGGCCATAAAATAACAAAATGTTGAAAATTCATGTACCCCATTTTTATAGTTATTAACCATGAATAAATTTTTAGTGTTATATACAATTTTAAACTAAAAATATATGATCACAAAACAGAAAAAAATTATGTCATTATTATTATTTTTGAATCTATATAATCTATTCCTAGTTTTAATTTTTTAACTTTTATAGTTAAATTTAAATAATATTTATAGAAAAAATATTTGTTGAGAATGGATTTTGATATAATACCTATTGTATTTCATATTTCGTATGAATTTATATATAAATGTGTCCAAACTTATATGTAATAATGTTTAAGAATAAAATTAAATTCATTGTTTAAATCCAATTATTTCTATTTATTCATACAAAAATCTTTAAATCTTTATAAAAAAAATAATTGAAAAATATTTTTGTAAGGCAGTTCAAATATTTAATTTAATAACCTATATTTCTACCATAATATGGAATTTTAATTATTATAAAATATTAAAATACTAATTACAGAAATTATTTTCATTTTTTCAACATCCACTTCGAGGGTCGGTAGAAATTAGATTAAATATAATCTCTCATAACACATAAACCAATTTCATTGAAAACTATAATATTTTGGAACAAATTATTTTATTTTTATTTATTGAATAGTAACAAATAAAGAATAATTGTTAATTAATTTCACTATATTTATTAGAAATAAATTTCACTAAAACTATCATTTTGGAGGTAAAAAATTTTTTATGTAAGAAATGGAGTGCATTAATATAAAAACACTTTTGAAAAATCATATATATTTAATTATATTTAATCAAATAACATTAAAAGTAATTATTGGTATTTAAATAATTTAATTTCTTTTTTATATCTAAATAAAAATTCTCGATTTAATTGTATCTTTTTATTATTTAATAATAACTTTTTAACGTATAAAATTAAAATTTCTGTAAAATAATTAAGTGAAATAATATATTTTTGTTTTGTTATATCTTATTTATGAAATATATCCTTATAAAAAATTAACTAACAATAAATATGATTTTTTACCTATTGAATACTTTTATAAAAAATTCCTATATCACTAACAACTATATTTTCAATACCCATGTTTCCTAGAGGCTATTTATAATAGTTTCATTTCATTTCAATATATCAAATAAGTAAAATAATTCCATTAATTTTCACTTCTACTGTAAAACATAGGATTTTATTTTAATGAATTTTAATAATAATTTTTCATTTCATTATTTTATTCCACACAATTGTTTTAGTTCTTCTAATTCTGATTTTCAAAGGTGAAGATGACTCATGGAATCTTCTGGTTAAAAATATTTTTTCCACCTCTATTTTATATAAATTTTAAATTTATGAAAATTATATATATATATATATCATACATAGTGTATAGTAATATAATGCATTAAATACATTTTTTTCATATACCCAGTTCATTTTTCATATATATCGTGGGTGACAAAGACAAACTGATTATTGTAACACCTAGGGTTCAATTATTGAATGATTTTCATTACAGGTAAATAATACTACAGTGCACATAGATTTATTCGAGAATGGGATTAGAACCGAATTACCGAATATTATATATTCAGTTATCAGAATTTATTTCATTTTTGAATATTGAATTTCAAAATTATATTACATTGAACATTTTATGTTTTTCATAAATAATTGAGTTTTTGGTGACTGCTGATACTTAACGAGAATTACCACTTTTAAGAAATTAAAAAAACATAAAAGATTAGTAAACATTTTTTATTGTGTAAAACTAAATTTAAAAAGAAATATAATCAACATAGAAATATTATTTTTAAATTATAAATATATAGATAACATTTTGGAAGTCAATTTAATGTTTTTATACAAAAAAACATTTCCAGTGCTTTTTGTTACATAAATTAAAATTTTATTCCTAAACTAATTGATAATTAATAAGGATAATTTCCCCCCTATTTATTATCATGAAGTAGTTGGATTAAACGTGCACCACATTATTTTAATGACCATAAATCTCATTTTTCATGTTATCCAAAATCATTAGTTTTCTTGTATGAAAATTGATTATTAAAAAAATAGCAAAAAAGATAAACATTAGAGGATACCATTGGACCTTGTCATGTGAAGTTCATGTAACCATATGAAATTAAATCACATTATGCTTCACAATACAATAAGCACACAAATATATTATCTGAAGTAAATTACCACATCTTTTAAAGGAAACTACCTTACCACATGAAGGAAACTGCCTTATCACATGAAGGAAACAATAATACTTAATGAATGATAATACCATCCCCATGATGTAAATTATCATATAAAATAGAGAAAACAACCAACCACATGAAGAAATAAATTTACCATACCAAAGTATTTATTATTTTTCATACTGAAATACTGAAAATATATCTCTAATGTAGTGACTAAATATTGAAAAAGCATACCACATAATGTCCTCAAATTAACACATGTACAAATGATATGACCACATTCTGAAATAAACTGACTATGTCACCTTACAACATATGTTGACTATGACAAGGTTATAAGATCTAAAATAACTATAAATTTTTTTTGATTATTTCTTAACCTTAATAATTTATAAGTGGATAGATTCAAATATCCAATATATATATTTCCATTATTAAATGAGTCTTCAGATAATTTATTGAGTAATTTTAATTCCAAAATGGTTACATCTATAAAATATCTCTTTAAGACGATTTACTTTCTTATTTTAAAAGATTGCAGAGTACTGAAAACATTTAATGACACATAGAGAATAATTGAGAAAATTTACATGAGAGCCTGCTACAACACTCAATATTTCTTGCACTATAGTGAAAATAGTATGAGATCCTTCTAGAGATAATTTTAGGGACTCATAACAATTGAATCATCTTGGATTAAGAATCAATAAAATTATTCATTCTGTACCCTTTCTAATATTTATTCATTATTTTATAGAATTTTTCTAATGTACTCATTTTATTTAAAAAAATTTTAACATCTTATTAAACATTTGGGTTCTAGACCCATTCTCCCAAGACAATTGTTTTTGCATTTATTTGAATAAATGTGGAATATGTCATGTGTTACAAGGTTCCTTTTTCATCACATAATAAACTATAGAAGATTCAATTTTCCAGGAGAGCCTTATGCGATCTTGATTGTAAATCATGATTTAGGTTATGGATATACTTGTTTTAGTAAAAAAATATTTTCAAGAGGGGATTTCCATATGGAGGGGATTTGGTGTCAACTATATACCAAAATTAATATTTAAATTTAGCTCTATATATTTCTTGTTCTATTCCTTAAAATCTAAAAATCCTTTTTAATTTTTTAAAATATAAACCATTCTGTACATCGATAGTTTGCCTTAAAAATGTTTTATACATTTTTTAATTAATTAATTTTCTTTAATAATTTCATTTATTTTTATGATTTTTTAACTAAGAATTAATCTCACTTCTAAGAAATTATTCAGAATATTAAATTTATATATTTCTACTATTTTGATTAAATGAGTTTTTTATTATCTTGGGGGATTTAATTTTTAGATTTTTTGAAATTTAAATTTTAACTGGGTATTGAATTCACAACACTCTTGAGTAACTCACTCTCTCTAACATTTTGTATTGAAGGATTTTTAAATATATTTTCATCATTGATTTATTTTTATTTAAATGATATTAAATTTATATCATTTTTAGATTTGTTTGATTATTTATTATATTTTATAAGAATGAATTTTCACTAATCACCATTTTTATTTTAATGGAAATAATTATTTTAAATGGATTATTATGATGAAAATTCACATAGAGAGTATAGTTTTTGATATTTGGATAGAAAATAAATATAAATATGAAAAACATAAAAATACAAGAGATCAATGGGGTAATGCTACTAAATATACATATTATTGTAATTCTAATGCATTGAGTGAATTATATTGCTCTTTAAGTGATAAAAAATATATCAGAATATATCTAAGTTCTTATACATTTAAAATTTGGGATCCTATGGCTATTTCTCATGAAGGATATTGTAATGTTTATTAAATATAATTAATAGTACAATTTTCAATATGATTCTTTTATGAAAATGCTTGATGAATCTATATTTGAAATATATCATAGGTTCATTAAGATAAGGAACATGATGGAAGAACTAGGAAAGAAAATTAATAAAAATGATCGAGTAATGCACCTTCTTAGTTACTTACTGGTAAGGAGGGGAACATCTATATCAATATGATATTCAGGTGACATTATAATAATTCCAGTAATGGAATTAAATCAAATTATTTATGAAGAATAACTATAATTAAATAAAGAAAAATTATGTGAAACAAAAACAAAATATGTAGCTTTCAAGACTACTAACTCAAAAAAATAAAAAATCAATAATGAAAACTCATGTGATGAAGAATCAACTGTCGATAATGAAAAGTAAATTGAACAGTTTTCTAGATGTTTCAAAATGATCTATATAAAGAATAGGTTTTTTATGAAAACCAATTAACATTATAATAATGATAATGAAAATTTGAAAAATATTGAAATAAGTATTAATTTGAAAATGAAATAGTTTTCAATTAATGTAATAGAAATGGACATATCAAAGTATAATTTCACATTAAAATGTTTAAGAAAAATTATGAAGATACATATAATAGATATAAATTTTCTTTGATAGAAACCTTGAGTAATTTATAAGATATATTAGGGAATTAAATGTTGATAATATAGTACAAATATGACAAAAAAATATTTTTAATGAAAAACAAATCAGAGGTGTTAAACTATTTTCCAGAATCACTTAATGACATTAAAAAAATTGATAATGAAAATAGTGAATTAAAAAATTCTAGTTCTGAAATGTATGAATATTATAATATGGTAGAACAAATTTATATACAGTTAAAAGATAAATACCAAAGTATAAATAAAATGTATTCCATCACTTTTCACTTTAAAACCAATCTTATTGTATATGAGGATAAAATTTCTCATCATTGAAAAAATAATACTGAGATAATGGTTTCTAATGAACATTTATTGAATGACCTAGGGAAATATAACAATGGAAAAAAACTCTTACCTTGATACATGGAATGAACTATACACTAAAATATACTATTTTAATAAGATAATTATCGAGAAGAAGAATAATTATTAAAAATTAATTTATTCTTTTCTCCATTCCTAATAATTATATTATTATTAAATAGTAAATAGAAAAAACCTGGTCTTTATTTCTAATAGCTTAAGATATAATTATTGAAAACCTATTTAATAATTATGGATTTAAAATTATCTTATTACAATTTTTTTACCAAATATAATATGGGAACATAAACTAATTTTGATTTAAATATATTATTTAGGAATCATTCTTAATGAGCTCCAGTAAATATTTATTATTTCTGGATAGTGTATTCTCCTTAACTATTACTATGGTCTATTGATATTATAGGAACATAATCATAGTTGGTGATGGATACATCAACTTTAGTGTTAATTCGAAATGAATGATAACATGATATTTTTAAAGATGTAAAGAAAATACTATTTTAATTTTGAATTTTTTTTATTTGTGGATGGATTTAAATAAATTCTAAGTAGTTATTATTTTTTATGTTATCATGTTTTTCATATTATTTTTGAAAATAATTCTTGAATTTGTTTTATTCTATTCATAATATATTTTTTACTATTTTGAGAAATGATTATGTCATTGTTGTTAATTTAAATATACTATTTTGTCAAAAAAAATCATTATACATGTTCATTTTTTAAACAATCCTGGATTTGGAATATGAGGTTATGCCATTGAATTATTTATTCACATATAAATATAACTAAAAAATCTTTATTCACATATCTATATAAACAATTTTACCTATAAAATAACTTCAATGGCCCATGTAAAAAAGAGAAAAATAAAAAATATCATTCAAAGAAAATAAATAATTTCCAAATTTTACACCCGTAATGTTGGATAATATGGATTTTTTATACCCTATATAGTTTCTAGGATAAATGGGAAGTATAATTTTTTTCTCATATATTCCCTTTCTAGATACACATTGGTATTCATTCTAGTTCAGAAAAGTGATGTTTATTCCTATTTTCATGTATTTGATAAATTATTACCAAATATTAATTTACATCAAATTTATTCCTTTAGAATTGATCATGGTCATGATTTTTAAAATAATGATTTTGATTCAGTATTCTCGTTACATGATTACATACATTATTTTTATAATCTAGGAAGACAATACAATAATGGTGTAATCAAAAGGAAAAATAAAACCCTTCATGAAATCCCATTGAGCATACTCAGTGAATATGATTTACCTATTTATTTTTTTGGAATAAGCTATGATTACAACATGTAAACTAGTCAATATATTTTTAATTAGACCTTTTTAAAAAAGGATCCCTTTTAAAATATTGAATGAAATAAAACCAATGGTTATATATCTCATATTTTTTGGTGAAAATTATTTAATCTCAATGTAAAAGATAATATGGAAATGTTCTCTAAGAAGAGTGTTGAAGGAATTTTCCTACAATATTCACCCTCAAAAAAATCAAATATAGTATTCAATAAATGGAATAAAATTGTGGACAAATTAGGAGTTATATTTAAATGACACTAAAACATCTATAGAAATTTGTAGAATTATTTTTATTGAATAGTGTTAAATGGATATCTGGGTAATAATTCATTCATACATTTATAAAGAAATCATCCTATTCTAATAAACAACATAAACCCCAACACATATAATATTATGAGATATCAATCAATTCTTTTCCTATATTTATTTTGACTCACAGATATCATCCATTAGAGGTTATAGTTGGAGACCTAGATAGGGGAATAGAAACAATAGCTTCTCTTAGAAATATTATTGAAAATCATGATTTCATATCACTTTTTCAACCTACGAACATAAATTATGTAATTAATGATGATTTATAGGTAATGGGTTTTATAGAAGAACATAATCACATTGAAGGGTGTATATTCTACATACTATTGGATAGATCTAAGGACTAACATACAATTAGAACTAAATGTGTACATAGATTTAAGGTTGATGAATAATTCACTATATTATGAAATAAAGCTATATTGGTTTCCCAATGAAATTTTCAACAAGAAGGATATTCCATTGAGGAAAACTTTTCATGAGTAGCTAGAACTGAATCCAAAATAATGTTACATTCTAATTTAGTACACTTTAATTTTAAAATATACCATATGGACTCTAAAATTTCATCCCAAAATGGATATATTGATAATGATTTTTTGTCTAATAACCCCATGTATTTTAATATCCTCATTTTCGGAATCATGTTTTTTAATTTAAAATTATTTTTTATATTGTTTAGAAGAAACTTGTAGAGCTTTGAATGATAGGATATATTATTTTTTTAATTTCAAAATGTCTCACATAATGTCATGTTGACCCTAAATTATTTATTTAAATAATTTTATAAAAGATGTTTTATTTTTTCAAATTTATGTTGATGATATTTTTTTGATCTTCAAGAAAGTATTTATGTATGAAATTTTCCAAATTCATGCATAGTGAAATTGAAATCAGTTTAATGGGTGAATTTATATTCATTCGTAGTTTATAATTTTTAAAAAATAATGAATCTATTATAGTAAATCAAATAAAGTACACCAATGATCTCATAAAATTACTTAGTACATATTATAAAAAATGTGTTGATACTCCCATGAGTATTAGCTTTAAGTTAGATCTGGATGAAGCTAGAAAATTAGTTGATCAATCCAATAATAGTGGTATGGTTGGGAACATATTATAATTAACTTATATTTGACAAGATATTTATTCCAATTTGTTTTTGTGTGATCATTTTCATGAAAACCCAATGAAATCACATTTACTTTCACTAAAAACAATATTCAAATACATTAAAAAAACCAATAAAACATTATTTTAAACTAGAGAAAAATAATTTTATTAGTGAGTTATTTAAATTCATATTTTGGTGCTAGTAAGCTAGATATAAAAAAATTTATTCTAATTAAAATCACTATTTTAATGTCATTAGTGTCATAGTTTAATAAGAAGTTGGAATCTATGGAATTTTCTACTATTGAACCTGAATACAAAGCTATATGAAATTATTGTTCACATATTCTAAGGGTGATACACACATTTCTAAACTATGGATATCAATTAATACATGTACCAATTATTTTTAATAATATAAGTTTGATAAATATTTTTATGAATCTAATTTCACCTATATCGAAATAAATAATATGGATTTAGGGAATCACTTTCTTAGAGATAATTACATAAAAGCTGATATATCACTTAAATTAATAGGTATGAAACATTTTATCACTTATATAATTACAAATTCTTATATTTTAGAGAGATTTTGGTATTATAGACATTAATTGGGAATAATATATTATTTCTAAATTTTTTAATTTAGATTTATTAATTAATACCTTTTTTCAAATTTTTTAACTTCTATTAAAAATGATTTTGATGAATTAATTGTGACTCATAATTCACATGACCAGACATCCAACAATGATTTTTTGTTCATATGATAACCATGAATACTATGAATGGTATCATTTTGTCATTATAGTTATCATGAACTATTTGGTTTTATGGGTAACTCACATACCCAAATTTATAGTTAGAATTCGTACTATAGTTAAGTTATTTTCAAATCCAATAAAATCAGACATACCATATCTACTGGCATTGAATTTTTCATAAATTTATCATCGCATGAATTCAATTAAGGTTATTATTATTTTAATATACAAATTATTTAAATTAAAATTTGAATCAAAATCCAAATTTTTACCTTCATTTTCCATTAGATATCATATAACCATTAAAGATATTTTTAGTGGATCATTTTAATCTTCCCAAACCAATCCATCACTCATCCCAAAAACTACATGTTTTATCTCAATTATTCAAACATTTAGAAATATATTTTTAAATCAAATTTTAAAAATGAATAAATGATAGAAACCACCTTTCCCATACGTATCATCCTACGAAGAATATGAAGGACTCAAAATCTATCCCGAGTTTATAAGTAATGTCTAATTATACACATCTCATTAATAATACATTTTCATAGGATAATTTAATTAATTCACAATGTTTGAATTGGTGTGGACTGCTAGTTTGGAATGTTAATCAAGGAAAATGATTGGATAAATGGTTTATGGAAAATGTTATACCTTTTTATCAGAATCTAATCGAAGAGTTTTATGTGATCCTTTTGTCCTTCCCTATAGAGAATATGGATATAGTGAAATCAAGGATAAATCAAGATTTTTTTTATTTTTCTTCGAAACACGGGGAGATGTATTTACGTTTGATCCATAGTGGTGATTATAAATATTATCAGAGTTCATATCATGTTTAGGAGTTATAATCCCTTAGAAAACAAATCTTTTGAAACTCTTTAAATGAATAGTAATGTAAAAAATTAAACATTTATGATTTGTTATGGAGCATATGGGTGGTTTGTATGAGCCATATTTGAGGTTTAGTTAATTCCAATATCATCTGTTAATTTATATGTTTATATGTTACATTGTCCTAGTTCCTCAAGGAGAGGATAAACTTGTTGTTTATGATAGATTTTTTATGACTAACAATAATTTTTGGAAGAGGAATGTTAACTGGAATCCTTGAAAACACGATTCCTTGGTTGACCCAAAAAATGTGTATGAACAATTCAACCCTATAAAATATCCTATTATACCTAGGGATCTTCTATTTACAGGTCTTGATCTTGATGAGATTTTTTAATATTTGTTTGGTGATGTTTCTCTTAATGATGATGGAGAGGAAGTATGTGAAAATAAAGATGTTATTAAAGAAAATGATAAATAAACTGAGGATTTACATCATAATGAAGAATCTTAGTTAACTTATGAGGATAGTCTATAATGGGATACATTAGTTTGATATAATGAGGATATATATACCTTAATACAATCACATATTATTGAGAGTTCCCTTAGACAACAAATAAAAAATTCAACTTCTCAAGGCTAGAAGTCCCCTTGATAATTTGTACTAGTCTTATATTTTCTTGAATCAGATGATAAGGATCTTGGAGGAAGTCCACCTAGACATAGTGGACATTCTATGCACTCTATTTAATGAACCATGGAAGGATATTTTATTTCTGAGGGTTTTATTCATTAAATAATTTAATATTCCCATATTTTTTCATGAGGACTTTATTGAAGATTTTAATAATGATAAATTAGAAATTTTAGATAGATTTGAGTATAAAATTGTTATAGATAATCAGATATCATATTTATATAAGGTATATGGTAGGAATATGGCTAATGATCTCTCTTATCTTAAACCTGATTCCTCTATTCCATCAAATTAATATTTCTCCAATGTATACATGGCCATATTTAAAATATATATGATTAAGATACTCAATTTTTTTCATAACTATTAAAACACCTTAAACCAAGTGATAACTGAGTGATTTATGAAGATGTGACCCTGGTCATCAATCACCACCATCTGAAATTTAATTTTTTCATATAGATGATGCAAAATGTGATTGAAGATATGATAGTTTCTATTGGTTCACTTCAAGATTATATATAGGATATGATGATCAAATATTACCATTGGTTCATTAATACTTTGTTCTATCATGTAATTATTTATTCTTATCCTATATTTGATTAATATATTATAAAAAATATTGTTTGGGAATATTTGTTTGTTTTGTTTGAATAATTTATCATGAATTGTTATATTTTAATGATAGGTTTCAGACTGATTATACGAATACTATAAATTTTTTTTCAAGGTTCCAGTAAAATATGTGCAAGACTGAGAGGCATTAAAAAGGGAAATTAATTGTTATCAATGAATAATATTTAAAAAACATGGTCTCAATAGGATTTTTATAACTATTTCATTATATTTGATGATGCCTCTACAAATTAAGATTTAAACACTCATGTAGATAAGATTAATCTATGATTAATATTTTGGAAGATTTCATGGATATTAGATATGATTTCCTTTAGGATTTAGAAAAATGTTCTCATAATTTCAATGATTTAACTCAGTTGATGGATGAATTTCATTTTATATCATAGATTATTGTTTTATCCCTCATCCATTCTTTTATCTAATCCTACTACCTCCTCTATAATAAATCCCTTTGACCTAACTCATTCCCAAACCTTCTTTCATCTTAGATACATTCCATTATGTATAGTTATGGGAGACCTTCCCTTTACATCTTCTCCACATAACACTTCTTCTCATTCCTCTAATTCCAAATGAATGGATCTTCTAAATCCTATAGAAACCAGAGATGGCCCAAAATCTGATCCTGCTTCGGATTTCTAATATGGATTCATTTTACTCTATTTGTACCATTTTAAAATTATTATTAATATATCTAGGGTATTCAGTCTTTGTTTATAATATTTCATATCCTATATATTTTCGATAAACTCAAAAGTGGGAATAAAGTGGTAAATTAAAATTAGTTTATTTTAACAGAAACCCTTGCATGATTTCAAAAACATGTTAGAATTTTTTTTCAATCCATTGAAAATATATAGAAATGGACTTCATTTCATTTTAAATATCATGATTTGTGGTAAATAAAAGGGGGATATTTTTAGCTTTGTCCAACACCTCCTTATTTTAATGATCCAAAATAAGGATTTTCTTGTTATCAATAATGTCAATGTTTTATGTTATAAAAATTTTCATTGGAATATTTTGAAAAACTAATTACCGTGCTCATCAGGCCACCATACAATGTAATGTTCATGTGTCCGTAACACCATACCACACATTATGCTTCACCTTACCTAATGCATAAAAACATATTACCATAATAATGATGAAAAATATTTATATGAGTCATGAGACTAATATACATTGTAGACTCAGATCAATAGAAGAAAAATACTACTTACTGCATCAAGTAAGCTTCTATAATGTCCCTGAACCATGTTCCACTAATTGTTTCTCCATGCCAGGTCAACATATGACCTCAAGTGATCCTACATGTATGCCAGAGGTTTATAACAAGTGGAGAGGGTAATATAAGTTATGTGGCGATACTATTACCTCTTTACTAGACTAAGACATAATAGATAATAATGAAATATCAGAAAATCATGTAATATTATGCTATGTAGTTATATGTGAACAAAACACAATGAAAATTCAACCACGAATCCCTGAAATAGGTCATGACACCATGTCTATATCCCTAATCATGCATTTCCCTAGCACAACTCAACTCCCCTACATGGGGCCCTAGATCTTGTCCTACCCTGCAACCATGAGATCTACTCGGGTACTCGATGATGGCATGAGTAGGGAGTGAATACAACATAGAAGGCCACCTACAATGTTGTCAACAAAATAGCTAGTATACTTGGTAGTTCATAAAAGTATGAATTAAATGATGTTATAAATACTAATATCTAGGGTTCCATTAGATAACCAATAAAAAATGCCCCATTTCTATCTTTATTACCATTTTCATCATTCATACCATATTCAATGCCTAATCCATTTTATCATGTGTCAAATGGGTTAGGCATAATCATCAATCTCAATTAAAAATGGAAATAAGTCATGTCACCTAACTGACTAGGGATGAAACAATTTCAATATCAATAAATTTCATATACTTTGGAGCCTCAATCCATATAGTATCATCAATTACAACCATGGTGGGAATAGAGCTTCAGTCCGACTCCCCAACCTGTGCATTACTGGGTAGGATATAGTATCCTTCTAACCTAATCTGTGGGGGGAGCCACATGCCTTTATCCCACCACCAATACATGTGAACATGTTTATATATATATTTCCATTCACCACACAACAATATCATATACAATAAATATACTAATCACAAAACAAAACAAAAAATGGGAATAAACATTGGGAAATTTACATAACATTACTATTTATCCCAACAATAATTTCTTATGCCTAAACTCAAGAATACATTTAACCAATTTCTCATACATTAAACCCCTTTATTCCTTCCAAAAAGTAATCACAATTCACATCTCACATTCAAATTAAATACAATTTAACCCATTTCCTCAGGAAACTAGACAATCCATTTTCTATTTAACATGTATAGACATAAATATCAATAGTCTATTTTTCAGTTTAACCAACTATCAAAACATTCAATTCACTGGTTATATATTATATCACACACACTATATACATAATATTACCAATTACTTGGTTCATGAAGGTCATCACACCCCATGAATAGACCAAAATCATTTAAATCATCTAAAACACATCTCACGAGGATCGTGAGTTGTATAAATCATTAAATAGACAATTGTTTTACTAATTCAAACTTAATGTATGAAATGATCAAAATTATAGAACCATTAACTCAAACCCACATGACCAAATAAATATCAAACTAGTCGATATAACTTATATTCATCCTAACTCGAATCGGACAATGAAAAAACCGTTGATCACAGCCTTAGTTCAAGATTCAACCATCCTTTGAATCCACAACCTAGGTTTCATCATAAAAATAGGGTATTTTATATTCATTAGATTATGGGGAAACTATAAACCATAATTTGAAGAAATATGAAGAAGAGATGTGATATACATACTCTGAGCTTCGATCTGAAACCAGTGGAAATCCAAACTGATTAGAAATGAAGGAGATCAACCCCATTGAATATTGGGTCAAAATGTGCCATCACTAGGGTTAGAACATGAAAAAATGGGAGAGAAAGAAGATAGAGATTTTAAAATCTCATATTTTAATTTTTATTTATATTTTGCAACATTAAAAGGTCACATATTTTACATACTCATTTTAACAAACTATCTAAAAACCATGTGCTAACCACTATACAAGGAAATTCGGGTCCCACATTTACCTTGTTAGGCCTCACATTTTGATAGACCGTGTGCTAACAGTTCATTAAGCATGTTTTTATGGAAATATGATTAAGTAGTAATGTTGAACGTTTTGTTTAATCTTGCTCCACCAATACATATAGATACTCTATATATTTAGACATATCATTAAAAATTATTAAGAATAATGAAACATTAAATTACAAATCCATTGAATTTAATGTTTAGTGCCATGGAAGACAAGGTATATAAAACTGAAAACAAGGGAATAAATAAAACATTTAATTATTTATCATCCAAAATATGCTTCAATCTTTCTATGATCCCTTACATCGTCATAGAATATACTATGGATAACATGAACAATGGGATGAGGTAAAAATTATAGTGAGTTAATAAACATTAAAATAAATCATGGAATATGGGTTAGGAGGAATAACATAATTACATAGATAGGTATGGAACATGAATATACCTATGGATAACAATGCGGGGTCATATAATAATGGAATCATAATAATGTTTCAGCAAGATAAAAAAAAGGAATTTTTCAATTTTCGATGCTCATTTCATATTGGGTATTGAGAGTTAAGGTTCGTTCCATGTATAGTAGCACGAGTCAAGGAATGTTGCACATATAATAGAACGAGTCATGTTTAACCACTAAGGCTATTACACATAACATCTAATGAGATTAAAAGTAGACAATTAGTTTGAGTTCTATCATGGAACACACATAAAAACATGTTTATGAATATTCTGTCCACATAATGAATTAAACATATGTAATCAAACATTAACATTAGGGTTTTCGATTGAATAAATTGTGTACCATAATATTGTTAACAGAATAATAAATGGGATTATCAAAAATTTGAAAATGAAATATAGGATTTAAATAATAAAGGGAAATTCATATTTTAATATTTTAATATATCATGATATTTCATGTAAAACTATATTGAAAGTAGTGTTCATAATCTTCTAAAATAAATCATTTTAGTATGGTTTAAGGGAAACTATTAAAGATTTTTTAAAATGTAAAATGAATAATTGATTATAAAATAACATAACTGACCCAATGTATTTTTTCATGTGTAAATGAGTGGTTTTATAAAATTAATGATGGCACAATATAGATTATTGAATGAACCTGATAATGTGTAATAATTTCAGAAGTTACATTAAATCTAGTTTACATAACGGGAAGAATTGAGTTGGGAAACTTTTAAAAACATGTATAACCCTAAAAAATGAAGGGTGTATGGATCATTATGAATGATTTAGAAACATATAAATATAGTTTAAAATATTTAAATAATCATAAAATATGATTTCATGTTGGTAAACAGATAGGAATATGAACCCGAATGAAATATGGATGTTCATGTAGAATCCCTTACATTATGTCTGAAAAGATTCTACACGTGATCTTAATGTACATAATAATCAAATTAATTATATTAAATAATTAATTATTAAACTTATTTAAAATATATAATTTCTTATAATTTTTTTTAAGTTCATTCATGTCACTTTTGATGGGTTATGAAATTAAATTGTGTTGCTTAGAAACATGAAATTCCTTGGCTTTCATGATTGGTTCAATTGAATATCTATATGAAAAAATGATTAGAATGAGGGTAGTTTTCCATAATTGAACATACTTGTTTTTAATGAACATATAAAATACTAAAATACTATTTTATTCTATAAGTGAAGATGATTAATTAGATATATCATTAATGATAATCATTAGATTAATTTAGAATTTTTTAATCACACCGAACACATTTTATTTTATAAATTATTATCATTAAATATGATTTAACAAATATATTATAATTTTTTTCAAGCATATAAATGGTTTAATTACCATACATGAAGATTTAATTGAATGTTGAAATCAGAATGTGCATGAAGGTGGTATATCTTCACTCACATATGGTGTTTTCATTATTAAAATATAATTGGGAATATTTGAGATTTTATGAATAATAATTCCACTAAAATGACATAATTCCATTATATATGGGATAATGGAGTTCTCATGCCATTTGGAAAAGGGTAATTGAGTATAGGATAATAAAAGAAAAGAAGATGATTAGAAATTGAAAGAAAATGGAAGAGGGTTTTACCTCTTGACACATTATTCCTAAGAACCACCATAGGGGATCAGTTTTTGGTAATTTATAAATACCAAAAGAAAAAATGACTAAGGGAAGAGGTTGGGTTATAGTTTTTTGTAAAATTTAGGCATGGATAAATTCTATAGAGGTGTCAGGGGGTGAGGTGGTGGTGGGTTGTATTTATTGTGGAGGAGAGGGGTGTTTTCTCATTATATTACTCAATATTTTATTATTTTGATCAATATATTTAATAGTTCTCGTTATTGAGACTAAATACATAATTAGATCATGTATGTTTTAACCAATTGTGCTTACATCATCTATGACGCTATTAGTAGTTTATATGTATTATAATTTATATATATTATAAATTATCATATTTTATTATTCACAAAAAATTCATCTATTATAGATAAATCCCAAAATTTCCCTATAACCATTTTTTTTGTTCTACACCTTTTCCCATAAAGGGATTCATATAATCATACAGTGGAAACTATAATTGTATGATAACTCATACCGTGGATGATATTGTCCCTTTAATCATTTGATTTCCATAGAAATCACTATCAACATGACTTTTTGTGTATGAATATTCCACTAAAATTGGCCATCATTTTGAGTATAATAGGTCATACTAAATTAAATCTCACTTAATGATTATTGGAGACTTTTCAGGAACAATATGTTGATTCTCAAATATATGTTGGATACTATAGAGAGTTGTGCTCCATACGGCCATAGAAGTTCTTTGTAATATATTTGTTCATGTTGACCTATTAATAAATCATATAAATTGTAATAAACTGAGTTGTCTTTGTAAGAAAATCCACAACAACCCATATATCATTGTTTCCACAAGATATCTTTGGATGTCCACTAACAGAGTCAATGGTGATGTTTTTACATTTCCATGTTGGTATGGGTTATGGTTGAATCGTCCCTATATATTATTTTCTTTAAGCCTTGAAGTTTTCAAATACTAATCACATTAGTATATACTCATCGATCAAGTTTTTCATATTGTCTAACAAAATGTTCTCTAAGAGAACTAAAAACATATTTGAGCTCTGTGTGAAAATAGGGATGGTTGAGTAATTTGTATCATTAATAATCTCTTCCTTTATCACTATTTTGATAGTACACATATTCATGACCAAAATCGTGTGACCCCATCTTCACTAATCTTGAATGCATAGAATTTCCCAATTGTGAAAGCTTCCAGCGTTTTTTTAATTTACGTGTCATTTCTAGGTGCATCCTTTATTTTCTCTATAAGGGAGTGTTGAGAAATAATTTTAGAAAAAATTTATGATGTTCCTCCCATAATTATTACAATTTTCATTCTTTGTAAGTCTAAGAATATTATATCCTTATCAATTCTCATCATAAATAAAGATGAAGGATCAAATCAACTAAGAGCATCTGCCACATTATTTTCCAAACTAGTATGGAATTGGATTGAGAAATTTTAATCCTATATGAGCTGTAACCATATTTTCTATCACATATTAAGCTCCTCCTATGTGAATATATTTTTGAGAACCCATTGATCATTATATATCTCACACCTCTCCCTACAGAGATAATGCCACTATATTTTGAACATAATGATCACAGCTGAAAACTCCAGATCATGTGTATGATAGTTTTTCTCCTAAATTTTCAACATCCATGATTCATAGGCTATCACATAATCATTTCTCATTATTACACATCTTAAACCTTTATTTCATGCATTTTTTACACCATAATGAGTATTCCACTTATTAAGAGTGTGAGTATTGGCATAGTGATAAGAATATTTTGATCTCCTTAATGTATTCCTCAAATTACTAAATCCATAAAACCATCAACCCCTTTCACGTAATCATGGTTATTGGGACTTACAATCATAATGAGTTCTTAAAAAATTTCAACTATTGCATGGATATACAGTGAATTTTATGGATCTCCATTTCATATATTGGCATGGTCCACTCTTCGATTTCCTTATCATGGAAGGGTCTATATATATTACATTGATGGAGATAACATTCCCCAAGAATGATAATTCCTCTATTCATAACTCATATATAGATACTTTTCATTAATTTTCAACGTTCACTTAGTCTTCAACATAATATTCATATGGTCTTCAAATTCTTCATTGCTCTGAGAGTATATCTGAATTACTTAAATAAAGACTCCAACAAAATTTTCAAGGTAATCCCTAAAGAATCTATAAATTATGTGCATGAATAATTTAGCTGTATTATTGATTCTAGAGGGAATCACTATGACCTCAGAGTGTTCATAGCTCATTCTAAAGGCAATCTTGGGAATTTTTTCCTTCCTCCAATTTAATCGGTGATATCTCGACCAAAGATCCACCACAAAGAAATTACTATCATGGAAAAGATGATTGAGAAATTTATGTATCTATGTAATGGGAAAAATGTTCATTACAATTATTTATTAAGCTCAAAATTATCAATGGAGAGGCACATTTATCCATCCTTCCTTTTGATGAATAGGACATACACAACCCAAGGTGAAGAACTCGGGCGTATAAAACCCTTGTATAGATTATCCTATATCTTATTCATTATTTTTTATAGCTCAATGGAGGATATTAATTAATTTCAATTATAATATTTGTTCTAGTAATAATTTCAATTGGGAAGTCAACTACTCGGTCATGCATAACACTAAACAATTCTTTGTAGAATACATAAATGAATTCCATCGGGATAGGAATATCTTCGAGCATAATCATATCCATTGTATAAATAATTTTAGAGTGATATTATTTATCATAAGGTAGTTATATCCAAACCTGAAACAATTATTCTAAAATAGATTCATCTTCCTCCATACACACGGAAATAATTGGATGATTCTTAGGTATGCAAGCATGTATCTCGTGTTCCTAATAGTTGATGTTGGATTTTTGTAATGATAGTTAATTAAGGACAAACATTGCCTTAATATATACTAAATGAAGTAGGGAAATAATTTAATGGGGGTTAATTATAAAAACATTAATTAGGGATGAGTTAGGTAATTTGGATGCGATAGTTTCCCAATTAGTTATTCTAACAGATAACTAAACCTGTAAAATATAAAATGGTGTTTGAATAGTTATACTAAACATATATGAAATAAAAGAATTCATAGAACCATAATGAAATATTTTGTAAACAATTATTAAATGAATAACCATTGATCCTTTCACCACATAATTATCTAGCCCCACAATAGTAGTATTGATAGAATACAATGTTCCTTATTTCCTTGGAGGTTGTTCTTAATTGAATCTGACAACCCTCAGCTTAGGTCATTGGTTTGTTAAATTGCAATGTTACATGTAGTTAAAACACTGCACTACTATATAAATGTTTATATTAACCATAATTTATTCTTCCACATTATATGTATTATTCATATCACTTCAGCAGTTCTATGATATATTAGATATTCTTCCACATTTTAATCATTTTCTAGTTCCCTTTAGATAGTTTATGGGATTCTTCTTCCCACAATTTTGACTCCTTGGATATTATGTCATCCTACAATCATGAAATTTATTTGATGACCCAACCATATTAGATAATATCTTTTTATTGTTTTCAATAGGCCCATGAGACTATTGATAGTCTCTTATCTCTATTTCAACCTTCATGACACAACGTACAATCTTCAAATGACTGTTGAATTTTAGAATCACCAATTATTTTTATTGAATAATCTTTTTCCACCAAAAAAACAATCTCACTTTATTTGGTGTTCATTCAACTCTAAATGTGTATCTTATAATCCTGGTAAATTTCTTGAATACACTCAGATAGACTCATCTTCCATCGTCAAAAGTAAGGGGAACTCTCTTTCCATCTTGTGATGGAGGGTTCAAGGATAAAATTTAATAAAAAACATTTTATTAAATTATTTCCAATCAAGGGAATCAATTTACTTCATGGAATTCATATTTATTTATTAGTTTCCACCAATGATCACCTTCCCCATTAAAATAATAGGCCACCATCAAAACATTTTCTTCTTCTAAGAAATGGAGGTCAAGGAATTTCTATTCAATTATGTTAATCAACGGTTCTGTGGGGAGGGGATCAAAATATCTACTAATCCTTGAAGGCCTCTTCTAAATAATGTATTTGATAGAAACTTTCTCTTCAAATGGAAATGAAGGGTGTTCCATGTGATTCCCATTATTATCCATAACTTAATCCAGTTTATCAAGTAATGTCATAAAATTTTAAGCTCTCATTCCCATACAAATTATAATATAATTTTATAAATACTCACATTTCCTATAACATTTATTTTTTTCTCATTTTATTCAATATCCCACAATTATCTAATAAAAATTATGTTTATTTAGATGGATTAAGTGCTTATAAAACAAACATTTAAATGAAAAATTTAACATAATAAGAAAACCACTTAAAGGAATGGAATATCCTAACATGTGACTCCATAGGTTTAAATCTAGGAAATCCATGATATAATTCCTAACTTATATTATTATGAGATCTTATTTGTTCCCTTAATAATGGTTTCTAATGTGCATTTTAATTCACAAAATTATATCTCATAGGAGTGTCAAACCAACCGTGCAGTATGGCCCATTGTTATGTATCATGTTATCGCAAGTCAGGCCTGAAAAACCTTGCCAAGGTTGCTACTCCAATGAACATATATTCTAGAACCACATTCAATTGTAATATCTAGATAGTAATATATTTTCTTGATAATCCACTTACTCTATAATAATCAAAATTAATGGATGTTTGTCATAATTAGTCTTACCCGTAGGGTTCTTAGTAAATTTATCAATTTATAGACTCCAAAAATAACTAAAACATTCCTCAAATACCAACTATTGAGATCACATACTTTTACACATATCATTACCTGATTTTAATCATAATTGATTATTAAAATTAAATTCTATGGATCAGAATGTCTAGTTTCTCAGAAGACCAGTTACAAAAAACTAAAAACATTGTCCTAAATAAAACATATTTTTATTTATCATCTACAATGTGCTCCTAACATCCTTTGAGACATTAAATATACATCTGATAACCTACATATAACATGATCAATGAATTTTATTAAAATTTTATTAATGAACAAAACATTAAAATAAATCAGAGAACATGGGTTAAGAGGCATAACATAATGATATAAAAAGCAATGGAACATTATTAAACATGAGTAATATTAACATGGGGTGATATAATCACTGAATAATACTGACGTGGAATCATCATTAAAAATCATTCATCCTGAGGAAAATCACAATGCACATAGGGGAGTACAAGTAATGGATCTTTGTAGATAGGGGCATAAGTCGAGGCTTTTTAAACATAAAAGATCATTTGTCAAGGCTAACCACCAAGACATTTTCAAAAAACATATCATGAGACTAACATTTACCCAATGTATTAGAGCTCTATCTAGTCGTACCCATAAAAATATGTTCCTGAACATTATTTCAACATAAGGTGTTTTAAAAATTAATCAATGAAGAACATAAGGGTTAGCCATGGAAATCATTAAGTATCATAATCATGTCAAAATTATAATAAATTGAAGTATAATGGAAATGTCCACTAAATAAAGAAATTATATCATACATGGACATAAAATATGAATATAGGAATATATCATGATATGTTATGTCAAACCGAAGTTGAAGTATTTTTTAATAATCTTTAGAAATATAGCATTTTTATAAGGTTTAAGGGAAAACATTCAAGATTCATTAAAATGGACAAGGCCTAGTCGTTTCTAAAAAAAATTGAAATATATGGAATGTTTTTATGATAAAAGGATTGATTTATGAAAAATAAATATGGATTAAAAATTATTATGGAGAAAACCTTAATATTTTTATGAATTTAAGAAGGATCCCTTATATTAGGCTTCTGTATCGGGAAATGTTGAGTAGGGAACCATATAAAAATATGTAAATCATAAAAAAGGATGAATGTATAATTATAAATGATTTTGGAACATATAAAAATAATTAATAATATTTAAAAGGTAAAATAGTATTTTGTTTGTGTAAAAAGAGAGAAAGAGTATCCCAAATTAACAATGGAGGTTTAGGTATAATCCATTACCTTATGTCCGAAACAAATATACATTTGATCATAATTTTCTTAGTAATCAAATTAAAAAAAATTAATCAGTTTTTAAAATTTTATATATTTTTTTTATTTACTAAAATTTTATTAATATTCATAATGTCCCATTATATTGTTTAGGATTTTTAATTTTGTCACTTGAATGGGTGAGTTTCCTTGGTTTTCTTTTCAATTTTACATGTATCTGTGTATATAAAAACATGTAGAATGAGGAAAATTGTATAGAAAAGAACATATATGTTATTAATAAAGTTATTGAATATTAAAATACTATTTATATTCCATAATTGAGGATTATTCATTACATATATCATTAACAATTATCTTTTAGATTAATTTAGGATTTTTGGATCACAATGATTTCATTTGGTTTTATAAATAAATGTCATGTGTGAAAAATTATTATTGAAAATTAAATATGAAATAATACATATATTATAATCTTGTAAATCCATAAAAATTGTATCATGAAAATCCATGAAGGTGTACAAGAAATATAAAAGCATGTCATCCATTAAGGAGGCAGATCTTCATCTCCTGGATGATGTTTTTATTTTTAAAATATGATAGTTATTAGAATAGATTTGATGTAGTATTATTCCATAAACAAGATGAAATTACAAAATATATGATATAATTTATTATTCATTATTTTTGGAAAAATGGATGTGATGATAAGATAAGTAATCAAAATAACATGAAAAGAAATTGAAAGATAACTGAGGAGGGTTTTACCACTTGAGCCCTTTTTTATAACCTCCTTAGGGAATTAATTTTGGTCCATTATTAATACCAAGAGAACATAGACGCAAGAAATAGGTTTGGGGAGATTTTTTTGATAGAAGTTAAAAAAGGATTATTTCTTGAGTGGTGTGAGGAAAAGATGAGGTGAGGGTGGTATTTATAGTGGGGGAGAGGGGTGTTTTCTTATTATTTTACTCAATTTGTTATTATTTTCCTAAAGATCAGAGATAATGTTCATTACAGACACTAAATAAAAGAATTGTATCATGTTAGATCGAAATAATTATGCTTAAATCATCCATGACCCATTTAATACTGTATTCAACTTATAATTTATATATACTATAAATTACTTTATTTTAAAATACATAAAAAATTTCACATATTTCATAAAAATCCCATAAATTCACCCTAACCATTTTCAATGTGTAAAATTTAAAATTGAAATCCATTTTATTAAAATATATTTATATAATATGAAAAAATAAATTTTTATGTAAATTCATAATTTAATAAAAAAACAAATATATTAAAACTCTAAATGATTTTAAATCACCTTGAAAAAGAATATGAGGAATCATTAAATAATATTATAATAATAAGACATCACAAAATTAATTTATCAATACATTTTATGATATTAAATTAATTTTTAAATTAATATGTTATTCTTAAAATTTTAATTACTGAATTATGACTTACAAAATCCCAACAATTAATTAATAATTTTTATATTTTTTATTTACTTCTAATATTATATAATTATATACATTTTCACTTAAACGATGGATAAATAATATTTATACATTCATTGGTGAGGTTACTATTCAATTGGTTGGTTTATTATCCATAAGGTTCACATTACTATTAAAAAATTCAACATACTATTTCCTCAGTATAGGTTTATTAACATCTAGATACACTTCATATTTCATTCATTAAATATATATAACCCATGTATTTTGTTTTCTATATGTTTGTACCATTTGAAATAATTATATGAATTTAATTTCTATAGATAAAACATTTTACTTTTACAGTATGCCTTGCATAGATGGTGTTGGAACTCCCCTTCATCATTTCTCGAAACATTGGAACACCCCCAATATACGACAAACTCCTAAAAACCATTTCATTAACAAAAAACGAGTGATTAAAATCAAAATATTGTATAGGGAAATATCTCCACAAAATCAGGGATCTTATAACCACCCACCCTATAATGGTTCATCATTGAATCGCATTCCAAAGTATTATTGTGCTTCCTAATATAAGAGACCATACCCCTAGTCCTATATATGAATTCCCCTTTCTAATTTTCATATTGAACATTACCATGATACCATAAAACCAGAACTAAGGAACGATCTTTCCCCATAAGACAACCTCATTGTGATCCACCAAAGGAGATAGAGACTCCTTGAAGGACGTATTGACTTTAACCATACCTCAACCACTATAACATCGTAGGAAAAATAGTAATTAATACCTAATTCTAAACACACAGTGGCATCAATCAAAGTATTTTTCCATATTATAGGAAAATATCGACAAACATTACATTCAATCATCTTCCCAAATAAGGTCACAAATCAAAAGGCACCATCACTCTCTATTTTGAAAACATCAATAGTGACTACAACTAGATGTTTCCCAAAGAAAAACACATAGTCATTCCAACCACGTGTACCAAATTATGACTATCCACCCCTTATGTCATGACAATCCCATTCCATAACCACAAATCAAGCCATATTTAAACTATTGAAGAATAAAACTGACTAAATCCATTTAGAATCAAGCCAACACAATCTATCAGGACCTACTCATCTGAACACTGGTAACTCATGTCCCTCCTCCTGAAATCATTAATCACGCCATCAACCAACTAGTTATCTATTGGGCTTAAATCATTCTCCAACCTCGAGCCATGCCATTGCAACTGATCGAATGTACATTCCTACATAATTAATTCAAGGACTAATATAATCTTTTCTTACTCAGGGATGGCTTCATTCCAGAATGGTCCATGCTGCAAGGAATATAAAACAAGAGGTGCTCACAATTCGTCACATCCATTGGTGATTATCATATGTTGTGGGAAAACACTAAATGGCTTGTCCAATAACACCCATTGTCGACTAATGTAATTCTACTCCATTTCACCTTTTCCATGAAGCATACTAATTTAAATCCAATCCCTGTCATTGAATGCACCTATCGAGGTCATTATCTACCGTTCAATATAATCTCACCGCCATGGCACAGCTTTCCTCCAAACCTTCATTGGGCTTAACAACCCCCATTTAATTTATCTACATAACATATCATACTATTCCTGGAATAGAAAAGAATGATTTTCAATCACTAAAACAAATTCCAAAATTTGAAACACAATTCTCACCCAAAAACATTAACCAAAAGTTATTATGGATTTTAGCATATGCCCCCACTCCTAACTGCATTGTGATATCCCTACCCAAATCATTCAGAAATTCATAGAATTACCACTAGTATGAAACTCCATTGCATGGCCAAGGTTCTTAAAATGATAGGGAATCCCAATACTACCAAAATATACTTAACCAAGCCTACTCTAAATTTTCGGGAGTAATAGAAACTAACTCCTCTTGACATTAACTATTTTCATCAACTTCCACCCCTTTCTAAGGCTGAAAACATTAATTTAGTATTCATTTGGATCAACCTTGTGCCCAAGGCCACACATTTCTCAATAAAACACCATAATATAGGCCCACCAGGCCTCTATGAGTGACCTAATGTGCACCACATAGGTTCTTCATTGGAATCTATGTTCTACTAAATCAATTCAATGTTCCCCTCCTCACATCAAATGTTGACTTGTCACTCCCCACATAAGTATTGTCTTTACCTTCGATCTCTCCATGGAATTACATCCACCACATCATATAGTTGATCAAAATATGAACCCAAAAACATAAAAATGGTTTTTAGCATTTCCCAGAACATGTAAACGAACATCACCCAATGCTCTTTCCAGCTTCTATGAACGACACCAACAATGTTTGCAGACACTAGGTATTTCCTATTGACCTCACCCAAAAAACATAGAAGTTGAATATTCCATCATCTAGCTCAAGATAAAATGCACCAAATTTCATAAAATACATGATGTCTATCATCTAACCACAACACCGCAATATCTCTTTGCATAAATCCATTACTTCTCAATATTACCAGGACGATGTGAAGATGATTATAATGATCGTCCCTAAATGAGGGACTCTAAAAAGTGATACACTGATACTACAGTCCAAACAGGATTTTAAACCTTTTCATCGTTCACAACACAAAAATGTTCTCTTAGGCTTATTCCCTATTTGAAAAATTATTTCAATCCACAATTTAATTCATTTACATATTTCATTTACCATTTCACCATAACTATGAAATATTTATATTTTTGACGCCATTCAATATTTATAATTTTTCCCAACCCAATATTTTAACATGATAATAATGTTTTCTTACACACACTATTACTAGACTATTCATTTACATTATTTTATTTTCCAACTTGTATTACAATAATTAGAAACAAATTTTCTTCTAATTTTATATTTAAATAGCATTCATTCCACTATAGTGTCCCCACAAATACATACCTTATGTTCCAATAATGATTCAATACATCTATATCCTTATGTGTTTAAAATAATCCATTAAAGAACAACAACATTTAATTCCATCATCGATAAAAATACCATCAATCAGTCACATCACACAATATGTGAATCACCCAATGGCGAAACAACATTCAAATGTATCAAAAAAAGAGACACTCCCACATTGGTTAACTTGGGGTTTACCCCATAAATTGGTTACCAACTCCCATTCAGGAGATCATTATCCAAGCCCGACACTTCATAGCCAAAAATATACAATCCCAAAACAGTAAGAAAAAAGAGTGTTGAATTAAACTCCTCTAATAGAAATTTATTATATCCTCGAACTAGGTACCACTAATGTGTTCTCTAAGATGGGTCGTCACTTGACCTCAAGCACGCCTTCTCGTATGCTAGAGGTTTTCGACTAGCAGTGAGGGTCAAATAAGCCACATGGGGAGACTATACCCTATGTACCAGAGTAAGATGGAATAGATAACAATGAAATAGAGGAAAAAATTTATATTAGAAAATTAATATGCACAACAAACCATTTCATAAATGGAGTATAAGTCAATAACCAAATAGTAAAATATGTAATGACATTATAAGTTGTGAGATAAGAATAAAATCCAATGTAAATACTTAAATGGAACCCCCAAATTTGTTATGAATCCACATCTGGGTACCCAATCTTGCATTTCCCAATCCCAACTAAACCCCCCATCATGGGGCGATTGATCGTGTTCAGACCTGCAACCATGAGATCTGAATTATTACCCAATGAAGGGACAATAACAGCTTGAGCACAACTCCATAGTCAATCACACAATGTGTCTACAAAATATCCATTATAACATATAGTTCATGTAATTATGAAGTTAATGAAGAGATAACTAAAGGGAAACTTGGTATCCATTAGATAATGAATGTTCACTTATGCTATTTCTATCTTTATGACCATTTTCCTCATTCATACCATCTTCATTACTTAGTCCCTTTTAAGAATGGGTTCCATGCATTAGGAAAAATCATAATGCTTAATGAATAAGAAAAATATGTCAAATTCCTTAACTCAATAGTGGAATAAACCTTTAAAAATCAATAATATCACTTAACATGGATCCTTAATCAAGGTAGTTTCATCGAATACAACCATTGGGGTCACAGATCAATAACTCGAAAGCCCAACCTATGCATTCTTATGTGGGACAGAGCATCAGTCCTACTCGACCATTGGGGGAGCCTTAGTCCATTATCCCATCACCATTCCATGTGAATATTCCTATATATATATATATATATCCATTCACCACACCACCATATCATATACCACAAAAATAATAATCATAATCCTAATAAATCACCAAGGTAATACAAATTATTCAATTTAAATAAAATTTCCATTTAGCCTGACTCTTGTTTCTTATACCTATCCCCACATTGAAATTTTACCTACATCCCTTTCATTATCCTCCATTATTCATCCAAAAAATAAATCAAAACCCCTTTTTTACAATACAAGTAAATTTAATTTAACCCATTTCTTTGAAAATCCAAACAATCTATTATCCATTAACCATATCTAGACACAACCATAAATATTACATTTTTTTAAATTTAACTAGATATAAAATCATTCTCTACATGGCCTATAAATTACCCCAGACTAGCAATATATTTAAATTTACCAATTAGAATGTTCAAGAATGTAGGCACACCCCAAGGGTGGCCCTAAATAAATCTAATCATCCTAAAAGAATCCCATGTGAATCATGGGGGGTCTAAATAATTAATTATCCATCCATTTTAATGATTCATAGTCATGGTGGAAAATGAAAAACACAAAAGAACCACGAATTCAACCCCAAATTCATATAACAACATCAAATTATGGGATATAACTTCTAAAACACCTACATTGAATCCAATGATGAGCGCAGCCCAAATAGTAGCCTTAAATATAGATTGAAACTTCCTTTGAATCCACAACCTAGGATCCACTATATAATGTTTGTTATTGATATTACGAAGAATATTGGGGAGAATAAAAACCCAAATCGGTAAAAGAGATTCATGGGATGTGATATACATACCTGGAGCATCGATCCACAATGAATGGTGCACTAAAAGGCTTATAAAGGATGGTGATCGACTGCTTGGAATCTTTAAATGAAATAGGGTTCTCTAGGGATGGATGAAGAAGAAATGGGTGAAAAATTAGGTGGACATCTTAAAATCCTGTAATGGAATTTCTACAATTTTCCTCAACTTTACAAGTGTTCACGGTATACCCTCATAGTTTAACAATCCATGCACTAGCCACTGTTCAATGAATGTTGGGTCACACGGTTACCTAGGAATGCTACAAAATTTGATATACTATTCAATGATCATATGTTAAGCTTTAATGAAAGGCTGGATTGATACATGGTAATTCCACTCATTTTACTTAACCTTGAAGAAATCATTTCCCATGCACAGATTGGCCAGGTTTTCCCCATCCTCATGTATCAAACCATTAGAACACCCATAAGACCTGCCATTCTCCCTAGGACCATATCATTAACCAAAATAGAGAGATTGAAACCAAAAATTTAAATAGGGACATCTCCCCATAAAGATTTTGATATTACATCTAAGATACCACCTAATGAAAAATATATTGAATTATGAAGGAAACTACCATACAACATGAAGAAATCTACCATACCACATCAACAAAACTAACTTACCTCTTGATTAAAATTAACTAACCCTTAAAGAAATGAAGTTATCAGGCTAATTTATATGTAAAGTTTCATAATGATAAACTAATAGTATATTACAAATATAGTCAACACTTTTTCAACAAGCATACCATATAAATTCATCTACTTACCACTTGTGTAAATGAGATAACTACGTGAAATAGTGAACTGACTACATCACTTTCCACATCAGCTAATGGAGTTATATTTCCAATGTATAAAATAATATTATTTTAAGTGATGGAATTTTTCCATCACTAATACTGAATTAGAGAGATTCAAAAATCCAATAACTAAATTTTATGTATTAATTGAATCATCCGATCATTTGTTGAATAATGATTATTCTACAATGGATTCTTATGAAACTGATATTTTATGAATATTTATTTGATTGTTCCAAAAGTTGAAATACTATAGGAAACATTTTATAAGACAAAGAATATAACAAAGGATCATTACATGACATCCTTCTATGACACTGTACTTTTCTAGGGCTACTGTGAAATTTGTTCGAGCTCCTTCTAATGAAAATATAATGGAATCAGAATGACTGAAGCTTTATGGATTTAAAATTACGACATTTCAGTATTTCTAAACTCCATCTCTTTTTTATGATCTTATTTTTATCAGTGTTTTGATGCGAACTATTTATAAATACACACACAATATATCCTTTATCAAAAGTAGAGTTTTCCTGACACATTATATGAATACACCTTTTGTTGTATTCCGAAAAATAATTTTGAAATATTTCATGTGTTATGTGGTACCATTTTCATAACATGTAAAATTATCAAATTATTTTTTTTCTTGGAAAAATTTCATCAATATTGATTATAAAACTCGATCCATGTTTTGGATTTGTTAATATTTTATCAATAGACATGGAATGAGGTGGTTTCTTTGTTGATTTTAATATGTATAATCTTGAGATGGGACACCATGTTTTTAATATGTTTTTTATTTTTCTTATTTAGTTCTTTTAAACTAAAAATAATACTATGTTTTCCAACCACTAAAGAAAACTCTACATGTTATTTAGTTATAATTTTTACCAATAAAATGTTAATGTATTCATAGTATATTTAAACTAATCAGTATTCCCTCTTCTGATAAATTATTTCATATATAAAATTTATATACATTGACTATTTGGGTTAAATTTATGTTTCATTCATTTGGGTTAACTCTCTTTTATATTGATTAAAATAGAATTTTTTTTTCAGAACTCAATTAACCCCAACATGAGTTAATCACTCCATCCAAAAATGTTCAATTTTACTCATTCAGGCAATTGAATATTTTTTAATAATGAATAGTAAATAGGTTTAAATTTGTATCTAATAAACAGGAAATACTAATGTTAATTATGGTAAAAACAAGGTCATAAGGCCATACATTATCATCTCATAAATTATTTGATAATTTATTTGATATATTATCAACATTTCTTCAAATTTTAAAAATATTTTTATACTAGATGATGAGTATAGTATTCATAATAGTAAAATTTATAAAGTAATTTCAAGGGATCCACAGACATCAGTTATAGAAGAGAACATATTGTCCACCCATATACACACCATTTCATTAACTTATTTTCACTGTGATCTTTAAAAATATATATTCCTCACGGTGTAATCAAAAAGTGTTTGTACGAAAAAGATTTATAACTCTTATTGAAGTTTGGATGTGTTTATTTGTTCATATATCTCCTTGAAATATAATATTATAATAAAAATATAATAACTTTAGTATATTTCATATACTAAAATATTATTCTTACTCTCTCATAAAACATGGACATGTCCTTTTTCGATAAATTGGTTAATGAAAACATCATGGGTGTGTGTGTACAGCCTACCGTCTCCGCGTAGGGATGCATTTTGTTCTTCACCACCATTATCGTTATATGGTAATAAATATGGAATTACTAAATATTTAATATTAGTGATATAATATTTATCTTTTAAATATTAGATATCATTAACCTTTAAGCCATTCCAATAACTAGAAAAATTAAAAAATGGCTTGTGTATACATGTTGACTTCTAGTTCAATGAATATGAGTGGATACTTTTTAATATATATTATCAATAGATGATTGAAAATATATATATAAAGAATATATATTATATTTATATCATTATTAACGTATTGGTGATTCTATAATAAAAATATGATGCATTTAAAAAAATTAATTAACCAAAAAATACATGAAAAATAAAATGGTTAACACTAAAAAATGAAAATTTTAATAACAAAATTTGAAAAATGGTTTTCAAATCTTATATGTGGATCAAATATGATTTTTAAATTTAGATATATGATCCTAATATATATGTCTAATAATAATATATTTATTATACATGGGGAAACAATACATTCCAAATAAGTAAAACATGATGTTAGGGATTATTTCAATATCTCATCCTAATTCAGGACAGTTTATATTGAAGTTTAATATTGGGAAATTATATGATATTTTATTCTTTAATAACAAATATGTTAATATATTATTGTTATTTCATAAAATTAATTTTTTTTTTATAAATTCTTTTTATTTTTTTACTCAATATATCGAAATAATTCTTTTATGAAAAACAAAATTTGTTTTTTCAATTTGGGTAGGGGTATTATTCTTCCATGAAAATATTGACATTAAAAAAATTATATAATTCAACTATTATTATAAATTGACCAAATTATGTAATTTTTACCCCTGTTTAAATTATTTAAATGATTTTAAATTAATCATCTTATCTTTTTCCTAGAAAGGTACATCTTATAACAGGTGCGAATATAATATTCGTTTTAGCGGTTACTGCATGGATGAATTTTCCCACCATCACATTAATTGTTATATTTGATTCTTTATTATAAGATTCCATGTTTCATTGAAATATAAATGGATTTCCTAATATTATTGAATATTTTATTATATAATTGATTGATTAAAAAATGAAATACTTATTTTCGACATGCAATGTTCCATTAATCATTCAAAATTATTTTCATCTATGGAAATATAATTTAATGAATATTATGATTTATTGTCTGCATATAATAATTATAAATTTCACATAATTAATCATGAAAGTTATTTATCAAGTCCATTGGGTGATTAAATTGATGTAATATTATTATTTTTTACATGATTTTCTATATGAAGGACTATATTGGTAATGAATTGAATTTTTATTCATTTCATTAATATGAAGAATAAATTGGACTTATTATGTAATGGGAATGGCCTTATAAGTATCCTTAATGAATTGGAATGTCTCTTTATACAAAATATATAGGGTAATTGGTGCTGATCTTACCAATTTATAAATGATGTGTTATCACATAGCATTGAATGTATGATTATGATAGATAATATTTTGTATTCTATAATTAAGGAAGTTTTAATTGTAAATAATGTGGTTAATCATGTTATTATATAATAAATGGATATATTTCTTTTTTATGATATTATTTATAATTATTATTTAATTAGTGATCTGTCATTATTTCTATTCGTTCTTTATATATACTATAATAGAATCTTCTCTACAATTTTCATTATTGAGCATCCAATCTCACCCATTAGATGTTTTCCTCTCCCCATGATACCAACAAGTGATTTATTAATTATATAGAGGATATTATAGAAAAATAATAATGTACACACTATAAATATTTTATAGTATTTTATTTTTTAAAAATTAAATATGATAATAATGGATGTTTCATGTCCCCAATTGTAACAAACAACAGGATCATGATTGATGAGATTAATTTAATCTTGCACAAATATTAAAAATTAAACATCAACACTAGGTTACTAGTTTATAGGTATTATTATTGGGATCAATGGAATTTATATAAGAACCATACTCTGGTAATCATGACCCAATATTTACTTTATTACATTGGAATAAGAAACATGGAATCACACCACAAAAAATTGACAGTTTTGGTAGCATCAGTAAAATAACTAATATATAATTCCAATATTAAATTTTTTGTGTAAAAAAAAGTATGGGACAAATTATATCTTCCTTTATATAATTAATAATATAATTATTTATATCATAGAGAATGTGAAAAAAATAATGGGGATTGTCTTATTCTCAATAAGGGTTACGTATAATGGATGAAACAATGAGTATATTAGACATAATAAATACAGATGATTAGAAAAAAAATTCATTAAATAAATAACATGAGTGTAATGAATATCCAAAGATATTATCAACATAATAAACCCAAGGATTATGAATATGTAATTTTTTACAAAGTAAATATATAAATATCTACATTCATGATCACTGACACTCAATAGTGAAATCCTGAATCCTCCCATCAAGGATTCTAACATTATACATATATTGTATGACATGCCAGATGTTTTCTATTACAATAAATATATATGGTTTTAGGTGATATATATAAACTTTTCGCACCCATCACTTGCATGTTCTATTCATTCCATATATTTTTAATGAACGATACATTTCATTCTCAACATACCTTATAAGTCAAAAATTATACATAATTAATAAAAAATCAAGATAAAACATATTTCATCATGATAATGAAAACTCATCTATTGAATGAATAAATATGATATCATTGGGTCATTTCCCCATAAACATCAATGGGTTCTTCCCTAGATGAGAATATAATTAAAAAATCAATAGAACATTTCTTGAGGAATGTTACCATTTCATTCTTGATATAACTTATTTAAAATTAAAAAATTACTTTATATCGGGAAAATTTTTATTAGAAAATTACTTTGGTTACATGTAGATATGATTCCATGAAAAGGTAAATCATGAGGATGTGAAAATTTGTTCACAAAGTTTATGTTAAAATAAATAATTTTTTATGACCATTGTTAAAAAGTACCTCAATCACAAGACCATAAGAAATTTAATTTTAAAAATTTTATTAAAATATAAAAAATAGAAAGGAAATGAATTAAATAATTTATTGTTTAATATAGAAAACAATATTGAAATCATTTTAATTATGATATTAACATGGAATAAATAGAGTTGTATAGAAAACATCAAAACACAATTTTATGAAGGAAGGCCCAAACATGTAACATACTACTCACATTTTATACAAAAAATAGAAAACAAGTTAAAATTTAAAAACAAAACATTATAGATGAAAAAAATTTATGGTGTTTTTCATATTATAATATGATTTTTAGGATGTATACCTGAACATAAAAAACCAAAATAAACATAGATTTTAACATAAATCCATTACCTCGATTTTGATATCACCATAAGTGATTTAACCTCATTTAGAATAAATTTAAATATAATTTTACTTTATAATAGAAACCTATACATAGTTTATGTATCAAGAATTATCCACTTATAGAATATCATCACTATTTGAATAGTAATTCGTAATTAAAATCGTTTTTTAATAGCGTTAAATATTTTTTTGGTAATGATTATGTTCAGTAGTTTTGGTCATTACGCCATTATATTGGTTATATCATATATTTTTTTTAATAATTATACCAAATCATATATAATAATTATATGAATATTTATATGAACCAATGAATGTTTAATAAGAAAAAGGAATCACATCTTATTGTGGAGGTGGTAGTCCACATGTACTCATAAGAGACATTATCATTTTATAATGATTTGAATTATAAAAAGATAAATGATATATTACTATTAAAAAAATAATTATTTCATGGATATCAATTATAGAAATTCTATCCTTTATTGTAGTATTCCATGAATGGTGGGGTTTACATATAAAAGACATTTTTTTGAAACATTGTATTCTAAATGTACATTATAATGTTGATTTAATTTCAAATTTATGGTATAAGGAGACAAAGAAATTTTATCCTGGAACAAAATCACATCCTTGTAAACTATATATATTAATTTTATTATATAAATAGGGTTATAATATAAATTAAGCAGGTATAATAATGAATAAAATAGAAACTATCTATTATGAGTTATAAATATTCTTTAGATTACAACCATTGGATTACAAATTATTCCTTAGATGTATGGTATTTTGATTTATATAAGATCTATATATTATTTCAAGGGATGTTATAATATTTTTTGGATGTTTTTTTATATTTAGAGTGCTCTTGATGTGAGTATAATAGAGGAAATGTGGTTTCCTTTTATTAGTGAGTATATGAGGGGAAATGTGGTTCCATGTCCTTTTTGGAAGGTTTTTTCCTTCTTTCTGCCACATTAATATGACTCTTAATAGTTCTAATATTGATAATTTTCTCCTAAAATATATGTTTACCAACAATCATCCATTCAACAACATCATCCCAACAAGTAGTGTGAAATATTTTCTTATAATATTCATTATATGGTTAAATTTTAATGCAATAATCAAATATATTATTATATAAAAACTCTAACATATGTAAATATTGATCCCACATAAGTTGAAAGTAAATTGAGAACTAACTCAACATGTCACATAAGGGCAGAATAATCTGTTAATATTTTCTATCTTTTTAACGATTATTATATATTCACAAAAATAGCTCACTATCCAGAGCATCCTAAATATATTTTTTAGTTTTCATATAAAATGAATGTCACATTATAATTGAATGGAAATAGATGCACCATATAGACTCAAAAAATCATTAATATTGAGATGGGAAAGGTTATCAGGAGTTATATAGTCCTATATCGAATGGAAATGTGAAAATCATTTATGTGACCAACAATATTCCATATAAAATCATTCATCCTTAGAATCATTGAGAATCCAATAGAAATGCCCATAGTGATATCATCCCTGTTTCACATAGGAATGAGTATATATTTCACAAACATTTTAGTATATTTTCAATCAAAATTTACATATTCAAATAATATGAATATTGATACATACAATGAAAATTCCCAATCCATATTTTCCCATAAATATTAATACATAATGTTGCCAATATGGTATATAGTGAAATTTTAGCTATGATATTCATATAATTATTTAATTGTTAACTTATAAAATCATGGAACTCATAAACTATTAGTATATATTGTTATGAAATCATTATAGTTGAGGAATAACTACATCCCATCATTTTTTTATAATGTTATTATTATTAATATTATTATAATCTTCTTGTTAACTTTTTATTTTTCTTTAATAAGTATGGTTTGGAATTCATTGGAAATATATTATTTATTTTGAATTAATTTACTTTTCCAATAAAAAACATTACCAAATACATGAGTATAGCTTATTAAAAAGTCATTTTTTGTCAAAATTAAATTAGATTTCCTACTAAATAAATTAGCCACATCTTGTTCCATCCTTATATGGTAGTGTATTTGGAAATCAAAATCCTTGAGAAAAAATAGCCGTATCCTTTTCCTCATTAACTGATCACTTTGTGAGAATATATATTTCATAATTTTTTAATCCATTTATATTTAATGTTTTCACAATAAATGTAATAACCCTACATCATCAAATCAAAATATAATTTCTTCATGTTAATGATATTGGGTTACATAATTTTTTTCCAGGATCATTAACATACATGATTCAAATTTAATGACTATAATTCTAAATAAAGACAGATATATGTTTCATATTGGATGTATCTATATAACACACATCCATCTATTCCCGACGGTGGAGTTAATATAATTTTATTCATTAATATACATTTTCTTCATTTGAATCATTATTTACATTAGTATAGCCTTATGAAGTTAACCCATATAAGTGATTACCGGGAAAATTAGTTAGATGATGTATATTTGTTTTTCAAAAATCGTCAATAGTATCTTATTAATCCCTCAAAAATGTATATCTCAGAAATATCCACTTAAACATGGATCTCCATCACTTCCTTTATCATTGAAGGATCAACTTTTATTCAATCATTAGAGAAAATGATACCATGAAAAAACCATCTGAATGAAATAATTCACATATCCTGAATTCTCGATATAACTATGTTTTAATAAAAAAATTACGAATGATTCTCAAATGAATATTTTAATCATAATTTTTCTAAGAATATATCAATATATAATCAATAAATTCCTCGATGAAATTATTTATATAAATGATGAATACTCAATTCCTCATATCCATAAAACAGAGGGTTCAATGTTTAATCCTATGGGAATTACATTACATTTGTAATATATGTACATCATTCAAAATTCATTATATAGAACAAAATCCTTCATTACCTATAGTTATAATACCAATAATGACGATCTATCATTGAAAAAGGTTGATCTTCTAGTATTTAATAAAATAAATCACAATAGGTGGATGATACATGTTCTTTATGGTTATGTAATATAATTACATATAATTTATTTACATCATCATAAACCCATAATTAATTATAAAAAATATTTAGGTACCCCCATAGTGAAACACTATGATGTATTATTCCCATAAAAACACATGCAGTTGATTCTTTAGGTCTCTAATTCAACTATGGTCATCCTATAGGTATGCATAAATATTATTTTTTAATGAAGGATAGGATCAATATTATTCCAAAAGGTATGATCATTTTGATTTCCATATACATATTCTTGAAAAGAATCATTGTATTCTTATATAATGGGTACTTCCAAATCAATAATGATAAATTTCCCATTCACCTATTGTTTTTCTCTACATATCTACTAAATTCATTTAGAATATATATTAGTGTTGGATCAAAAAATGAATCAAGGGATTTAGTCTAACATATAATGATAAGTTATTCAATATTTAAATTGTGAATCATAATCACTTTCTCGTGGAAATAAATTATATCATTATAATATTAATTCCCCTCCTTAGAAGATTATATATCCAAGTCAACCATAGAAATAATTATCATGTTTTCAAATACAAATATATTTCTGTCATAATGTGAAATAAATAACACATTATTATTGAAATAATATTTCTATGGGTAGTATTTATAAAAACTACCACCTTAGGGGGATAAAGGCATATTTACTTTTCTTGAAATAATGTAAGATATAAAAGAGTGACATGATCTAGAATCAAATAATGCATTGGGAAATTATTTTTTTAAGATAAAATTACCTACCACCATTTATTTGGTAAGATTTCCAAACACTTAGTAATCACATAAGCATTCCCTTATCCCAATGGAATCATCTATGCAATGTTATCTTCTTAATTTGGACATTGGATTGAATAATCCCACATATCATTATATTTTAATATCTATATTTCAATTTTTCATTCACTTACATACCTTTTCTAGTCCTATGAACTCTATAAACATAATTAAAATAAAAATAGATTCTCATTAAGAGTTTTAATGTTTATTTCATTAAAAAATTACTACCTGTACGAAATCTCATACCCCTTTTTAATCTTTAATGACTTTCATTTTTCATGATTCTCAAATAACATTTTCCATTTATTATTTCTATTAATGATGAATCATGATAGTATATCGTCACATAATGAAAACTTTTCTGACACTAGTGGCCCTCATATCCTTGATTTTTTCCTACCAATGATACAGTAAACCATTCATTTTGTATTATGTTTTTATTATATAGTATAACTTAATTGGCATATATGGTTATTTTCATTCTCTTCCAATCCTTTTTCTACCGTCTACATTAATACGAGGATGTTCCTCTTCATTTGAAATAATTTTTCTCATGGAATGTATTTCTAAGTGAATAAAAATGTTAATTTTCTCTATTATATACCATATATTTTATCAACCTATTTACTATTATGGATCAATGACTATAATTTATCAACACATCCCTTCGAAAAAACAAATTCATGAATAAACATTTCCCTTTCATAACATCCTAAATAAAATAAAATATTTTCAAGTGAAATAATACATTATTTAGATACCAATGGAATTTTTGTTCCATTAAAAGTTAAAGGGTTTATCCGATGAAGCAATTCCACATTGATGAGTCAGGTTGTGGAATAAAAGGTTTTTCTATAAGTCAATTTTTATTTTTCATAACATATTTCATTTTCTATAATATCACCATGATTTGTTAATTTACGACACCAACTATATTGGGATTATCAATTGGGAAACCCTATATAGACATTGGGCGGTGATTCCATTCTTTCTATTAGGAACCATATCCAAACTAATGAGTACACTGAAATATCACATAATTATCAAATATTAGGAGTAAAAAATTAAACACTAAATAATGAGAAATTTCCTCAAAATCCAAATGTTTTTATTTTAATTTTCAATATTAGCTATGTTTATTTTAAAACTATTTCCCAAAGATATATTGAATATAATATGATCCAAAATAGGAAATCCTGACTCTAGAAACAAAAAGTAATTTTTTGACTTTATTAAATTTATAATAAACACAATATATCTCATCATGCAATATCGATTAGTATAATTACTTCAGTATACTAGATAAATATATAATTCAAAATTAAAATTGAATATATTAAAACACATAAAAAAAATCTTTTATATTATTATTAAAATCACTTTTCATATCATTCATAATGGAAAATAAATAAAGGGTGATCACAAATATATAGAAACTGTTATATGTAGTTCAACATATAATGATTAAATATGGAATAATCTATAAATAAAAGTGGATAATCATAACACATTCCATTCAATCTCATTAATGTCTTTATTGAACATTTAGGGATAATTTCATCATATAAGACTCAAGGATAATAAAAAATAGATTCTTAGAAAAGGAAATTCATGAATTTTTACATTCATGATCCAGGAATCTCAACCAACATATCTTGAATCTTATATTCCTGCCCTCCAAACACAGGAATCATTATTAATTAATGGATAATTGGAAACTAGATATCCACCTAATATAGAATGCTATCAAGTTTTAACATGATAAATTTTTATTCATTAAGGGTCATTCTACCCCCTCCCCTCATCACATGTAAGTCCAATACCATACGTATATTATTAATTAACAATGCAATACAATATCAAAATACCTGATATATTTAAAATTATATATATTGAATAAATAATTCGAAACATTAATGGTTAATAATAATAATAAAGCATCCAAATAAATAATAATGATTTTATAGTTATATCACTAAAACCAATAAAATCAATTGGTATTTTCATAGATGGTAATACCATTAATACTTACAAAATTATTTCATGGGGAAAAATCCCTTTCAGTTTTAATCAATTTATATTGAGTATTAAAATTTCCAAAAATATTAGTGATAACTATCTTTAAAAATTAAAATAGAAAAGTTTAAAACATGATTCAATGTAAAGAGTATCCACTATAACAATAAATTTCAAATGTATGGTGTCTATTAAGAAAACCATTTTTATAAAACCTTTGGTAATAAACCTCATTAAAAAATGAATGGAATGTTCCTATTAAACATTTATATAGATAGTAAATCATGAAAAAATATCCTTAAATTATTTTTTTAGATAATATTAAAAAAATATTTAATTCATTATAAAAAAATTAAATGTAATAATAGGATTTGGGTATAATACAATACAACAAGATTTTTGAAAGAAATTAATTTACATGTTAGTAATTAATTTTTATTCCTACGAGAGAAGAAATGTAAAAGAAACCTATAATAACAAATCAAAGCCATATGAGATTACAATATAGGGGGTGTGAGATGTTAGGATTACATATTGTTCCCAAAATAATATAATAACATAAACTATGATGAAAGATTATGAGATTGTGATAGGAATCCTTTACCTTAAGATTGAATTGCATAGTATGTATTGCGAACGTCGTTTATAATTATTTTATACTCATTATATTTAGATATAAAAAATATAAATATTTTTTAAAAAATATATAATCCAATAACATATTTCAATACAATATTATTAGTAATTTGTATTTAAATAATATTTTCTGAGTGTAAACAATTTCACATTAAATGTATGTTTCGGTTTGGTAGTTTCATTCCATGAATATTTTTCATGGTTGAATAATAATAATAATGTTAATAATGATGATAAATAATGTATATATTCAATATATACGTATTGTTAATAATAAATTTATGGAGAATGTGAAAAATTAGTCACATCACATTGGGGACATGGTAGTTCACATATACGCACAAGAAACGTTATAATTCCATTGTAGGTGGAAGGGTAAAATATAAATGATATATTATATTTCAAAAATTAATAATTTTTCATAAATATCTTATATAGAATTATATATACCATAATTTCTATAAATTTATTATGGTGATGAAAAATTAAATTCATCTCTTCATGAAGCGGCGGTCTGTATGTATGAAGAAAAGATGATTTTTTCCCATTTTAGGAATAAGTGGATTTAAATGATATTTAAATTGATATAATAACATAACATTACATAGTATATACTAATTTTAATATTTCATCATATATATAAAATAATTTATGTGGTTATAATAATTGTAAAAGTTAAAACACTTGACTAAGAGTTATGAATCTTATGCGGATAACCTCCAATAGACTACTATTATTTCCATATGTGGTTGTTATTATTTATAAAACCAGAATAGAGAGGACATGAGGAGAGAAGTTGGGATTGTTTCATTGAGTGATTTTTTGTGCTCAATGGTTCATTATTATTGGAGATGAGATAAATGTGGTTTTATTCAATAATTGATATAGATGAAATAGATGAAATTGTTAAAATTGTAAAAATATAACAATTTTACACTAAATTAGAAAAGAGAAAATGTGGATCGTATTTCAAGTAGCTAAGGTTAATTTTGAAATAAAACCTACAAATGGGATTTAATATAGTGTTTTCTCGCCTCTTTAATCCTTATCCCATTTATTTTTAATCCTTTAAATCCATTTTAAAATTAATAGAGGTGAAAAATATTTATCATGGTTACTATTCATTCTGAAAAATACATAAGGCATCTATATTATCCAATATTAATTATTATTATTCTATATATTGAATACATTTTACATTATTCAGTGGAATGACTTTTTATAATATATATTAAATTTATGTCAACAAACTCTAACATAAAGTAGTTTAATAAAAATATTAGTATTAATAATTAAAATGATTCTATAGAAAAATTTTATCTAATATTGATTGAAAATAATTTATTGTTTTTCATTAAATTAAAAGAGGCACATTTTTATTTTAATAAAATTTTTAACAAATTACACTTTAAACATATTATTAAATAAAAAGAACAAAAAATATTTTTTTTACAAAAAACATTGAAAGATTTAAAAAAAATGATAACAATATAATCATTAGTTTGACAGTTTATTAACAAATGAATTATATTATGAACAAAAATATTTTTATATATATAAATCAATATTTAATAAACATTATGTTATTTTCATAGGAATATAATGTCATAAAATTTGATGTTTTGTAAATTATGTACTTTTCTCTATTTACATGAAAATAAAAAACTTTTAAAATGTCTAAAAAATCATTCATTTGCTAATATTGAATTATTGAATTAATTTATTTTTATAAAAATATATTTTAAAAATTTCCTAATTTATTGTTCTATACAATTATAGAATATATTAATTTGCATTATGTAATTTATTATTTAGAATGATAAGAATGAATATTATTATTGAATCTTAAGTGTTTTATTTATATTATAAATAAGAGGAACATGATTTACAAAAAAATATATTATAGAACAAAAATATATGAAATAATTTACGGATATGTCTATGTATGATATAAAAAATTCATTTTATTGGTAATGTAGAGAATGTGTTACTTGTTAGTAAATAAAACAATGTCAGGATAAATTAAGAAAATGTGGTTTTAGCATAGATGCATCTAGGCGTAATAGCACCTAAATTGTTTTAATGGTATTTGATTGTCATATATCAGATACTTGGTGAATGTAAATTTAAAAAAAACTCTATTGATACTCTAGTGGGGTATGATTTTTTTGATTCCCACATACATTACAAACTATTTTGAATGATTTGAAAATATATTTTGATTTTTTAGATATTCACAATGATAAAAAGCCTACGATTCTGATGATTTAAATATTTAAATTTTCAATTTATGATAATTTTTTGAATTTTTATTATTATTAATTATGATTTATAATTTTGTAATCTGATATATTATGTTCCATTGTTTATAAATTATACCTAGTGGAATGAATGTGAACTGTACCAATACATTCTACCAGTGTAGGGAGTTTCCCAAAATTTAAGTCTATGAAAAAATGTCATTTTTATAGTATAGTAGAACATACGTACCTTGGGTTAGTGATTATTGTTTATTACCAATATCTTTTCCCATAAGTAGTAATCAAAGGATATGTTTCTGACGCTTTCATCGGGGGACGCCCATCCGTCTACTTGATTGCAACAGGCGCAGATTTGTTACCCCACATTCCAGCTTTCCAAAGGTGGGCGAGATCCTTTCCTTGTTTAGGGACGTTTTCTCCTTGATCAAAATGGGATGATGGGATGTTTGTTCTTCCTACCTTGGATTCCTCCTTGGAACATGTCACATAGTCTCGGTCTCCCTCATAGAGTTAAGTCATGGTTCATGAATCTCATTCCCACTGCCATATCTTCTTTGACACTGGTTAAATACACTACTTCCATCAGGAAATTCCACGGTGTCTTGACACGGTAGCAACCTTCGGTCAGAGTAGATGAAAACATCAGGTGTGTTAGGGAATCCTGGATTTGTGGACATTGGGGAACCTGTATTCTTCCTCATAAGAGGGCATCTCAAGAGTGCATAACCTGAGGCATCCCACATCAGTGGTTGGGTATCTAATTCTAGGGGCATGTCTTAGAGGTTTTCCTCATCTTCCCATGTTTAAAATACGGTAAGCCACGAGTTTAATGTCTTGCGGTGATGGTTATGCAAAAGGAGTGTCTTTCGAGGTTTTCTTCAGGCATCTCATGATTATCACGAGGGATGCCACGAATTTAACATCTTGCAGAGATCATATGAGTATGATCAGAAAGTCCCATATAGACGGATCAGATTGGTACATCCTAAAGAGGGAACATCTGGAAGATAGATGGATCAGAACGCCCAATGAGGATGGATCTGAGGTGGTGCGCCCCATGGAGGGGAGATGCCACACCGTAATGGTAGATCTGAACACCACTGAGGGCGGATCAAGGGGAGTGCATCCCAGGATGGGGCACACCATGGTTTATCATTGGCTGGGATTTAACCTGAGGGAGGTTTCTAACGTACCCTATGTAGACGACAGGGATCAAAACCCACGTAGTTCTAAGGGGTGATGAATCAGGGTGTACACATTGGACAACAACCCAGAGACATGCTGGGGCTTATGCATGGATAACGGCCCATGTACTACTAGGAGCAGAGAGGAGGTGGATGGCATGATCCCATCAGGATGTGGCGTCCCGGGTGAGAATCAGGATGGATGATGTATAGTTGAATGGAGTGGAGGGGGATTGAGATGGGACTGCCGTGAATGCAAAGGCATTGATGAGAATGATCCTTGAAGTGACTTCCTACGTATCTCTATGGCGTGTAATCGATGTCCACATAGTTCGGTAGGATAAGGGGGCACTTGAGGAGCCGACCTGTGAGAATGGATGCATGGATGGGACCCAAATGAAGTGGATCCTCCAGTTTGGGGCATGATCTTCCTAGAACACAGGGGTTCGAGGGATAGATTTGGATGAGACATTAGCGCCTGGCTTGAGCCTCATGGAGGCTTCCTATGTATCCCGGTGACAGGGAATCAATTTCCACATAGTTAATATGATGACGTCTTACCACCGAATGAGGATGACAACAGCTTACCATTGAATGAGGTCGCAATGGAATACCACTGGATGGGATGACAACGACATACCATTGATTGAGGTCACAACGACTTACCAATGGATGGGGCTGTCGGCGGCTTACCATTGAATGGGGTGACAACGGATTACCACTAAAAGTGGACATGGGGTTCAGTGGTTTTTAGGCTTGAACCTCATGGAGGCATCCTACGTTCCGTTCCTTGACATGGATCAAAGTCCTTGTAGTTCAGGATGGTGTGGGGTTTACAGTCTTGGCTACACAATTGTTGGTGAACTGATGTGAAGGGGGTCAGTATGTCTAATGGGTGGGGAGCATGAACCTCCGGAAGGATTCCTACGTACCTTGCCTTGGAAAGGATCTGAGTCCTCGTAGTTCTGGTTGGTGTGGGGCTTACACTCTAGGCTGACCAAGGTGTTGGTGAACTAACGTGAAGTGGGTCGAAGCGACAAATGGGTGGTGGGATTGAACCTCAGAGAGGCCTCTTACATACCATGCCTTGGCACAGATCAAAGATCACATAGTTCGGTATGGTGTGGGGATTACACTCTAGGCTTCCCATGTGTTGGTGAGCCAACGTGAAGGGGGTCAGAGCGACCAATGGGTGGTACGCATCAACCCCATGGAGGATTCCTACGTACCATTCCTTGACATAGTTCAAAGTCCCCATAGTTCGGAATAGTTTGGGGATTACACTCTAGGATTCCCAAGTGTTAGTGAACCAACATGAAAGGGGTTGGAGTGACCAACGGGTGGTGGGATTGAACATCATGGAGGATTCCTACATACCATTCCTTGACATGGATTAAAGTCCCCGTAGATGAGGAAAGGGGCGTGGAATGCTGACACAAATGTAGTGGGGGCTAATAGTTGTTGGGCTTGAACCACATGGAGGATTCCTACGTACCATGCATTGACACAGACCAAAGTCCTCATAGTTCATGATGGGGCGTGTCATTGAAACAACGTAAAGATGAACCGTGGGTCTGATGGGTGTTGGGCTTGAACCTCTTGAGGCTTCCTACGTACCATGCCTTGACATGGATCAAAGTCCCCATAGTTCCAGATGGATTAGGGCTTACACATTGAGGCGGCCCAAGGAGGTGGGGATTGTACCATCGTGAAAGAGGTCGGAACAACCGGATGGTGGTGGAATTTAACCTCATGGAGGATTCCTTAGTAAAATGACTTGACATTGATTAAAGTCCTCGTTTTTTGGGAAAGGGGATTGTCACACCAACACGGAGGCCGTTGGGGCCAATAGTTGTTGGGCATGAACCTCATGGAGGATTCCAACATACCATGACATGACATGGATAAATGTCCTCATAGTTCAGGATGGATTGGGGCTTACACTCTGAGGTGGACAAAGGAGGATTCAAGACTTACTCCAGGATAGAGGCCCTGATGCCATTATGGAGCGGTAATAATGGATGTGGCTTATGCAAGGATGTTGCTCGGGTGCCGCTATGGAGATGCAGTGGTGGGTGGGGATTACCCAAGAATACTGCATGGGTACCACTATGGAGAGGCAATAGTGGATGGAGATTACTCAAGGATGTTACATGGGCGCCGCTATTGAGTGGAAATAGTGGATGATGCTTATGAAAGGAAGCTGCTCGGGTGACACTATGGAGCGGCAATGGTGAATGGGGATTACGCAAGGAAGCTGCCCCGGTGCTGCTATGGAGTGGCAACAGTGAATGGGGCTTACGCAAGAAAGATTACCCGGTACAGCTATGGAGCAGCAACAGTGAATGGGGCTTACGAAAGGAAGCTTCCCCGGTGTCGCTATAGAGCGGCCAAGGTGAATGGGGCTTACGCAAGGATGCTTCCCGGGGGCCGTTATGGAGTGGCAATGGTAGATGGGGCTTATGCAAAAAAGCTTCCTGGGTGCCACTATGGAGCGACAATGGTGGATGGGGCTTACACAAGAAAGCTACCCGAGTGCCGCTATGGAGCAGCAATGGTGGATAGAGATTACGCAAGAAAGCTGCCCGTAATGTCTTTCTCATGTCTAGCCATGAGGGCATCCCAACTCACTGGTGGGGTGAGGCCTTCACCTATGCACTAGCGCGAAGGAGGAATCCTATGTTTGGAACATGGGGAGATCTATGATCTTGGAACATGTATGGAAGCATTTTTAAAACATTAGGGACGCGTTTTTTGGTGTCAAAATGATCCATAATATAATTTAACAAATTCAAACTTTTTTACTCAACCTCAATCTCAACCATTCAATGTTACCAAAAATCATTTAGTATATGAGAAAAGAATAATTTCTATATAATATATATTATAAAATATATGATGTAATGAATGAGATAAGGCTTACATGGTAGTTTAACAACTCATGTTGTTTTTAGATTTATTATCTTCTTTTATTCAAAACACATCATAAGTCCAGGAAATAGAAATCATGAAGTGTATGTGTTTTTAGGTAATTTTCCATGAAAAATATTTTCCTCATGAGTGATGAGTCAATACAGAGTGAAAAATACTATTATGTATAAAATAGAATGAATAAAAATTTTCAATTTATGAACATATGTTCGCAATATTTTCATGGAATTATGCATATTAGATATGTAATCCAAATAGTATGATTAACCATTTATTTGATGGGATAATGACAATAATCTAAAAAAACCTAATATCCCAGACATTGCCATGATATGATAATATAATATCATGTTATTTAATGACTAATATTTAATTATAAAAACCATATTAAATTTATTGAATGAGATTATAGAATCAGTTTATGAAACACTCTAGAAAAGAATATACAAAAAAAGGGATGAAGGGGTGTGTTGAATTTAACAATTGTAATAATTGTGGAAGGAAACTCTATAGAACATTCTTATTGGGAATGGGAATTTGATTCTATTATGGAGTCAAATGTGATCAGTCTCATGAAAATAAGGAAGATAATGTGACAATAATGAAATTTATAAATCATTTTCTCTCACTAAATGAATTTATTTCATACCCAAAAATGTATTAATTGATAACACATGGACTATATTTCATTTTATTTATTTAAATCCATTATAAAATTAATACATAATATATCGGTTAGGCATAATATACCATTAAGAATCATACCCGTTGATAATATTTTATTCCTATATTATCTTTAATAATAACATATAATAAGGGTTTGATCAAATATAATCTAAACATATTAAGTAAGTTCTTACCTCAACTAGTAAGATAATACCTTTTGAATCCCATTCATTATAGATGTTACGGTAGATATAATCAATAATATTTGCAGATAAATAATAAAAATCTGTGATTTAACAATTGGAACTTAAGGGAAAACATTGTCATATTAAGTAGAATACATTCAAGATCACATCCAAAATAATGTACCTTGAACAACTATAATGACCCCATACTTTATATACATTTTTATTACATCATAATTGAAGAATCATTATTAAAACATATAACAAAACCATGATAGGAACATATGGGTATAATGTCTTTAGAAACAGGGAATCATAAACAATTGATTCATAAAGCGTCTACATTGTCTCCCATTTATTTCATCATATCTAGAGTCCCATTTGTAATATCATACTTAATACCCTTCTTCCTGACCTGGGGGAAAGAAAAAATACAAAAGGGTGATCTCAAATGATCAGTATGGGTAAAAAAAAGAAAATCCAATCACATCATATTCATAAGAACATAACATATTGATAATCATAACCTGAAAAAGTGATAATAATATCATAACATGGGTTAAATCATAGTAGTGATATGTAATACCAATAATCATAACATAAAACATGAAACTTTGTGTCATACAAAAATAATAATAGAAAATCATTTCTTATTAGTTATGACTCATTTCCAAGACTATCATAGTTGACAATGTCCCTTTTTGAACCAAGTTCACTCCTCGTTCTAGTCCTGTATCATTGAACCGGATTAACATGTCGTTCCGGCCATGTCTATCTAATGAGATATAAATCTTTAAATAATGAATTGGAGGGAGATATAGGTCTCACACTTCTCATAATGAAACCATTCTTATATGTGCCACAAAATCATAAATCATATATCATAGCATAACACATGTAATAAAACAGATGATTATACCTCTCCCTCATCTTATCCTCAAGTTCCCATGTAGCTTCTTTTAAATGGAGGTTCCACTATAAAATTTTAACCAAAAGAGTGGTCTTGTTTCGTAGAACATTTTCACTACGATCCAGACTCTCTATTGGATGTTCTTCATAAGAAATAACTTGTTCTAGTGATAAAACATTCGAGCTTAGTACATATGACGGATCACGGTTCTACTTTCTCCAGAGAGATACATGGAACACATCATGATCTTGATAGTGATTTGGTGGAAGTGCCAATCAGTATGCTACCTTCCCAACATGATCCAGTATCTCAAAAGGACCAATATACCTAGGGCTCTACTTTCCCTTCATTCAAATCTCATTACTCACTTCCAAGGAGATATTCATAAGAACACTTTATCACCCCCTTCAAACTCTAGGTCTTTTCTTTGGTTGCCGACATAACGTTTTTGTCGACTCTAAGTTTCTCATATTTGTTTTTGAATAGATATTACCTTTTCTTCCATCTCATCCACAAGATCAGGTCCTAATAGCTTTTTTTCCCTAACTTCATCCCAACAAGTTGGAGTTCTGCATTAACTTCCATAGATGGATTCATAATAAGCCAAATGAATACTTGAGTGAAAGCTATTATTATAAGAAATTTCCACACAAGGTAGGTGTTTATCCCAACCAACTTTTAAATCCATAGAGAATGCTGTCAACATGTCTTCTAGAGTTTGAATTTCCCTCTTAGACTGACCGTTGGTCTGGGGATGATAAGTAGTGCTGAAACTCAATTCTGTATTTAGAGTATGCTGAAGTCTTCGCCAAAACTTCTAGGCAATCCTTGGATCCTGATCAGATATAATGGAATGTGGTACTCCATGAAATCTTACCACTTTCTTAACATATATCCTGGAAAGATGATGAAGAGAGAAATCTTCTCTAATAGAAATGATGTGTGCCGACTTCGTATGATGACCAACTATAACCCAGATAGCATTATTTTCATTGGATGATTTAGGAAGTCCAGTGACAAAGCCCAAAGTGATATTTTCTCATTTTCATTATGGTATGGATAATGGTTGTATCATCCCCTTAGAATTCTTTCTCTCATCTTTAAATTGCGGACAACCCAAGCATCAAGAGATATATTCAGCAACATATCTTTTTATTCCAACCCACCAGAAGTACTCTTTTAGGTCCTTATACATCTTTGTGCTTCTAGGGTTAATAGAGAATGATGAACTATGAGCTTCATCCAATATTTCCTTATTTAATTCTAGGATGGGAGGAACATAAACCTGATTCCTGAACCTTATTATTTCATCACAATCAATGTGGAATTTAGGAACATTTCTTACATTTTTTTGTAACTCTACATCTTCATTCTATTTCTCTTTAATCATTACATGTATAGATGGTAGAACATTTATTTGAGAAAGATAATATTTTTCCCTTCCATTGTAATTCCTAGATCTATCCTTTTTAAATCCATAAATATTCGATCTTTTGTGATCATCATCATGGATAAGCTAGAATGGTATTGTCGACATAATGCATCTTCCACCTTGTTTTCTTTCCTAGAGTTGTAATGAATTGAGCTGTCGTAATCCTTAATCAGCTCCAACAATCTTCTTTGGCACATATTCAAATACTTTATTGTGAAAATATACTTTAAACATTTATGATTAGTATAAATATCACACCTTTCACCATAAAGACAATGCCTCCAAATCTTTAATGCAATGATTACCGTAGCTAATTCCAAATCATGAGTTGGGTGATTTTGCTCATGTATTTTCAATTGTCATGAGGAATAAGCTATCACCATATCATTTTGCATGAGAACACACCCAAATCCATTCTTGGATGCATCACTATAGATCACAAAACTTGCTCCAATACAATATCATGTGAACATAGGTGCACCGAATAACCTTCTTTTTAACTCCTGGAAATTCTCTACAATCTCCTCCATCCAAATGAACATAACTCCTTTTTGGGTCAACCTAGTGAGTGGATTAGATAATCATGAAAAAATCATTCACAAAACATTAATAATATCCTGCCAAACAAAGAAAACTTCAGATCTCAGTTATTATTGTTGGTCTTGACCATCTTTCGATATCCTCTGTTTTTGCTGGATCCACATATATCCCCTCTTTTGAGATTATGTGTCCCAAAAACAATACATTTTGAAGCCTAAATTCACACTTGGTAAATTTGGATTAATGCTTCTCCTTTCATAGGGTATTTAATACAATTCTCATGTGATCATAATCTTCTTCCTTGATCTTTGAATAGAAAAAAATATTTTCTATAAAGACTACCACAAACTGATCAATATAGTCTCTAAATACTCTATTCATAAGATCCATAAAGATATCAGGGGAATTAGTAAGACTAAATGGCATCACTATAAATTCGTAGTGTCCATACCTTGTATGAAAATCTATCGTTTGTATATCCTCCCTTTTGACCATTAATTGATGATGCCCAAAACAAAGATAAATCATAGAAAAGTATCGAGCTTCGCGTAATGGGTAAAATAATTTATCAATGTGTGGGAGAGGTTTTTTTTTTGATAGTGATGTTGTTAAGTTCTTGATAATCAATTCAGAGTCTCATTGATCCATCTTTCTTCATAAAAAACAGAACATGTGCTCTCTAATGTGATGCACTAGGGAGTATGAATCCATTATCAAGATTCTCTTGGAGTTACTTATTCTATTCCTGCAACTCAATTGGGGCCATTCTATAATGTGTCTTTGAAATGGGAATAGAAGTTGGTATGAGTTCTATTGAAAACTCAATTTCAAGATTTGGTGGAAGACCAAAAAATTCCTCGATAAAAACATCCTCAGAATCCTGTACAATGGGAATATTCTTAATCATGAGTTCCTCTCCAACCATTACAGATAAATAACATTCATTTATTGGGATCAAGACCCATAAGATAGAAGAAATTCCAACTAGAAGTTTATATTCATCGTTGCATCGATAAATGATCATAGATTGATCGGGATATCAAATCTGACTTCTCTTCTTTGTAAATCGATATGATATCCATATATGGAAAGCCAATCCAAGCAAAGAATCACTTAAAATTCCACTATAGAAAGTATCACATGATTTTCAGGAAGCACATTCCCACAAACGTTAATTGGAGAAAAATTATAAACTTTTGATGCAACTATTGTGCCATTAGGAGTGGTCATAGCTAACTCAACAAATTATTGTTGAGATAATACGATGATACCCTTGAAAAATTCTTAAAAAATAAAAGATTGAGTTTATCCAGAATTAAATAAAACATTTACTACATTAGAGTGAATGGAATGTGTACCTTTCACCACTTCGTTATCGTACTCCACATAGCCGATAGAGATTTCATCTGACTTTCCTTTGTCTTTGACTTTAAGAGTTTGTTGACGTCGATCATCATCAACAACCCTTGGATTAGGGCATTGATTAACATAATTCCCCATTTCCTTTAACATGTAACATTGAAGTGTAAGAGGTGCTTTCTGGGTACCCTTTTATTTGTTCACATAAGTAGACATCTTTTTCCCATCATTACGGCATTCAAATTCCGGATGACCTTATTTTCCACATTTGAAACAATTACACATCCCTTTACGAAAATTCCCTCCATGTTTATTTCCACACATTGAGCATAAGGGAAAACTCATCCTCTTTTCTGTGTGGTCTTTAGATTTCCCTTTGAATTCCATTTTCCTCTTCTTATCAAACCCATAGGACTGATGGGTTACACCAATCCCCATCTCAACCTTGAGAGTACATTGAACAATTTCCTCATAGCTATTGAATTCCCTTATGGCTAACACTCTTAGAAGAATTGGTTTTAATCCACTAACGAATCAATCGATAATACTCTCAAGTTGGATAATAATTCCGGAAGCATACCTTGAATGTCTTGTAAAATTTACTTTGTAGATACCAAAATATTCATCATCATTTTTCTTTTGTTCATGAAACTCTTTCTCCATCTTTGATCGAAGAATACGAGTGAAGTACTTATTGAAAAATACGTTCTTGAACTCAATCAATTCCATGGACTCAATTTCTTCTTTTTGACTTGTATTCTTGATAAGATCCCACCATTTATCACCTTCACCTTCCAAATGATATACTGCTAAGATGACTTGATCATGTTCAGAACATCGAAGTACTGAAAATATCTTTGTACTGGTACTGATCCATTTTTTTGAAAATAATGGATCAGTAGACCCGCTGAATAAGGGTGGATGCTACCGCATGACGGATTCAACAAAATGTTGCTCCTTCATTTTCTCGTTTGGAAGTCCTACATGATTCATAGCTTGAGAATGTTGTGTGAGCATGGTTACAACATTTTTAATTCCAGCTCCCATAACTTTTGTATTCTCATGGGGACAATCATTGCATTTCCCATCGCATTTAACATTAACATGGATCTTTCGGGTTTCATCCATCGACTATAACCAATAATCATAGTGCGAGAAACACTAATCATAATAGGAAAACCACATAATATAGAATAAAATTTCACTCTTAAGGTCTTATCATATGTTATTCATGGCCATTTCTAAAACACTAATTTTTTGTTCGATTCTTAGACATATCATTAGGGTTCTTACTAAGGATTTCACATCCTAGTTTACAAAGGATGACTATACCATACCTCTGATACCAACTATAACGACCTATACTTTAAATACATTGTTATTTATTTAGAATGGAAGCATACTTATTACAACATATAACAAAACCATGATATGACCATATAGGTAAAATTTATTTAGAAACTGGGAAACATAAACAACCACTTCATAAAGAATCTCAATTGTATCCCATTTATTTCATAATTTCTAGTGTCCCTTTTGGAAAATCCAACTTAATAACCTTCTTCCTAACCTGTGGAAAAGAAAAAATAAAAAAGGGTGAGCTCAAATTCTCAATAAGGGTATACAAAGGAAATATCAATCATATCATATTCACAAGAACATAACATTTTGAAAATCATAACCTTCAAAAGAGATCATAATATCATAACATGAGATATATCATAGTAGTGAAATGTAATCCAAATAATCATAACATAAAACATGAATATTTTTGGCATACACACATAATCATAGAAAATATTTTCTTATTAGTCAAGACTCATTTCCAAGACTATCATAGTGTACAAAGTTCCTTTCTGAACCGAGTTCACCTCTCGTTCCAGTCTAGTATCACTGAACCAGATTAACATACCGTTCTAGCCATGTCGATATCGTGAGATATAAATCTTCACCCAATGGATTAGGGGGAGATATATTTCCCACCAATCTCATAATGAAACGATCCTTATGTGTTCCAAAAAATAATAAATCATATATCATAGCATAACCCATGTAATAAAAATGGGATTCTAAAACATCATGCCATCATAACATAAACCATTTAATATAAAAGGACATCATAAAAATAATTCCATGATAACACAGTCAAATAAATGTAAAAATATGGATAGAAATAAGACCCTAAATTATTTTAGACGGAAAATAATTTCAATAAAACACTTGAACTCTTTTCTTGAGGAAAATATCCTTCTACTTCCAAAACATTTTCCCTTTCTTTACATTTCATAAAATTTTAAACTAAATGAATCTAATTAAAAATAAACATGATAAAATTTAAAGGAAGATTCATGGAAATAATGTTCTCTGAAATCATAAAAATACATTCCCTTCATATAAGTTAAAAAACATTCTTCTCGTACTTTGGCTAGAAAAGTCAAAAAATATCTCGTACTGAAAATGAAAAAAGATTCATTTCATATCTTTTACTAAAAATTCACCAGTATGTAATATTAGATATAAAATATTTTTGTAGTATAAATATAATATTACATATTGTGGAAACATTGATGTGGATGATAAATATTCCCAGGTAAATTCTGAAGTATAAGAAATCTCGGATAAAAATGAGATTGTGATATTTTAACTTACTTTAGGTTCGATATGCTTTGTACGTATCCAAACCTCCTGTATAATGATTTAAAAACAATCATTGACATATTACATAATCTGATTCATTTTTATGAAATCATATATGTTCGGATTATTATCATCTTATTATTAATATTTCATTGCTACATGTTATTCAGGTGTTCATTACTTTATGTTCATATGCACGTTCTATCTAATAAATTCTTATTCCTCTTCGCAGGTTATATATACCTCAATTAAAGAATGGTTTTATTGTAATATATATCATATTTATTCATTCTATTAATTTATTTAATCATTATTCATTGAAGATCATGTAGAATGAGTCACATCATATCGTGGAGACGGTAGGACGCACGTACGCACGAGCAATGATATTATTTTTTTGATATTAAAATCTAATTTATTTGGATATGATATCATATATAAAGAATCATAATAATGTTATATTTATCATTTATATCATTTATACTCATTTTCATACACATCCAAATGATCAAATGTTTTCACAACACAATACACCATGACGTGGAGACGGTAAGGCGTACGTACACACATGTGGTGTCTTTTTCATTAATAGGGTGGATAAAATAAGTCATATAGTTGTACCATTTATAATAACATTGTATAATATTGAATATATTAGAGTTATTATTTTATAATGGAAACAACAACGATGGAGGATGCGGAAGAAGAAAGGAACTTGAAATAGGTGGTGAGATATTTACCCCATCTTCGGGTACATCCTTTTGATTTGATCAAAAGGGCTACCAAGGATGTCTTGATGACTAAAGGAAGGACTATAGGATGAATTTAGGTCAGTTTATATGGTATTTGGTCAGGGTTTGGCCGAGCCAAATGGCTTTGGAAATTTTTATAAGAGATAAGGGGAGTGCCATTTAATAAGAGGGGTGAGATTTTCTTTAGGACAAACTTACAATATTATTTTATAATAAATTAATATTCGGTTTATAATAGATCCATTGTGACATATTTAGAGGCTAGGGTGGGGATGGGTCGCAACCGTCTCAACCAATAGGTTTAGACAAGTTTATGTTACCATTTTAACCTTATCATTTAGATTTAACTCTAAGTTAGATAATTTAACTTTTACCGTGTCTTCTTGTATTCTTAAACTATACGGTTAATAAATATACTATAAACTACCAATCGAACCCCATTTGGTGCATTAATGCCATATATATTATAATTTATGTTTTTTCCTAATCCTTATATATTTAGTAATATAATATCAACTAATAATTTAATATTTTTGAAAAAATCTATTTTATGTCAATTTTGACACTATTTGGTATTTTGTTTTTTCTAAATTTATAACAGCATTATTAATTCGAACACAATTAATCTAACCAACTAAAATATGTTATATTAACCTGGAAAATTGTTTTAATTCATAAATATTTTCAAATTACATTTATTTGGGTATTTATATTATCAATTATGTTAATATTTCATTAATATGGTAATGACTTCATCAACATTGTGTCGTAAATAAATTAAATTATTTAATGTCTAAAAATTATAAATACAATACCATTATGTAGAAAATATTTTTATCTTGTTAATGAATATTTATACTCGAATTTATCTTATGTATAACCCTATATTAAAAATGATTTACTTATTAAACCTTGATTTAAATTCTTTTAACTCTTCTTTAAATATAATAATAATAAGTGTCCTAATCTAATCCTAGTGGACCAAAGAGGTTCATATTTTATTAATAAGGTTTTTTGGTCTAATTACACTAATAAAATAGAATTAGAACTTGTGTTAGATTAATAATAATATCATTTGTACCATTAATTACCCAATTTACTTTTAACCGTGGTAAATAAAAGTAACATTTTACTATTCACCAAAAATTATTTTTATCCTATTGAACCAAATTTTACTCTTTATATTAACCATGCCTCTCGGAGTTTTGAAATTCATCTCACAGATGTGGTAAAATTATGATTTATGTAAATTTTAAAATTCTCCTAGGAGGTGGGTAAAGACGATAAAAAGTTCAATAATATTTTTATATTTCTAAAATTATTATAAAATGAATCCAATGATTTACCCTGAACTTATAATGGTATTATGTATCTATTTTTACCTAAAATAACTTCAAACAAAATAAATAATTACTGAAATAAAAAATAGGTTTTAAACTAAAACTCCGTGTTTTTCACTTTTCATCAAAATTTGAAAGTTTTCAAAAAAATACCAAAAAATCCCCCTAATCTAATTTCGATATTCTGAATCCAAAAATGATGTCAATTTTGAATGATAAAATTTACAAAATTTCAAAAAGTTGGTATTACTATTCATAATGCCTAGTTTATATAATATTTTAAAAACATATCATTGTTTAGGGAAACTCGGTATTGCGTACAACGCAACCTATCAAGGAGGGTTGATCAAGCGTGTAACGCAAGACAAGACAGTTTTGTGTTTAGTGAATGATTCCTTTGGTGTTTTGTATAAAATAATACATGAAAAAAAATATTTCTCATTAAATCTCAGGGTGTTACAACAACACTATAAAATATCCACCATCTCATGGCATACAATTGGGGTGTATTATACTGTAATATTTAGTTATATATAAAGACCACGGTTGTATGATTTTTTATATATTTATTCTTAATTAAATAATGATTACTTTTATATAATTTTCATTATTAATATATATATATATATACCTATATATTGTTTAAAATCAGTTTGATAAAAAATATTTTGTTAAGATGAAATAAAAATTATGTATTTGGAAAATATATAGTTTCAATTAAAACTCTCATTGGATAAATTCAATAATATTTGAAATATATTTTACTCTCAAAATTTTTTTTATTATGAAATATGTATGTAAATATAAATGATATTACAAATTTATTAAGTCCCATGTAAATTGTATACGGGTTTAAAATTTTTTAGTATCATAAAAAATAAAATTTTTCAGTAAATAATGATTTTTATTTAATGTTTTAAATAGTCATATTAATAAAAAATTTAAAAAACAATATGAGTTTTTAATTCCTTATGTTCAATTTAGGAAATCTATTATTTTTCATAATTTACATAGTTAGAAAAAAATTGAGAAAAAATAAATATGGTATAAATCAAAAAATTAATATTTTAACTCCATAATAGCATAAAAGTGATGTGATACACACTATAATATGGATCCATCACAAAAATATATTTTACATTTAAAATAATTTATTTTAGAAATTATTTGAATAATTTTTCAAAAAATACAATAAATCCACTAAATCCTATATTATTTTTACTATATTAAAGATCATTATTTATGAACATGAATCACTGTGATGTCATAAATGATTTCATTTAAATGGTTTTGGTTTATAAACTTATAAAATATTAAAAACCACACTTTTTCTATAGAGGCCATGGGAAAACCACATGGGACAGTTCGTGGTACAAATGTTTTTGTCCCATAGTGTTGAAAACTAATTTTTAGAAAATAATATTTAATTTTACTCATGTAACATCTTATTACCATGATATGGTAGGTTTTTCCCACTCTCTATGTTCCATTTTAGTTCAATTTATTTTGAATGTGTTTTTTGGATTTTTGTAGGCTGCAGAGTAGTTATGCGCATTGTAACCTTGTTTCATGTCATGTACCTATTACTGGATACAATTCGAAAAATCATGGATCACGTTGTGAACTGGTACACTCTATGGCCTTGTGTGACATGTCATGAATTATAAAAAATGTCAATTTTTAACTATGCCGATAAATTCTCTCCATGCATATCTAGTGGGGACTTCACAATTTGACAAGGAGTTACACTTCATGACTCGACCCGCCACCAGTTTTTAAAACACATTCTTGATGGATTTCTTTTATTCTCTTCACATGTTCGTCGTGGGTTTTGACCTAGGGTAATTCTATAACGTTTTTTAGAGGCCAAACCCCTCCTAGATCGATCCATTAGGTTTTGGATCACTATTTTAATTTTGGTCCGTGTCTTAGAGTTAGTTACCATCCCATTTCTTCATTTACTTTTATCATGATATCACTATTGGGTGACTTCATTGGATATTTTGTTCTCTTGTTGTTGATTCTTATTGGTTTCTTCTAGATTATATGTGAGATCTCATTCCAGAGGCCTTTTTGTCTGTAGCTTGTGGTGCAGAAGACATTATTCATTGAGTATGTGGGATTCCACTCTTTATCTGATCCATTGATTTCAATAATTAAAAAATATAGTTGTCTATTATAATCTTGGGCCATCTTTATAATTGTTGGATTTCATTGTGGGTCGTTTCCATTGCAGGCATGTGTGGCACGAGATTAAAGGTAGGTGGTTCTATCATTAGAAAATAGTAATGATCCTGATTTTTTTATATATCATATTCTTTGTATACTAAAATTGGCATGGTTGTATTATGTGTGATGAAAAGTGGTTTCAAAGAAAAAATGGTTTCCCCAAGTTATTAATAAATTGAGTGAAAATGGATATTTTCAAACATTGAAATAGAAATTTTCAAATGGTTATGAAATGGTTTTCAAACGATATAAATGGATTGTAAAATGATAACATGGGTTACCTTGGGTACATAGATGGAATTAAGAGCTTGGGTCCATTTTCCACTATTATGTAATTTTAAATATGGGTTTTCTAGGGGCTTTCCTCTATTTCTTTGGAACATTGTTCTAGGGGATCAATATTGTCATTTTTGGGGGCCTACACATGGGGTATTCGTTTGCTTCCATGAACTATGTTCAAGGATTATATTTTTGAACTTTATTATTGTGGTATGACTAGTCTTTCTATGTGACCTTTAGTATTCATTGGTGTTGTGATAACGATTCTTATGTTTTGTATTTCTTGGATTTTTAAGATAGCCTTGATATGCATGTTTATGCTTGTAAAATTTGATATAGAAATTACTCAATGAAATTTATATACATGATTTGGATTAGAACTATGAAAAAGGGGAAAGTTTACCATGTTTTCCATAAATCTTCTTTACGTCTTAGCATTCAAAATTTTAATTTAAAATGAGCATAAAAATATGGTATACAGAGACTTGTTAAGGAACACATGGGTGGGATCCTACTGAGCATGTTTTCTCTCACTCTATGCATCTCTTTGGTAGTGTGTAGACAATTATTTTTCTTATATTGAAGGGAATGGCTAGGTTAAATAGTGAGGAAGAGATGTTCTTTTTATGTTTTTGGGTAGATATTGTTGAGATGGAGGGAGTCTGTCCCTATCATCATTTAGATTTGTGGTTTGGTTTTTTGTTCTTTTTAGTTAGACATTCCATGTTGTTTATAGCTACTTTTTTCATTTTATGTTTCCATTTTTTATCAAAGTTATCGTATATATATATATTCATTATTCTTAATATGTTTCTTTCATTCTTTATGTATATATGGCAAGTTGTTGTTATGGTTAGGTGAATTCATTCCCTCTGTTTTGTTTTTCAATGCCTGGGAGCTTGTAGTCAGCCCGTGAGGATCGGGAACACCCATAGGGTTGGTAACAGAATGGTTCAGTTGACATGTACTATTTAACCCATGTTAATTCATTATATTATTATATCAGAGGAGGTATTTCTTCCAGAACCCATGTCTTGTGACATCCATTAGACTAGTGACAATATTTTTTGAACGTGAGAGGTATGTTGCGATGAGTGAATGGAAATATCTTATTGTAATGAGACTCAAGTTTCCATTCGATGTTGGGATGTGGGTCTCTAGTATTGTTTTATGTTTTAAAAATCATAGTTTTAAATTATGGGTTTTCTTGTTTGGACTGGGATTTGATCTATTCATTGATCGTTCTTGTCTTCCAGTGTTTAGTGGTATGCCTCAAAGATGACTTGCATGAGTTACTTTGGAAGCTGTAGTTGATTCTCCTCATGGGAACCCACTTATATATCATAATCTCATTGAGATGATTAGACATAAAATCTATTCCATTTTTCATGACATACCATGGGTTAATAACCAATTGATGAGCTTGAAAATTTTGTTGGAGGGGAGAGAGATCAATTATGGGAGTTCAAGCGAGAGAAGCCACTATCTATTAAAGGAACAACTGAACCTCAAAATTGGAGGATTTGATGGACAATATCAATCAAATCATTGAATTCTTAGAGACTCATGAGAATATCAGGGTGATGTGTGTGACAATCAGACAGAAGGGGTGATTCATGAAATAGTGGGATTCTATGGTCCAACAATACATTAATGTGTTCTTGGATTGGAAGGGTTTCAAAAACATGTTATTTAAGCAGTTTATACTATATTATCTAAGTCTAGAAAAGCCTATGGAGTTTATTTCATTGTAGTAGGGAGTTATTTTGTGGTCATCATACCCCAACAGGTTTTCTCAGCTAGTCCTTTTTGCTCCAAACATGGTAATGAGTGACAATATAAAGGCACATATGTTCGTGTAGGTCTAGATACCAGATATCCGATCATATGTGTTTATACTGAAAATTTCTACCTATGCAGACATAGGTGACAGAGAAATTATAGGAGAAATGAATATGGATGCAAGGTCATATTTTCCACATATTCTCTTCCATCTAGTGATAGGTTTAGTTGAATTCATTTGAAGAAGTGCAATTTGCATGATCGTCATAGATGTGGTGGAGGTGGGTCTCAACGGAGATCCTCGTATGAAACATCTGTTGTAGCTAGTACTTTTCATATATATTTCTATCAGTGTGACAAGGGAGGTCACAGTAGATGATCTGTTCATATATACTCAAATATGTAATATAACTATGGGAGTGTTGTCCATCTACAATGAATCGTTCAGGAATAAATGTGCCACATTATGGTCAGGGTTCATCTGTTCAGATGGATACTACAGTGCGGTCAGAAGATTGAAAGACTACATTGCTCTAGCCATAGGACTCAAGAGTGAAGCATTTTCATACAGTATTTGAGTGTCTAGGGAAAGTTGATATAGATCTAGAAATATTTAGAGTTAGTATCCTTATTTCATCTTCAGTATCAATAGAGTTATTTTATATTACTGTCTCCAAATTTTTTATATATGAAAATTTTGTTGATGTTCAAAAAAATTTGGATAGAACATATGTCCTTTACAAGGAAGATTAAAAAACCTCTTGGTATAAGTAAATAAAATGGGATTTTGTGTCTTTCTGGTTCATCAATGATTGTCGATAGAGTGTTGGTTTTGAATTTTTTTCATTCTGGATTATAATCTATTTCACATCATCATTGGTATAGATTAGATTATTTCACATCGTGTTTATCATGATGGTAATCATTAACATGTTCCATTTCATTCTACATATAAATGATCTCCTTTGTTTCTTGAGGAATGAGACCCAAGGTTATGTTGTACAAAACCATTCTTCCAATTGCTCAAGATATTTCTATCCACAGTTGTCTTTGATCTCTATGATGTTTCTTAGATTTATGGTTTTCCCATTGTTGTTCATGATTTTCCTGATGTTTTCCCAATAAAATTTTCTAGTCCTTCTCTAGAGAGAGAGGTAATGGGTACAATTGATCTGGTACCATGATTGCACCAGATATTGATTTTATCTAATCTTATGGCACATGCAAAGCTGAAATAGATCATGATTCAGTTGTATGACCTATTGGAAAAGGGTTTTGTTCTCCCTAACATTTATCCTTGGTAAAACCTAGTTTTATTTTCCACAACAGCAGATGGTTCACTTACTTTATGGGAGAAAAATCGAATATGGAACTAGGTTATAGTTTTGAATAAATATCCCTTTCATCTTTTGAGTGATCGAGTAGATTAGCTAAAGGAGGAATAGTGGCCTCAAATATTTATCTTTTGTAGGGATTCCATCAGCTCAGAATTCTGTAGTCTTATATATCAAAGAAGTCCTTTAAGATAAGATAGAAACATTATGAATATCTTTGGATGCATTTTTATCTGTCTAATAGTCCTGCAGTTTTTATGGATTTGATGAATCAAATATTCTTTTATTGTGCTCACACATTTTTGGCTATGTTCATGGATGATATTCTGGTTTATTCAAAGAATGATTGTGAGCACAATAACCATCTATGATTGGTTCTAGAAAATCTATACAATCATTATTATTATAGAAATCGTTCAAAATACAGTTTCAAGATTCAAAAAGTGGAGTTCTTTGGGAATTTTTTTTTCTGAGCATGGCATATTAGTTGATCCAAGGAAGGAAAATTTTGTCTTGTCATTTAAAGAACAGTAAAATGTCATTAAGATACAAAGAATCCTTGGGCTTGCTAGATACTACAAATGGGTTTTCCTGAAATTCTCTATGATGGTGTCACCTTTAATTCTCATAACAAAAGATATGTGAAATTCACCTAGTATATAATGTGTTGGGATTCATTTAATAAACTTGATATTCTTTCATCATCATTTTCTATTATACTCTTACCTGATCTCGTTATGGGGGACGTGATGTTTAGTGATTCTTCTGATGATGGTTTGGGATTTGTGCTTATACAGGATGACCTTGTGGTATCTTTTGGATCTAAACAACTTTGACAATATAATAATAATTATTCCACTCATGAGGTAGATATTTTTTCAGTCATGCATGCTATTAACCTTACTGATGCTGCCTTTTTTGGGAATATTTGATGGTCTTATCTGATCATAATAGTCTTAGTTATATATTTTATAATAAATAATTGAATACCAGGATGATACAACATGTAGAATACCTTCATAAATTTTAATTCAATATTTCCTACATCAACGGTAAGGTAAAAATTGTTGTAAAAACAGTTAGTTGGAATGTATCACCACATGCTATTCTAGAATCAACAGAAGAGTTGAATCCTATGGGGCTCTTCACTCTATTGCACTTAGACAGCCAAAATTATTTTTAGGTATGATTCTGACTACTATTAAATTATTATAATCTCTCCTAGTGTGTGTTTTGCAGTGTCAATAGCTGCATGATGATTTTATTAATGTTTTAAAAAGCCTTTATTTTGGGGATGATCATTCCAAGTGTGTATCTTTCTTCAGATGGAATGCTTCACATTGGGAATCAAGTTTTTTCCCATTATCTGTGATTAGTTCTGTCTTATTTGATTTTCAGAACTCTCTAGGATTCAGTAATCCAAAAAATAAAAATAACTATTATGGAATTATAAGAAAACATTGGAGATAGTGTATGAAGTTAGTCATTTAAGATTACATGTCAGGATGTTACACCTATGAATGGATAAATGCCATGCATGAAAAACCCTCTGGTTTCCATCAGAAAATTCAAATGCCAGTTCGGAAATGGGACAAGGTAAAAATTTATTTTTTTACGATTTAGAAAAACTCCTTGAGGGAATAATATTATCATGGGGGTTCTTGATCAGTTAACGAAGTATACTAATTTATTTCTGATAAATTAAAACACTAATGTTAATGATCTAGGTATGCTATACATGACGGGTATTGTGAGGTAACATGGGAGTCCTTATTTTGTTTTAGATAGGGATCCTAGGTTTACATAATTTTTTAGAGGGGTATTCATGTGGAAATGGTAACTCAGATCAAGTTGATCACAATGTACCATCCACAGAATGATCATAAAATGTAGAGAGGAATTTATATTCTACAGGATATGGTATGGGCATGTGTCTTGGATTTTATTGGATAATTGGATAACCATATGGTACACATTCAGTTTGTATACAAAAAATATTATATTTCATCATTCGAATTGATCCCTTTGAGGTGTTGTATGGTCACTCAGGATGATCACCTCTTTGTTGGGTAGAGGTGGCTGACATATCTTTGGTTGGACCAAGATTGGTTTGGGAATCATCTATAAAGATTCATGAGGTACATAAATATATGGACACATCCCAATGATGATAGAAATAATATGAAGATATGAAGTGTCACCCTTTTGAGTTTTTCATAGGTTACTGGGTCATCATGAATTTTTCTCCTCATATGGATCACCATCGATGTGTAATTTATAGAAAGGTAAATCTATGATCTATGGGATAATTTGAAGTCAATGATCAGGTTGCCCATGTTGCTTATCGGTTGGCATTAATAGTTTAGTTGATAGTTATTCACGGTTTTTTACATATATCTCATCTTACAAAGTATCACAATTATCCCAATCACATTCTGTGTTGGGAAGAAAGTGAGTTAGACCCAAATCCTCATGTTCTATTGGAACCAGTTCTGATCATTAACTCTAAATTGAATGTATTACATGGGAAGTCAAATTGATTTGTCAAATTCATTTAGAAAAAAGTAATAGTTTCTCATGAGACATGGAAAGGTGAATTATTGATGAGTGATAAGTGGCCTCATCCCTTTTCAGGGATTACATATTACACTTGACTTTATATGGATTGAAATTATTTATGTTGGGTTGTATGCAACATCCCATTACCTTGATCAGGTATGTTTTTCACTCCCTATATGTTCTCATTTGGTTCAATTTCCATTGAATGAATTTTTAGTATTTTCTACAATCTATTTTGCAGTTACATGCTGTGAACTAGTTATGGGATACAAGTTGTGAAAGGTAAGGTCATACTGTGAACATGTACAAAATATTACCATAATATAAATAATGTGACTTATAACAAATGTTAAATTTTTACCAGAGGCGGCAGTTTTTTTCATTCATATCCAGTGTTAACATCATGATGTGAACAAGGATTACACGTCGTGACTCCCCCTGCATCCAATTATTAAAAAATGTTCCTGACTATTTTTTTGTTTTCCTTCATTAGTTCGTCATGGGTCTCGACCTAATGCTGTTTTGGAGCATTTTTAAAGACCCAACCCCTCCATGATCGATCCATTCAGAGTTGGATGTTCATTATACTCATTGAGAGTCTATCAGGGTATGTTTCCTTCCCATTTATTCATTACCATTGATCGTGATATCAATGTTGGGTGACTTCTATCGATCAGTTTGTCGAAGGAATGTGATTCTTTTTTTGTTTCATCTAGATATTTTGTGATATCTCATTCGAAAGTCCTTTTATTCTGCTGGTTATAGTGTGGTGGGTGATCTTCTGGGAGGTATATGAGTTTCCTCTCTTTTTTAGCCCATTGTAATATAAATGGAATCATCATTGATGTGGATTTGACTCCAGGACCTTCACTGTCTTTTCTTGGTTTTGTTGTTCTTGGTTTCCCTTATGGGTGTGTGTTACCCGGTTATTTATGTATATGTATATATCCCTAGAATACTTTTATAAACCTGGTAATTTTTATTTATTAACTATATTGAATATAGAAATTGGCATGGTTGTTTTGTTTATGATGAAATGGATTTTAATTAAAAAAAGGACTTTCCCTGGTTATAAATAAATAGATAGATAATTTGTATTTTAGAGCATTGAAATTAAATTTTGTAATTTTTTTGAAATGAATTTAAAATCATTAAAAAGGATTGTGAATATACATCATAGTTTACCTTGGGTGATTAGGTTTATCGTTTATCTTGGTGCCGTCATAAAATTTTTTATAAAGGAGGTCTGTCTTTTGGATTTCCTCTGTTTCCTGGGCTCATTATCATAGGGGACCGTTATTGAAATTTTGGGGGGTTTACTCATGGGGTATTCCTCTACATCCTACACTTGTGTTCTATGATTAGATTATCGAAATTGATAATTTTGGTATGAGTATTATGTGTCTTAGACCATTAGTATTCCTTGGTGTTGTGATACCTAGGTTTTGGATTTGTATTGCTTGCCTTTATGACTTATCTTATATATGCATGTTTAATCTTGTGAAAATTTATATTGAAAATATTCTTTGAAACAGACATAAATGATTTTGATTAGAACTACGGATAAATGGTAAATTTTACCATGTTTAGTATATTTTTTAGCTACTTAGGATGCCATGTTTTTATTTTAAATTATCATATTCGATTTGTTATATAGAGACTTTTTAAAAAACACCTATGTGGGATCCTACGAAGCCTATTAGCTCACACCTTGAGTATAATTTCAGTGGTGTGTAGACCATTGTTTGTCATCTAGTGCAGGGAAATGCAAGAATCGTATTGTGGTTATGTGGTTTGTGTCTTCATGTTGGGTAGTAGGTGGTGAGATAGTGGGAGTCTTTCCCTATCATTATTTGAAGTAGGTATTTGGTTTTTTTCCTTTGATGTTGGACATGTCTTGGATTTTTTTATCTACTTTTTATGTTTAATGTTTCCACTATTTTCCCACTATTTTTTTCATATTTATTTGTTTTCCTTCAGCAATTTCATTATTTATTTTTGTATATTTTCTATGTTATTGTTTATGTTGGGTGAAATCATTCCCCTAGTTTTGTTTATTGATTCTTGTGTTCTTGTCTACATCCCTTGGGTATCAAGAACACACTTTTGTTATGTAACAGAATGGTTTGGGTGAGGGTTTACGGGAAACCCAGTTCGGTTTGCTACAAATATATTTTTTGATAAATACACAAACAACCATCAAATTATTGAACTCAAAATACATTGAGTATGAATTTCAATATTCTATCTCCCTCCCTATTTAAATCCCTCCCAACATTATCCTGTGATATAATGAATCTCCCCATGGAATTTGAAATAAAACCTCTCAAGGTAAGGGACTCTATTACTCCTTTTATTTTCAAGTACATTCATTGTATTATTACTATTAATTTCTTATTTTTGAACTTGGAATATTATTTTACACATTTATTTATTCTTTTTATGACTCTAAATTAAAGAGAGACCACCTCTAATTCTCATTAATACCTTTAATGAACCTTTATGAAAACCTGTTATGAATCCAAACTTATTCATATATTTTTCACCTAGAACTATTGGGTTATGAATACCATTCCCCATTAAAAATCATGGGTATTATCCTTGTTTTAAATACCAATATTTGATTGTGGGAATCTGTAAATGCAAACCAATCTCTTTAATAATGGCTTTAAATGTGATTAACAACGTTCTTCTGTTGGATGATATATATGTCACAAAAATGGATGACCACAATATGAATGTGACATGTTGTCCTAGAATTATATAGCCCTAAAATTCATTCGGTATTGTTTTTATCTCATTATATACCTTGTATGTCAACATGTGTATGTCCTAATAATACTATGTTATGTTTTCTCAATGGTTATCCATAAATTATGATTAGGATTTTAGTTTTAATGTGGTTTACAAATTCCTACGATGAATTTATGTCATGGTATTCTCAGAATACTCCCATAATTGGATTTATATCTCACAAATGTTTTTATGTAGGCTCCTTCTTATACTATGAGGTCTTACAACATATGTGAAATTTAAAGGCAATTTAAGAAATTTAAAATAATTTCATTGTATACTTGTTTAATATTTTTGTGTTTTCTTTCTAATTACCCAAATACACAATCCCTCAAAATATTTTGGCACTGTATTATGGTATCATTATGTAATATTTCATAAATTAAAGTGTATGAAACTAAGGGGTTTTCATTTTTGATATATAAATATGTTCTAGTTGTTTTTTGGATTATTATTATAATTACATAGCAGAATCATTATGTTTAATACCAAATTTAGGAAATCATCTATATATTTCTGTAATTTATGGAGATTGTGATTTCCATGAAACAAAATATGAGTTTGGATACTAAAATTGGATGTTGATCATGAAATGGTGTACCTATGGGTAATGACTTGTAAAAGGGTATATGAAGTATTAAAAAAATTGTCACCTAGTGAATGAAAATGTGTCCTGCCTACAAATCAAATTAGACACTCCTGAGGTATATTATTTGGTATATTCACAATTTCTATACAATACATTTGTAAGGGAAAAACATTCCTAGTAAATATTATAAAAATAAATATATCTTGGCTAAATTAGACTAAAACTTTACAATTCATAGGTTGTGCAATATATTCTATTTATGATTTTTCTCTTTAGTGTTCAAATATTCCCATTATCTGTTTATTATTTTGGAAATTCACATCTCCAAATTTCCATTTTTTTAGTCAATGGATATAAATAGAAGTAAATTAGACAAAAAATAATGTTATGAGGAATGTGATGACATCCCCAATGAGATAGTAATGACCTAGACCCGATCAGCCACCCGAACAGTGCTAAACGGGTCAGGTGCTAATACATTTTGCACACCACCCTGAACACCAAAGGCTTCCGACTAGCAGTGAGGGTCTTATATGTATGGTGAGGAGGATATACCATATAAAAGGATAATAATAATTTTATTGTTCTAATTTTCACAATAAATATGTAGTGAATGAAATGACTCAACAGACTCGAACTGGACCTGCCGAGCAGAAGCACATTCAATATCAATAAACAGTGGAAGTAATAAATATAAACAACAGAAACAGAAATAAAAACAGATACATACTGATCATTTTTTACTACTACTAGACAATAAAACATTCATCCAATGTAGTTCATACATTCCTGAACATAAAAAGGTCCCAATGGATAAAAAATTGTACTTACATAACAAATAATCATGCTAACACAGGGAAGGAAACAAAAAAAGATAAAATCTAGCTAGGAAAGACCTCAAGGTCCATACCATCTCAATGAAATAGAAAATGTACCCCAGCTCCTAAATCTGGCCTCTTTCCTACATGAAAATCCAAAAAGTCTACATGCTTCTTAAAGGGCCCCTGCAAGGTGTTGGATGATTCTCTGTTGGATTCCAGCCAACGGTGAATACCTAATATAAGTGTTTCAGAAACCATGCATTTATAAGGAAAACAACAAATAGTATGATGCACAAATAAACACCTATTCTATTGGTTCTCATCAGACACCATGGAGTGTCACCGGCTTCAGCCAACGCCGGAATCTCTGTCGTGTTACTCGACACCATGTACCCACTGACACCATGTTTTACAAGTACCGACGTTCTAAAGGAATGCCCAAGAATAGTAACCAGACACATTGTGTCTCCAGACATCTCATGCATCAAGTACCGACATCCTGAGGGAACACACAATAAGTAACCTAGAGGAATAGCAATGCACGTCCCCAAACAAATTACTAGAGATACAACTATGTATTACCTCAAATAAATAGACGTTGGGGGCAATGATACCTTCCATAAAATCAAGTAACCGAATGGATAGCGATATCCTCGCTCATATAAGGAACTAGAGAGATAGTGATACCTGCCCTCAAATAACGGTGAGTCTCTTCCCCCAACCTGATAGCCTCAATGTTATCCCCTGGAGGCCCCACACCTCCCACATGGCTTCATAAGCAAGAACCCCAACCAAAGTACATAAAATGCAACTACGAGGTCCTCTACCCACACGAGTGGTAAAAACCACCTCATCATGGAGTATCTCTGCGTGTACACTACTTAATGTTCTAGGTGAGTGGTAGTCACCAAAATAACAACTAAGCCACCACACATCTGACACCTCTTGTCACTATGACCATGCCGCTCATGTCTGACTTCCTTACAATCCATGTACTTTGGCCATGCACAACCTGACAGTCATACTGCCTCAAGTCGATGTCTATGATGCCCAATCCAATTGTCAAAACCACCCAATGTAACCATTGGAAAATCCCAACCTACAATCATAATTGCTCAACATTATCAATCACAACCCGAAGGTTCTAGTATATGCAATTCTGTAATTACATATATAACAAATTTAAATAGAACATGTAAACATGAAAACCAATTAAATAGATGAATTACACTTAGAAATGGTTGTCCCATACTGGAACTAAGGCTTCAAAGGTCTCCAATAATTAATATCAATGTTTATATAACTGATCCTAACAATTTAAACCAATAAAATTCATGTATTATAATTTTGGAAACCCTGACCAAAATGCCCTATGTGGGAAACAACCTCTCGCCCGGCCGTACTGAATCAAGACAGGGAAAAGGGCATACCAAAAGGTATCCCATAGGTCTAATAAGAAATTTAAATAAGTAGTATCAGATAAATTAGGGTCTCTCTCAAAATAACTTAAAACACAGTGAAGGTCGTGCTACCCAAAAGAACACAAAAACACAAAAATAGGTACACACCACTGACTTTTATGGTTTGTTGAAATCAAACCTTCACCAAAAGCACTCCAAAATAGTGAACGCCTCCTTGAAACTGCCTAAAAAATCATTCCCTAACATCGACAAGCTCATCCATTAACACATAAAGGCAACACAACCCTAGATCTACTTGTAGACCTAGTAGATCTATGAAACTAAGAGAGAGGGAAAAGAAGTCCTAGAGTTAACCAAGGAGGAACCAAGAGAATAGACTTACTTGAGAAGAACCAACCTCAATCCACCTAGAATCCCCTTCAATTTTCCTCTAAAATGGACCAAGGAGCTCCCCCAACCTCAGAAAACCAGAACTCCCATGTCAGCCATGAGTGGGAGGAGGAATGATGGGTGAATAGAAAATCCCTAGTGGCTAGGAACCTAAAAACCCAAACATTAAGTTGTGACATGGTTACTAAATACATTTTGGAAAACCCTATTCCATCTTTGTGGTTACCGCTATGTAACACCCGAGACTTTTATGTTATATAAATCATCAAAGGAATCTTTTTCTACACAACACTTGCTTGGCTTGCTTTACACGCAATCACGACCTTCCTCGATAGTTTGCGTCGTACGCAATACCGAGTTTCACTAAACAACAATATGCTATTAAAACTAGCCGTTATGAATAGTAATAACCACTTTTTGAAAATTTATAAATTTTATTTTTCAAAATGGACTTCATTTTTGGACTCAGAATATCGAAATTAGCCTAGGGTGAAATTTTGGTATTTTTCTGAAAACTTTCAATTTTTGATGAATAGTGAAACCACTAAGTGGTAGGTTAAAAATGGAATTTTGCATAAAACTTAATTTTACCGCTTCTGTGAATGGAATTTCGAAAATCCGAGAGACACGGTTAATATCAAGGACTAAAATGTGGTTCAATGAGATGAAAATAATTTTTTGGTGAATAGTAACTTTTTACTTTTTTTACCGCGGTTAATAGTAAATAGGGTAACTAATGGTAAATATGATATTACTATTACCCTAACACATGTCCTAATTCTATTGGACAAGTGTAATTCGACCAAAAACAAACTTAGGAATAAAATATGACCATTTAGGCCCACTTGGATTAGATTAGGACATTTATTATTAATTTATTTAAAGAAGGGTTAAAATAGTTAAAATCAATGTTTAATAAGTAAATCATTTTTAATATGGGGTTATACATAAGATAAATTCGATTGTAAATATTCATTAGAAAGCTAAAACGAGTTCCTACATGATGGTATTTTATTTGTAATTTTTAGACATCAAATAATTTAATTTATTTATGACACAAAGATGATGCAGTAATTATCTTATTAATGAAATATTGACAAAATTGATAATATAAACACCAAAATAAATGTAATTTGAGACTTTTTATGAATTCCACTAATTTTATAGGTTACTATGATATATTATTGTTGATTTAATCAACTTGTTTTGAACATATAATTCTGTTATGACTTTCACAAAAATCATATATCAAATAGTGTCAAAATTGACACAAAATAGTTTTTAAATCAAATATTATATTATTAATTGTTATTTTATTCCTAAAAATCTAATGTTCGGCCAAATGACTTAGATAAAGATATATATATTAATAATAAACAATTTGGGGTTCGTTTGGCATGTTATAGTAAGTGTATTAACCATATAGTGAAAGAAAACAAAAAGACACGGTAAAAGTTAAATTAATTAACTTAGAGTTAAATCTAATTGATAAGGTTAAAATAATACCCTAAACTTGTCTAAATCCTATTGGTTGATAGGATTTCGACCCATCCCCTCTTTATCTTTGAAATAAGACTCTTTGGAACCATTATAAACCGATTTTGACTTTAATATAAAATTTTGAGATATTCCTAAGGTGCCCCTCTCCTCCCTTATAAAAGGGCACCACCTCCCCCTCCTCCTCACACCAATTTGAGCACTCAAGCTCGGCCAACCCCTGCCATTTTCTCCTCCCCACTTCCCTAGAATAATCCTAGAGGTCCTGGTCTTCTCCAAAGACCAATCTTAGTTCCTTAAGTGGAGGATTCAAAGAGGCGTTCCAAAGAAGAGGTAATATTCATTACCGATCTTTTCAATTTCTTTCTTCTTCAACTTCTTCTTCTTTAGTTGTTTCATGATAAAGTAATAACATCAGTATTACTTACATACTGATATGTTATTATAAATATGAAACAACCCTAAATTACCTTCTATCCATCCTACGGAAAAAATGAAATCACCGCGCGTGCGTACGTACGGAATACCGTCTCCACGCCGTGGTGTAATCTATTTTCCACCATCACCTTACAAGGATGGGTATAATAGTGTAATAAGTAACTATATATGATTATTATGAAGTAATATTGATATTGAAATAATACATATATACTCCAATACAATTCCACGATCATAGGAACGATATCATCACTCGTGCGTACGTACGGAATACCGTCTCCACGATGTGATGCGACTCGTTCTACATGATCTTCATTTCATAATTATTATATAAATGAATTGAATGAATGAATATGGTATATACTACACTAATACCATTCTGGAAATTAATTATCTATAACCTAAAGATAAGAATAAGAATTTATTCGACAAAACACGCATAAGAACAAAAAGTTATAAAGACCCGAGTAACAAGTAACAATGAAATATTACTAACAAGAAGCTAATAATATGACCATATATGATATCATATAAATATGTATGATTCTGGAATAAGTCAATAACATTATTTAAACCATTATACAGGAGCTTCGGACACGTACAAAGCTAATCGGACCTAAGGTAAGGGAAAATATCACAATCTCACTTTTATCCGAGATTGTTTTTACTTTGGTAATTACTGGGGTGTATTTTATCATCCACATCCATGTTCCCTCGATATGTAATATTATTTCCTTCCTTCTACAATAGTTTATATCCAATTTTACCCTTCGGTAAGTTTTTTTGTAAAAGATATGAAAGGAATCTTTTGTCGTTTTTCGTACGAGGTACTTTTTGACTTTTCCGACAAAAGTTAGAAGAATGTTTTTTTAACTTATACGGCATGAATGGATTTTTAAAACATTATTTCCAAAAAGCTTCCTTTACAAGTTTTCAAGTTTATTTTTAATCAACTTCTTTTATTTTAAAGTTGTATGACATGTTATGAAAGGAAAAATGTTTTTGAAGAAGAAAGGATATTTTCCTCAAGAATGGAGTTCAAGTGTTTTATCAAAATTATTTTCCATCTAAGATAATAAAGGGTTCTGTTTTATCCCTGTTATTAAATTGATTTGATCATGTTATGATGGAATTATTTTTATGGATTCCTTTATTTTATATGAATTGATTTATGATGTCATGATGTTTCAAGAATCCCATTTTTTTTACATGTGTTATACGATGATGTATGATTTATGATTATGTGGCACACATAAGAAAGGATTCATTATAAGATGGGTGGGACCTATATCTCCCTCCAATTCATTGGGTAATGATTTTATATCTCATGAGATAGACATGGCTGGAACGGAAGGTTATTTCGGTTCAGTGATACAGGACTGAAACGAGGAGTGAACTCGGTTCAGAAAGGGACTTTGTCCACTAAGATAGTCTTGGCAATGAGTCATGACTAACAAGAAATGATTTTCCATGATTATGTGTGCATGCCACAAAGTTTCAAGTTTTATGTTATGGAGATCTCATTTTCACTTCTATGATTTATTCCATGTTAAGATATTATGATCTCTTTTGCAGGTTTTGATTTTCAAAATGATATGATATGATTTTTATTTCCTTTATTTTCCCTTGCTGAGCATTTGAGCTCACCCTTTAATGTTTTCTTTTCCCCAGGTCAGGAAGATGGATATTAAGCAGAATATGCTAAAAGGGACCCTAGATATGATGAAATAAATGGGAGACACTGTAGAAGATTTATGAACCAGTTGTTTATGTTTCCCAGTTTCTAAAGACACTATACCTATACGGTCCTTTGTGGTTTTGTCATATGTTGTAATAAGTGTGCTTCAATTTTGAAGTATTAACAATGTATGTAAAGTATGGGTCGTTATAGTTGGTATCAGAGGAAAGGTATAGTCATCCTTTGGAAACTAGGATGTGAAAGCCTTAGTAAGAACCCTAAGGATAAGTCTAAGCATAGAACACAATCTTAGTGTTTTAGAAATGGCCTTGAATAACCTAGGATAAGACCTTAAGCATGAAAATTTTATTCTTGAATTATGTGGATTCCTATTATAATTAGTGTTGCTCACACTATTCTTCTTGGTTTTAGTCAATGGCTGGAACCCGAAGGAACCGTGTTAATGCGGAATGCGATGGGCAATGCAATGATTGTCCCCCTGAGCAACCAAACGATATGGGAGCTGGAATGCAAAATCTTGTAGCCATGCTCACACAACTTTCTCAAGCTATGAATCATGCAGGATTTCCAAACGAACAAAGGAGGGAGCAACATTCTGTTGAATCCTTCATGAGGCAGCGTCCACCTTCTTTCAGCGGGTCTACTGATCCATTAGTTGCTGAACAATGGATTAGTACTACTGAAAAGATATTTTCAGTTCTTCAATGTTCTGAGCATGATAAAGTCATCCTAGCAGTGTATCGTTTGGAAGGAGATGCGGATCAATGGTGGAATCTTGTTAAGAATACAAGGCAAAGAGATGAAATTGAGTCTATGGAATGGGACGAGTTCAAGAACTTATTTTTCAATAAGTACTTCCCTCGTATTCTCCGAACAATGATGGAGAAAGAGTTCCTTGAACTGAAGCAAGGGGATGATGAATCTGTTAGTACCTATGAAGCAAATTTTACAAGACTTGCAAGGTACGCTTCTGGTATTATTATCCAACCTGAGAGTAAGATCGATCGATTCTTTAGTGGCTTAAAACCAAGTCTTCGAAGGGCGTTAGCCATAAGGGACTTCAATAGCTATGAGGAAATCGTTCGATGTGCTCTCAAAGTCGAGATGGAGATTGGAGTAACCCATCAGTCACATGGGTTTGATAAGAAGAGGAAGATGGAATTCAAAGAAAAATCTAAAGAGCACACGGAAAAGAAGATGAGCTTTTCCTTATGCTCAAAGTGTGGAAAGAAACATGGAGGGAGTTGTCTTAAAGGGACAAGTAAATGTTTTAAATGTGGAAAGGAAGGCCATCGGGCATTTGAATGCCGTGATAATGGGAAGCAGATGTCTAATGATGCAAACAAAGGAAGGGATACACAGAATGAACCTACTACACTTCAATGTTTCAAGTGCAAGGAGATGGGGCATTATGCCAATCAATGCCCAAATCCAAGGGTTGATGATGATGGTCGACGTCAACAAACTCTTAAGGCTAAAGACAAAGGAAAGTCACATGCAATTTCTATCAGCGATGTGGAGTACGATAACGATGTGGTGAAAGGTACACTTACCATCCACTCTAAAGTAGCAAATGTTTTATTTGATTCTGGATCCACCCACTCTTTTATTTCTGAAGTCTTTTCTAAGGGTATCACCGTATTACCTCAACAATTAGATGTTGAGTTAGCTGTGACAACACCTAATGGCACATCAATCGTATCAAAAGTTTATAATTCTTCTCCGATCGAAGTTTGTGGGAAAGTGCTTCCTGCAAATCTTGTGATCCTTCCTTCAGTGGAATTTGATGTGATTCTTGGCATGGATTGGCTTTCTCTACATGGAGCTCATATCAATTGCCAAAGAAGGGAAGTCACATTTCATATTCCAGATCAATCTACGATCGTCTATCGATGCAAGGATGAATATAACCTTCCAGTGGAAATTTCTTCCATCTTATGGGTCTTGATACCACTAAATGAAGGTTATTTATCTCAAATGGTTGGTGAGAAACTCACGATTAAGAATATGCCCATTGTACGGGAGTTTGATCATGTCTTTCCAGAGGAATTGCCGGGTCTTCCACCAAATCGTGAAGTTGAGTTTTCAATAGAACTCGTACCGAGTGCTTTGCCTATTTCAAAGACACCTTATAGAATGGCCCCAATTGAGTTGCAGGAATTGAAGAAGCAACTCCAAGAGAATCTTGATAAGGGATTCATACGCCCAAGTGCGTCACCTTGGAGAGCACCTGTTCTATTTGTTAAGAAGAAAGATGGATCAATGAGACTTTGCATTGATTATCGAGAACTTAACAAGATCACTATCAAGAACAAATATCCTCTCCCACGCATTGATGACTTATTTGACCAACTACGCGGAGCTCAATACTTTTCCAAGATTGATCTTCGTTCAGGGTATCATCAATTAAGGGTCAAAAGGGAGGATATACCAAAGACGGCTTTCCGTACGAGGTATGGACACTATGAATTTATAGTGATGCCATTTGGTCTTACTAATTCCCCTGCTATCTTCATGGATCTAATGAATAGAGTCTTTAGAGACTATCTTGATCAATTTGTGGTAGTCTTTATAGACGATATTCTTGTCTATTCAAAGAGCAAGGAAGAGCATGAAGATCACTTGAGAATTATATTGAAGACCCTGAGAAAGGAGAAGCTTTATGCCAAATTTACCAAGTGTGAATTTTGGCTTCAAAAAGTTGCATTTTTGGGTCATATAATCTCAAAAGAGGGGATATCTGTGGATCCAGCAAAAACAGAGGTTATCGAAAGATGGTCAAGACCAACAACAGTAACTGAGATCCGAAGTTTTCTTGGTTTGGCTGGATACTATCGACGTTTTGTAAAAGATTTTTCACGATTATCTAATCCACTCACCAAGTTGACTTGAAAAGGAGTTAAGTTTGTCTGGACAGAGGAATGTGAAGAGAATTTCAAGGAGTTGAAAAGAAGGTTATCCAGTGCACCTGTGCTCACACTACCTTGTAGTGGAGAAAGGTTTGTGATCTACAGTGATGCATCCAAGAAGGGATTGGGGTGTGTTCTTATGCAAAATGATATGGTAATAGCTTATGCCTCACGGCAGTTGAAAATCCATGAGCAAAATTACCCAACACATGATTTGGAGTTGGCTGCGGTAATCTTTGCATTAAAGATTTGGAGGCATTACCTTTATGGTGAAAGGTGTGATATTTATACTGATCATAAAAGTTTAAAGTATATTTTCACACAAAAGGAGTTGAATATGCGTCAAAGAAGATGGTTGGAGCTAATTAAGGATTATGAATGCTCAATCCATTACCACCCTGGGAAAGCAAACAAGGTGGCAGATGCATTAAGTCGACAAGACCATGCTAGTTTATCCATGATGAGGATCACAAAAGATCCAATATTTATGGATTTAAAAAGGATGGATCTTGGAATTATAATGGAAGGGGAAAAATCTTATCTTTCTCAAATGAATGTTCAACCATCTATACATGTGAAGATTAAAGAGGCACAGAAAGAAGATGTCGAGTTACAAAAGAAGGTGAGAAATGTTCCTGAATTCAACCTTGATTGTGATGGGATAATAAAGTTCAGGAATCGGGTTTGCGTTCCTCCCATCCCCGAATTAAAGAATGAGCTGCTGGATGAGGCTCATAGTTCATCATTTTCTATTCATCCTGGAAGCACGAAGATGTATAGGGACCTGAAAGAGTTCTTCTGGTGGGATGGCATGAAAAGAGATGTTTCTGAATATGTCTCTCGATGCTTGGTTTGTCAACAAGTTAAAGCTGAGAGACAGAAGTCTAAGGGGATGTTACAACCATTACCCATACCCGAATGGAAATGGGAAAACATCACTATGAACTTTTTCACAGGACTTCCTAAAACATCCAAAGGCAATAATGCTATCTGGGTCATAGTTGATCGTCTTACAAAGTCTGCACACTTCATTGCTATTAGAGAGGATTTCTCTCTAGATCAGCTTGGCAGGATATATGTAAAGGAAGTGGTGAGATTGCATGGAGTACCACTTTCTATTATATCTGATCGAGATCCGAGATTTACCTCGAAGTTCTGGCGAAGTCTTCAGCATACTCTGGATACAGAGTTGAGTTTCAGCACTGCTTATCATCCCCAGACAGACGGTCAGTCTGAGAGAACAATTCAAACCCTAGAAGATATGTTGAGAGCTTGCTCTATGGATTTCAAAGGAGGTTGGGATCAACACCTACCTTTGGTGGAATTTTCTTATAATAATATCTTTCACTCCAGTATTCAGATGGCTCCTTATGAAGCTCTCTATGGAAAGAAATGCAGGACTCCAACTTGCTGGGATGAAGTTGGGGAAAGAAAGCTATTAGGACCTGATCTCGTTGATGAAATGGCAGAAAATGTTAGATCTATTCAACAACACATAAGAGCAGCTCAGAGTCGACAGAAAAGTTATGCCGACAACCGAAGAAAAGACCTAGAGTTTGAAGTGGGCGATAAAGTGTTCTTACGAATATCTCCCTGGAAGAGGGTTATGAGATTTGGAAAGATGGGGAAGTTGAGCCCTAGATATATCGTTCCTTTTGAAATACTGGATCGTGTTGGGAAGGTAGCTTACCGATTGGCGCTTCCACCGAATCTCTCTCAAGTTCACGATGTGTTCCACGTATTTCTCCTGAGAAAGTACATACCAGATCCTTCACATGTACTCAGCTCAGAAGTTGTACCGCTGGAGCAAGATCTTTCTTATGAAGAACAACCGATAGAGATTATGGATCGTAGCGAAAAAGTCCTACGAAACAAGACCACTCGCTTGGTGAAAGTTTTATGGAGGAACCACCAACTTGAAGAAGCTACATGGGAGCTTGAGGATATGATGAGGGAGAAGTATCCTCATCTGTTTGTTACAAAGTGACGAATTTCGAGGGCGAAATTCTTTTTAAGGGGGGTAGAATGTAACACCCGAGACTTTTATGTTATATAAATCATCAAAGGAATCCTTTTCTACACAACACTTGCTTGGCTTGCTTTACACGCAATCGCGACCTTCCTCGATAGCATGCGTCGTACGCAATACCGAGTTTCACTAAACAACAATATGCTATTAAAACTAGCTGTTATGAATAGTAATAACCACTTTTTGAAAATTTATAAATTTTATTTTTCAAAATGGACTTCATTTTTGGACTCAGAATATCGAAATTAACCTAGGGTGAAATTTTGGTATTTTTCTGAAAACTTTCAATTTTTGATGAATAGTGAAACCACTAAGTGGTAGGTTAAAAACTGAATTTTGCATAAAACTTAATTTTACCGCTTCTGTGAATGGAATTTCGAAAATCCGAGAGACACGGTTAATATCAAGGACTAAAATGTGGTTCAATGAGATGAAAATAATTTTTTGGTGAATAGTAACTTTTTACTTTTTTTACCGCGGTTAATAGTAAATAGGGTAACTAAGGGTAAATATGATATTACTATTACCCTAACACATGTCCTAATTCTATTGGACAAGTGTAATTCGACCAAAAACAAACTTAGGAATAAAATATGACCATTTAGGCCCACTTGGATTAGATTAGGACATTTATTATTAATTTATTTAAAGAAGGGTTAAAATAGTTAAAATCAAAGTTTAATAAGTAAATCATTTTTAATATGGGGTTATACATAAGATAAATTCGATTGTAAATATTCATTAGAAAGCTAAAACGATTTCCGACATGATGGTATTTTATTTGTAATTTTTAGACATCAAATAATTTAATTTATTTATGACACAAAGATGATGCAGTAATTATCTTATTAATGAAATATTGACAAAATTGATAATATAAATACCAAAATAAATGTAATTTGAGACTTTTTATAAATTCCACTAATTTTATAGGTTACTATGATATATTATTGTTGTTTTAATCAACTTGGTTCGAACATATAATTCTGTTATGACTTTCACAAAAATCATATATCAAATAGTGTCAAAATTGACACAAAATAGTTTTTAAATCAAATATTATATTATTAATTGTTATTTTATTCCTAAAAATCTAAGGTTCGGCCAAATGACTTAGATAAGGATATATATATTAATAATAAACAATTTGGGGTTCGTTTGGCATGTTATAGTAAGTGTATTAACCATATAGTGAAAGAAAACAAAAAGACACGGTAAAAGTTAAATTAATTAACTTAGAGTTAAATCTAATTGATAAGGTTAAAATAATACCCTAAACTTGTCTAAATCCTATTGGTTGATAGGATTTCGACCCATCCCCACTTTAGCTTCGAAATAAGACCCTTTGGAACCATTATAAACCGATTTTGACTTTAATATAAAATTTTGAGATATTCCTAAGGTGCCCCTCTCCTCCCTTATAAAAGGGCACCTCTTCCCCCTCCTCCTCACACCAATTTGAGCACTCAAGCTCGGCCAACCCCTGCCATGTTCTCCTCCCCACTTCCCTAGAATAATCCTAGAGGTCCTGGTCTTCTCCAAAGACCAATCTTAGTTCCTTAAGTGGAGGATTCAAAGAGGCGTTCCAAAGAAGAGGTAATATTCATTACCGATCTTTTCAATTTCTTTCTTCTTCAACTTCTTCTTCTTTAGTTGTTTCATGATAAAGTAATAACATCAGTATTACTTACATACTGATATGTTATTATAAATATGAAACAACCCTAAATTACCTTCTATCCATCCTACGGAAAAAATGAAATCACCGCGCGTGCGTACGTACGGAATACCATCTCCACGCCGTGGTGTAATCTATTTTCCACCATCACCTTACAAGGATGGGTATAATGGTGTAATAAGTAACTATATATGATTATTATGAAGTAATATTGATACTGAAATAATACATATATACTCCAATACAATTCCACGATCATAGGAACGATATCATCACTCGTGCGTACGTACGGAATACCGTCTCCACGATGTGATGCGACTCGTTCTACATGATCTTCATTTCATAATTATTATATAAATGAATTGAATGAATGAATATGGTATATACTACACTAATACCATTCTGGAAATGAATTATCTATAACCTAAAGATAAGAATAAGAATTTATTCGACAAAACACGCATAAGAACAAAATGTTATAAAGACCCGAGTAACAAGTAACAATGAAATATTACTAACAAGAAGCTAATAATATGACCATATATGATATCATATAAATATTTATGATTCTGGAATAAGTCAATAACATTATTTAAACCATTATACAGGAGCTTCGGACACGTACAAAGCTAATCGGACCTAAGGTAAGGGAAAATATCACAATCTCACTTTTATCCGAGATTGTTTTTACTTTGGTAATTACTGGGGTGTATTTTATCATCCACATCCATGTTCCCTCGATATGTAATATTATTTCCTTCCTTCTACAATAGTTTATATCCAATTTTACCCTTCGGTAAGTTTTTTTGTAAATGATATGAAAGGAATCTTTTGTCGTTTTTCGTACGAGGTACTTTTTGACTTTTCCGACAAAAGTTAGAAGAATGTTTTTTTTAACTTATACGGCATGAATGGATTTTTAAAACATTATTTCCAAAAAGCTTCCTTTACAAGTTTTCAAGTTTATTTTTAATCAACTTCTTTTATTTTAAAGTTGTATGACATGTTATGAAAGGAAAAATGTTTTTGAAGAAGAAAGGATATTTTCCTCAAGAATGGAGTTCAAGTGTTTTATCAAAATTATTTTCCATCTAAGATAATAAAGGGTTCTGTTTTATCCCTGTTATTAAATTGATTTGATCATGTTATGATGGAATTATTTTTATGAATTCCTTTATTTTATATGAATTGATTTATGATGTCATGATGTTTCAAGAATCCCATTTTTGTTACATGTGTTATACGATGATGTATGATTTATGATTATGTGGCACACATAAGAAAGGATTCATTATAAGATGGGTGGGACCTATATCTCCCTCCAATGCATTGGGTAATGATTTTATATCTCATGAGATAGACATGGCTGGAACGGAAGGTTATTTCGGTTCAGTGATACAGGACTGAAACGAGGAGTGAACTCGGTTCAGAAAGGGACTTTGTCCCCTAAGATAGTCTTGGCAATGAGTCATGACTAACAAGAAATGATTTTCCATGATTATGTGTGCATGCCACAAAGTTTCAAGTTTTATGTTATGGGGATCTCATTTTCACTTCTATGATTTATTCCATGTTAAGATATTATGATCTCTTTTGCAGGTTTTGATTTTCAAAAAGATATGATATGATTTTTATTTCCTTTATTTGCCCTTGCTGAGCATTTGAGCTCACCCTTTTATGTTTTCTTTTCCCCAGGTCAGGAAGATGGATATTAAGTAGAATATGCTAAAAGGGACCCTAGATATGATGAAATAAATGGGAGACACTGTAGAAGATTTATGAACCAGTTGTTTATGTTTCCCAGTTTCTAAAGACACTATACCTATACGGTCCTTTGTGGTTTTGTCATATGTTGTAATAAGTGTGCTTCAATTTTGAAGTATTAACAATGTATGTAAAGTATGGGTCGTTATACGCTATCTCTCTCAGGGACATCACACGGCTTGCCCGCATGGTTTGAAAAATTATGTGCCACATGTGAAGACACCACTGTCAAGGGTGCATAATTTCATGGGCTGGGTGCATGGTTTTTTCAAACTGGGTGCCAACCATGCGCCCCTATACGCCCTCCACAACTTTGAATGTTTTTCCATGATTCTCACTATTTTCTCAGAACAAGCAAAAAATTCAAATATGGTTGGGATTTTGACCCGTTCTAAAATCCTGGGTTCTTACAATCTCCCTACCTTAAAATAGATTATCCCTGAGCTATCAAATGAATCTCACAGATTGAACTGAACATACCACACTTATCATATCATCCCATACATCCCCAATCACGAGGTTCTGGCTAAATTCCTCAAGGGGCTCCCCACCTTAGGAATCACCTTACTCGGTCTCAACCTGACAAAACACAGATCAAGCAATGTTTTGATGATATTTTTTTGGACACATGGTCCTCTCGTGATGCATCGTCACCCCTACGCCTCATTGGAACCCATGTGCCACATCCAACATCCAATGTATCCTGCACCGCATCGGTGTCTGCCCCCATGAGGACCTGCATCCCATGGATTATCAAAATGAACCTGGTGCATAACACCTCATATAACCTTCATTCACGATGCCCCATGCCCATGACACCTCATGTAACCCGCATCCTCGATTCCCTAATTCCCATGGAACCCCATGTAACCTGTATCCTCGATGCACCTGATGAAATACATCTCATACATACATTTATATAAATATATCACACACCTGATATGGCACCAAACACACTGACTAGAATCTATTCAGTCCACATAGATCATGTGAATCACATGCACTCAAAACGTACATGCCTCTACATGTTAGGAAAAAAGAGAACAAGGAAATCATGGCCACTCCCATGGTGTACCTGTAACCGTCATCATCTCACTAGCCTGATCAGCCTCTGGAAGCTCCATAGCGTGCACCTGGCCGGAAGGCTGACTGCATAGTGCCTGACATCCCCGTGGTGCTTCTCTAGTCTCCAGCTACTGACCCCTCTGCTGGATACCACTGTATTTGTCACGTCCTCTGCGTGTAGCTTAACCTCGACTACCCTCTCCTGGTACCAAACCTAAACCAAATCCAGATGCCACAAATCTGTCCTGGTCCCTGCCTACCGGCTGTCTGAGAAGGATGCATGTAGTTCCTCTCCAGATCTTTGAACTGTCAATAATCAATGCACTCTTTAAGAGGCCAATCGCACTGGGTTTGAACATGTCCTGGCTGTTCAAATTGAATACAAACCAATAAAGAACTGCTACGAGGTGGTTTGGCTGAGTCTGGGGCCTGACCGCCCAGCTGGAACTCATCCCTTCTTCGATTCCTTGTGTACAAACAATCAACTGAGGCCACCACCCGACCAACAAGAGGTATATCCCTCTAATTTCCCTCCTCTATGAGCACCTGATTTACCGCATATGATAAGGATCCTAGATAGATTATTTTTACATGGATCTGCATGGCGTGTCGTAAGCCATCATTAAATAATCTCACCCAAGTCGCATCATCGCTTACCATACTAGGCGCAAAGAGAGACAACTCAGTGAATGTTGCTACATAGTCCACGATGGACATGTCTCACTACTGAAGACTCAAGAACTCCTAATCTCTCTCTTCCCTCAGTGTCTATGGGTAAAAGTGCTAGAAGAACCTAATATCGAAGTCCTTTCATTCCAGTCCCTCGTTCCTGTGATCATGAACCTTAACATCCCAACATAACTTTTCCAGTCCTTGCAGCATGTACGTCACCAGCATGACCCTCCACCCGGGAGGTTTCCTGAGCTAATCGAAGATCATCTGCATTCTCCCTATCCAGTTCATAGCCACCAGTGGACCACCCTCACCCTGAAAAAGAAGTGGGTGCTGCGAATGAAACTCCCATGTCATGTTTGTCATGGCTGGATCTATAACTTGCGTGCCTCTTTCGATCCCTTGCAAGAGACATACCCGGATCACTTGGAACTAATCATCAATGCATGGCCCAAAAGCATCCAAACCCAGTTGTTGTCCTACCTAAACTAGATCCTAAACCTGATCTTGTCCCTAAAACTATACCTACTACTCCTTCTCTGCCTGCACCGGATCTTGAACCAGATCCTACACCTACGACACTGTACCATCTCCCATCAGACACTCCAACTGAGTCACCCAAAAAAGAACCTGCTGAAAGCCATAAATTCTCAGACAACACATATATATGTGTATATAACAATATATATTCAACAGAGATTAGAAATAAGTAAAAGGCATTACAAAACTACCAACCTTACTCTCCCCCGCTACAATGATGCCCCATTGCATCCCAGCCTCATGGCCTCCTTACCTGCCCCTAAATGAGTCATGTATCAAAATTACTTCGGGCCATGCTTGTTCGAACAACCAACACTGCCTCAAATCAACCATCGAGTCTCCCAATCTTGGTTATTAAATTCACTTCAACCGATAGTACCTACCTGCACTCATAAGATCCATACCCAAAAATCATGTCACATGAAATTCTATAAATGTATAAAGCATGGCATAACACATTGCAGTCAACATGAAATTCTATCATAAATTTAACCGATTCACTTTTCAAATCATACATAGCATGGAAATTGATATTATTCAAATGGAATTATCACATTAGAAAGCATACATGATGTTATGAAATTGAAATCCACCTAAAATGTGCATATCAGAAGCCAATCAGACAAGTCTTTCCATACTGGGTCAAGGCCCAATTCTCCCTTACCACCCAAGGTCAGAGGTTACATATCACAATCCATAACATCACACACCATGTGATACACCGAGGTGTAAATCATATAAAATGTAATCTTATCAAAAAGAAAAACAAAAATTCCCACCCCTGGCAACATGGTCCATCCCTCGTACCTAGGGCTACAGGCACCCAAGCACAAGCTAAAAACCTAGTTCTAGTTAACAACATATCTCTAGTATACTGTATCCCAAATAGTAAAACCAGAAGAAATAAAATAGAATCCTCAATCTCATTAGTATCTAGAAAAACACTGCTTCTAAATCCCTATAAAGAACTACCCTGACACAACTTTGTAACGACTCAGACCCAATAAACCACATAAATACTGCTAAAGGGGGCAGGTGATATTACCTTAGGCTTACCTCCGCAAACGACAAAGGCCGCTGAATAGCAGAGAGGGTCTTATTGGTATAGTGGGGAGGCTATACCCCCTTAGAGGATAATAATAATGGTACTGGTCCATGTATAACAATAAAGATGCAGCGGAAGAAATGAGTTAGCAGACTCAAACCAAACCTGAAGAGCAGAAGTACATTCAATTTCAATAAACAGTGGAAGCAATAAATTTATAAAACAACAGCAGAAATAAAGACAATAGAATTCTGATCACTTGTAACTACTACTGAATAATAAAACATGCAACCAAAGTATGTCATACATATCTGAACATAAAATGGCTCCAATGGATAACCAACTATAGATACATATATTATAAGCATGCTAATATAAGGAAGGATAAAATACAAGATAAACTTTAGCTTTGCCACACCACAAGGTCAATACCATCTCAATGCAACAACTAATGTAGCCCAGCTCCAGATGCTGGAATCTTTCCTGCACGTAAATCCATAATGTCTGCAAATGTTTTGAAGGGCCCATGCATGGTGTGAGATGAATCTCAATAGGATACCACCTAACAGTGAATACATAATATATTTTTTTTTTGACCAGGAGTTCATTTATATGGAAAACAGTAAAAAATATGATACACAAATAAACACCAACTCCACTGGTGCACATCGTCCACCATGGAGTGCCACTTAATTCGGCCAACGCCGTAATATCTGTCATGTAACCTGGAACCATGTGCCTCCTGATAGTGCATGTCTCGTGTACTGAGATCTCGAAGGCATGACCATGAATAGTTACCCGACACCTTCTGGATCCTAACACATCGTTCCTCAAGTATCGACGTCCCCAAGGCATGACCAAGTAGTAACCCGGATAAACAACGATGTCCGTCCTCAAATAAATAACCAGGGGGACTGTGATGTCTGCCCTCAAATAAATAGCTGGAGGGACAGTGATACCTTCCCTCAAATCAAGTGACCGTAGGGATGGCAATATCCTCCCTCAATTAAGTAACCAGATGGACATCGATACCTTCCCTCAAATCACAACGAGTCTCATCCCCCAACATGATAGCCTCAAAGCTATCCCCTAGAGGCTCCTCACCTCCCATGTGGCTTAGTATGGCAAGTGCCCCCAACAAAAGTACCTAAACTACATCTATGGGGCCTTCTACCCACACGAGTGGTCAAAACCACCTCATCACATAGTATCTCTTTGTGCACACTACTCAATGTTCTGGGTGAGCTGTAATCACCAAAATAGTAGCTAAGCCACCACACATCTGGCACCTCTTGTTCCAATGACCATGCCACACATGTTTGACGACCTTTCCATCCAAGTAACCCATTCCAATCCCAAACAAACAGTCATACTGCATCCAACCGACGTCCATGACGCCCAATCACATGGTAAAAACCACCAAATGTAACCATGGGCCAAGCCCAACTTATGATTAGAATCACTCAACAGTACAAAGCACAACCTGCAGGTTCCATTATATGCAATTCAGCAATTACATATATAAAACATTTAGACAGAACACAGAAATTGGAAAACCATATAAAAAGATGAATTTCACTAATCAGTGTTGTCCTATAACATCACTGAAGATTCTAAGGTCTCCAATTATTCATATAAAGGTTCAAATAACTAAACCTAATAGTTTAAACCAATACAATTAACGTATTATCATTTTGGAAACCCGGTCTAAAATTCCCCATGTGGGCAACGACCTCTCGCCTGACCCTTCTCAATCATGAAAGGGAAAAGGGCATACCACATGTTATCCCATGTGTCAAATAAGAATTTTAAATAAGCAGTAGAAGATAAATTATGATCTCTCTCAAAATACTAGAAAGTGCGCCGAAGGATGTGATACCCAAAAGACCACAATAACACAAAAAAGAGGTATGTACCACCATCCTATAGGGTTTGGGGAAATGAACCCTTCGCCCAAACGCACTCCAAACACGTGAACACCTCCTCGAATCCAACTCAAAAACCCCTCACTGACATCAACAAGATCAAACATTAACACACAAAGGAAACACAACCCTAGATCTACATGAAACCCTAGTAGATCATGGAATCTAAGATAGAGGCAAATGAAGAAAAAGAGAAAACCAAAGCAGAACCAAGGGAGGATAATTACTCGAGATGAACCAAATTCAATCCACCAAGAAACCCATTATATTTTCCTCCAAAATGATCCAAGGAGCTCCCCCAACGTCAAAAAATCGGAACACCCGTGTGAGCCATGTGTTGGAGGAAGAATGATGGAGAAATGCAAAATCACAAGTGGCCCGGAACCTAAAAACCAAAACATTAAGTGGTCGCATGGTTACCATAGATGGTTTGGGAAACTGTGGGCCAACCATGCGGCTGCCAATGTCTCTCCCATGGATTGCGCGTGGCTTGCCCGCACGGTTTGACAAACCGTGCGCTGCCCGTGTGGAGCCCACTGTCAAGGGTGCACCGTTTCTTGGGTTGGCCGCATGGTTTGTTCAAACAGTGCACCTACCGTGCTCCCATGTACGACCTCAAAAAATTTAAAAAAGTTTCCTAGATTCTCCTAGTTTTCTAAGACCAAACTAAAAATTCCAACAGGGTCGGGATTTTCACCCGTTCAAAAAACCTCGGTTCATATAGAGATTCCCAACCTCATGGTAACAAGAGTCAAGAGCATCGTGAAAATAAATACCCAAATAAAAAAGATTTTGATTAAAAACAAGAATGATGAAAAAAAACCCACACTTCCACAATGAAATGTAATGTTTCAATTTTGTATATTTTTTGTAAAATTATTCCAATGTAAAATGCTTCTCATGATCCCTTTTTCATGAAACAATTATTGAACTCCTTAAAAAAATATGGTATTCCCATTAATTCTATTATAATGAGAAGTTCTTATTGTATTTTTATTACATTTACTTAAGAAATTGTTAATTGGTTGATCTATATCAAAAATTTTAAGCTCGATGTTGAAATATAAGTAATGTAGTGAAAGGATTTAGAAAAAAATGTCTTCAATAAATATTTAACATTCCATCGTGGTTTTTAGATAGAAGGATAGTTTTATGTCATAAAGAAAATGTATGTTGAATGTTTTGGGGTATATAAGTTTAAATTCACATGAATTGTTTCATACAACTCCATCATGTTCATTGAACCGACGATTAATGTTGATTGATTATTACCTTCGCTAAATCTAAATAAAAAATTGATTTATTGATTCAAGAATTTGATATATATGAAATAATTTAATGATGGTCCCCCAATGATGAAATGGATATCATAGATTATCAAGGGTCTCATTAGTTTTATTATATGAAGTGGATGATGGGTTTTAATTTTTTTGGTGAATGGAGAAATCACATCGTGGTAAGAAATTACAATACCCCCTTATTAAAATTATTGAAATAAACATCATAGAAATTTCATAAATGGGAAAAAGAAATGATTTATTTTTGGAATGTAAGGGATGATATCTAGTGAATTACAATTGGATAAACCCACCAATTTGATGGAAGAATGGAATACTCCAAAAAACACTATGCTTGATGATCAATGTTTCAACAAAAAGGAATGAAAAACTATGAAACCCCCCATATTGTGCCACGGGTTGTCGATTATAATCATCAAAAATAACCTTCATTTCCAAGAGTGAATATATGATATTATGGTAACACATCTTAAGAGGTAGATCATTGTTACTAAGTGTTGGGGGGTAAAATATATATTCTTTTAAGGATGGAGAACCTACAATTTGATTCTTGTACATTACAATGAATCATAACAAATAATTTTAGTACAACTATTCAAACACCACCTCAAAAAATGGGAGTTGATATATAGGTCAAAATATATATTGGGTAATATATTCCATCCCATGTGAATATCTTCTCTATGATCGTTATCGGTGGTCTAAATTTCATAGTGATCCTTGTGATTTTTTGGTGAAATTAGAATACATTTTTTGTATTGATTTTACTTTTTTATACACTATATATATATATTATCAGGGGAAGGAAATCGCCCTATATAGTTAATATTACCTTCTGATTCTATGAAAGTGTAAGGATGAGAATGAATATCCTTTGGAATAATCTTATAAAAAAGGGTATTACTTACTGATGATGAAGAATAAATTTTGAAAATTATTTAAACTAAATAAAATACAACCCTTGATGTCATTCCCGATGTAAGAGAATACTCTAATGTCATTCCTGAATATTACCATAATTTTCCATCTAGTTTAGAGGTCGAGTTATTGATCAATATTATAACTAGATATTTTCTATTATCCAATATATAATATAGAATTTCCATTATTGAACGAGTTGATCTGAATATTAATCTACAAGATAATATTGATAAAGGGTTTATACACCTAAGCATTTGAATATGGGGCTTTCTATTCATTATCATAAAAAAGTTTCTGTCTATTTTACTTCAAATTAATTATTTTAAGATTATCATGATCATGAAAAATAAATATTATTCTATTCTACAAATTTATGACGTGTTCAATCAAAATTATATAGCCTAGTACAATCCTATGGTGGACATTTAGTCAAGATATTGTCTTGTAATGGAAAAACAGGACACATCTTGTACAATATTTTATACATTTTATGGGAACAATGTGTTTATTTTATTTCTATATGGACACAAAAATTTCCAAAAAATATTCATGGACATAAGGAAAGTTTATTTAGTATTACCTCAAAAAATTTGTGGTATTATTTATATATGGTTCTCTTATCTACTACAAAAAATGAGGAACATTTTGAGAATATTAATGTTGCACTGAATAAATATTGAAATGAATATTTGAGTTCACTGTATAAGAAATTTGTGTTGATGATGGATAATATTACATTCATGGGGAATGTTGTTCCTAATAAAGAGATATTTGTCGTCTCATTAAAAAAAGTGGAAAAATATGGTTCTTCCATAGAAATATTAGTGATAAATATCAATAGTTTCTTTGTTTTATCTAGTTAAATCCATCAACTGTTTTAGAAACCTACTATGATTTTTGAGCTTAATAACTATGATAACACTAAATAAGATTTTATTTTTATGGACTACCAAATGTTTTGATGGAATAAAAGTATTAAATAATATTCTAATAATTGGGCATGTGGTCATGTTACCCATTAGTGGGGAAGGATTTGTGATCTACATTGATGTGTCCAAAAAAAGGAATTTGTGGTGTACTAAAAAATGACAAGGTGATAGCTATTCCTAGAGCTAATTAAATATCTATGATCATAACCACCTAACTCATGATCTTCGATTGGCTATAGTGACCTACATAGTGATAGTTTATAGAAAATAACCTTATCAGTATAAGTGTTTCATATATATGTATTTTAAATTTTTTATGTATATATTGAATTAAAATGACATTGATATGAGACATAAAAGGTTTTAGTGATATTGATGTATGATAATTTTTAATCCATTACCATCTTTGAGGAATAATAAATGGATATATTCTATGAATATAAATGATTGAGAAACCATTTTCATGATGCAGATTAAAAGGGGTCAAATATACATCAATATTAAAAGGATTGATATGGGAATTATAAAAGGACATTCATCCAACCATTCTCAAATGACTACTTAACCATATATTATTTTGAGGATCAATGAGGCCCAAAAGGTTTATGAGAAGGTACAATGAAATGTTGTGAATATTAAAAATTGTTACATTTAAACAGATGGAGATTTATGGTTTGGAATATTGAAATATGTCCCATAAAAAATGAAATGAAGAGGGATCTTCTAAATGATATAAAAATATAATATTTATGTATTAATTCATGAAGATATATGATTTATAGAGTACTCGAAAAAATATTGGTGGTATATAATGGATTTTTAGATTGTATAATTTATATCCCCAGGACATTTATATCTACAATCCAATTATGATTGATAAAAGTAAAATATTATGATGTATCCTTTTACCATAATGGTATGGAAATGGGAAAACCTATCCATTACTTTTACCGTAGAATTTCCAATGACATTTAAATTGAATAGTGTCATATTGGTTGTAGTCGATCATCGTAAATTGAAAATGAATATAATTTTATTGTTGGAATATATCACTCAGGAAGAACACTCTTAGATATATGTAACCGAATAGGTAAGACATCCTAGAGAACCACTCTACCCTATACCTAACATAAATATATTTTTTTCTTAGATCTTCTAAAAAAGAGTACAATATGCATAGGATATAGTGATGAATATCTTGACTAAATATCACTGACATTTGGATATTAATTCTATGATAAACATACATATTCTCACAGATATACTAATATCTTGATCAATATATTTCCAAGGATGTTTGGATCATCACCTTATACTAGTGGAGATATAATTTTACAATATTTTTTCTTATAACATTAATATCCCAAACCAACATAATACATCACTAAACGAAACACCAAGTCTAGCATGTGTTGTCTTCTACAATTGTTCTTGATTTCCCCCATATGGTGACAAGATCTTGGGAATCAACGTTAACCATTTTTTAATAATTAATTCCAATAAATGATTTATAATCAAGAAAATAATAAATAAAATTTTAAAATGACACATAAATACATTTGACATCCCAGATAAATCAAATATTACATATAAATAATAAAACTAAGCAACATATCTAATCCCTATACATCCTCAAACACCCTTATCTAAAAAGGAAATTTTATCTTCATGCATTCTCCTCCATGCCTCCCACACAGATTATTAACCTCTATCCATAAGAATAAATAACATCTTATAAGACATATGTGATAAATAAGATAATAAAAAAACATCCAACATTGATCTATATGACTATTAAATCCTCTCCTTAACTAATTGTTGCAAAATGTGTTGTCAATTAAAAAACAAAAACCTACATATAAAAGATATAAATATGTATGAGGTTAATCCTCTGTTGGAAAACCAAATATTACCAAATCTAATGTTTGATATTTAATAATATGATCACATTAAATCATGTTTTAAATAAAATAAAGAAAATATATTTATATTTCAATTAAAATCGTGTTTAGTTTATATTTAATAAATATTCCCTTTTAATTTTATTAATGAAAAAAAATTATTATAAAACAATTAAAAAGAACGAGTGGCTTTTTAAAACAAAAATATTGAGAAAAAAATGTCCTAAAACACATTTATATTAAAAATTTATATTATATTAAATTTTAATTTTAAAAAATGCAAAAACAATTTGGAGATTGGAAAACAATATGATTCATGTGTTATTATAATTTTGGGAGAAATATTAGGATGTTGCGAAATTTAAATTTATAAAAACTAATCATGGTAAAATAGCATATGGGTCACTAAGGGAATCAGGGAAATAAATAAATAAAAAAACTAATTTTAGAGACCCTCCCCCCCAATAGTTGATATAGTATCAAATCATTAGGCCCTAGAGTGAGTATAACATTTACTTTACTGGGAAAAGAATGTTGAATGGGAACCCATCCCAAAATATGAACTCCTTTATAAGTACATAGTTTTCCCATCATGATAAAACTATAATACAAGTCATGATATAATATAGTGTAGAATCATTATGTTGTAATATATATCCCAAAACCAATCCCAATCAATGAATAGTCTTAACTAGATTCATGTCACAAATTTTTGTTTTCTGAACAAGAATCAAAAAACATACCAATCATAATCAATCATGATTTTATGTTTTAATATAAAAGGATCGAAGATATCAATTTCATTTTATTTTAGAACCCACACTAAAATCCCCTATTTTGGAATTTTTCTGAAATCCAAAAAAACAATGGCACATAAATTGTAATTCCAATATTCATCATTATAATCATATACAATTACATATATATATTCAATAATTTTCCTAATTTCACATATTCTAATGTGTATTTTTACATACATGCATGGTTATGTGTGTGTGTATCTGTGTCCATGCGTGTGTGTAATAGTGTATCTTAAAAAAAATTATCAAAAATAAATTTTTACAAGTTTGAATTTTTATCCAAAAGAAGAATTTTTATTTCTTAATTAATTATTATAATTTCATGTATTACAAGAAATCCCTAGAAAATGGAAAATGTATAATTTTTATTTCATTTAAATAACTAATCACTATTAATAATATTCCAGTTAACTGTCAAAACCCACTCGGGTATTATATTAATCATTAAAAATACAAAGCAGATGCTTATTAATTTAAAGATGGTAATTTACAAGAGAAATGTTTATCATATATAGCTGAAAAAATAATTGAAAGAAGACTTATGATTTTACATAATCTTTCCATCACAATTTATAAATTTCTTAGTCGTTCAAATACAAATTTCAGATTCAATAGTTAGAGGTTCTATGAATTAAAGAAAAACAATAATCCTTTATGGAATCAAGTAAAAACTAGAATCCATTAAAAATAGTGGTTCATTCCATTAAAAAATGTTACAAAATCAAAAAATAGAAAAACATAAATTAAATAATTACAAATTAAAATTTATCTAAAGAGGAATAATGAAAAAGCCCAAATAATATACAATGTGGGATCAATATCCATAAATAAAAATATCAATAATACACATTCAATCAATAGAAATAAATATTTTCATCCATGATATGTCAAAAAATAAACCCCTAAATCTAGTAGGTTTTTTCCATGGTGTGTGGTCAGTGATGGTTAAGAGAGAAATAACTATGAATGTGAAGGATAATGTAAGGTGAAGTCTTATAATGATGAATTTAACACAAAAGGTATTAAATCCCCATGAAATCATGATTCAAGAGAGATGATAGGAGGAGGAGAGGAGTGGTGAGGCCTCCCCAAGTGTGTGTGATAGTTATGAGAAATTGGAGGGGTCTTTCAACATAAAAAATAATTGTAGAGTAAATTGAAAAATTATATAATTTTTTTTATGACATGGATTATCGTACACCATGGAATCATTTTTTTTCAAAATGTTTTACCTTAATAGAAGTCTTAGGGAGCACAGTACATGTTATAGAAATATTAGATTTACCATCCAACAATAGTTACATCTATATCTTCCTATATACTGATGTTATTTTCTAACCAACACATGGTTCGTCCAAACAATTCACCCACTATGAACATATTTTGAAACTCTAAAATTTTAAACTTTTTAAAAGATTCAATGTAATAATTGATTATGAAATTAAATATAAATTTTAATGAAAATTTAAAATATTATCTGGGTTGATGTGTGACAAATATCCCACCTATAATGCTATCTTTCCCCAGAAAACCATGACTGATTCATATGATAAAATTCAAATGACAAGGTCATACCAATTCAATAAAACTTATTTTAATAGAAACTAAGGAACACTAGAACCACAAAAAAATAAATTTAAAACGAATCAAAATGTAGTAATATGATATCATAAGCACACTTTTCACTAAATGAACTTAAAAACCCATAAGTCATTGTTAGATGATATCTCACTCAAAATAATCATCCACAAGGAACTATAAACAAGATAACTAATTGAAACAAGGATAAAAGAAATAGATATTCTCCCCACAATTTATAAATAATCTAAACAATCAACCTTAACAAATGAAAAATTATATTGTTGATACACAGAAAATGGGTAAAGGAAAGAGGATTGAGACTAATACATGGTATCACCATCGTAAATACCAGTGAAATTAACGGCCAAATGAATATGACTCCACCACAATAGGGACATTGTAACTAGTATAAACTTTGAAATAGAAAGGACCAATATAAATGATCCATAAAAAATTAGAATTTTCATCAACCCAAACTTATAGGCCTCCAAAATATCTAGAGTGACATCATCTTGGAAATAAGAAACCAAGAGAATCCTATTTAGAGAATAAAAGTCACAAACAAAATCACATAATCAAAAAGTTACCCACAGATGATTAGTCATTTCTATCCATAGAATATGGTTGTAGAGGAAGAATCATACAACATTTTAACCAACACACTGAGAACCCAAATAACTAATCTAATAAACAATTCACTTTCTTGGATAAGATGTATATTAGGTGCATCACATTTCCCAGATCGACTAAACACAATCGAGAATTTTATTTACCAATAACATAAAAAAAGATCAACATAACGAATAAAATCCAAATTAAAATAATTTTCATCACTATAAATATCCCATACTTTAATTAATAATATTACATAACATTTAAATATACATATGCATTAATAAATCATAACTATTGAAAAGGCCTTGTCTCTTTAATGTATGAGGTTCATAATATATCATAATTTACTAAAATAGCGAATCATTATTTTTTCTCCATAGTGAGCTCCTAAATTTATCTGAGCTCTTAAAAATAAATTGGAAAACCTATGGAATACATAATGAAATGGGTGATTTAAAAACCCCTATAATTGAATACACATGATAAGGAAACACAAAATTTTGTAAAATGTATAGCATGAAATCATAAAAGAGATGGATCATGAGTAATCACATGGAATCATAAAATAATGGACATGGTATCAAAATAACATAGTAGCATAGGAAATGTTCCAGGAACAAATAATATTATATAAACAATAGTCAATGATAACTTTCTAAATAATATCACAAGGTAGACAAATTCCCATAATGGATTAGGTTTACTCTCCAATTCTGTAAATGGCATCCCATGTGACTATAATATTACATGTTGCAATATATCACCATGTGGGACCAATAATAATAACATGTTTGTTGATTAGGTGTCCCACATAATTCGGGTCACTCAAAAAACATAACAAATGAATTACTAATGAGATAAAATGGGTTACATTATATTGTCTTATATCATAATAAATGTAAATTTCATAATGATGTAATTTTTGAAAGGAAAATAATGATTGTAATGCACCGTCAGTGGAATGAAGATTATACTAGGAATAAATATGATATATATATATATAATTATAATTTTTATGGATTATTTGAAATTTATGATAGATAATGTGATTTAGAGAGAGAATTGATATAACTCATAGATAAGAGTGGGTTAGAAAGAACCCTAACCTCAATCCTGGTAGGTCAAATGGGTTCTTTATATTAATTAATAATAAAATCATGTTAATTTTTTGATTTATTATGAACATTTTTCATGTTTATTAATCAATTTAATTTATTTTTTACCATGTAATATTATATTACATATTCAATCAATTTCATGTCTGTTGTTTTTAGGGTAAACAATTTATATATCCAAAATCACATTGTTATGTTTTCTAAGGTAAAATAGATTAATTTTTTAAAATATATATAATTTTAATAAATAAGTAATTATCATTTTTATACATTAATTGTACTTTGAAAACGTAACATGAAATGTGATTTTGAAAAATGAACTATGTAACAACAATGAATATGTTAGGTCATACGTACTCATGAAAGACGATTTGATTTTTAGATGATCATGAAGAAAATAAGTAAAGAGATATTTTATAATTAATACATTATAATTAAATTTTAAATATTATATTACTTTATGAAATAAGCTCACATATACAGTCTATGTGATAGTGTAAAAAATGCATCATAGCGCTTCGTGAGGCGGTATTTTGCCGCACACATAAACAATGTTATAACTTATTTAATGTATTTTAAGGTAGGAAATTATATGATATATTTAGGTTATTTATATTTTATATTCTCGTAATATATTATTTAAATATAAAGTAAATCCTTATTAACTTCCATATAAATATTATGTAAATAATAAATCACATTGCTACGCAAGGTGGTTGTCCACATTACACACATGCGATGTTATCAAATTCAATATGGAATAAGATTTAATATGATATGTTTGATATAATAACTATTTAATTATGATTATATCTTAATTATAATATATATACCATAAATATATAACTTTATCCACACATAATAAGTCGTTATAAAAATCAAATTATGTCGGTTTACGAGGAGGTAGTCTATGATATGCATAATCACCAGTTTTGTTTCCCATTTGAGGGTAAATGATATGGATGTAGTGAATGAAAATATAAAATAACAACTCTCTATATATAATATAATTTTTTTATTAAATAATTATTTTTTAATAATATTTTAAATAGGGTGAAGAATAAATAAAATATAAGGATCGGTTATGTATGATACCTCCTCCTCCAAAAACCTCTTTTTGTCTGCACACAAAAATCCTTCATAGGATTTCATAATTATGAAAAGCCTTATATGATTTTGGTAGGGAATTATATAACTAATTTTAATATTTTTTTCCCAAACAATTGGTTTCGGAATTATAAAAACAGATAAAAGTTTTTGGTGTTTTATAATTGGGGGAGAAGACACATTGAGAAATTTGGAAATAAAAGAATTATATATTGATTTTAATTTATCCAAGTGGATCTAAAATGGATCATTATAAGACCTCAAAATATAAAGTGATTAAATATACCAATATAAATGTATCTAATAAGGTTTTTGTCATTCTAATCTAAGACTCTTTAGTTTAACCATCTGATGAACAGGGTTTTACATAAAATATTTTCATTAATTTTTACTCTTTTAACTATCAATTAGCATAAAAAAATAATTTAAAATTATTAGATAATATATATTAATAAAATTAAAAATATTTATTAAAATTTTCAAAATTTAAATCATATATGAGGAAGATTAATTTTTAAAATTAAACTGAAAACATTTGTTAAAAATGATTTTTGAAAAATGCATTTTTTTGAACAAGTTGATCGAATAATAACTATATGTAAAATAATTAGAATTAAACAAATTATATATATATATAATCAATAAATTAAATTTAAATCTTTTTCAATATGGGTATTTTAATTAATTAAAATAGAGAAACACTATATCCCTTATTACATTTTTCAGACAAATGTGTTCTAAATACTAATAAGAAAGATGTAATAAAATCATGAAGGAAGTTGAATTAAATTTTATTTTTAAAATTTCATTTGACTAAATAATAAATATAATAAATAGAAATAAAAATGAATGAATAAATTTAATTTTAGTTTTATTAATTTATTTAAAATAAATGACAATTTTATATAAATGTGATTTTTACTATTAACTACAAAAGTATTGATTCCTAATAAATCCCAAAATTCCTACCAAACTGAATATTGATATGATGAATTGGAAAATGATTTTAAATTAATAAAAATGAATTTAATAAATTTTTAAATAAATTATTTTTTTTATTTTCTCAGAAAAAAGAAAAAAATAATTATTTTAAGAAAACATATATTTGATTAATAAAAATACATTTCTTAAAATTGGATGAATAGTTTGTTACCATTTCAAAATAAACATTTATTTTTTTAATTTAATGATGTTTATATTGAGTTATCATCATTTTATTTTTTTATTCAAACGTTTTTCTCTCATTATGAATATGGAAAATTGGTTAGTGGATCTTCTAAGAGTGTCTGGGTCTCGTTCGAGGGCCAATGCTCTAGATTTTGGAATTTAAAACTTATCAACCAGGATAATGCATTTTTGGTGCTAACCCCATTACTCACCCACATGTAGTGTTGTAGTAAAATATAGATGGGAACACTTTATGTTCAGATCGTGAAACTCCTGCTGAAATATTTGTGGTTTTTCAAGTGAATTGAAGTGGGATGTACAGTTCTCCCAAACCATGCACAAAGTGTTTGTCACGACCCCCTCCCACCAAAGATGCCACTCCTGAGCTGGTAATGGTGAAAGGAAGATCATGACCCCCGAGTCCCGCCTCTAGTAGGCCCCGGGTTGGCGACTAGCACAAAGGGTATGAGTTTTCACAAATATGGGAGGCATTACCCATTTTATTATTTTGGATCGGGAAATAGGACAAGTCATCCAACAAAAAGGGAAAAGAACAAGTGTATATAAATAAACCCAAACCAAGCCCACATGCATGTTTAAACAATTTTTATAACATGGTACAAGTACAAGGAAGCTCAAAAGTACAATGCCAAAGAAAACAAGAGAACAACAACTACAACAACTCCAACTGCCTGACTAGTAGGGTCCCACACGGCCCTGGTAGTCCTCCTGGAAACCTGAAAGTAAATGTAGGGTGAGGATACAAGTATACTCAGTAGGGAAACCAAAATCTCTCATGCACAAGTGGGGAGACACCCTAAGGTCCCGTGAGAAAACAGAAGAACCAGAAACTAACAAGGAAAAACTATCCACCCAGCCTCACTGGTCACACTCACCAAGTAACACAAACATGTTTAGAATATATATAGAACAAAAGTATTGGTTACCCCGCACCATTTCCCACTTAATTAGATGCTGATCTTCCTAAAGGAAAACGTCCTGATGCTACCACACTCTTCCCGCCCGCACACACCTGGGCCAAACCACGCATCCCGCCCGCACACACCTGGGCCTCACAACCACGCATCTCGCCCGCACACACCTGGGCCTCACAACCACGCATCTAGCCCGCACACACCAGGGCCAAAACCACTAACCCGCCCACAGACACCTGGGCCTCATCTCGAAGGTTCTTGGGAACGGTAAGCCTACCCGAAGAGTCTTGGGCTAAAGGTCGCCTCAAGCCATCACAACCTCCGAGACCTTCCCGAAGAGTCTTGGGTGTAAGGTCACCTCAAGCCATCATAACCTATGGAAGAAGGAGCAGGAAGGAGCTAGTAACTAAGGGGGAACACCCTCTCCCATAAAATGGGAGTGTTCGGAACTAGGTGCTTGACATGGGTGAGGTGAGACAAAACACAAAGATACAATTATATATATACATATACCAAACACACAGCCCAACCTATGGCTTCTTAAAAAGAGGAACTGAGCATGTGCCACGGCACTACTACCACGAAGCATACATCAACAACCAAACAATCATCCCCCAACCCCATTTAGGTTTTCATGTTTCATGCAATGGTTTAACAAATTATTACTACTGGGAAACTATCATCCAGACAAAACCTTTCACAAACATATCCCTGCCATCCACAACCAAGGTTAGGTAAAACGCAAGCAACCACATGCCATTTTATTTACAAAAGATTATCACAACCATACAACATTCCATCATTCATTTATTTCAAAGTTCCACACATAAAACCCTTTCCAAACACAAATCATTTCCGCATTTGAAAACACCTTTTACTTCAAAACACATTTCATAATCAAAACACTTTTCATAAATAAAGGCATTTTCCACAAAACAACCAAACCACCAACATGTTCATTATTCCAACTTTGTTCAACCCGGGTGATCACACAAGGTTTTCATTCTCATTTAATCAGCCAGTCTTTACGTGCTTATCCATTTTCCATGTTTTAACAAAACTAACCACAAACAATTCAGATATCAATTGCGCACACAAAGGCCACCAACGGTCTTGATTTTCAGTAGGCAAAGCCTTTCAATCCAAAATCACAATCAGAAGATAATGAAACTGGAAGGCAATAGAAACAGAAAAAAACCCCAAACCCTTCTTATCCGGTTATTATCTTTATTTAAAGTTCAACTGCATCCCATGGAACAAAAGAAAAATATCCCACCCCGCATGTTGCACCAAAAAGAGAGACGAAGGTAAACCCCTACCTCAAAAGGTCCCGATCACGTCGCTTCTGACGACGTCCTTCGGTGTCCTCTGCCTTCGCCAAACCCGAAAAACGCCTCCTAGGATGGAAGCTAGAGAAGGAAGGCCGGAAGGAAAGGTGACAAGTCCGGGCTTAGAAGCTTCGTCTCATCGCTACGTTCCTGTGGCCGCTGACAGATCGTAATTCAGAGCTCGGACAAAGAAGTTAGAGGAGGAAGACTTCTTGATCATCCAAGAGTGTCGTCGTGCGAAGAAAAAGAGATTGGTCTGGAAATAATCCGTGACCCTTTCTTATATAGCCAACGAATAGGTAAAACAGTATGCAGCGTGTATTGATGAATACACGGTGTGACTGTACACCTGTTACGTGTTTTGATTGGTTAACACACAACATGTCACGCGGTTTCCACGCGTTTTAATAATAATGATAATTCTATAAATACGTGGTGTTTCGTTGACCCGAGGCATGAGTCATAAAAGTAGCTCATTAATGGTCTTAAAATGACCGTCATAATTTCAGGGTTACACTGTCGCTGATGGATCTTCAATCCGATTCCGTATGAGGGAGATACGTTGGATACAAGATCCCGTAATAATAACAATATTAAATCTATTAATTCATGAGTGTTTCAGGTACCCAATCCGAAAACCCGAAAAAGACATCCATTATTGGACTCATAATTTTCGTCTCGTACTCAGGGTCGCACTGCCACTGACGGTTCGTGAAACCAAGGTCGGACAAAGAAGTTATGGACAAAAAAAGTTTTTTATCAAAAAAATTAATAATAACAATATTTTATTATTATTATTAATCAATTATTTATTTATTTTTCATAACTCCAAAAGCAATCATGTTTTGGAGTCTTCATGGGCGCTATAATTAAGCACCAATTCCTCCTTTTTCATTTATTTTTCCTTTAATTTTATTTCTCTTATTATTATTTTTTTGTTTCTCTCTCCAATCTATTTTTTTCTTTCATGATTCTCTCCCACCACCAAAAGTGGAGCCACCCATTTCTTTTACTCCATGTGGAACGCCCCAAACTCCATCCTCACTTCAAATTTATTATTCAATAAAATTAATAATAATAACACCCATAATTAATGTACTAATTTGATCCCATTAAATTAGTCTACCATGGTTATTAAGTTAAAACCATTCCATTTAATTAAATTGAAATAATTTAATTTACTAACCAAAAATTAAACCCATTTAATTTAATTTACCAATCACACACATATTTCTGTCACCTTTATCATTATTATTTAATTCAATAGTAATAAATCCTCTTTCAATTTCATCAACGAGTCCCCATCATTAACATTAATAATTATTATTATTGACGCCCATTATTTTCATATAATTACTCCATATATCCCATAACATTATATTCACGCATGGTTAGGAACCCCATTCACGCGCCTCATCATGTTATTATTATTATAACAAATTATTATATAATAATACCCTTTTAATGTTATTAACACAATTCCAACTTTAATTGTGGAGAACCGCACAACGCCTCCTGTACAAGGTCACACCCATGCACCCCATGCATTTCATTCCTTTATAATTTATTACATGAGCCTCATTTATTGTAATTTATTACTTTATAACTTATTCCATGCGCCTCCCATCATTTTATTAAATATATTTGATTTTATTTCTTATATTTTACAATGATTAAATTAAAACCATTTTATCTAATTAACACCAAATATTTTCACGCCACCATTATCAATTATTATTATAAAAAAATTATTATTACAACACGTGTCGTGTTTGACCACATCAAATTTTTTTACAAAGAAATGGACCGGAGAGGTCCGGGCCATTACACCAGATATCTCTCAAAACATTATCGTCCTCGAGAATTAAAACCAACCCATAAAAGGGGGAAAGGTCCGAACAACCACCCCTCAAGATACCTCTCAGGCCTCTTTTCATGACAAGAAACAACCGACAACCCTAATTATTTGAGTTAGGAATTCCCTCTCCTATGTCGAGATATTATCCGCTTTAGGCGGCACTGACTCGCCTGTACGGGTTTAATCGCATCCGCATTAATGCCTCTCGATTAAGGACTGAGCCTTCCCACTTCCATATATTAGGATTTTCCAACTTACACTACCCCCAACACCATAAAAAACATCAATAAATTTCCCGAACACATGGCTTGAGGAATTTCTTCTCCCATGTCAAGATATTATCCTCTTTAGGCGGCACTGACTCTCCTGCACGGGTTTAATCGCATCCACATTAATGCGTCTTGATTTGGGATTAGGTCCTCCTCCCCCCACATGTTATGACTCTTCACACACATTTAAAGGAAAGAGGGAAACAACTTAGCATTATAAATTCATGAAAAAAAAAGTTCCAGGCCCAAAGCATGGGCGAGAATGAGTTTCAACAAAGGAGTGTGATGATCTTGAATTTAAACAAAACATAAATGAGAGCATTTAAGTAAAACCGGAAACACCTCTCTTGATCTCTGGACTTGCTAGGGTTTCCACTTCTATTGCATGAAACTGTCTGTGTCCCACTCCTCTACCGTTCTATTGACGTCCAGGTTCCATAGTTGTTCGGTAAGTAGGGAACGCCTAAGCCCAAGTAGTAATGAAAAACTCAAAGTTTTAATTATCATTTTATTTCAATTTCTTTCCGAGAACACCCAAATCAAGTAAAACAAAAACATGATGATGCATGTACCTTCCCTAGGATCTCTACCCTGCAATCAATATAGTCTCACTTGGTCGTTCGATAGGCTCAGAGTCCTTGCATCGGATCACGGGGGGCCCTAAAATCTCGTGTCCTAGCCGGTCTTCCCTGGCCTATGTCACACACCAAGATTAACGAACACTGTTGCCCTACCATCCCATGAAATCTTCACTGTGCCTAACTCCAGACTCCATCCTATCTCTCAACCATCACCTCTGATACCATTCTGTCACGACCCCCTCCCACCAAAGATGCCCCTCCTGAGCTGGCAATGGTGAAAGGAAGATAATGACCCCCGAGTCCCGCCTCCAGTAGGCCTCGGGTTGGCGACTAGAACCAAGGGTATGAGTTTTCACAAATATGGGAGGCATTACCCTTTTTATTATTTGTGATCGGGAAATAGGACAAGTCAACCACCAAAAAGGGAAAAGAACAAGTGTATATAAATAAACCCAAACCAAGCCCACATGAATGTTTAAACAATTTTTATAACAAGGTACAAGTACAAGGAATCTCAAAAGTACAATGCCAAAGAAAACAAGAGAACAACAACTGCAACAACTCCAACTGCCCGACTAGTAGGGTCCCGCACGGCCCTGGTAGTTTTCCTGGAAACCTGAAAGTAAACGTAGGGTGAGCATACAAGTATACTCAGTAGGGAAACCTAAAGCTCTCGTGCACAAGTGGGGAGACACCCTAAGGTCCCATGAGAAAACAGAAGAACCAGAAACTAACAAGGAAAAACTATCCACCCAGCCTCACTAGTCACACTCACCAAGTAACACAAACAAGTTATTTATATATATAATTGTATCTTTGTGTTTTGTCGCACCACACCCATGTCAAGCACCTAGTGCCGAACACTCCCATTTTATGGGAGAGGGTGTTCCCCCTTAGTTACTAGCTCCTTCCTCCTCCTTCTCCCATAGGCTATGATGGCTTGAGGTGAACTTACACCCAAGACTCTTCGGGTAGGTCTCGGAGGCTGTGATGGCTTGAGGAGACCTTTACCCCAAGACTCTTCGGGCAGGCATACCGTTCCCAAGAACCTTCGGGATGAGGCCCAGGTGTCTGCGGGCGGGTTAGTGGTTGTGGCCCAGGTGTGTGTGGGCGAGATGCGTGGTTGTGAGGCCCAGGTGTCTGCGGGCGAGATGTGTGGTTGTGAGGCCCAGGTCTGTGCGGGCGGGATGCGTGGTTTGGCCCAGGTGTGTGCGGGCGGGAAGAGTGTGGTAGCGTCAGGACGTTTGCTGTTAGGAAGAGCAGCATCTAATTAAGTGGGAAATGGTGCGGGGTACCCAATACTTTTGTTCTATATATATACTAAACTTGTTTGTGTTACTTGGTGAGTGTGACCAGTGAGGCTGGGTGGATAGATTTTCCTTGTTAGTTTCTGGTTCTTCTGTTTTCTCAAGGGACCTAATGGTGTCTCCCCACTTGTGCACGAGAGCTTTAGGTTTCCCTACTGAGTATACTTGTATGCTCACCCAACGTTTACTTTCAGGTTTCCAGGAGGACTACCAGGGTCGTGCGGGACCCTACTAGTCGGGCAGTTGGAGTTGTTGCAGTTGTTGTTCTCTTGTTTTCTTTGGCATTGTACTTTTGAGCTTCCTTGTACTTGTACCTTGTTATAAAAATTGTTTAAAAATGCATGTGGGCTTGGTTTGGGTTTATTTATATACACTTGTTCTTTTCCCTTTTTGGTGGTTGACTTGTCCTATTTCCCGATCCAAAATAATAAAAAGGGTAATGCCTCCCATATTTCAGAAAACTCATACCCTTGGTGCTAGTCGCCAACCCGGGGCCTACTGGTGGTGGGACTCGGGGGTCATTATCTTCATTTCACCATTTCCAGCTCAGGAGGGTCATCTTTGGTGGGAGGGGGTCATGACAGTGTTTCATGCATTCTTCCACCTAACTAGTGGTTCCACACAATTAGGCGCGTGGTTTGAAAAACCAAGGAGTAAAACCAGATTCCTCTTAAAAGTGTGTGAAATTTCTTTTTCACTAATTTATTTTATGTTATCTCCCATCTTTCATACCCACATTCACATGGAACACCACTCATAGATGAAGGATCCCTCCATATTCCTCCACCTGTGGCTTTGAGATACAATCTTCATCTATTCTCAATTTCTTCTATCATCGAATGTGTTGGAGAGGTAATAGTAATATATTTGATCATATTCCTTCCTATGTCATTTTATATAACCATCATCAAATTTATATTTTTTCAATCTAATATGCCATATTTTTTTATTATTTTTCTATTTTTATCTTTTATTCAAGGCCACATTAATTGCCAACAACAGATGATATGTTTACTAATAACATAATGTAGCTAATCTAGTAATATTTTAATAATTCCATGATATTTTATATCATGATCCACATTTTTGAAATTACAAGCCATCCAAAAAATTCATTAAACAATAAATTGATATTAGTAATGTTTTTTCCCATTCTAGTAATACACCAAATACCATTAATTATTTCCTATGATCTACCACCTTGACACATGTCACTAGTTTGGGTGTTCTTATGAAGTACATGTGACCATATAATTTTCTATATGACTATCCCACCTTCTCTATGATGTTTTGAGAATAATTAAACTATGATTTATTAATTAAATAAAATAAATGTGATTGGAATTAATATATCACATTCCCCTTATAATAATTTGGGATTACGCTCTTGGATTTGTAAATATTAAATGGGTGGAAATTTATCCTTGTCTTATGATAAATCACGGCATATATGAAGGAATATTATTTTTATTACCCTCCAATGTATAATATATTTTGAGACATGGTTGATTCAAGTGTGTGATAGGATGCTTCAAATTCCCTTGACATGTGAGGAAGGTCATGAGGTCTCCACTACAAAAAAAGTGACCTTTACCAACGGAAAATTACAGACAGATAATATATTTTAAGGTAAAAATGATTAATTCTAACAGATATTTAATTCTGCTGATATTATCTATAGGTACCTACAATTATTTTTACCAAGAGATATATATGTTCATATTATTAGTTCAATACCTACAAATAGTTTACTAACATTTAAATATAATGTCTTATAATAATAATACCAACAATTGTTTTACAGCTAAATGAATTTGTTGTTATTCGTTACTGTTACCAATAAATATATTACCATTAAAACTATCTGTTACAAATTAATTATTCAATAATATCAAATATTATAACAAAAATTGAATATATATATTCATATAACCCATTATAAACATATCATTTTGATAATAAAAATATATAATTAATTCAAATATCCATAAGTTAGTAATATTTAATGGTAATATATATATATAGATACATATATACATAATCCATATAAAATATAATTTTTATATAAATTTATAATTTATTTCTATATATATATATATATATATATACAAAAAGACGGGAAAAACCCATATGCCCTTAAACAACACCCCCTGCTGCTCCCCACAACCTCCCTCCCCCAACCATACCACTCTGTTTCCCTCAGCAATCCTCACGGCCGACAATCCTCATGGAAATCGTTCCTCATTGACAACATTCCTCGCAGACCTCCTCATGGACCTCATCGCAGACCTACTCACAGAAACCCTTTAGCTATTTTCGTCCAGTGTTCATCGTTGAGATATTCACAAGAACACCCCCAGTTCTTCCCTGCCCACGTCACCCTCAGACAACATCACATGAGCCCCTCCCTATTCCTGATTGACATCCTCATGTGAAATACCCTTGTCAGAATCACCCTCATGTTGGATACCCAATATCCCCATGTCGACATAGGTTGTTCATCAGTTCTTTCTCTCATCTCACTTCTATACTTATGTTCCCCAATAGCCCCCACAATAGCATTTGTAGTATCTAATTTCATTTTGGTAGTTCATGTTTATGAATTTATATCGTGTTTATGATATGAATACTTTCTATATTGATATGGTATTTTTCTTTTTTTTGCTCCATTTAGGTACTCTTTGCTGGAAATGGTTCTTAGGTTTATTTACTTCGATGCATTGATTTTTCATATCTGCACTTTAGGTGTTTTTTGTATTGCCTCATGGCAGTGGTCTTTCTCAACTTGTATAATGTTATCCAAAAAATTAGAAGTTTAGTGTAGTGCACATCCTTCAGTCTTTTTAATGAAACAATAACTATCTTGGAACAGCTCATCAATATATTGAATGGTTAGTCCTCAATTAAAAGTTTCGCCTCCAGTCTTCAATGGGCCTCCATATGATCTAATAAAAAAGATATTATTTTTTATTTGAATGTCACTACATCACTAGAAAAATATTTTCTATCTCAATGAATATACATTAGGATAGTAGAATAGTCTCAACAACACTGCATGCCCATCATCCTTATTCTTGAACTCAATATTGGAATGATCATTAAACGTAGATGACTTCATAGTACATGTTTTATTCCACCTCAATATTTTTCAAATTCTTTGACACATAGAAATCTTGAACAACAGGAACAATTTTTTAAATCCTTAGTTATCTTGTATGATATAAGAATATCATAGGGTAGCTCTCATCACTATATTATATTTATTCCCCTTATTGATTAAGTTCCTCTTTACATATGGATTTCATCGGTTTCATTATCTTTGATACATATATTTTTTTTCTTACAGTTCCAGGTTTTCAATTATCTCTTTAATTATATTCTCATTCTTCTATAATTTAATTATTACCTTCATAAAATCTCTTAAATATAATTTTTTCAATTTTTAATATTGAAATTCCTAATTTTTTCAGTTGTGTAAACCTCTAATTTAATTTCAGTTCAAACTGTTGCATAATATGTGGTCTTTAAATACTATCTATTACATCTAGAAATATCATGTACTCATATTCTTCACAAAATCTACAACCATTTAATTAATTATTTCATGCATGCTTATATGCATAAAACATCTGGCAGAGAATATCATTTCAAGACATGTCTTACTTCTAAAATCACATACAAGTGTCACTACATATTCAACTATACAATGATTGAGTCTTTTCATTTCCCATGGGGAAATATATCAAAAAAACATAGAAGGTAAATTATCATCTTCCCATTTAATATTCATCAGAGAATGTTTCTTTCTCTCTATAGAGTGGTTAGTGGATGAAACTTCATTCTTGGGACAAGATTTTTCTTGTATTTCAACTTCTATATATATTCATAACATATAAATATTCCCTATGGCTTGAATACATTTTATTTATCTCTAATCCCAATTCATTCTTGTAATTTTGGTATATATTTCATTAAAGATTTGATTTGGTAATGATGATATTATTTTCCTGATGTATCTCCAACAAATTTTCCACCTGTCCAAATTATTCTAATTATGATACTTTACACATGATTTTAAAATCCTTATAAATCAACATGTATACTATCAACAGATATTTTCCTTTGCATGTTATATACTCTATTATTATAGACCCATGAATTAGAAATAGTTTTTCTAAAATAATCAGGGAGATTTTAGACATAGTAATATTTACTCTAACTAATGATTCAGATATAATTTTTATCAGTCTTATATAGTTCATAATATTTGGGACATAACCACATTTATGTTTAAGGGTCGAACAATATGATATGCATGGAAAAAGATTTTATGAATTATTAAGATCCAAGGCTTTCTCTAAATTTATTCAGTTCGTAAGAAAATATTACTCATTCAATTCCTTTTTTAGTTCAACTGTCTTGACTCTTACGTGTACTCCAAAAAAACAGATTCATTCCTTTCCATTGTTAATTTACACTTTTCTGAGAGGAGGATATCCTACATAATATAAAACATATATTACACATCACAATAGAGTTCTTACCTTTTCTAATTATCTAACACCAGACTACTCAGATATAAAAAACGTTTGTCTTGACTAAGGTTTTTCCATTTTCTAAATTTTACCCTGTTTCAATGAAAAACCATACACATAAATATTATTATTCAAGTAACCAAAAACATGTAACCATGTAACCATGATATTTCTGACACATCTCTATAGGGTAACTGATTTAACTTTTGAAATTAACATAGTATTCGCAAAACAAATCAATGAACATATCATAGCCTAGCAGTATATAAATGCATAGATTTTTTTATTTTAATAAAACATAACTGATCCATTAATTCCAAATTCAGTCTCACTCAAACACATCCAGCATCCATGTGATTCTAATCATTAAGTGTAGCATCCTTCCAACTATATAATAGATTTATAATATTCCTGCATTCCTTTTACTTGATGTGTGTTGGCATTATGCTGGAATTTTAGCATGTAGTGGTTTTTATAAGAAGATCCTAACTACGATGGAAAATACATAGAGTCAATGATATCATTGTTGATCTGAATGATGCATCCCAGTGCATTCAGTATTTTCAATGAAACAAATATATGGAAGAAGAGGCCTGAGTTTTGTGCATGGTTAGCTGAAGAAAAGAATATGTTCAAGCAGTTTGTGGAGTATCATAACACAACAACTTTTACTAGTGGATAAAAGCATATGTTCAAGCAGTTTATGGAGTATAATAACACAACTACATTTACTATTTTATGGGTAACGATTTCAGTAGGTTTTGATGCAATGTGAGCATCAGTATGGGTTTTTTGTAATATCGTCTTGTATCTCTCTCAATTACCAGATGGTGTTACATCATTCGTAGTTGGTCATAGAATGTGTGAAGTATTCAGGACCAAATTTTTTAGGTATCATATTGATGCCTCATTACTGTTTTAGTGTTCTCACTAACATATTAATTCCTATAACCACTCTATAATGCATTTTTTTGAAATATTGAATATGTTTTATTGTTCTCACTAACAATATATTGATGCAATTTTAATTCAAGAAATCTATGCCTCATCCATGTGTAAAATCTATGTACAATATTGATTATTTTATAGTTTTTGTGAAGTCTAAATTCTATGTAATATTTCTATAATCTGGAATTTTCATTGTAAGGAGAGCGTGAGCATCGAAGGCCTGGCCCACAAGGTTTGTCCTATGGTGAAACATACCAACTTCAGAAAGGGAGGTGTGTGGCCATGAAGATGAGGCTAGATGTCCTACCCACAGGATGATACTTGCTAAACATATACCTGTATAGTTTATTAGATTGATGAATCAATATTGAAAAACATTCTTAAACTAGCAGGTAATGGGAAAATATCTCCATGAAAAATATGGTACATTTACCTCTCTTTCTCATAATTAATCAATTACCCTATCATAGAGAACCATTAGAAATCTAAAATGTGCACTAGTCAAATCTGATGAGGGTGATTAGAATGTATTCTACAATTATTGGGTAGGGGGAATATTTTTATACCTGTGAATATTTGTATTTGGCATAAATACAATGTGAATTGATGTCTATGCAATCTAACCCCTCTCATATTTTCATCTAGGTTTATTAGTTTTCCACATTGCAACACAGTCTGGCTTCCACCTATATTTCACCCATGGTCTATGTGTGAAATCTTTAATTATAAATCTATTTTAGAGTTCTCATTTAATTCTCTTTGGAATCAAGTATTTATATTAGTGTACTCATCATCATTTATGAAATGGAATGCGAATAATATAGTGATGTGTAGTAGAGTGGGCATTCATATTCAAGTTCTAGTTGAAGGGATCATCATGGTTCATGTACTAATGAGTGTTGTGACCCATCATTGTAAATCTTGTTGTCTTTTACTTGATTCTCAGTTTCGTTTTTGGCATTATAGTTGCAAGGTGTACAGGTACATATCATTTTATTTGAGGGTGGGTACCCATGTAGCTTATAGAATCTGGCCAGTAAGCTACTTCCTCAACCAATAAAATTTTTTTAAAAAAATTAATTCATTGTTTTAAGGATTTGGATTTGGATCATGGTTCGATATTCTTATGTGTTATTCCTACCATTAATTTATTGATAATATTAAAGTAGTCACATTTATATGCACATTTCACTAAAAATAATTAACTAGTTTCTTTTTATCATTGATCAATATGGTTGATGTAATTAGCAAGGAAATTAGATGATAAGTTAGTAGGATAGAATAAAAATGAGTAAGTAAAACAACCTTGATAATAATAGGATTCATGAGAAAAAAGTAGCAGGTAATGTAAAAGGTACCCCTGGGGGGTAAAAGAGGAGGTTCATTATATTCATAATAGAGGGGAATTAAATTTAATTTCATATAATCTAGGTGTCTTCCTCCAGTATCTTCCCATGAAACATCTTCAATAATTTTATTGATGGGAACCTATATATCGTGTGCTCTTGAGGTTTTTATTTTGAGTCACATGGCCTATTCCTTGAGTTTTTCAGTATTTTTTTCTATTCACAATTAAGAAAATAGGTACTGTAACATTACCAATGCAGGAGTCAGTACTAATTCCCCTCTTTTTCCTCCACCCTCAAAATGATACTCAATCTCAAATCCAATATGGCCTTCCATTTCAATGTTTTTTTTCATCAAATGATTTTAAATTGTTTATTATTATTTCTCTGTTATCCTGTTAGTTATGTATTTTTTTCTTGAACCATATTTTCTCAGGACATTGAGTATATTTTACTACATCTATATTAATGTCCCCCTATTTTCCTCCTCTACTTTTTTGTTTCCTCCTTTTCCCTACTCCAAATTTGTCTTCTTGTATATTATTTTAATTTAGTTTTTTGGCCTTTCTGCTTGTATTTACTGACAGATTTTTGGTTGAATTTTATGTTACTCTTCTTTTTTAAATTAATTATTTGTTATATACAAGGCTATATTTTAATATTTATATCCTTGATGTGCAGGTACTCTCTTTGTTGAAAGTCAAAAGGAAGTTCAACACAAATGTTTATTCCTTATTGTAAAGGTACTACATTTATCCCTATGGTGTAATCTATTTCTATAAATTGTATCTGTACCTCCCTTAAATCCATATGAGGACATTCTTCATCTGTTTTTTCATCTGTTTTTGCAGTTCTGCAATTGATGGGGCTGGTCTAGGGCTGGGGCTGGGGTTGGAGCATGCATAAACCAGAGCCAAAAAAGATCGGTTGGAGCTGGAGCTAGATCTTGCATAGAATGGAGCTTCCATGGATGGGGCTGGTTACGGATGAGTTGGAATTGAAAGGAGAAGGCACGGATGAGGCTCATGATGGCATGGAATGGGGAAGGGGATGGAGATGACGTGGACGGGCTTGTGCTGGAGTCGTTGGTGATGATTCACTGGAGTTGCTGGGTCTGTTGATCCTATTTGTGGGAGATCCAGCGTGGTGGGGCATGGGTGGGGTTGTGGAGTGCTATAATTGTGGAAATGAACTGGGGGAATAGTGCTGGGAAGGGTTGTCCAATATTGATCCTAGTGGGTATCCCACAACTTTTATTTGTAATGATTTTCATTAATAATATAATCAATTCTTGTGTAATTTTGAAAATGTGTTAAAATATCATTCGGTTTAATAGATATTACATATTTATTATATATTATAAATTAATAAAAAACTTATTAAACATTACTTACAATAAAAATTAATAAATTATATATAAATGTGATTTATAATCATATTTTATATATTTGTAATATCATCTCCAACAGATAAATTTTTCATCAGAACCTGTTTCTAAACACTTTAACCAACATATATATTATCTGTTTGTATTGTTATAATTACAAAAAATATATTTTATCTATCGTAAAAAGATTTAGATACATAGTTTTTACCAACAGTTTAGTGACATGGACATATATATTGGTAAAAATATTTACCAAACAGAAAATTCACTTTTACCAACATATTTGTTCATGTTGGAAAATGTGAAATATTTTTAAGTTCTCACATTGTTTATTTAATAGTGTTCATGAAGTTTCATATTATTCATGAGGTTTTATACATGATGTTCCACTTTTTTCATTGTTCGGATAAATATAATTACAATTTTATCAGTAATCATATCATTGGAATATTACCATTCATATAGAATGAAGTCTTATTATTACGCATAGATTCATGGGATATGCCTTAGATCCTTTCTATAATTAGTATCTATATATATGTCTATAATTATCATTTTTTATATAGTTTACACACACACAAACATGTATATATTAATAAACTCATATATATATGGTGAAACATTCTCAGTGATATCGTAGTTCAGGTTGATGTAGGTAGAGTAATCTTGGTGTCCGCATGGAACTAGATCCAACTCATTAAAGATATATTTATTTTTTAAATTAATAATGTGCACATACTACAATTTTAGATGAATTGTGTTGATAGTTTATAATTGTAGTGGTGGTTTCAACCTGATTATATGTCACACCCTATTATGAGACTTGTGTTGGTACCTGAATATACATTGTTGTTTCATGTAGGGACAAAGGTAGGATTTCTACATTGGATGCATGATTAATTTCTTTTGATAGAGTATGGGATAAAATGAGCGAGCTTATTCTTTCTAGGATATTAGAGTTAGATTGGAATATTCCTTTTATCTTTTTAGAATATCAATTTGTATAAACTTGTTCCCTCTACCCCCATGATTTTTTCTTTTTCTTGAGTATCATGAAATGATCATCTTTTTTTATATGACTTGTGTTATTTAACTATTATATATTTAGGTTTCTCTACATGTATATCTTTCATTATTCTACATACAAATTTATATTGGTTACCAATTAATTTATACCATTGTGATCAACTCTGACCTAAGGTCATTGTTTTCCCTCAAACACACCTTGTCCTGTTGCCACTAGTCAACAACCACTATCGTAGGGTAAGCAATTCTTAATTGCATGTGGGAAACTTCTTGGGGAACCATTTAGTGGCTCTCTAGTCGAGATATTAAATTTTGTAATCATAGTATTTCTTTTTCATTGGTCTTACTATTTGGGAATTCTTATAATGGATATTAGGGAGTGTTGGAATATGGTAATGAACCCATTTTGGGATTATATAACCAAAATACAGAGAAAAAATAAATTTACTAGAATGGGATAGTGATGTTTGTTTACATTTATCTTTATAGTTATAATATGTTCATCGTTTAGTGTGGAATTGTTTTTATAATATGTCCTTAATAGATTTTTCTTTTATCTTTTTCTTGATAATTCCTGTATGTACAGTACATGCATCATCATATACACATATAGATTCACATGTCATGAATTAATCCATGACATATAGTTTCCTACTGATTCATTTGTTACATGTATTTCCTATGTTTGTTGATGAAAATTGATAGTTATATTTGTACTGAAATGAGATTCGTTTCAGGGAGATATGTATATTTTTATTTAATGTTTTTTCACCAACCTAAATGGTGTTTTCCACTATAGCTTGATGGTGGAACACTAAAATAACATATTATTTCACATCTGACCCATGTACCACTAGTCATAAGTGATGATACATTAGTGGATAAAATTGAATGGATTTCAATTGCAATTTATAGAGATTATGATCCCATATACATTGGGTATGGTAATCTATATAAATTAACCATCATAGTGGATTATTATAGATACATAACATTCCAATTACAATTTATAAAGAATTTATTCTATAAATATGTAATAGTAATGCATCTAACTGGTCTATGATAAAAATGTATATGTATATATACAACACAAATGAACTTGGTTATCCTAGGAAATTAAATAGTGGTTATTGTTAAAAGGGTATGATGATTTCAAAGTAAAGGGTGATTTCCTCTATACCATGAAACTGTAACTCTATATACCAGGTATTATGTTATTTTTATATAGGACCTTGATCATAATATGAAATTATTAGTTTGTGGTAGGGAATGCATCTCATGACTTAAATGATCTCCTAATAAATACCTAAACATAACTATAAAAAAAATATATGGGTGTTGAATATTTTATGGTAAGGCATCTTACAGATTTTATTTCTATATCTGAGTTTTTTTTTCAATTATAAAAAAACATTCTAAGGAATGTTTTTGGATGTTGTAGAAATATAACACAATGAAGACCTGAAGTCGAGTTTCAGGTAGGTAGTGATAACAATGCTCTATACATAGGGGTCCATGAGTCATTAATATTACCTTTAAAAATTCCTCATGATAAATTCAATATATACCCAAATTGGGCAGTAATTCATAGTTTTAAGGGACTCTAATTTGGTTTTTTCAGTTTATTCAGGGAGAAATCTGATTTTCCCCATCTATAAAAGAATTGGCATTGGAATTTCAGTAGAATCATACCCATATGTTTGTAGGTAATGGTAAGTTTTAGGCTGCAAAGTCCTATGTAGACTCCTTTATTTCTAAATTCGATCTCTTTGATATGCATAAAAGTAGGTGGTTTAAGATTGAATCATATATTTTTCCAAATTCCATCATGTGATGGTGGGATGTCCACACCTGAGCTATTCAGTATTAGGATATGGTCTGGAAGGACTATAGATTGTTTTCTAGGATTACATTTTCATGTAGGAATTGAAAGAATAGTGTGTAGGGGAGTTTATAATAAATCAATATGGGTCAATGTATATGATGGTGTATTCAACATGTTTAAAAAATCTACCTAGTTTTTTGCCTACTCTTTCTGATTTTGAGCTTAAAGTAGAGAGTTGGTTTGAGGATGAATTTCTATATTCCATTCAATATATAGATAATATATATAATTTGAGAATTGTTTTTAAAATTTTAAACCAATACTTTATCACTCATTATAACTTGAGGAATGTTGATGGTGTGATATAGGGGGGGTATATCACCGATATAGTGTAGCGGCTCCTCTAATGGCTGAAAACAGATCTATAATTATTCCTTTGTGGGTTGTATTAGTCTGGGGGAATGTACTGATAGCTGTGTGATATGCCATATTTTAGGAAAAAACGATCATACAATGCCCCAATGAAAAAGAGATCCAGCTGATTGTCGAGCATAAAAAAAATTTATATGCAATGTTTCTGGCAAATATTTCCCACATGATAGTGTGGGAATTGTTTTGTATAGACTCTGTATTTGGTAGTGGATCCCCCGGCTTCGAATTAAATAGAAATTCTAAATAATACCATCAAATCATGATGAGGAGTTGTACATGGTCATGTGAGTAAGTCTTCGGAGATATAGCACAAGTAGGGTGGGACAACTCTAGATATCCATGTTGGGACTCAAGTCAATAGTATTATCCACCTTCACAATGTATATACTATTTCATAGTAGTAGGACACTAGGAATTCAATAGTTCAAGGTACTATTGTAGTCTATTCTTCTTTAGTGTCTATAATTTTTTAATCTAGTTCTTCACATTACAATATATATACTTATTTTATGGAATGTTTTAGTCTTGAAAAGAGATCTACTATTGGATAATAACTCTAGATACATTGTTGGGAATGTGAGTGAAGGGTATACCCAGATGCAAGGAATTTCCATTCAAGGTGGGCTTTTTTGTTTCTTGTGGATGCACAAAATCATAGAGATGGTTGGAATTGAAATCATAATAGTATTTAATGATTATTTCTCGTTCAAGATCACATAGATATATATGTCAAGAGGGGTTTTTTCACTTCCCATATGGGTTATACCTATATTAATGAGGGACAATTGTACATCCAATATTATCAAGATTGAGCTCAGTATCGTGGGGTAGGTGGTGTCAAAACCTAGATTTATAATCCCTATCCATATGATTAGGGAATTTTCTTATTTTATTTTTTACTAGTGTTTGTGTGATTTTGGTTAATTTAACATATTGAATTATATGTGCAACCTCATATCATAGAGGTTCAATTTTCCATCGATCAAGTGTCTAGTGAAAAACCATTTTCAAATCTTCTATATATGTTGTAATAAAAAGAGTTATATGATATCTATAATTAGAAAGAGGACTTGGAAGCAAAGGGTTTCATATTCCCTATAACTTCTCCAAAGGGTTCACATACCCTTTTCACTTTGAATGTGGATGGTACTCAAAATATTTATTGGGATTCCCACTAATTGATCAATTTTATAGTTACAAATTGGTATCCACTACACCGATATGTATCATATTCAACCATCCCAATATTGATGTGGTTTTCTACCAGATCAATTTGAATTCATCAAGAAATAGGGTTCATGGTATGTTATCATATAAATGTTTTATAACATTCCATAGTAGATACGCATTGTACGAGTATATAGATATGTTGTTTGACATTACAAATATGCCATTATATTTTAGGGCCCTGGTGAATCTAGTATTTCACCCATATTCAGATTCATTTTTTGTGATAATCATGGATGCCATGTTGTTGTATTCTCAAACACGATGTGATCATTCCAAACATATTGATATCATGATGAATACTATAAGATAAAAAATATTCTCCTCTAAAATCATGAAATACTGTATTTGGATTGATAGTGTCGACCTATAGGGCCATATCATCTCTGAGAGAATGTTTTTCTAACCATGATGAGGTGAGAATCGTAGTATCCAAGTAATATCCCATGAATTTCTTCATCATTACACGTTTCTTAGGGATATCCATGAAATATAATCTATTCATTATTTTTAACATCTTGAGGTCCCCATTATTGGATTTACTAAGAAGGGAATGATGTCATTATAGTCTAAAACCTATGAGATAGTCATTTAGGAGTGTATGGAAAGATTTTACACAGCTTTGATATTGATTCCACTAGACCATGAAAAAAAATAAAAAAATGTTTTTGATGCATATGGTATCTGGCAACGTGTAGTTTTTATATAGGGATATAGAGTTATAGCATATAGGTACCATGATCTAAGGCAACAATAGTGAAACTACCCTATGCACGACAATAATTTCTTATCTTTGTTTGATGCTTTACAGTGCTAGAGACATTATTTATCGGTATTTTTTTTCATCATTTACACATACCACAAATGTCCCAAATAGATTTCCATAAATTGAGAATTGAATCATTGGGAGCACAAGAATGATAGAATACCTAAAATAAATCAGCTATAGAATACCATATATGCATGGTAAGGAAAATATATTAGAATATTTACTATGTATAAATATTATTACCCTATTCATTCTAGAGGCTAAGTAGTGAATGGAAGGTGATGGACTTGTTTTATAAGATTCACACGGTGGTACATGACCTTCTTTTAAGTTTTTTTATAAGAATTAGTTGTGAGAAACTCCCCTTTATTATAGTTAAGGATGAGACAGAATTCTGATTCCAAAGTCCTAGTCAATAGGGGAATTTATTAGGTGAGGACCCACCACATAGTTGGTGTATTGATGAGTATGAGACCGTACACATTTAAAGATGTGTTTTGGGGCCTACAGACATGTGGGAAAAATTAATGCAAGTATCTTACTACAATATATGTGGAATTCATCCTAGGATTAATAAGATGTTAGATTATGTATGTCACTTTTATTTTTGGCCAGGTATGAAGAGGAATATTTTTAGTTTTATCAAATGCTATCCCACATATTAACTTATGAAGGAGGTGCACAAGTGGTCTACTAGAATGTTATACCCTATATCGACAGTATTGTATAAATGGGATGATGTCAACATAGATTTTATTGTGGTTTAGATGATAACTTCTTAGGGTAGTAATGGGATGTGGGAGATCATCTACATGTTAACCATGATTTCTCACATTCTACATACAAGATAATCCTTTTCAGTTGAAGTGCTTCAAATTATTTACATTTGAATGAATTTACACATATATAAAGTAAAATATTATATCATATTGGACGTAGATACTCGATTTGTGTCACCATTATAGAAGGGATTATAGAAGGTACTTCTAATTACATCATTCCACCCCAAGATCGATGGTTATTCTGAGTGTATTATATGGGGTTTAGAGGATGTGATCTGTTTATAATACAATGATTTTGGTTTCCTTTTTTAGATAAACCTTCTACTCATTCAGATTTATTACAATAAATGATTTCCAAAAACAATCCAAATTGACCACTATGATTCCCTATAATGTATCATGTTTTTTTAAACCCAGTTCTAGTTAGAGGTAGGTTCGGCATCACTATTGGGACATATTCTTCATCAATATACAATAGATATAATAATTCTTATCCAGAAGCATGTGGATATAGTTAAGTCTCATAAGAAGTCATATAAAAATCACCATCATCGGCCTCTAGAGTTTGACATTGGAAATTAATTCTTTCTATGAGCTTCACTGAGGAAAGTCAATATATGTCTTTGAAGATTTGATAAGCTATCACCACATCATATCAGGCCTTTCATGGTCAGGTAATTAATAAGTCAGGTAGCCTATCTGTTGGATTTACATTATAGGTACTGAGCCATGCAAGATATCTTCCATGTATCACATATTAATAATTATCAACCCAAACATCCTATTTATTTTTATTATAATGATATTGAGATGGAGTAGTATTATTACTTTTAGGATCCACTAATACATAACACTTATCAAATCATGATTTCATTTCAATGGAATCTTGATACTCTTATACGTGTTGTATTGTAGCACAACAATGTTCTGGATGAGACCTAGGAGAGAGAGGCCAATATACATTCATGTTGGCTATAACGTTTCTCAAAATATGTTCTATCACCCTCAAAAGAAAAACACTTTAGGGATTTTTTACATACATGATGTTGTAATTTCCCACCCGTTCTCATGATGAATAGTTCTCTTAAATATGGATTCAATCATTTCTTATACCTTGATTAATATTCTATAGATGGAAAGGGATTTTTAATGAGTTCTTGGGTCTCGTTCAGAGCATAGAGGTCCAGATTTGGTAAAGAAATATTAATTTGCATTTTTATTTCTTGGTTTGGGAATTTTTTTCTCTCATCCCTGAAAATTGATATATTAAACTGAAATAGAGAACATGGTTTTCATAAACCAAGCCCCATAGGCCACATGGCTCCTTGGGAAGATCCAATGAACTGAGGTGGGCACCAGGGTTTTCCCAAACCATGCCCATAGGGCATCATTCATAGTTCTACATAAAAAGTTGTATCACATAATTTGGAACATAATTTATAAAAGAAAGCATCCAAAATATGGGCCTCATTAATGTTTGTGAAATTATTTTTCCCCTCATAGTATTTATGTTTTCTCCCTTATTATTGCTCCCCATTAATGTGAAACACCTCTCCAAGATATTTAAACTCCACCTCGTCATCTAACCTATGAATTGAGCTAGGATATTTGTCAACTATCCATTGATATTCCTCCATTGGTTACGTTAGAAAACTAACAATAATAGATTTGATCCACATCCTTCATTTCATGGTTTAACTCTATATTTTCAGTGTTATTTATATGAGAACTAATATGACCCATTATCAGGTCATTGGACTTTTTTTTATTTTCTTCCATTCTATCCAATGTTAGAGACTAATAGTGGATGAAAAGACATTTTCTGCCATATGGTAGTGGTACAATAATTTTTTAATAAAGATGACTTGTTTTATATCTTATTTTTTTTCAAATTCCTATTACCTCCAAATGATCCCTCAAGAACATAAATTAATATTCATGATATTTTTTTCACAATATTAATGCCCCAAAAACCGTTAATTATTTTCATTTTTCTCAAACACTACAACATTATTTCCCAGTGGGTGTGCTTATGATATTCCTCTAATGCCGTAATTTACTATATGACCAAATCACCATCTAGGAGGGGTTGTATTGATAATTAAAATAGAATATTTTAATTTAATTATAGTGAATTGAATGGTATGGCCATGCCACATACCCCTTATCATAATTATATATTATTACATTTGATAATTAAATGTTAAATGGGTAGAAATGACAAACTATAATATGATAAAGCACTAAATATATGATGCAAAGTTATTATTATTAATCTCCCATCTATAATGGATGTTGTGACATGGTTGAGTCAAGTTTCGGACTAGATGCTTCCAGCTCCCGTGACATTGGATGTTTCTAAAGGTATCTCAAATCATTTATTGTATTGTTGGAATTATATTCCACATTATTTTAAATGTCTTCGGATATCACATTTTACATTTTTCATAAGGTAAAAGAATATAATCACAACTGTATCTATGAAAACATTTCTGACAAGTACCCTGAATACATGATGAGATACATATGTATTAGCTTGGACTCTAGAGTTATTCCTTAGGTAAGGGTTAGTATTAGTTTGAATAAATAAAGTTATAAATGTCACTATGTTTATAGATCATATATATATATACATATATTAAATATTTATATTTTCAAACATTCTCAATGATATCCTAGATCAGGCCGAAGTTGGTAGTGTAATCCTGGTGTCCTCTAGGAAGAATAACAGAATTTTTATATTTACATTCATATTTTATATTCATTATATTTTATCATTTCAATTTTATACTAATTTGAAAAATATTTAGTATTTAATTGGTAGAGGCCAACTTAGTATATCTCATACACTATTTGGGCATCCTATTGTATCATGAAAATAATCCATGGTTGTTGGAAGGGAAAAATTAAAGGATCCAGCTATGGATAGTTGTTTTTATACATAGAATGTATGATTGGATGAGAGGATTATGATTATACATGCGATTATATTAGAGTTATCAAGAACCATTTTGTTATATTTTTCTAATATCCTGTTCAATATTCATGTTCTCCATATTACATGGTTCTTCCAATATTTATAAAGTTTTGGGACATGATCATCATTTGTATATGAATTGTGTCATTTATTGTCTATAATTATATTATTTACTAGATATACATATTTCATTACTAATGCTTATACAAATTACACTATTTAAATACTATTTTGTATCACATTTCTCTACTCTAACCAGATTTTATAGTTTCCCTAAAAACAAACCCTAAGCCCCAACAACTAGTTAGCAGGCTTTAAGTTATGGGGAGGCACAATTGCAGCCACATAGAAAACTGGACGAGGGCGCCTTTTAGTGGACCCCTAGTCAGGATTCTATAATATTGAAGAGAAAAATTATATATATTTCAAAATTTAGTCAATATTATTCATCCCATCACAATTAATGGTTAGGTTATAACGACCATTTATAAGGATGGGTCATTTAGACTTAGTGTTTCTTGTAACATATGCTATCAGACATAAATTTCCAATTCTAAATATTAGGGGGTAACATTATTCCACCAATGTAGAATTTCTCCAATGCAATTTTATGTTACCTACTAAGGTGAAAATGTGTGAGGGTACTTCTTTTACATCACCTATTTTGGATTCCATGTTTAAACTTTGTATTTATAGTTCTTGCATAAAAGTTTCACTATGTGAAGAATCTTGTTCTATATAACATTATACCGATATTCAACAATCTCCGCCAAATTAGCCTCATAGGATAAAAATTTTATCGATGTACCGACTCTATATTCAATCAATGTGAGGGAAATTGTATTTACTTCCTCAAGAGAGAAACATGGAATATTTTGTTCACCTGAGAATGAGTTTATTGAAGATCTAGTTGATATTTCCCAACTCTGATGTGATGGATAACTTCCATGGGGTCAACATACCCAGTGGTTAGATTTTACATTATCAAAAATACCATGAATCAATTCATGGAGATATTTAGGGAATCCTTTATCACTAACCTCAAACTGCATATCTCATATTTTATTTTCATCATAGATATTTTTTATACTCAAATATTTCATAAATTGATGATGAATAATATTTACCTTTTAAACCATATCCTATAACATATGAATTAATAACATCTTTTTCCATTGAAATAAACCCAATGTACGGGTGTTCAACATATCTTCTCATAAAAGTGCTTCATATGGATCCATTACGATGCATGAGTGGAAGCTATTATTGTGTGAGAACTCAACATGAGGAATATGTTTCTCCCATAGTCATTTAAATTCCATCAAACATGGTCACAAAACATATTCCATTATATTAGTATTTTTCACAAATTTTCAATCAGTTTGAAGTGATAATCCATACTAATGTTGAACACTTTCATAAATAGTATTGGAGGCTATTAAATAATGTAGTGTCCTATCTCGAGATACACTAAAATGCTTCCTTGGGCCAGATTTCAACAAAACGTCCAGAGTGAATCACCATATGATAGAGGCTAATGACTAGTAACAGGGTTCTAATGGAGTGATTGTGGGAACACTATACCATATTTATTGTTATGAAATATAGAAAAAATTAATAATTAATAAATTAATTGAGTGTAATAAAGATAAAATTACAATAATGAGTGGAGAATAATCATACATGAACATGATAAAATGTGCATCAACTAAAATTCATTAGATATAAAATAATTAATATTGAAGAAAAAATTCCCATGGTATATCTATATGGGTATCATGAGCTGCAACATAGTCACATTCTCGTAATATCTAATGTAAAATCATAGGATCACATTGTACAATCGATGACCACAAACCTGAAATCATCAGGTCAATCTATGTACAAAACTGCATCCTAAATAGGGTGTTAGATTTTCTGATTAGGTAACAACCAATTATTTCTATGCTAATCAAGTCTGCAATTAAAAATATAATTTTTTTAGAGGTATTTCAATAGCTCTGAAGTGAAATAAATGAAAATATAAACAAGTCGGGAATAGATTTTTCAAGGAAAACTAGCCGACCATAACTTATTTTACCTATGATGAAATATTTATGAACACCTATCATCATGTATACATATTCTTAAGTAATAATATCATATGAAATGATAGACATACAATGGTGTCGGCACCGTGTTCTCTACAAAGGCATCTAGATGAGAGGATTACATTTCAGATGAGGGTGGTCTTTCCCAAAGTGTTATAACAATAGATGATTGTATAAGAGACGTTACTCAGAGGGTCACCATGCCCATGAATCATAAAATATGGGATTCCATTCTTTGGGACTCCATTCTTGTAAATCAATGTATTATAGATGACATGCCCAAGGAGATGATGTTTGTAAATCACAAATTAAGGGAATAAATTCACTAATGATTACAATCATTCGATTTAGAATTGAATTTTTTACAATTTCTTCTTTCATTAAACAGTAGAAAACATGATTCCAAGAAATCCTTAATATGTATTAAAAAATTTAGTTTACAATAAAATATAATGGCCATGGAAACACATTCCAACTTATTATATCCATTCAATATATTCAATTACCATTCCATTTATAATTTAAAATGGATCAAGCGGTTCCATACCTATATTAACTACATTAAAATACCATATAATTTCAAATATATTGTGAACAGGTAGAACTAATGAATTTATATAGATCAAATTAATTTTAGATATTCTATTAATCTAATTTACGATACACATAACCTCGAAGGTTGAGTTATTTTGAGAACTGCTATTTGGTTTCCACAAAAATTTATTAATTCATGATTAGTCATCTACTTGAAGTGGAATGACCCATCGCACTACAAATATGATATAACAGGGACATAAAAAGGAGAAATAATAACATGTAAAGATCTATATAAACTAACATAAAAAATAACACACCATAGGAGCTCATTCAGTTTGATGATGTCATCCGCATAACATATAAGAATATCATACCATTTCTAAATAAGGTCCAGGTTTTTTAGTTTGAGATATTTCATTATTTAGGTGTAATGTGAAAAAATTGACATGTCTTACAATGGAAATCATTTATAAAATAATGAGACATTGTGGAAGAGAAAATAGACCACATATATTGTACTTTTATTTTCCACTCTTCCAATATTATGCTTATATTCAATCATTAATGGTAGAAATAAGAAAATTAAAAAATACCTGGAAAATAAGAAAAATTGTCCCACATAAATTTAGCATTCTATATGGTGAAATAAACTATGAAATGAATCATGAGAATACTTAGACTTTCCAAACTCTTAAAACAAATATGATATTGATGAATACATAAACTATTTTTGGAGAACTACCCATGGAATAAGGAGGGACATATGAGTGCACATGGGACCTACTAATCACATGTATATGAGGAAAAATGGGGTAACCCCATAAAGTTTCAAAGGAAATAGTCATCATTTTTTACACATTAGAGAGGCATGAAATTAAGCTACATAGTTTCTCTAACCATGTCTATAGCGACCCGGATTTTTCTTGCATTACTATTACATCATTTCAAAGATAAACAACATAATAGTATTACACATGGAGGATCCAGAGGTTTAGTGTCTTGGGAAAACTAGCACCATACGTAACAAATACATCTTTAAGCATAAACATTCATTTAATTTATTCTTCTATTGCTTCTTATTGGCACTTGTACTCTCCTTAGTACATGTAGCAACCAGAGGATATACATAAAAAGGGGGGAGCTAAAAGCCCAGTAAGAGGATAGATAAGAACAATACATCATGGGGTGAGCATAATCATGGCATAGGAAAAAGATCATGAACATGAGAGGAGCATAAATAATACACTTAAAATATGGCAATGCATAAAAATGAAACATCATGTATTAGTGGTTAACTACCGCACATAATTGTGAACAAAGCTAGAATCATGTTCAAACATCATTTCACATTTACTCATGAGATTCATCACTTTACCCAATGCATTGGAGCGCTATATAATTCCAGGCACACCCGTCACATTTAAACATTCATATTGCACTATATAATTCAGGGCGCACCCGTCACATCATAAAATTATCATTATCATGCTTGCCACATAGAACACATATCAAACATGTACATAAATAACCTATGGAAATGAATGGGTTTCATCTCATAATAGCACATTCATAAGCTTTGGGTTCCCAAAAGAAAGAGGGAACAACATACATGACACAAGAACCATCAACCATGAATGAGGGGTAAAATGTGAGATCTTGAAAGAAGAGTTATTTTGGAAAACGTTTTGATGGACATAAAAACTAGTGACAAACATGTATATCCCAGAAAAGTAAAGGAAATGTTGAACAAATGATCTTTGAGGAGTAACCATATCAAAAATAGAGTGAAAGAGGGAGAACTCGAAGGAAGAAAATTGGGTTCGAGATTTCCACTTACCTTGTACTCGAATGCCTTCTTCTCTTTAATGTCCTGTATAATGAAATTATATTCATTAATTAGAAATTCCAGAACCTTTTATACATTAATAGAGTTCATTCTGGTTTCATTATTTCATATTATGTTCCTTTGTATGACTTATAGAGTTTAAAAACATTGATCAGGGATGTTGGTTTTCATGGTTTTCTTGAGCGGTCCACTTGTATTCTTAATTTGATGTTTGGGTAGATCATGGGTAAACATCCAGAACTGATATTACATGTAATTAATTATATTACAGATGCTTGAATGATTTTATAATGAGTTATATTAGATCCATGTGGCCGAATCATTAGATAAGAATTAAATGAAGATTATTTGGGCTAATTTGAGCGGTTTTTGGATCACAACCAACTCATTTTTTCTTTTCACTTAGTAGTATGGCCATAGGTTATTTCCAGAACATAAAATAGAACATAATACATATAAAATTTTCTGGTTCAACCATAAAATGGTTTCATGACCAGATTGAAGGTAGATATGGAAGAAGAGAGCATGTTGTTTTTGAAGGTGATAAATTATCACCACATGAACAGCGTTCTCTTTAATAAAATAAATGGAAGAGGGAAAGGGTGTGAGGTGATATAATATACCATTAGAATCATAATATTACATTATATATATATAATAATGTATGTACAAAAAAATTTGTATGAAGATAGGTTGGAAGAGATCAAGAAAGGAACTTGAACTTGAAAGGAAATTAAAGGAGAAGAGGGAGAGAAATTATCTTTTGAATCCTCCTCTTGAGAACCTCCTTAATGAAGTTAGGATTGGTCGTTTGATGAGACAAGCAGCTTTTGGACGTGGGGGAGAGGCTAGGGAAGGAGTTTGGGCAGAGTTTAGAGAAGTCTTGGAGCTTGAGAGGTGTGAGGAAAAGAGGGAGTGAAGGGTGGCTTTTATAGTGGAGGGGAGAGGGGTTTCCTTAATATAAAATTGATTAGTTTATTAATTTCACCAAAGACAAGGAATAGTGAGTCTTGGATGACTAAGAATAGTAAATAAGACTTTTGAATTCGGGATTTTGGTGCTTACATCACTTGTGATGTCAGGAATAGTGGGTTTTAATTAAAATGTATTTATATGAAAAATTAATGTATTCTACTATTTATCAAAAATTCAAGTATCTCAGAAAAATCCCAAAATTTTACCCACACCATTTTTTGATGTGTATAATCCAAAAATGAATTCCTTTTTTCAAAATAATTTTCTAAATATTATTAATTTAATATTTAATTAAAATCATAATTTACTTAAAAACAGCTTTTAAAATTAAAACTGATTTTGCAATTCTTTCAAAAATTACATAGGGTCTTATAAAATTATCTAAAAACTATTAGACATTGATTCAATAATATATGAATATATTTCAGGAAAATAAGTATTCTTTTAAATTAATTAATTAATTATAATTATTTATTTATGACTTATAAAATACAAAAAAATGTTTACTAAGGTCAAATTGTCACTTTCTAAGATGTCTAAATTTTATTTTATTATTCATAGGTAATTTTACTCTTATTTAATATTTATAAGGGTCATATAACTATTCATAAGGGTAGGTTACTATTCATAAGGGTAGGTTACTATTCACCAAAAATTATTTTTGTTTCATTGGACTCCAAAAACTATCTTGAACACAACCGTGAATGTTGGATTTTTAAAATTCCAAACATAGGGGTGAAAAAATTATGTTTAAAGGTCACTTATCACTTAGTAGTTCATTATTTTGTGTTTTTATGACATAGATATAAGACAGGAATTTTCTATTGAAAAACTTTGGGTCGTTACATTCTTCCCCCCTTAAAAAATTTCACCCCCGAAATTTCACTTTACACAAATAGGTGAGGGTACTTATCCTTCATTGCCTCTTCCGGTTCCCAAGTTGCTTCCTCAAAATTTTGGTTCCTCCACGACACATTTACAAGGCGGGTTGTCTTGTTGCGTAGAACCTTTTCACTTCGGTCCAAAATTTTTACCGGCTGCTCCTCATAGGAGAGATCATCATCCAGCTGTACCACCTCTGAGTTTAGTACATGTGAGGGGTCTGGTATGTACTTCCTCAATAGTGATACATGAAACACATCATGAACTTGAGCCATATTTGGTGGTAGTGCCAGATGATAGGCCACGGCTCCTATACGGTCAAGGATTTCAAAGGGGCCAATGTACCTTGGGCTTAGCTTCCCTTTCTTCCCAAATCGCATGACTCTCTTCTGTGGAGATATTCGAAGGAAGACTTTATCTCCAACGTCGAACTCCAAGTCCCTTCGACGATTGACAGCATAGCTCTTTTGCCAAATTTGAGCAGCTTTGATTTGTTTCTGGATGACTTGAACCGTCTATGTCATCTCATGAACAAGATCGGGACCAAGTAGCTTTCGTTCTCCAACTTCATCCCAATAGGTTGGAGTAATACATCGCTTCCCATAAAGAGCTTCATACGGAGCCATCAGAATACTCGAGTGGAAGCTATTGTTGTATGAGAACTCAACCAATGGGAGATGTTGATCCCAACCACCTTTGAATTCAAGAGAGTAGGATCTTAGCATATCTTCAAGTGTCTGAATAGTCATTTCAGACTGGCCATCATTTTGGGGGTGATAGGCCGTGCTGAATTTTAATTCAGTACTCAAAGCATGTTGAAGGCTCCTCCAGAATTTAGAAGTGAACCTTGGATCACGGTCAGATACAATCGAGAGCGGAACACTGTGCAATCTCACTACATCCTTCACATATATCCTTGCAAGTTTTTCAAGTGATAGGTCTTCCTGAGTAGCGATAAAATGGGAAGTCTTGGTGAGTCGGTCAACCACAACCCATATCACATTATTTCCTCTTGACGTTTTCGGGACACCCATGACAAAGTCCATAGTAGCATTTTCCCATTTCCACATGGGTATAGGCAATGGATGCATCATAACTTTGGACTTTTTCCGCTCAGCTTTAACTTGCTGACATAGCAAGAACCTGGATATATATTCCGCAATCTCCTTTTCATGTTATCCCACCAAATGTGTTCTCGGAGATCACGATACATATTGTTACTTACAGGATGAATAGAGAAAGTTGAGCTATGTGCATTATCCAATAGCTCCTTCTTTATTCCGGGTGATGAAGGTACACAAAGCCGCGTTCCAAACCGAATCACACCATCATCGTCGATATGGAACTCTTGCAGCATCCCTTCCTTTACTGCATTTATCCTCTTTTGTATCTCCACATCATCCCTTTGTGCTTCCTTAATCTTCTGTTGGATGGATGGTTGCGCAATCATTTTGGCAAGGTAGGTTATATCCCCCACCCTTACGATTTCCAAATCCATCCCTTGCATATCCAAGAAGATAGGGTCTTTCTCAATCCTCAACATGGACAGAGTAGCATATTCTTTCCTTCTTAGAGCATCAGCTACCTTGTTCGCCTTTCCGGGATGATAGTGAATAGAGCAATCGTAATCCTTGATTATCTCTAACCATCTCCTTTAACGCATGTTGATCTCCTTTTGTGTGAATATATACTTTAGACTCTTGTGGTCAGTGTATATGTCACACTTCTCACCATAAAGGTAGTGCTGCCAGATTTTCATGGAAAAAATCACGGCTGCCAGCTCTAGATCATGCGTCGGGTAGTTCTGCTCATGGATCTTCAACTGTCGTGAGGCGTAGGCTATCACATTATCATTTTGCATGAGTACACAACCCAAGCCTTTCTTTGAAGCATCACTGTATATCACAAAACTTTCTCCACTTTTCGGTAGTGTGAGTACAGGTGCAGTGATCAGCCTTCTCTTTAGCTCCATGAAGCTTCCCTCACATTCTTCCATCCATACATACTTTACCCCTTTCCTTGTTAACATAGTTAGTGGGCTTGACAATCGTGAGAAGTTTCCCACAAAACGTCGGAAGTACCCAGCTAATCCAAGAAAACTACGGATTTCCGTGACACTAGAGGGCCTGGGCCATTCTTCAATTGCCTTTGTCTTTGAAGGGTCCACAGAAATTCCCTCGCTTGGGATCACATGTCCGAAGAACGTGACTTGATTCATCCAAAAGTCACACTTGCTGAACATGGCGTACAACTTCTCCTTTCTCAATGTCGCCAACACAAGTCTTAGATGTTCTTCATGTTCCCCCTTGCTCTTGGAGTAGATGAGAATATCATCGATAAACACTTCCACAAATTTGTCGAGGTAATGTCTAAAGACTGTATTCATAAAATCCATGAAGATTTTCGGGGCATTAGTAAGTCCGAAGGGCATCACAAAAAACTCATACTGCCCATACCTTGTACGGAAGGCAGTCTTCTGAATATCTTCCTTCTTCACTTTTACATGATGATATCCAGAACGAAGGTCCACATTTGAGAAGTATTGAGCTCCTCATAACTGGTCGAACAAGTCATCAATCATTGGGAGAGGATAATTGTTCTTTATGGTGATCTTATTTAGTTCTCGATAATCGATACACAGCCGCATGGTACCATCCTTCTTCTTCACAAAGAGCACTAGCGCAACCCAAGGTGATGCACTAGGGCGTATGAACCCTTTGTCCAGATGCTCTTGAAGCTACTTCTTTAACTCCTCCAGTTCGATAGGATCCATCCTGTAGGGGCACTTTGAGATAGGAGTAGCTCCGGGTATGAGTTCAATTGAGAACTCTACCTCAGGATCCGGGGGAATTCCGGGTAACTCTTCGGGAAATACATCGTCGTATTCCCCTACGATGGGCATTTCCTCAAGGTTGGACTTTCCTTTGACTCAAACATTTGGGAGAGGTATGCTTCTTCATAGGGAATCATCACCCACACCATTGAAGGATTTTTCAAAGGATATTGATGATCTTCCTTACATTTGTAGAGGAGCATGGGATGGTTCGAAATATGAAAATATATTTCCTTTTCCCGACAGTTGATATGTGCTCTATATAATGAGATCCAATCCATTCCCATTATAGCGTCGAATTCCACCAAGGGAAGTATTACGAGATTTGCCGGAAGAATATTCCCACATACGTCAACAGGAGAAGAATCAAAAACTTGGGTTGCAATGATTGCACCACTTGGTGTTTTTACAGATATCTCTACTTCAAGGTTTCGGGGCTTCGATTTTATAGTTCTAGCAAACTTTCAAGATATAAAGGAATGCGTAGAACCAGAATCAAATAAGACTTTTTACATTCTTGAGTGAATAGTAAGTGTACCTTGTACGACTTCATTATCATGTTCCACCTCCATAGTAGTGATGGTATAAGCCTTCCCTTGTTCCTTTGGCTTTGGTGGTTGTTGGCGCTGATTACCCTCGAGAGCTCGAGGTTTAGTGCACTGGTTTGAATAGTACCCTAGCTCCTTACAGTTTTAGCATTGAACCATGAGTGGTTCTCTCCTTTCATCGGCTACATTATCCTTCTATTTCATATCTCTTCAACACTCGTGAGTTAGGTGTCCTTCTTTCCCACAGTTGAAGCATTTACCCGTCCCTTTGAGGCAGTTCCCATTGTGCAACATCCCACATTTTTGGCATGTGGGTCGTTGTGTTTTCTTCCCATCTTTATCACTAGATCCACCAGCTTGAAACTCCATCTTTATTTTCTTATCACCATAGCCATGGGACCATTCTCCAAACTCCATCTCCACTTTGAGAGCACACCGAACAACTTCTTCATAACTCCCAAAGTCTCGAATTTCAAGAGCCTTTCGAAGATGTTGTTTTAATCCACTAAAGAATCTATCAATTTTTCTATCATTGTTGATAACAAAACCCGAAGCATACCTTGTGAGCCTTGTGAAATTTTCGTCATAGGTTGTGACAGATTCTCCTTCTTTTTGCTTGAGCTCTATGAATTCTCTCTCCATCTTAATGCGAAGAGTGTGTGGGAGGTACTTGTTAAGAAACAGTATCTTAAAGTCTTCCCATAACATCTCTTCAATTTAATCCCTTGGCTTGGTGTTCTTAATCAAAGCCTGCCATTGATTAGCTTATCCATCTAGACGATAAACGGCTAGAGTCACCATATCTGTCTCGGAACAGTGAAGAACAGACAAGATCTTCTCCATGGAGTTGACCCAGTGTTCCGCAACTAGTGGATCGGAAGATCCACAAAACGTCGGTGGTCGTTGCCGCATAAAAATTTCGATAGCTAGTAGCTCCCTATTTGGTGAAGGATGACGTTCCCCATTATTATGGTTATTATTCATAACCCGAGATAAATAGGTAAGAATCGCCATGAAGTTTTGAACTCCACCTCCAAAATCATTGGGGATGTCGTTCGGTCAATCGTTGCATTGGCCCTCGCAAGAGTTGTTGGCCTAATTTCTCCCGGTTCCCACCATTTTCTAAAATAGAAAAGGTTAGAAAAAAACATAAGTAAACACGTCATGAATAACTTATTCTTTTCATAAATTATACAAAAAACATAACATATGGGATCCCTAGGTAAATATCCTTTTGTGCATATTTGTACTTAGTCTCATGATAGAGGTTTTCTTTAGGGTTCACTAATCCTAATTCCCAAATTAACTAAACCTTTCCTCTGATACCAACTATAGCAACCCGGCTTTTTCTTGCATTACTATTACATCATTTCAAAGATAAAAAACATAATAGTATTACACATGGAGGATCCAGAGGTTTAGTGTCTTGGGAAAACTAGGACCATACATAAAAAATACAACATTAAGCATAAACATTCATTTAATTTCTTCTTCTATTGCTTCTTATTGGCACTTGTCGTCTCCTTAGTACATGTAGCCACCTGAGGATATACATAAAAAGGGGTGAGCTAAAAGCCCAGTAAGAGGATAGTTAAGAATAATACATCATGGGGTGAGCATAATCATGACATACACAAAAGATCATGAACATGAGAGGAGCATAAATAATAGACTTGAAATGTGGCAATGCATAAAAATGAAACATCATGTCTTAGTGGTTAACTACCACACATAATTGTGAACAAAGATAGAATCATGTTCACACATCATTTCAAATTTAATCATGAGATTCATCACTTTACCCAATGCATTGGAGCGCTATATAATTTCGGGCGCACCCGTCACATTTAAACATTCATATTGCGCTATATAATTCCGGGCGCACCCGTCACATCATAACATTATCATTATCATGCTTGCCACATAGAACACATATCAAACATGTACATAAACAAACCATGGAAATGAATGGTTTTCATCTCATAATAACACATTCATAAGCTTTGGGTTCCCAAATGAAAAAGGGAACAACATACTTGACACAAGAACCATCAACTGTGAATGAGGGGTAAAATGTGAGATCTTGAAAGAAGAGTTATTTTGGAAAACATTTTGATGGACATAAAAACCAGTGACAAACATTTATATCCCATAAAAGTAAAGGAAATGATGAAAAAATGATATTTGAGGAGTAACTATATCAAAAATAGAGTGAAAGTGGGAGAACCCGAAGGAAGAAAATTGGGTTCGAGATTTCCCCTTACCTTGTACTCGAATGCCTGCTTCTCTTTAATGTCCTGTATAATGAAATTATATTCATTAATTAGAAATTCCAGAACCTTTTATACATTAATAGGGTTCATTATGGTTTCATTATTTCATATTATGTTCCTTTGTATGACTTATAGAATTTAAAAACATTGACCGAGGATGTTCATTTTCATGGTTTTCTTGAGCGGTCCACTTGTATTCTTAATTTGATGATTGGGTAGATCATGGGTAAACATCCAGCACTGATATTGAAATTAATGACATTACAGAAGCTTGAATGATTTTATAATGAGTTATATTAGATCCATGTGGACGAATCATTAGATTAGAATTAAATGAAGATTATTTGGGCTAATTTGAGTTGTTTTTTGATCACAACCAACTCATTTTAACTTTTCACTTAGTAGTATGGCCATAGGTTATTTCCAGAACATAAAATAGAACATAATACATATAAAATATTCTCGTTCAACCATAAAATGGTTTCACGACCAGATTGAAAGTAGATATGGAAGAAGAGAGAATGTTTTTTTTGAAGGTGATAAATTATCACCACATTAACAACGTTCTCTTTAATAAAATAAAAGGAAGAGGGAAAGGGTGTGGGTGATATAATATACCATTAGAATCATAATATTACAGTATATATATAATACTGGATTTACAAAAAAAAATTGTATGAAGATAGGTTGGAAGAGATCAAGAAAGGAACTTGAACTTGAAAAGAAAATTAAAGGAGAAGAGGGAGAGAAATTACATTTAGAATCCTCCTATTGAGAACCTCCTTAAGGAAGTTAGGATGGGTCTTGTGATGAGACCAGAAGCTTTTGGACGTGGGGGAGAGGCTAGGGAAGGTTTTTGGGCAGAGTTTAGAGAAGTCTTGGAGCTTGAGAGGTGTGAGGAAAAGAGGGAGTGAAGGGTGGCTTTTATAGTGGAGGGGAGAGGGGTTTCCTTAATATAAAATTGATTAGTTCATTAATTTCACCAAAGACAAGGAATAGTGAGTCTTGGATGACTAAGAATTGTAAATAAGACTTTTGAATTCTGGATTTGGGTGCTTACATCACTTGTGATGTCAGGAATAATGGGTTTTAATTAAAATATATTTATATGAAAAATTAATGCATTCTACTATTCATCAAAAATTCAAGTATCTCAGCAAAATCCCAAAATTTCACCCCAACCATTTTTCAACGTGTAGAATCCAAAAATGAATTCCATTTTTCAAAAATAATTTTCTAAATATTATTAATTTAATATTTAAATAAAATCATAATTGACTTAAAAACAGCTTTTAAAATTAAAACTAATTTTGCAATTCTTTCAAAAATTACTTAGGGTCATATGAAATTATCTAAAAACTATTAGACATTGATTCAATAATTTATGAATATATTTCAGGAAAATAAGTATTCTTTTAAATTAATTAATTAATTATAATTAATTATTTATGACGTATAAAATACAAAAAAATGTTTACTAAGGTCAAATTGTCACTTTCTAAGATGTCTAAATTTTATTTTATTATTCATAGGTAATTTTAATCTTATTTAATATTTATAAGGGTCATATTACTATTCATAATGGTAGGTTACTATTCATAAGGGTAGGTTACTATTCACCAAAAAATATTTTTGTTTCATTGGACTCCAAAAACTATCTAAAACACAACTGTGAATGTTGGATTTTTAAAATTCCAAACATTGGGGTGACAAAATTATGGTTAAAGGTCACTTATCACTTAGTAGTTCATTATTTTGTGTTTTTATGACATAGATATAAGAATGGAATTTTCTATTGAAAAACTTTGGGTCGTTACAATGTTTAAACTAGGTCAGTTGCATTGTCTTTAGTTATACCCCACAAAACTTGATTGCATGAACAACACCAATCCTACAATTAGAACTATACAACCCCATAGCCTGAATGAGCATGGCTCATGGTTATACTAATAACATGAAAGAATTAAGATCACCTATGAAATAAAATATAGATTTATCACAATGTTTGGAAACCCACCATTCCCTGTTTAAAAACCCTTTAAAACCCCTTAAAAGAGTGCATATTTTTTATTGAGGTGACATATGATTTAAAAAATACTTGTACCATTCCAATGCCATCCAAAAAGTGATTTTTTTGTACTCAGTACTCTGGAAAATCATTAAAACTTTTGAGGCACCAATAAATCCTTAAATTTCTTTTTTTTAAAAAATTTACCTTGTGTTCTAAAACTAGGATTCCAAACAGAGGCACAATTTATGATTCATCACACCCACCAACTAAAAAAATAGAAAATATTTCAAAAATCTAGCCATGTTTAAAACATGGGATGTTACATTCTCCACAACATAAAAATTATCAATCCCAAAAACACACAAAGAACAAAATCATCAACCAAACATTATGTATTGGGATGTTCATACGCAAATGGTTGAATTGAAATTGAAAATTCCTTAGTTTCCACCAATTAAAAAATAAATAATATTTGGGGTTTTAATAGATGAAACTCAATGAAAACTCTTCTAACTACTTCCCAAACATAAATAAAAGGATTACCCAATCACATCAAACCCAAAACCAGATTACATAATCATCTTGTACCACAATGTAAGATTAATTTTTTAATGTCAAATTCCAAGTCACAATACTAACAACAATCATAATTTAATATTGAAACATATGTGTAGCTTTTTAGTGACACTCTAGATACATTAATAAAACTAAAGGCATGGATAATAACCTCAATCCTTGATCTGATCGAAACAATCAAACTCCAATCGACCACTCTCAAACAAGTCGCACCATATTTTAATTTAGAATCCTCCATCATCCCATTAAGGTACACGCACCTAATCCATATGATGTGCTTGATACAATTTCATAACCATTAATACCTAATAAAATGAAATTGAAAATGTTGAACCACATTTGATGGATTATTTTGAAAACGTTCAACTGCGATGGTCGTTGCATATCCCATAACATGAGTTTTAAAGCACAATACCATGGATAACTATGTATTTTTTTAGAATGTTCACCAAATATCATATTCAACTCCCCATGAAATATATTGATCAATCCATCTCCCCTTCAAAATAATTATCATGATATTACACTGGTACTAAAACATTTCCAATCCTTCATCCACAGATTCTTATAGAGTACTCATAACAAAATTCCCACATCTTGATTTTCCTGAAATCTATAATTGAAATAATTTGATTAAATTTCCATGGAATCCATTCATTAATTGATTAATTTATATAATAGAATAAGAGTTCCAATGATACCTCAGACTATTGGTCTTAATTTTCAATAATCATTCTCACCAGTGTGACTCCTTGTAGTGACTAATTTCATTATTCCCACTGTCAAGACCTGTCCTCGGGGCCCGTGCCGTGACTAACCCAAACTCGCCTTTTATAGCCCAAGGGCTGGTGACTATCACCAAAGGCGAATCCCTAATAAAAGGGAAGGAATTTCCTTTAATACTATAATTCACACAGTCTAAGAACAAGCAGTAGAAGAAACATGTACTAATTTATAAAAAAATGTGTCATGAATGTAAGTGGTCTAGTTTTAAAAACCCAACAGAATAATAAGTTCAAGTACAAGAAAAAAAGGTAAAATAGCTCCTGGATCTCAAACCGGGGAATCCTACATGAATGTTAGGTATAGATCTCAAACAACACGTCCCTGAGGTATGTCCCATCTAGTCCAAATCGAAGCAGCCTCTCATCCGTGTCCCTCAGGCTCGATCACTGCTGAATGTCATCAATATAGAACACAATAAGGTGTGGGAGAAGCCCGTACATGGGTGAGTATAACTATACTCAGAAGAGACCCTAAGACCCCCAATGGTATTCCAAAATCCACCATGGATTAACCACAATATCAAGATACAAGCACAGAGTATCAACCATCCCAACTTAGTTATATGACAATATATATAACTAAGTTACCAATCACAACCGTCTCCATCTCTCGAGCCCAAGCACATATCGTTCCACATAGGAAGAGTGTCATTCATGTCGATGATAATATATATAATCCAAGACTCAGCTCACATAGGTATTTAACTCAAGTATAGAGGTAGAGAAAATTAGATTAATCCACTGAATCATATCCTCTGTAGAACCCGTGTAGGATCCTGGAACAATACCAGTGCTGTCGAACCCATGGAGGATCCCGCAATAGAAGTCATCACTATCGAACCCACGTAGGATCCTGGGCCAGTATCTCCACTATCGAACCAACGGTGGATCATGGTCTTGTATCGTCACTGTTGAACCCACGATGGGTCCTAGTATAGTAGTAATTCCACGCAGGATCTTATCATCTCAGTCGCAGCTAGCCATAGGGTTCCCGCACACAACACGATTGATTATGTGAGGGTATACTCCTCATCCCAAGTGTTGATAAAGAAAATAAAATTATGTCTCAGTTTGATTAATCTTGAAGTTCTATATCATCATAAGAATCCTAGTGCGATAGACGGCGTGTCAATCTGACAATCGGTCTGTGAGTTATTGGCATTTCCGCTCCGAGCACCCTGTTAGATTTAGCTTCAATCCAACCCAACTGTACCGAAACTATGTGAAATCCTTTATTGGGCTATTCCAAAATAAACTTCTTGTTCCAAGATTTCTATCGGAATTGAGGTTTTGTCAATTGGAAACTTGTATCACAAGATAAGGGCAAAAAGATGAAATGGGTCAGAACTACGTCTGGGCCAGGTTCGGCCTCGCCGGACGGACACGAACTGACCCGGCATGGGCTGACCAGACCCGGTTTGGGTCGACCCAGACCTAGTCCATATCCAGACCGGGGTCCAACCCGGTCCGCGAGTCCGACCCAGCCCGGACCAATGGAAACTGGCCCGTCCTATGACGTGCGGCCCGACCTGCGCGGCGGCCCGACCCACTGGTGGTGCGGCTAGCTTGCCTGGGAGGCTGTCCACTTGCCAAAGCCAGCGGGAAGCTACACCTCATGGGGCCCTCCATAACCGAGCGAGGGGGGGGGGTCCGGTCAGTGGCCCTCATCCCCCTATAACAGCCCATGTGTGGTGCCGCAAAAGTAACTGCGGGACCCTTCGGGTCCTGCCTATGGTGCACCTTCCAGTGGCCCGCTCAGCTGGCCGCCCTCCTCCGTTCACAATGGACCGCATGGCTGCAGTGCCTCCCCCCACGCCGCACGACGACACCGCGCCCCTCCGGCGACCATCTGACCGCCTTTCTCTGCCGCAGCTCATGGTGGCCGTGGCCCGGTCCATTGTGCGGCGCGATGACACCATGCTCCTCCAGCTACCTGGTGGCCCTTCCACAACCGGTTCCTTTTGCGACTAGCCCATCTCCTGCTGCAGCTATTCTATCGTCGTCTTCAAAAAAACGAATAATATCAGAGGGGGTCGGGCTTTGTTTTTTAATTTTGTTCCCTCCATGTAAGGGTGGTAGCAATCAGAAATTAACAATGCTCAAGAACGATGAAGAATGAAGATAGAAATCAATCAAAAAGATCCCTACCGTGAGTATGTTGATCATTGATGGTGGAAATAGAGTTCTAAGAAGACGGAGTCGAAGACGACATCATCATAATTTCTCATGGGTGACGACTTCATTCCTCGATCGAAGGATTCTCATCGGCGGAAGATGTGTTCTTCGTTGAGAGGATAATTCTCAATGTTCTTCCAATGCTCCTCCAAATGAATAGATGTATACCAAAATGAAATATTAGATTTTTCTATTATTTAATTGTTGGAATGAATTAAATATATTTCAATTTTAATTAATAAATGTTCCATTAATTAATTCAATTGGAGTGTCACTTTAATTAGGGATGTTCAAAAGTTTCCCCCCACTTATGGGGAGTTGAAGGATTTAAGAAGCTCAGGTGGTCCCCACCATAATTATCCTCCTAAGGGAGGTTATGCTCGGGTGGGTGCCTCCACCATAACCTCTCTTGGGAGTTTATGGTGTGGGGGCCTCCACTACTAACCACCCCTTGGAGTTTTTAACCACCACAAATAAAAATAAGCCACACTTATTTTTATTTAGCTTTATTCTTAAAAACACCATCAACTAACTTCCATTATCAACCATCTGATATCTAGAAAAAAGACTTCTTAAGTGAATACCGGTGTTGCGGGATCAACTGTGCCCACAGATTTCAATTCTGAGCACCGCTTCAAATGTTATAAAATCCTGCTCGTACGTTTTCTGAACATACCAGAACAAAACATCAGCAATTGATTCAGGGCACACCGGGCCTCAGAATCATGCACCGTAAATTTTCGCAGACTGGAAAAATTCCAATGTATTAAAGAAAAAAAATTCCACGGAAATTACAGGTCCTTACATTCTTCCCACTTCATGTATTTATGTCCCTGTAAGCTACAAATCGAACTAAAGGGAAAAATAGGTGTACTGAGCATGCATCTGATCCTCCCGCTCCCATGTGCTCTCCTGGAGGTTCCCGTGATGCCAGTGAACGCGCATCAGAGGTATCGACCATCCACGAAGGACCCAGACCTTCAATCCTCAATCTCTACTAGAACCTCCTTGAATGTTTCCCTGTCATCGATGTCCAGCTCCCCGTGGTCGATGATGAGGGATGGGTCATGCCCGTATCTCCTCAGCTAAGATAGGTGGAAGACATCGTGCACCTAGTGTAACTGAGTTGGAAGATCTAGGCGGTAAGCCACCTCGCGTACTCTACTGAGGACCTGAAAGGGTCCGATGATCCTTGAAGATTACTTGCTACCCAGGGAAAATCTCCATAATCCTCATTGAGGTGAGACCCGTAGGAAGACGTGGTCACAATCCTTGAACTCCAGAGGTCTCTATATACTATCAGCATAGGAATTCTGCCATCTCTGTGCAGTCTTCATCTGCTCCTGGATGATCTGAACCTTCTCCATCATATTCTACACCATCTCTCGTCCCATGAGTGAAAAATCCCCTGGGTCAGTCCATCAAAGATGTGATCTAAATGGTCGGCCGTACAATGCCTTGAAATGTGCCATCCGGATGGTGGAGTGGTAGCTGTTGTTGTATGAAAACTCTAACAAGGGTAAGTGATCCTCCCAGCTGTGACTGAAGTCGAGGACACATGCACAGATCATGTCCTCGAGAGTATAAATGGTCCTCTCAGTTTGACCATCCGTCTGAGGATGGAAGGCGGTGCTCAAGTGAAGCTACGTCCCGAAAGCCTTTTGCAACCCCTTCTATAGCCAGAAAGTGAAATGAGCATCTCGATCGGAGACGATCGTCGATGTCACAAAATGAAGCCGTATGATCTTCTATACATAGAGGCATCCCATGATCACTACTGAATACTGGTCTCTAATAGGTAGGAAATGGGCCGACTAGGTGAGTCAGTCGACAATCACCCTGATAGAGTCGTCACCTATGGATGTACATGGAAGTACCATTACGAAATCTGTTGATATCCCATCCCACTTCAACTCTGGGACCACTAAGGGATGAAATAAACCTCCGGGAACCTGGTTCTAGGGCTTCACTTTCTAACAAGTGAGGCATCATGAGACAAACTCTGCTACTTCCTTCTTCATACCTATCCCCCATTGTTGTAATCGGAGGTCATGGTACATCTTTTCGACACCTGGATGAACTGCCAGAGTCGAAGTGTGAAACTCCATCAACACGTCCTCCCGAAGTGACACTGGTACCACAGTTTGTCCTATGAAGATGATGAAGTGCTCCCCATCATTAGAAAATCATTCAGGTTCCTGTCCTGTGGATATCATAGCACGTCGTGCCTTAGAGTTAGCATCCCCACACTGCACCTCCCAGGCTAGCTAGAGAAGTGGGGGACTGAATATAAGATACTAAAGTAAGGTTGCTCCATCTCTATTGAGAAATCATATATATATAATTAAGACAAATGCTCTGTTTACTCACCTAGAAATTTTACAGTAGATCACCAACTGTGTTCATCTTCTACAATGTTCCCTTTTCTAGGAGGATGAACTATCTCGAAGTTATAGTCCTGGAGGAACTCAAGCCAACGTCATTGTTATAAGATCAGTTCCTTCCGAGAGAAGATATAACTGAGACTCTTGGGATTAGAGTATATAGTAAAACGTTATCACTTAAGATAGTGCCTCCACATCTTCACGGTGAAAACCACTACTACTAACACCAGGTAATGGGTAGCATAGTTCTACTCGTGTTGTCTCAGCTGCCGAGAACTATATGTAATCACAGCTCGCTTATGCATTGGGACACATCCAATTCTGGTCCCTGATTCATTACAATAAACTACATAACTTACACCGTCCTCTGTAAGCCTAAATATTGGAGTACTAGTCATCCTCTACCTCAGCTCTTGAAAGATCTGTTGGCATCTCTCCGACCACATGATGGCTTGCCCCTTCTTCACCAAAGCTGATAGTGGTGCTGCAACTCTGGAGAAGATCGGCACAAAGGTATGTCTGGCCGACTCCTGAGTGATCGACTACACCCTCTTTTGCATGTGTAAATCATGTGCTGCCTAGTTTTTCCTTTTCACAGACCAAGGAAAAACCCATCCCAATGTTGTAGATAGACCAAAACCTTTTTGCCTAATACAGTCAAACTGAATGTGAACTGTGGATGTCAAGTCCAAACCCAAAATATCGTCATAAGGCCTCGATTCTACCACCATGAGGTTTCAATATAAATTAACGCCCCAAGGATCAAATCAAACCATTGTAGAATGTGTGATTATCGAGTCTCCACACAAAGGTATCTCCATACGCGAGGGTCAAGTCAACAGTAAAATCAGAAACTGAAGGTCTTGTACATGTTTCGTGGAATGTAGGAATGATTGATACCTATGACCATTATTACGACATCTAGTAGTAGACATAGACCGTACCTCGAATCAATCCCATATCCTTTGGTTCGGACTCCATGACTGCATGAAGCTACTCTCTTCCCCTATCCTCTAGCTCCCTGATCCTGGAAGGTTCCACATAAGGGGGTGATTGTAACATGTTGAAATGCACAACACTTCATGCTTCTCTCATAGATCTCCATCTATATATACATCCATGAAGATTCATATGTCCTTAACACTTCCTCATCCAGAATCATTTTTACATGCTCAAGTCTATAAGACTAGCATCATTTTTCTGCTTTCCCCCTAATACATTCACTGGCTGTATCTGCTCAGCAAAAGAACTTCCAACCACAAAGTATCTCTCTAGCAACCTAACATAAGTAGGAATTCCTAGAGGAATTGTAATACCTAATATTCCATTTAATCACACCTCTCTTGGATGTTCGAGATTTTAAGCACTGATCGTACCATACTCATCGAGTATAAGGAAAGATCGGTATGCCTCGACGAATACCCAGCTACCGACATGTCATCCTGCCAAAGCTGTAGATGTTCTAGGGACCTCTCATCCAACTCTTGAAGCCAGTCCTCAGTCGTCTGTGAGTTGGGCTCACCTAAGTACCTGAGCGGTATCTGATGATGAAACACGTGTAAGGCACTAAGCCTACAAAGTGTCCTCTACTGGTACGACTGTTTGTAACTCCTGACCAACATGCAGTGATATAGCCGACACACTGACGAAAGGTACTATCTCGGGTAATGGTCCACGTACCAAGTCCTCATCACCATACGGACCATCCTCATGGTCATCATTGAAAAATTCTAGTAGCTATGATCCCCATCTGCTCTACTGGTGTCTGAACTAGGAAGAAAACTCTAGCTATCGCCTCCAGCTAGCCCACAGCTGCGTGGGAATCTGTCCCGCCTCAAAACCTCAGAGTCCTCTACTGTTGGAACTCGTATGATTGTGCTTTATCAGTGTGCATAGTATACCAGTGAGGCTGGTTATATCTTCTTCCCTACATATGGTGGTGCGGCTGGTACACCACCCGATCGAGCCAACATAGTAAGAGGGCCCTACACCGGAGCCTCGTTGCTCGGTGGGCCATCATTGTGTACTCTCTCGGGAGCCCTAGTTGGATGTCTACGTAGAGGCATCTTGAAAAGGAAAAGGTGATCCATGGTCAATAATTTATAACCGGTGAGCTAACTCAAAGTGTTCTAAAAAAAGACTCCTGAAAACACATTTTCAATCAGTGTTTTTAGGCACTGATTTGGAAATCAGAAGTCAGGGTCCTGGTGTATGGATACGTCGGCCGCCGAACCAATACTGGACTCCCGGAACTAAAATCCACACTCAGAACTCAAAACACTATTTCTTCATAGAAAAAATATCTGAGTCCTATGATCTGCAGTAGAACCGACTCATACGATACTAATTTTTCCTGACCCTTCCATAGGGCCCGTGTTGTGACTTCCCCAAGCCCACCTTCCATAGGACAGGGGCTGGTGACTAGCATCAAAGGAGAATCCGTGATAAAAATTGAATGAATTTCCTTTAAATCTGTAACACACACAGTCTAAACACATGTAGTTGAAGGAATAAGTAGTAATACAGAAATGAAAAGTGTGCAGAAAGTAATTGGGCCAGAATACAAACCCAACTAAACAAAATGTACAAGTACAAGAAAAATATAAAAGAGCTCATGGATCTTCCATCGGGGAATCCTACCTGATGAGTATGTACAGATCTCATACAAATAGTCACGAAGTATGTACTGTTTAGTCTACCTCTGAGCAGGCTCTGGTCCACCTCCCTCACCCTTGATAACTGCTGACCGTCTTCTGCACAGAACACAAAAAGGTGTGGGCGAAGCCTGTGTAGGGGTGAGTATAACGATACTCAGTAGAGACCCCAAGACCCCAAATGGTCTTCCAAAATCAGCCAAGCATATACTAAAATAGGAAGATACAAACACAGAGCATCAAGCATCCCTACATAGGTATATTCCCGTACATATACCTAAGTTACCAATCACAGCTGGTTTCATCTCTCGAGCCCATGCACATCCCGTTCCGCATAGGAAGAATTTCATTCTTCTCAATAATAATAAATTAAAGCCAAGACTCATCTAACACATATAATTAATTCATGTAGAGGGGTAGAGATGATTAGATGTATCCACTGAATCCTATCCTTTGTTAACCCCATGTAGGATCCTTGAACAGTATCAGCGTTGTCGAACCCACGGAGGATCCCGGTACCGAAGTCATCATTGTCAAAACCAAAGAGGATCATGATCCTGTATCATCACTATCAAACCCACAAAGGATCCTGATCCAGTATCATCGCTATCAAACCCATGGAGGATTCTGGTATAGGGGTAGGTCCACGTATACTCTTACCATCTTAGTCGCAGCCATCTATAGGGTTCCCACTCATAGAACTCTTGATTCTGGGAGGTTCCCCTCCTCAATCCATGTTTTTATAATCAACTAAAATGACGTTTTGAGTTTATGTATTCGGTAGTTCCGTGTCATCATAAGGAACCGAACTCGACAGACGGCGCGTCAATCGGACGCCCGGTCTATGTGTTATTGGCGTTTCCACTCCGAGGGCCCGGTTAGATTAAGGTTCAACCAAAACCGGCCATACCCCAACTGTGTCCAAACCTCTATTGGGTTATTCCAAAAAAACCTTATCATTCCATGATTTCTATCGGCATAGACGGTTCGTTAACCGGACACACGTAGCCCATGATATGAGAAAAAAGTTAAAATGTGTCAGAACTAAGTCTGGCTCTGGTCCGGCCCGGTCGGGCCGCCCCGACCTGACCCAACCCAGTTCTGGTCCTCCTGACATTGGTCCAGTTTGGGATTGGGGTGTGTCCCGATCTGCGGGTCCGACTCGATATGCCAGAACTGGCCCGACCCCCAACGGGCGGCCCGGCCCGGGAGGCGACCTGGCCCGCGTGCCGGTCTGCCGGGCGAATCCAGTAGGTTTTCGTGCAGTGCAGGGCCCGCCCTGACCGAGTGAGGGTGGGGGGGGGGGTTACTGCCTCCACGTCTCCCTATAATGGCCGGCGCGTGGCGCCGGCCTAGTAGCTACGGGACCCTTCGGGTCCCCTCTATGGTGGCCCGCCGGCTAAGTCGGCAGCCCTCCTCTGTCAGTCGTGGCTCTCGTAGGTGCGGCTTTGCGCTGCGTGACTGTGCCATGCCCCACCATCTGACCACCGTAGCCCTTACTCCCACACGGCACCAAGTTTTTGTGCCCCTCTAGCGGCCGTCCGACATCCTTTCTCTGCCTCGGCCCACGCTGGTCGCTGCCCAAACCTCCGCACTGCGCAGCGACACCGCGCTCCTACGGCGAGCCAGCACCCCTTGCACCGCCGATTCATTTCACGACCGACCCATCTTCGGCCACCATTTCTCTGTACCCTATTTGTTAGGTTGGTAGCAATTAGCTATTAAAGAAGCTCAAGGTCAACGAAGAATGAAGACTGAAATCAATCCAAACGACCCCTACCTAGGGTGCATTGATCGTTGAGGGTGGACGTAGAGTTCTTACAAGACGATGTCGAAGACGATGTCGTCAGCATTCCTCATGGGCAATAGTTTCGTTCCTCGATCAAAGGTTACTCATCAGCGGAAGAGGTTTTATTCATTGGAAGGATAATTCTCTATGTTCTTCCAAGGCTCCACCAAATGAATAGATTCCAACCAAAATGAAATAATAGATTTTTCTATTATTTAAATTTTGGCACGAATTCAAAAGATTTCAAATATAAATAATTAATGACACATTAATAAAATCACGTGTAGTGGCACATTAATGAGGGGAGTTCAAGAGTTTTCCACCACTTATGGAGTGTTCAAGTAGTTAAGAATCTCGGGTGGTCCCCACCTTAATTATACTCCCAAGGGAGGTTATGATTGGGTGGGACGCACCACCATAACCTCTCATGGCAGGTTATGGTGTGGTGTCCTCCACCACTAACCACCCCTTGGAGGTTTTAACCACCACAAATAAAAATACTTGAAACATATTTTAATTTAACGTTATTCTTAAAATCTCAAAAAACTAACTCACATTCTTGGCCATTTGGCGTCGATACGAAAGCCTTCTTAAGAGAATATCGGTGTTGCGAGTTCAACTGTTCCCTCAGATTTCAATTCCGATCACCGGTTAAAAAGTTATAAAATCTCACTTGTATGTTTAATGAATGTACCTGAACGAAACATCTGAAAATGATTCCGCGCAAATCGGGCCTCAGAATCATTCGCCGTAAATTTTCACAGACTCATAAAATTCCCATGTATTTAAGAAAAAAAATTCCATAGAAATTCCACGTCTTTACAACCACCATAAATGCATACTTGTTTCCACTTAAACCAAATAAATATTTTCTTCCAATCCCCATTCCCCATTCATTTATGTACATAATAATGAAATTGGTAAAAAAATTATCAAATATGTTCTATGAGTAAAATTTCACATCCCACTCTCCTTTTACTAGGGAGCGGTTCTCATGGACAATGTTGAATTAGAATCACAATGATGGCCATTACATTTTAATAGGAAATGGTGAGGTACAAACCATTTGACTTGTAACGTAACTGCTCCTTGGGTGAAACCATCAAGGATTCCTTTCATAAAACCATAACAAATATCTTGATGTATAGCATAAGCTCTGTCAACATGCTCAATTAAATGTAAATATATTGGGGATATTAACCTCTAACAAGGGGTAAATAATGATTTTATTGGTAGGTGTGTATAACTATCCCAAGACATGTTCACATCAACTAGGACCCTAAATTTTAAACACATCTCACACTAACACTCATCCATGCATGTCCATGTTCATTCTGGTTTATCCCTCATCCAAGAATCCTCCTTTCAATTTACCATATAAATTTCATTGTTATAACAACAAAAATCACATTAGAAAACATCATTCCACAAACCATGCCCAGCCGCATAACAATCTGAAATTATAAATTGCTTTTTGCAACATCACGAGATTATTGATCATTTATAGTAAATTTAATATCTTGTAACACCCAATTCAAAAAACCAACTTAATTCTTTCAAGATTTATCATCCAAAAAGGTGAAAGTGATAATTCTAGATAGTACATCAGTTTCAATTAATTCAATTGTACCCTTGGAACTCCTATTACAAATTAGGAATTTAACCTTTTCCATGATTTTTCAAAAAACCCATGCCTCACAACTTCAATTCTAGGAATAAAGAATTAACAGTGCATGAACTGGTCAGTGGGGCTAAACACCCGAACTGTCTTAGGAAACATAAAATGTTTTTACTAATAGGCACTCGAGGTTCTTTCTAAAAACATTTCCATCACCATGCCATATTTGGAATACTTGATCTGATACTATGAATTTATCTAGAAAATAGAATAAAACTAATATTAACACAAAATGTAAAACATAGTCCTAGACTAACCACTTACATATGTTCTCTATAACGTAACAACATCATTACAATTCTAGGGTCTGATACAAGGTGAATACATCATGGGTGGTCCACCTATCCCTAACGTCTCTATCATGATAACCACTCCCTATTTATAGGATTCAGTTACAAATGCCACTATATTCACTCATTTAGAATTGGTTAAACTAAACTGGGTAAGGAATCATGAACCTACAATAGTCAAAATCTATCATCCTGAGTGTTACACGTCACCTTCCAACGTCGGTATACCAGCCAATGAAAATCACTAGAACCAAAATAGGGGAGTTCATACATAATGTACAGAAAAATATTGAAAGGATAAAGATAGGATACTAAATAGTATCTTAATATGGTAATACTCCTTGAGTTTCAACATAACAGCAAACTACCATTCTACATAGGGGATTCCTAACATTATCAATATTCTTTCCCAGGTCAACAAGCACCTGAGAAAACACCAGTCATCTAAAAACTGAAATGAATCATTTATCAGTGATTCTATTTAATATGGAACTACCTTAAATAAACTATCCACAAAATAAACAAGGTATCAACCTTAAAAAAATATCACCCCTAAAAAGAAAAATATGCCTTCCTACCTAAATTCTTTGTTCATCATAACCTTTAAAGAAGTCATTGTAGTTCCATGACAACACTCATGTTCCAATTCATGGTAACTCTCATGGTGAAATGTCAAATATACTCATATATCTTCTCCCTTACAACTAGAACCAATAAATAATTCAATTTAATAACTTTCAAATGATTATTAATAATTTAAAAATTTGACATTGTTCATATACTAAGGATATCATGCATAATTATTCAAAAAAACATTAAAATTCACACTATTTAGGTGAAACATTCACCATTTAAAAAAATATCACATAATTTCATTTTTATCCAATTTTTAATTCAGTATTCGTCCAAAATAGATTTATTAAGAAAATTTCAATTTAAAATATATATAGAATAAGACACTTTAGTTTTAAACTGTAATTTTAATTAACTGACGGCTCATAATAATAATTATAAATACATATAGCATGCCATTTATTAATTGCAGGAGTCAAACATGTAATATGGAACTATACATTTATATGTAACACTATATAAGTGGTATTGGGAACATTAAATAACCAAATAATTTTCATAAACATACACTTATCGGGATTGAATAATAAGATCATAAGAATGTAATGTAAATCTATGAGTGTTCCATCATTTCAATATGTGTTCAATTATAAGGAAATACAATCCATATTTACGTACTCAACACTTCAGAAATTAAAATTGGCATCCCATGCAAAAGAAAACTATAACAATTTTTACTATTGAAATATCAAAACATCCATAATAGGTCTAAATAATAAGGATTAACCCCCAATTAAGCATCCAATTTCACGTTGTTCATTTAGGTATTTAGTCATATGGGTCATCATGCCCATTTCATTGAGGTATAATCCCCCTATGTCATAATTTATCCTTTATTTAGAAGTACTTATATTTGTTAAAAATTATAATTTTGTTATATATATATATATATAAATTATAGTTAGATAAATTACCATTCTCAAATTATAATTTTACTTTTCTTAATATGATACAATATTCATTCATGTAACTATAACCTGGCCTTTACAATCTGTCTCAAATATTACCAACTTTTGTGTAATTTTTTTATTACAAGGTTTTCCCTTCCCAATTTATCAAGGATCATAAAATCTATAAAAACATTTCTCTCCAATATAATCATAACAAAAAACTTCATCCTATTCCACTGTATGTTCCTTGGATCAATCATTTCATAATTTTCTAATTAAGGTTCCACCATCAAATAGTATGGTAAATGACGTCTGGGCTAATAAAAACACTCTAATAACCAATTAAAAATGTCATAAATTAATATTTCTGTGCTATATCAGAACAATAAATAAATGTATATAAGATGAAAATATTCAAATTCATGGAATAAATATTTTCTTTCAAATTGTCTCTCTACCATTGTAAATAATAAAAATTTCTAAACACACACACAAGAATGATAACTCAACAGAAAAAACAAGCATTATGAGGAAATCACAAAATCATCATATATAATTAACGATTATGATAGATAAAAAGCATGGTATACAAGAAATAATTCTATTTAGGTACCTATATATTATATAAACGTCACCATGATCTAGGAAATAAATGATGCAGCTTCCATGGATTGGAATATTCGTGGAATATGTGTTCAATTTACAAATAATGGGGCATGTATGAAAACTTATTTATCAAACCATCTAATTTTAAATATCCATGAACAAAAGTATTAATATCCAGTTAATGAAAATTAGACACCAAAGGTGAAACAATAATTTTCTAAAATATAAAACAATAATCCTATCCATGTGTACACAACATTTCCCTCAATTATTGGTTGTCCATAACCGGACAAAATTTATTTTCAATGTATCGACTAATCATTTCCTCCTATCTACAAATCAAAATGTAGTGAGTCAAAAGAAATTTAAATTCACTAGAACCATTTTTAGTTTCCTAACTTCAAATCCATGTAATTAGTTTCCCAATCTTTTAGCCACTGGCCCTCGATCACACATCCCGTATTCTATGGGATACCAACAAGCATTGATGATGAAATTGTTGTATTGTGTGGATAATAATCATTAAATATTATTAGAAATTACTATGGAGGAAATGATAAACAAATAAACATAGTATAATAAACATCAACTAATCAATTGAATGGAACAAAATATATCATGAACACTCTATAGTGTACAACAACAGAAATGTTATTATTATTAGGTAAAAAATACACAATTAAATGGAAAAATCCACAAGGACCATATATAGGAGTATAATGAGATCAATATCAGTATTATCTAATCATCTTTAATGTACACATATAGTATCACATAGCACAATCAAGGATTCTCATCCTAAAAGCATGAGGTCTATTCAGGTAACACACAGAGGCCCGAACATGTTATGATATATACATAGTAGAACACCACCAACTATTTCTACACTAATCCATATGTTGAATATAAAATAAATTATTATGTATGTATATCAAAGGTAATATCATTCAAAAAATCTTTGTCTGGATCGGGTTAGTAAAGTACACATGGCCAACCACTCATACGTGGACCTAAGTCGGGATATCATTGTCCACCTTCCAACATGTATATATCTATATATAAAGACATAAGAAATTTGAATGTAATGATATACAAGAACTAGAATGGACATAAGTTTTTATACCAAGGGATTCTCATGAGAGGATCACGTATCAGATAAGTGACATCGTGTCTACAGTTACATACCCATCGATCACAATATAAGGGACAACATGCCCATGGTCTCCAAAATTATGAATCACAGAATAAGATAATATATGACTAGGGACATAAGGACCACAAATCATAACAAAATGTGTGTCATGGCCAAGGATTCCTTGTCTGTAAATCATAACATAAGGGATTCCATGACCATTTGATTACATTAATTCAATTTGGAATTTGTCTTATTTAAACTTATTCATACATTAATTAGGTGAAAGAATGAACCTAACAAATCATAAAAAGAAGTCAAACCATGTAAATTAAAAATAAATATTAAGTCCATAAAAACTATAATCAAATTCCACACCCATTTAATATATGTAATTTCCCTTCAATTTATAATTGTAAAAGTTTTAATATGTTTCTTTCTATTATACATTACATTAAAATATCATTTAATGTCAAAATTAAATTCCAAGGGAACAATTAATTCATTAATAGTAGTAAAAATCAATTTAGATAACTCATTAATATAATTTATAATTTAAGGTATATAATATGTGGTTTTATTTAGAAAATGGAAGTCTAGTCATCGAAATAATTTATTCAATCTGTATTGCTCATCTCCTTCAAATGGAATGACTAACCACACCACATGGGTGACTTATGAGAACATCTAAAGATGAAATAATATATGTGAAAAATAAAGATAAACTAACATTAAAATAACCCTCCTTATTTAGTGGTTTGAGTTGTGTTCTCTATCCCACAACCACATAAGGATTTCAAACCATATCTAAATATGTTCAAGGTATTTTAATGTGATACATTTGATCATTAATTAGGAACATATGGAAATTTCACCATGTGGAACAGTTGAAATAATTTATAAAATAACAAGGAATTAGGTATAACAAACTAGAACACCTACCACCTACATTGGATAGTCAAGTCATCCAGTAATGGGGTTTGATTCGATGAAGAATGGGAGAAATAAGATCATTATAAAAACACATTGAAAATAGATAAAAATCGATCGCATGTATTTATCATTGAATATGGTGAGATAAATAAAAAATTTAATTTGGACACATGTACATTCTAATAGTATTACAATGCCTCTAAGGATGATAAAATTGGGCCATGAAGGAAGGAAACAAACCCAATAAAGTGGGAGGTATAGGTGAGAACATTGGGGACCAGATGGGAATGAGCGGATGTGGGTAGGGCATGTAAACCCTCAATAGCCCGAAGTGAAGTGTCATCATTTTCCCCCTTTAATTATAATTGAGGTTAGGCTTCATATCTATCTAATTAATTATCCAACCATTCTAATCGCACTATATAATATTTATTCCATAAATGGTTTTACAACAAGGTCATCCAAATTGTGTGTCAATCGTGCCCTTAGCACTATCCAATAGGAGAACCTTCATTGGATATAAACATAGTTTTAGATATTATGCTCAAGCCTTGCAATTATCCTATAAAATATTCGGTAGATATGTCACATGATCGATCTCCTAAACATTCCTCGTTGAACAAACCATGAGACACACTTAATGGGACACATAGTTTCTCCTGAGGTTCTGAACATTATTAAATAATCACGTTCCCTAATATGCTCTTCCATTTAGTGAGTTCTCAGAGCTCAGTGTTATTAAAACTCATAGAAACATGTTTTAAACCACTCAATACATAAACAATATCCAAAAAACAACACTCTGAAGTGTTCCAATGCTCAAATTCCGATTTGAGGCTCAATATAATGATTGGTCCATCCACCAATGAAAAGTTCAAAAACATTGAAAAGTAATGTAGGATTTAATCCCCTATATCTTACATATAATAAAGAGGTATTTCATAAATCTCAGTTATATACAATCAATAGTGTTGTTCTAGTTAGCCTCACCACCACTATGATGTATATCCTTTCACGATGATCGAGTGATAAGTCCACTCAAATTGGAATGAATTTAGTATTATTTTTGAGATTATCCACCACAACCCATATGGATATTTTCCCTCTTGGAGTATTTACATGATAGGTAAAAAATACCATGGTGATTATTTCCCATTTCATGTAAGTATGGTTAATTTTTTTATCAACCCCAAATTATTTTCATTACGCCTAATTTTTTTGACTTACTAGACACAATGATGTATATTTTGTGTTATTCTAATTCGTATTTTCCAACCCATAGTGTTCTTAGATATCTTGATCAATCTTTATGATCCTTGGCTTGATGGGGAAGGTCAATAAATGTTAAACATTCAACATATCCTTCTTTATATTAGAATTTTTTGGTACATATAATTTTTACCCATATAATACAACTACTTCATTGTTGATTATGATCTCTTTTAATTTTCCATTTCATATGGATTCCACGTTCTTCTAAATTTACATATATTCTCCTTGATAATTTATGTATTTGTATAGAAGGGGTGGTTGAGAATAATTTGATAGGGGGATGTTGATGTTCTTTCCTTCATGATTCCCATCTCCATCCCTTGTATATCTATGAATATTGGATACTTCTCAATTCTAATCACCATAAATGACAGTGAATATTTTCAACATAGAAAATATGACACTTTTTTCCATTATTGGGATAGTAATATATTGAAAAATAATATTCCTTGATCATTTATAACCATATTCCTTGGTTCATATTAATATTCTTCTATATGAATATATATTTCAGGCTATTATGGTTAGTATATTTTCAACACTTTTCCCCAAGGAGGTAATGTTTCCAGATTTTAAATCTATAAATCATTATATCCAACATGAAATCATGTTTTGGATAGATATTCTCATGAAATTTCAACATCCATAGGGCATTTATTATCACTTTATCATTGTTTATTATTATAAAACACAAAAAACATCTTTAAATAATCTATATAAACCAAAACAAAGATCCCATATGAGGGTAGTGTGAGGACTGGTGTAGTTAATAGTCTCCTCATAAACTATTTAAAAACATATTCACATTAATATGTCTTAAAAAATTACTCCCTAATATGTTATATTTATTAGAAGATTCCAAAATGAATAAATTTGTTTCTCAAATAATCAAAAATTCTATACTAATCTAGAGAAACTATAGAACTCGATTACTGATATTTTTCTAGGCTAGTCCTCTATTCCCTTTTTATTAGAATTGACCACTAATATAAATCTTTTGGTGAAAAATATATCAATGGGTGATAATTTATTCATAAAAAACTCATCTTTACAATAATTCTCATATATCAAATTCTTCATCAAATTCATTATCTTTCTACTAAAATTATCCCCATGCCCCTCGTTTCATTTGGGTTAAATAATAATATCATCTATAAAGACTACCCTAAATGCATCATGTTAATCTCTATGGACTCTACTCGTTATATAAAAAAACATTTTCTGAGCATTAGTGATTCTTAAAGGCATTATTAGGAAGTCATAGTGTCCCAAAATGGATCAAAATATAGTTTTGTGAATATCTTCCTTCATCGCTCTTAGCTGATGATATCCAAAATAAATATTCCCCATAGAGAAATATTGGCCCCAATGTATTTTATCATAAAATCCAATTTTCTATTGTAGGTGATTCTTTTTTTTTTGATTTTACAATAATCATGTTAGTGGCACATTGAACAGTCATTATTCATGATGAAGAGGTCCAATACACCCCAAGGTGAATAACATAGGCATATAAAACCTTTTTCAAGAATATTTGGTATGTTCCAACTCACAGGTTATTATTCAATAAGAATTTTTAGATATGGGTAGATATATTAGAATTAGTTTTACTGAAAAAACAACCTATCACTCAGAAGGAAAACTACCAAAATCATGAAATGCACTAATAAATAACCTCACAATGGAATTGTCATCAAATATTGTTCCCTCCTTTGTCTCAATCATTTGGGCTAGATATTCCTACTCATATAATTATATCCATGCTTGAATATAGTATTATAGGGGATATTCAAGCTCATTCTTAAACATTATTAGATTCAGAGGGTGACTTGGGATGTAGAGATTGATCTCCCTCTGCCAAAAATTGATTTTGGATTTATATACGGATATTCAATACATTCAAAAAATATTATAGAACTCCTCATAATCAATAAAGTCAATATTGTCAAGAATATTAAGTCCAAAATAATTGGCTGGGTAAGAGTAATATACATGGGATGAAAACATCACACCAATTGAGGTTGTGCTTGAATAATACTACTGAACATGAAAGATATAAAAAATATGTAGAACCAAATTCAAAATATATATTTTTTATTATTGAATGAATAAATTTAGTACATGTTACAACATTGTTGTTGATATCCACATCAACAATAGTGATAAAATTTTCATTTCCTTTATCTCTATTCCTAGGAGGTAACTGTCATTGTTTTTTATTAATAATCCTTGGATTATGGAATTGGATTGGATGATTCTTTTGTACAATAGAGTTAAAACAATACACCATATTATATTTGTTTATTTATCCTTCTTTCTTCTTCTATATTTGTGGGTTTCATCATTTCCATTTAGTTGTGATTAGTCTGATACCTCTCTCTTCCAAATTTGAATTATCTCATTGTTCCAATTGGATGTTTAAATTTTACACCATTCCTCACATTAAATAAGTGAAATGCTGGGTTTTATTTTCCCCTATTAGATTAATCAACAGATACCCCTAATGAAAATAGAATTTTACATTTTTTTCTCCAATACCATTAGGCCATTTAGATTCATCAATCTCTATCTCAGCATGTATTTCACATCCGAAATCAATTCATATAAATCAAATACATAATACACTAATTCTTCTTTTTTAATTTCTTGCACCCACTTAATAAATTATTCACATTACATTGTTGTTGATGAAAAAACCATAGGTGTATTGTGAAATCCTTGTGAAGTGAGCCTCATATTACCCGATAGACTCATCTTCACTTTATTTTAGAATATTGAAATACATATATATTTTAATATAGAGTGTCATTAAATATAATTTTTAAGAAATATTTTCTTGAAATCCTGTCATTCAATGTAATCAGTATCCTAATGGGATATTTGTTCTTAATAAGTTTACAAAACTAATAGACTTATCCATCAATGTGATAGATGACCAACAAAACATTCTACTTCCAAAATTATTGCATGATATATAATATTTCATTAATAGAGTTAAAAAATTGTTCCAAAATGTGGGGATAAAAATATCATATAAAGGTAGGATGCCTTTGTTTCATCAAATACTTGACTGCAACTAGATTTTTATTTAGTATGAGTATGGTGTTCACTTTAAATTGTGTTATTATTCATAACATGATAATGTGTATTTAATACTTCAATGATGTTCTATACTCCTGCACATATTATATTATGAACATCATTGGGGAAATACTCATATTATCAATCATGTTGGTTTTCATAATGGTTTCTCCTATTTCCGTCCATTAACACTAACAAAAAAACGTTGAAAATACATTTACTAATATAAATACAGAAGGAAAACATATTAACATGCAAGGAATAACACAACATTGAAAATTACAACCAAACATATGAGAATCTTTGTCTCATCCAAGGTTATCCATAAGACATTTTGTATTAGGTTTTTTATCGTAATAATTTTTTATTACCTTCATTATAGTTCCAAAATAGTATTTTAATTTCCATTACATATCACTCAGGTGTATCAAACTAGCTGTGCAATAGATCCCATTGGCATATACTCAATAATTCATAAATTTGTCCCAATATCAATTTTTTTGATTCCATACCCCTATGTACATATATTGTAGAACAACGTAATCTTGTAGCATCTATCAGGGATGTAATTTCATAGAAATCAATTTCTCCATACGTCTCTATTACAACTATTCCTATTTATATAAATATTTGTACATTTATAATTAACTATTGGGTTATCACTAATGTTTTCGCAGCAAAGAAGAAAAATTTAAATAAAAAAATTATACGACTCTATCCAACAATGATGTTAAATGATGTTAAATGATTATTAAAATAAAATAACACTTAATTTAATATAAGTATCGTAAATTCATGGACTCATTAGTAGATGAGCTTCATAATATTAACAATGGAAAAAGTTATAGAATCGTTATTTTACTTCCTAGGTGAGCTCTTAAATACATTACAACTCCTAAAACTATATTGGAAAACCTGGTGAATACCAAAAGAAAGGGCCCTAATAAAAAGATGAGTAAGGTAATAAAAATGTTATGGAAACCTAACATGTGAGTGAAATATATAACCTGATATCATAAAATATAAAGATTAAGATTAATCAAATTGAATAATAAAATATTATAAATGGTATCATAATATAAATGTAGTATAATAAATGTTCCCAAAACATATAACATTTCATAAACATGAGTCAAGGTTTACTCCCTAAACAATATCACATGGTGGACATAGTCCTGTAATATATTAAGTTTACTCCCTAATCCTACACATGATGTATCAAGAGATTATGACATTACCTAATGAACTATAGGAATGTTAGGTCACAAATGTCATAAAAGTTTTATGATATATGTGTTAAACATAATTGAATTCCATAAGAAACTGTAACATAATAAGTAACCATGAAATGGAAATAAGTTGCATTATCTAGTCTTCTATGAAAATCTATAAAAATTTTATAATGAAACAAATTAAGAAATTGAAAATATTATTACATTACCCATTTAATGGAAAGGAGAAAAATCTAGGAATACATGTGATAGAAATATATTTATAATTTAGAACATATCCATAACATTGAAGAGAGTTAAATTTTCTTAGAGAGAGAATGGTCATAACATAATGAGAAGGGTGGATTGTAAGGATCCCCGTGGAGACTATTATATCTTTTTATCTTCAACCTCATGAATAATAAACATGTGTTAAATATGTTCATTATTAAAACCATTTTAAATTTACAATTCCTTTCATTTTGTACCTTATCATATTCAATTTCAAAACCCTTTAATTTAATGTTATAAATTTTAACCATAAAAGATTAATAAGTCCAAACTAAATTTGGTAAGTTGACTAAGGTCAAAGTGATTACAATATTATCATATCCAGAATAGAAATGATGCAATAATGTTATTTTTATACATAATATATACTTTTAAAACAAACAATTAAATATGGTTATGAAACATCAACTACATTATAATCATAATGTTGTATATGTGCATAAGTACCGTTCCCATTTTCCGACAATAATGAAGGAATGTAGGTAAGAGTTATGTTGTATTTATTGCATTATCATTATATCCTAAATTCCATATTTTTATTTAAATATTATTTTATAATCCATCCATTTTATGTGGTAGTAAAAAATAATCACATCACTTTGTAAGGGGTTAGTTCACTATATACACGAACGATGATGACATTTAGAAAATGGATGATATGGTAAGAAATTTCCTGACATATTTTATTTAAATAATTTTTAAGATGTAATTAATATCATATATAGACATAAAATTAAACCTTATAACCTTCCATATAATGTTTATGTTAAAAATTTCTTCTCCTAACAATGTAGTATTTTTTCACACATGCGAGAGATATATTTATATTCCATATAGAATGAAAATTGAGAAATTATATTTGATTTTATAATTATATAAGTATATATATTATAAATAAATCAGATAAACATTAAATACATCCTTATATCTAGTATTGTGAATTGGTGATGGAAAATAAATTACATCTGTTTGTGCGTTGGTAGTCTGGGGTACACATGATCATCGATTTTGTATCCTATATAAGGGAGGAGGATATTGATGTTGGTAATGCCCATGATGTAAAAAAATTGTGTATGTGGATGAAATTGTTATTATTAGGTCATTATTAATTAATAATATTTTATGTAGGTGGAAGATGAAATATTACATAATGCGTAGTTGAGAAGGATACCTCTTATTTGGGCATTTTCATTAGGTTTTTACCTAAAGCATTCATATTATAGATTTATGAAAAACATTCCTATGCATTGTTTTTAAAGAATTAAAGAAGATATTTTTTTTAGATATTTTCGGAAAAAATGAGTTTTGGAATTATAAAAAGGATAGGGGTGGGGTATCCTTTTATAATTGGGGGAGAGGATATATTTGTAATTGTTTAGAAGAATGAATTACACCAATTTTATTCCCATTATAAAATGAACAAAAATAAACCAATTTAAATCTTAATAAGTTCTATTTTAGAAATGTGACCATATAATATGAATGAAACATGTTTTTGTTCATTTCTATCGCTTACCATTTCTGTTTAACCCCATGATAATCTCGTTTTTACTTTAATCGTGGTAAATGTTTTTTTAATATTTTCACTATTATTAATTGTAAAACAATTAATATAAACATATTTGAAATATTATTTTTACAAAAAAATTATTTATTTCTTCAAAATCAACACATATAAGTGAAGGAATGAAATATAAAATTATTCATGTCGATGGGTCGAAAAGACATTTTTTCTAGAAATGTATTTTTCTAGAGAAAATAAAAATATTATAAGTACTATTTGAAAATAATTTTTTATTAAATTAATTTCAATTAATATATATCTACTATATAAATTTATTTTAAACCATTACTAATTATGTGTTATTTTAATTTATTAAAATGGAGAATCCTTAAGCAATTTAAAACTGTATTTTAAAAATTTATCTACTATTCCTAACAATAAAATTATAATAAAATAAAATATTAGATGACTTGAACGTCATAAATTTTATTTAATATAAAAATATATTAATTATTTTCATTTTAAACCCAATTAAAATAATTTTGGTTATTTTATATTTCTATATTGATTTAAATGAATTGAGAATTTATTAAAAATTGGTATTTTCAATATTCAATTAAAAATAAAATTTTATAAAAAAGCACTAACAGTAACCCTAAATTAATATTTATATTATTATTAAAAAACATTTTTTTATTTTATTAATTAAGGATTCTTAAAGTGGAAAAAAAATACTCACTAAATTACATAAAAACAATTTTCCATTGAAAATATACTTTCGATGAATAAAATAAACTCCTTAAAATTAAGAGAAAAAATTAATTAGAAATTATAAAAAAAATAAACTAATAATATTCTTTTTATATATTTAATAAATTAGTTAATACTATAAATACATACCCATTTAACAGAGTGGTTATAATGGTTCTAAATTATCACAGTTTGTTTAGGCTATGTGTTTCTTGTCATATATGCCATCAAACATTGATTTCCATTTTAAAATCTCAGGGTATCACATGCACCGATAAAAAATGCAACCACCTATAAAAATTGATTTACCCCTAAGGATTAATATCTAAGGTAGAGAATAATCATTATCACTCAAATTGGATTCTGGTTAAGGGCATCAACTAGAATGTTGGACTCCCAAAAAATGATATACTAACATAGGATATCATGGGGAATTAATTCCACACAAATTGTAGAAACATGTTTTTTGGAGAAATATGACAAATAAACATAAAATTTTTAATAAGAGGTATCATAATATTATTTTTCCCAAACTGAGAAATCAATTTTTAAAAATAAAAAATTGAATTGGAATCCCTCAAACACTATTAATCATAGTCAAATTTCATATACAAAATTAACACCAACATAAAAATTCATAGAAAAAAAAATTTCTAAAACAAATGATAAAAATAAAACATATTTTTATTAAATGACTATAAATCCTCAAAATTGATTAATTGATTTAAAAAAATGAACATAATTTCTATTATTTTTATAGAGTTTCTCAATTAATTTAAAATTTCCCTTACTCCATTATAAATATATTCCAATAATAAATTATCAAATTGATTATGAAAATAACCAATAACTATTTTGAAACATTTTTAAAATCCATTTTTTTTATTTTTTGAAATATCATATTTTACTTTTCAATAAAAACGTTACATTTAAACAAAAAACATTTTATTTTAAATTCAAACATTTTTATATCTAATATTAATCAGTGATATATATTAATATTTAATTTTTTAAACATAAAACTCCATCAATACTCAAAATACAAAACATCATTACTTTTTTTAACTAACAAGTTTCTATATAAACTGAATAAATGTAATTATTTAATATGAAATATAAATATTACGGATTAGTTGTTGTACGTATCTAGGACACATGGTTTATGGAACCATGTTCCATGAATGAAAACACCACATGAAGTCACATTAGACCATTCAATCATGTCTTTGTGGGTTTTTGGGATATGTGAGATCACTATGACTATAATTAATATCACACAAAACATATGAACCATTTAGAAATATTGGAAGATCATAAATAATTAATACACAATACTAATATCCCATTAATAATCATGGATCAATACTGAAAGTGTTGGCTAGAAACATTTTTCACCAACACCCAATGTTCAAACCATGTAATCTTTATATAACATTGCTACCCAAACAATTATGGCTTCTTTAACACCATTTTTTCAAGTAAATTTTTGTTTTACTTCTAAAATGGAAATTAATTAATTTTGAAAAGTCCTTGTTTATTCACTTTTTAAAACCAACAAGATAGAAATCAAGTATTAATACTTGTTATTTACATGTTTATTAATTCAATTTATACTACCTTTTTCTCTCTTAACAAATACATAGATTTGAATATAAAATATGGTTCATGGGTAGGGTATGTTAAAGAATAAATACATGAATTTATTATATTTTTTTAATTTAAAACAATTATCATTGTCAAAATATCAAATGGGTAACAAAAAATTAGAGTTATCCTACAACAAATATCTACAATTAGGGAATAAATCTATTTGTATAATGACGATGATGTCACTAGCCAATGGAACACTCATTTCACAAACATCAAAATGTATATTCTGTTGAGATTGAAATCATCATGAACAAGGATATCTTACCCAATTACCTAGTCTTTATATGACCTTAACAAAATAATAATATTAATACCCTAATATATTGAATAATTACTAAATGCTCTACATATTCCCTAATAATAAAAATTCAGTAAATACTCTTATGAAGATTCAGTTAATACATTTTTTTTCAAACAAGACTCAACAACATTCCCAATGAAAATTTATCATGATTTAAATCATTTATTTTAAAGGTTCTTCCATGGAAAAATATGTTTATTTTATAAGTCACACTAAAATCCATTGATTCTAATTTATTTTGAAAATAGATGGAAATATCTTATATACATTGATATTCTTTTTTTATTATTATACTCATAGACACACACATGTATATTTTACTTCAATTTCCCAAATTAAAATTCTCTAATTTGGTGTGTGTGGTGAACAATTGTTTAAAATGAATAGGGTAAAGGGAAGGATGAATGAAGAGAAGGATCACCATGATGAACTAAACCCCGAATTAATGAAATCCCCATGAATCATAGTGGAATGGGAATGAGATGAAGTGGGGAGACGAACATAGGCATCAATTGTTATAGATGGTCAACAAGATAATGGGGAGGGTGGGAGGTCTGAAATAAGGGTGAAAAGAGGATAAGAAATTAAAAAATATTATTAATATAATTAATAATTTTTTCACAAAAGACATCCTTCACAGTTCATCCACATATGTTTCCAAAAAGTGATCCATCTTTTTGGCCCTTATTGTAATTATTTTAGTAAACACCACAGACATCCATCATGGTACGCTCAGGGGCTAACTATGCATTTCAGATCCTCTTGGTTATAAATGTGATTACAATGTCAAAATAAAATTTACCATATTTATCCACCCACCATCCAATGATTTAAAAATATAAAAATATTAATATTCATAAATTTATTGTACCAATAAATATGGTAAACATTTTAAATAATTTAATAAGAAAGATACTAACTTTTTTTGGGATAGTGTTTGATAAGTCAAACGAGACATTAAGAGTATCTATTTGGGAATTGGTGTGAGACTCCCCCGTGATTTGATGATGTTGTAGATTAGAAGCATCTAGGACCTTATCAAATCCAATATATGATTGGTATGTTTTATCCCAGTCAACATCATTAGAGATTCAGGAAAAGATTGTAGAAATTTTACATATACAATTAATGTTGTGACCTAGAGTTTGTTGTTGGAGATATAGTGTTCCTTCATATATCACCATGGAATAAATTCATGATTTTTGTTAAAAGTCAAAATATTTTTACAAGATACAAAAATCCCTTCAAGACATTATCTCATCAAATTATTAACATATATACAATCACTCTCATCTATCCTATCTATCATACATGATATGTTCCATGTATCCCTCCTAAAGAAAAACATACTAGGCAACTCAGAAGTACATAATCTAATGGTGATACCATTGTATAATGTTATTTTATATGGGAATAAAGTAGTGAATGAAATTGATATTAGACAATACAAGTCACATAGTCTAATTTTTGTGGAAACGCCACATGTTTCAGGAGGTGAATTTGGAACAAATATATGTGAGGAGATATATGTTCTATTGTATATTTTAGTATGTGCAATTAAAATTTCAATAATGAAATTTATATGTGGGGGAAGAATATATTTAAATTAATTTTTATAAATGATTCTCAATTTTTTCGTGAATAAATTCTTCATTATGATATTTAGTTATAGGAAACACATTCACTATATTTCATTTTTTTATTTATAGTTATTATAAAATATGACCATAATTTTTCTTTTTGGATTAAAATGCAATGAACTATCTTATGAGTTGAAAATAAAATCATTCTATACTGGCCATTATAATTCATATATATATATTAAGGGATATCATAAAGACTAAATTATATAAAAGTAATAAAACATTCCCTTGACTAAAAAGATCCAACTTCAAGAAGACCATTTATTAAAGAATCTAAGGGTGTAGAAATCATTGGGATTTACCCTTGAACAATACAAATAAAATATTATGAAATTGAAACATCAAAATAACCTGTTCTTTGATAATTTTATGATTATTGAGATAATATCCCTAGCCATGTTCATTGAACCACTCCAAAAAAGTACCCCCATAGGCATCGTTAACCTTAATGAATATATTGTTGTAATTAGGGGTTATAAAAATATACCATAGTAGTATGAATTTTTATATTTTAATTTTTAATAAAATTATAATTATATTATAATTATTAATTATTAATTCATATATATTTATATATGTCATCAATTAATCAATTTGATAAAAATTAAATTTTATTTTAAATAAATTAGAACTATATTTTTTACAAAAAATATATTTTTTCAATTATAACACTATTTTGATAAAAAAATCAATTTTCAAAGAATTGTTATTTGTTTGAAAAATTGTTATTAAGTAATTTTTATTTAAATATATATTATAATATAATTTAATAAATCTTATTTTAATTTTATTATAAGTCAAAAAATTAAATGTGTCTTAAAAAATTATTTTCTTTCAAGTAACTATTTGTATAAAAAGTTTAAATTAACATATTTATAAAATTATTACATAAATATTAATTTTATTTTTGAAATCAACACATCAAAATTAATCAAAAGTAAAATTTTCATATCTTTCATATACATTTTAATTTTTGGAAAAAATAATTATATATGGTATAAAAATATGACACTTATTAAGACATCAAAATATTAAAAAAGTTATGCAATCAACAATATAATGTGAATATATAACAAAAATTTTATTTCCCATTTAAATAATGTTTTTTGATGCTATTTAATTAATTTTACAAACAAATAATATATCTTCTAAAACCAATATTATATTTTTATGGTTTTCAAAATGTTATTCTTTATGAGAATTCATTACTACCACATGATTAGTCTTATAATTTTTCTGAGTTCATTTATTATCCTAATAAATTATTTATGACCGCTCCTATTGTTTCATAACTATTGGGAAATAAAATTGAACGATTTAATTTATTTTATTTTTTCATCAAATATAATACAAATCTTATGTCTATAATTTATTGATGAATTCCCTTATTTTTAAAAAATAAATTAATAAAACTATCACCCTATTATTCTAAAATACCACTGATCATGATTTTCTTCTCAATTTACATCTTTAAATCCCTCCCTTATAGTTCCTTAAATCATTCAATTTTCTTCCAAATCATTCCGAAAACCTCAAAATTCTAGGGATCTCTTCGTCTTTCTCATTATTCAAGTGTATCCTTATATTAAGAAATTTTATTTACAAATATTATTATGTTAATATATTTTTACCCATCTATTTAATGTCCTTATGATTCAAAAGTGATTATAGTCTAACTTTCACTTTCATTAATCTCTTCAATGACCCTTTGTTGACTCCCATTATCCAGTAGAATATATTGTGTGATATTTCCTACCCAAAAATTAGTTTTTTTAATAACAATACGAATTTAAACTCATGTATATTATCCTATTTGTAACTATTATTCCTTAATTTTGGGAATCCATGTATATAACTTTAACTCTTTAATCGTCATATTAAAATTAAAAATTACATTCTTATTTTTTGTGCCAGTATGGAACACAAATGAATATAGATTTAATGAATTGAATGTGTGGTACCATTGTAATATAGACATAAAATTCATGGGGTAATTTGTTTATGTAATGATATAATGTTTGGTGAGCAGATATTGTTGTGCTGAAAAATTTCATTTGATGTTTTAAAGAGTTGATTTGATATATGATTTTGATGTCAAGTTTAATGTTTTTGTCATATTTAAAAGATTCCTGGATTTTGTCATGTTATGTAATTAGTTGTAGTTATTTATTATCATAATCAAATAATTATGTCACCTTGTTATGTCCCTTCACGTAATGAGATATATACCTCACCCCTTTCTTCTATATGTCGATAGCTTATTTCATATGGTTTAATATAATTACATTAATTTAATATCACGTTATGTAATTTTCAATAATCTAATAGTATCCCTACTTCATGTTATTGTTTTTTCTATATAATTAATTAAATATAATATAAATAATATATTTTGGTATTTTATGAAATTTATATTAATGTAATAATTCTTTAAATAATGTTTACAAATGATATTCAAGGATTCGAGACGATAAAAAGTGTCTATTGCTAGTATGAATGACAAAAATTTTAGTCTTAAATCGTGTTTAATAATTTAATTTTTTTTATTATTATATCATGTAAAAATAATAGTATATTAATATTTAAAATTAATATGTTCTAATAATAGTGATAATATTATTAAATGAATGTTAAAATTAGTTTATGAGAATTTATAGTATTACAGATAACATGTAATTCTTCTGTTATTGATGATATAATTGAATAGATATCATCGTATTATCACTGTGTTGCATGAATGTAGTGCATAATACCTTTAGATATGATCCTTAGGTGAAACAAAATCAATGTTAAATGATGTAGAATGGCCGGGTTTTGGCCCGATCATTCCTAATCACCTTCATGGTTCATGGTTGATCACAACCGCATTCTTCAGGAATGATGAAAAACCATTTTTTCCTAGATGGATTGAGAGAGTAAGAAGATTAATATAGATCTCTAGGAATTGATCCAATCTCTCTTAATTTTTTTTGTAAAAAAAGTGATCTAGGAAAGTTATATAACAAGATATGTATTATTTCTTGTTTATGGTTAGAAAATCCTACACAAGTCGCCACAATATTTAATATTTTTATATTACCCCATATATATTTATTATAATATTATTTTTATTAGATTATTTAAATTTGAAAAGCAATATAGAAATAAATAAATATCAAATTTGAGTAATTGGATCAATAAATGCGGCCATCGTTCATTTTTCATCATTTAATGGTCCATGAATAATAACTATATACTAAAATCAATGTCACTGAATTATTCTAAGATAAATATAATAAATATAATATTTTCTAAACAGGAAGACTAATATTCATTATTGTTCATTTACTCACTTATTATTTCAAATTTCCATTACGTTATGGATTTCAAACAATCCTGAATAAATATTATTTGTTGATAATCTTATATAAAATACAATAAATTAACTATTATTGATGATACAATAAGTGTGTCACCCTATAGGACTCTTCTTAAGTGGCATTTTGAATAACCACATAAATTCCATGTATATATTCTCGAAACATTATGTGGAATTCATAAAGAAATAGGTTATTGTCAAAATGACATAAAAACACATATGAATTATTACTCATTAATAATATTTTTTATCTCGATAGATCTAATCATGATGTTTTCATTCTGGTTCAATCAACCTATATAAACAATTTATAATTCTTTAAATTTATAGAAATGATCCCATACTACAGGCATGATGTAATGTATTTATAGAATCATTTCAATTACATCGAAGGGATTTAGATATAAACATTTATGAAGAATAAAATTAGATAAAACGATTCTCTCACTATCCATTAATGTAATATCATTCGTGATGCTTGCAAAATATCTTAATTAACCATGAACATATTTCATCATGGTTTTCATAAATACATGAAATTAAAGGAGTCATAATATTCATTAATGATGTTATTAATGTATATGGATCAATGAAAATTTACAAAGATTGGAACATCCAATGGCATAAGGAAATGTGGATTTACTATTAACGAACCTATTATCCTAACCTCCGATCATTAATTTTACCAGGGTTGAACACCATGAGAAAGTGTATCAAAGAATTAAGAACCACCTATCCCAAATATCATTTAATGCATATGACCCTATATATATACTATTCAAATATAAAAAAGGCTCAAGAATTTGGTTGTGGAACCCCTCAATTCTTATTCTAATGGAGAGATGTTATTACCATTCGGTATAATATATATTCTATGGATATTATCACATAAAAATATCATTTATAAGAATAACAAATATGTGATAAGAAAAATCATTTTATAATAAAACATTGTGTCACATACTAAACATGTTTTTTCTAGGGAATGAACTCCAATAGGCTCCCACATTCACTAGATCTAGCTATGAAAAGCATTCATTACACTGGATCACACATAATATTAATTCTTATATTTTGGTAATTCATTCATCAAGAGGTTTGTAACATTTTCCATCATGGAATCTATTATCATTAAACCATTACCTCATTTCTAAAAATCTCTAATGATATAAGCATTCCAATGTATATTCTATTTCCATTGTTTTGGCCTTGGTGCATCGAATAGAGACACCAGTGTAGTATTATCACAGTAAAATATAATATAATCCTTACTGAACTTCACCACATCCGTCTATTAGATAAATATTTTAATCCATACTACTTGCATTGAAATATCATAATCTTCAATATACTCAAACTCTACTATGGATTTGGTGACCATTATATTCTTTGAACTCTTCTATCTCACAGCTCCCTTGTCGAGATAAAAAGCATGTCCAGAGTGCGACTTCATATAATTTGGAGCTATTTGTAAGAAAACATCTAAATAAACCTAGATGTGATGTTATTAATCTCCACCATACACCATGAACATACCCTCTGTATACATTATATAATTTTGTATATCCTTAAAAATATTTCAATCTTTTAACCTATATTTATATAATATCATCCCAACATGCTCAAAGAATAATAAACCATAATAATTGTACACAATATGGAATACATGATGGATCCTATCATATAAGTGTATGAGATCTTTTTATATTTCTCTACTTTATCTATGGTATGATGACACATTTTCTTATAAGGATGTATATCATGTGACATTGGAACCAATCCTCTCCTAGGTTGTTCCATTCTTAAACTCTTCAGTACATAGTCAATGTATGTACCATGAAATATAACGGGCATCCTCATGGATATATCATATTTGATGTTGATCCCTAAAAATTTGGATACTTCACCTATTCTTTTCAAGGAGTTACAATTTCTGAACCCTAGCTTTACATATAATAGTTATGGTATATCATTTCTAGTTTGTAATATTTCATCAACATTCAATTCTATGAAAACCATTGTACTACCCGAAACCTGTTGTAAACACATGGATCACATTCGATCTCAATGAAACCAAATTACATTATGCCTTCATTGAATCATATTTTGAAAGTCTTGAATGATTTATTTAATCTATAAATGAATCTATAGAGCATCCATTCATTTTTTTCATTTCCTTGAGTCATAAAACCTATTAGTTTCATTATATACACATAATATTCAGGGTTTATATTATATAAGGTAGATTGAAATCCATTTTAAAAATATCATATTCCTAGTAATGTATTATATAAAGATAGATTATGTAAAATGTATCCAAGGAAAAAGGGGAAATCATTTCATTATATTAAATTCTCAGATGTTTTCTAAACACTTTTTCCACCAGTCATTCTTTATAGGTATTTAAATTACCTTCAATGTTATATTTTTTTCATGAATACACTTTTACACCCAAGGATCATTACATAAACTGGAGGATCTACCAAAACTGAAATTTTTTTTACATATATGGAATCTATATTTGAATTCCTAGATTCATCGAATATAATAACCTCTATGATATCAAATTCCTCCTTGTATAATAGGGGAATATCATTCACAACTAATAATGAGTCACACTCATGAGTTACTAAAAACCCATATATATCTAGTTGCCTTACCTCTATTTTAAACCAATGCATAACATGTTCTTTTGAAACATATTCTCCCAGGGGGAATTATGGAATACTTTCATGTAGAAACTCTTGGTTATCTTGACCATCAACTTTGTCAAATTCAATCTTGCTCCCACAAATCACATTGAGGATGTACTCACTCTCAATAAAGACCAATTGCTTGGGATAGTTAATTTCTTTTCTAATGGGTTGTATAGATTGTTTCCCTTTTTTTTACATGGATATCATATAAAGATACAATTTTTACCCAGGGGTTCTAATTGTTTACTTAATCTATCCTTACTAAACATCTCACAATGTCGTGAATAAACATGTCACATAAGGGGTTTCATTTGAAACCTTCACATAAAGGGAATATTTTTTAGTGTTTTTATTGATAATATCTTCAGTATGAATAATTATATTTATAATTTAGATACCCAAAAAGATAATGGAATTAGTCATTGAGTCATCATTAACAATACCATGTCAAAAAGGTACAATTCCCCCTTTCTCTAAAATCGTGTCATTGCAATTTATATTATTGATTGATTAGAGATAAAACATTATACTCCCATATAATGTTAATGCATTATTTTTTCTGATATTAAACTCTTTTATCTAATAAAGGTATCATCATCTTCTTAGAAATCTGATTTTTAGCCTCATTCAGGAAATCATTGACCTTTTCAAAGGATTTACACAAGTACCTCATTATGTATATATAAAATACCATCCCAAATCATTGGTAATATTAATTAATTATGAGTATCCACATCAAGATTATACATGAAAAGAAATATACACCTTGATGTTTAAAAATTCTATAATTTCACTGGTTCATTCAACTTCTCCAGGAAATGGTGGTTTAGAAATTTTTCATTATAATAAAGTCAACAATAAAGTGGTTTTAGATAAAAAGTGTCTAAATAACCATCTTGAGAGAGAATATCCAAATGTTTTTCATTTATATTACCAAGATTGTGTTTCCAAAACATGGTGTTATATGAGTATCATGTGATTGTTTTGTTACAAATTTCCTATATTTTATTTTCATAATACAATACCTAAGTACAATAATTTAATTACGCATTACCATTACTTATTCTATATTTTTAAACATATCACAATTTATTTCCTAATATGAAAATAAATCCATTAATATATAATAATGAAATAGAAATAATTTTTTGGTAACACTAGGAGCCTAATACTAATTTATAAAAATCATAATCTATCCTATGATAAATGCATGATGTTTGTCCCCAATTACTAATGCATCTATTCATTATCTAGTTAAAACCCATAGATCCTCCTTTAAAGATTATACTTTCTAAAATATAAAAGGTTTAATATTTTGATAATAATTTGAAATCTACATGAATTTGTAACACCCAACATGTTGGTATTGAAATATTATATTCAATAATGAGTTATCCAAATGATTAAAATTTCTTATTGGGATGGGTGAAATTCAACATTTTGTGGCCCTACATTCAACATGAAAATCATACTACATCCCAATAATTCCATTACCTTTAGATATTATTATTTTTGGAAGGATGGTGATTCAGAGTGTTAGACATGGAATGATTCTTTGTAGCCTTTTACTTCTTCATCTTCATAGAATTTTCCGTATCTAAAAAGTGTTTTTCTTTCCCCATATCCTTTTCAACATGGTGAATATGTGTTAGAATTTATGAAATCATCTAATAGTTATTGATAATATTAAAATTCACAATAAAACATGAAATTATTATTGGTAGTGAGGGTAGAATGACATCTATTTTAAACTCATGAGTTATTTTAAAACCCTTGATGTCCAAATAATCAATATATCAAATAATATTGACTGAATATTCCCCAGCTAGTTCCAACTCTCTATGGTTGTGTAGTGGAGATCCCAAATCACTATGATATCACCTTATCTTGATATACATCCTTATTTTTAAAGTAATTCTATTTTCATTCATATCCTCATATTTATTTTATAATGTCGTTATATATGGAAAATATCATGAAATATTAGACATCCATATAGTCATCTACATGATTCGTATAGAGTGAATATTATTCATCATTATCTTATTTCGAAATGATCAAATTATATGGAGTTTTTATTAATTATATACTCAATTCATTGTGTATTATAATGTGTAAGAACCAATACCATTCTTGGAAATTCACATTGGTTATAGTGTTATACTTATCAATTATATATCATAGTGATATTTTCAATGACATTTTATTTTCTATTTCTATAAATTTAGAGTAGATAATTAGTATTTATTTTTATTAAAACAATATTAATAATGATAAATTTAATTAAATTACCTTAATATCCAACTATTTATTGAATACAGATATCTCTCACCATAAATTATAAAGTATAATATATCTTAGATATTCTAGTGAAAAATATAAGTATTCCCCTTCTTGTAACCAATACTTGGTCATGAAAAGTAATTTTAAAGCGATTTATGCTAGCATAACATTCCTACAACATTAGCTCGTGGTTCCAAGATCTGTTGAGTGGATCCCTAGTCTTGAAATAATTTTTTAATATTTCTTCAATGTTTTCCTCTTAGTTACACCATTTTCAAAATTGGGATATCAAACCTTTATGTAAACTACATTAATTCAACCCAATAATGTAATCTAAAATTTACACAACAAATGAAATCACCCCAACTTTCATTGGTCATGTACATTTATCCATGTGGTCAATTATAACATAGGTAATATAAGGATAACCCAAGATAATATTTTAATTTGATGAATTTTTATCCTTATATGAAAGTACAATTTTATCCTTTTATATGATTAGTAAATATCATGTTTATATTACTTATGTGATAAACCCTAACTGATAAATATTTTACACATAATCCGATTATACATTATTCCATCTTGAATTTTTATTAATTAATTTATTATGTGATGGTTAACCATTAAAAATCAATAAAAATTACCATGTAACTGTATATAAAAACAGGCTTCATTATAATGAGATTTATTAATTTTTATTTTATCTAAAATATAATAAACTGCCCCTCGACCATAAGGTAAATCAAAAACTCACATGGAAACATTCAACCTTGGATCCAATTGATTTACTCAATTGGTTTAAACTCATGTACATGACTTTGACCACCTACACTCACTTGTTAGATCAACCCTTACTTAATATTTTACTCACACATGGGTGAGGTGATCTATGCATTGGATAAAATGGTTTTAAATATAAATCCATGAGCATATAGACCCTTACATATTAAGGATGAGGGAATTACTTGCAGACCATCAATAAGAATTATAACATAATTATTTAAATTAATAAAACATTATATATGGGATGGTGTAATCTCATGATCATCCACACATCAATAAATGAGCATAAAATTATAATATATTTATCAATTTCATTTCTTCTTTTTTTAATTTTGAAAACGAAATTATAATTAATCCAATTAATTCAATTTATCTCAATTCCATCAATCCATCCTTACCTCTCCATCATCTATAATTTTTAATAATAGTTAGTTCATTTATAATTAATGGATAACTCTAGTGTACTTGGTTGCAACATACTATGTTCATAAAAACTTTATCGAAGTAATTAATGTAATACATAATTTTTAATCCAAGGGGATGACATATACTATCGAATGAAAAACACGGAACACATAATAAATAGGTTTAATTGGAAATTAACATCTACATTTTGTGAAATTTAGAAAAACATTACTGGAAATAGACTACATAGTTTGTACAAAAGTAAATGGTGTGTACTTTTCTTCTTCACATGTCTGTAATACAAATGAAGATAAGGTTTTGTTTCCTACCCTGGATGTGATAGAGTAACATGGTGTATACATAGAATACATGTTGTCTATCCTCATGGTTTTATGGTATGTTATTTCCTTATCATGTATCCAATACACATCGCATTGTGACATTCTACGATCCCTAATAGGGGATGACTAGGACTAAATAGCATGCTGGCCCCCCTACATAGCTTGTAGTTCAACATGTAGTGTGCAAATTTTTCCATATTATACACCAATCATATTTAATCAGGTCATCGATGCAATTTTGTTGAATATAACCTGATAGGGTAAGATAAAAACCTAAAATAAAAAATACACATTGTGTACTATGGGGTACATGACATTTACTATGGGAGTACACTGTGTTTACATAGTTTTCCTCTAGAAAAATCCATTGGAATATCCGGATGTTGTAAAAAAAATTCTTATTAATTTTTTATCATAATTCAATTAATAGTTATGTTGTTAATAAAACTAAAAATAAGATATGAAATTGTTTTTATATTGAATGAAACCATTATATATAAAATAAAATAAACAAGATTATTTAATAAATAAATGAATAATAAAAAATTAAAAATTAAACATGTGGGAATTCTAATACCAATTGAAGGATCTTGCTGTAGTGGAAGGGTCATTGTCTCATATGAAAAACATGGATTTTCTACATAAATCATGAATATTCATTACTAAAGAGGAAAATGAGATCATTTCTAACAGAACAATAGATTAATAGAATACAGAAATATACCAAATCCATATGTAAAAGATCTTAAAATTTAATTTATTAATAACTTTTGAGAAAATATGGAATTACCTATAACATTTAATGTATTTTTATTTGATGATACAATGAAATATATCTCATCAAAAAAACATTACACATTACATTCATGTGAAGAATCCCTCTTGTAGTGATCCACACATATACCATAATGTCTGATCGAAGCTAAATAATCATTCTGCTATAGATTTGCTGATCATAATCGCTTTCATTATTTTTCATTGATCGCACTAGCAATATTCATAATGTATGAAGAAACCACAGTGTTCTCATGAAATATTGGAAATTTTGGAAGGGAGGGGTAACTCTATGGCGTGATCCAAAATCTTAATATACTTTTTACATAAAAGCTATTATTTATATATTTTTTATAATTATATATTTTTCATATCTATTTTAGGGGCGGAAAATATCACAATATCCCACAATAATCTTTAATATTCTTCATTGACCCATTTAATTAATAGAAATATTATTATTATTAGTCACATAACATGAAAAGAACATTATAAATATATAAAAATATAAATTATAAGTAAAATGATCATAAAACAATTTCTATGTTCCATTGTAATCATTTTCTAATATTCAAATAACTAGAATTAAATTAAATAAATGTCCCTTCATTATTCTACGATAAATATAATATGTATTGTAATTTCCAAAATCATAAAATTATATTCATTATTATTATTTAACTCACATATTACGTTCAAAATACTTGTGATAAAATTATGGTGATCAACCAAACCTAAATAATTATTATTTATTCCAACTTGTTAAAATTAATATTTGAATTTTACTGAGATGTGGTTACACTTTTTGTGTGACCCTTTAGGCCTCTCTATTATTGGAATTAGTCATAACCATATAAAGTCTTCTCCTAACTGCTATAATCATTCTTTGAAATCTATCGAGAAATAAATTAATGTCATAACAAAAAACCAAACATCAATGAATACTTACCATATAATAAAATACCTTTACCATGATATCTAAAATCAATAACGTTTCATGATAGTGTCTTCAACCTATATATTAAAGTTCAAATTCATTGAAATTCATAAAATGAATTCCCAAACAAACACCATGGTCATGGATATATGCAGGTAGAATAATTTGATAAAAGTGATGGGGAAATCATCTTTAACAAAGAGACTGATTGGAGAAATCATGATTGAAATTATCCATTAATGTTATGTCATTCGAGATGCCCTAAACATATCCACATTTTTTACCATAATATTACATCATTTTTTTTTCAATACATCAATATACATTAACCAAGATAACCATTAATGATAATATTTCTATCTAATGATCAGTAAAAATGTTTGCATATAAGAACATCTGATACCAAATGAAAATGTTGGTTTCCATTTGAGGGGACTATTTTCAAAACAATTTACCTTGAATATTAACAAGGTACAATGTCATGAAATGGAATCTGAACATCTTATGAGACTCATAACCATAATAAAATATTTTCCTAAGTCTAGATATAAAATTCCATCAATCAATATATCATTGTTCAAGAATAATGTTTTGGAAACATTAGGTTATCATATGAATAATGAACATTTATGAACTCATAGTGTGAAATATTTTCTTTGAACATTATCAAATGAAAATATCATGCATAAGAATAACAATGATATAAAAAACATACTTAATAAAAAAACAACTAATCAAACAATAAACAAGTTAGTTCCAGTGATCCAAAAACAACATAAATGGGATATAAAAAAGAATTACTCTACAATTGTTCAATTAATAATTTTTTTGAAGATGGAATTTTGTTTAATAAATTACCCTAGAATCAAGGAAACTTTTCTTAGAAAATTCCAATGGATCATGGATAATCTTAATAAATCACATCATTTAATTTTTATCTTCCTTTCTTTGAATTTTAGATATGCTGATAATAGACTCAAATTTAGAAAATGATTTATTTGATTTTTTATCACATAATTCCATAATATCGTACACCTTTAACATTCAAAATTAATATTTTTTAATCAACATAATTAAGTATATTTCAATAAAATCACCTTGGTGAAATATTATATATATAATTACATGTTAGTCAAACCTCTTTAGGATGTACTGGAATACCCTATTTGAAATTATTATATATATACATACGTTTTACATTGATAGTATACTTTATATAGATAGGATTTCAATGTATAAAGATAAAATATATTTCAAAGTTAATGAGATCACAATTAATGATAATGATTTGGAATACCATTTCTCTAGATTAGATATATCACCATATAAATAATGTTTTAATCCACCACCAATGCTCTACTTAATGAAATTATAGTATGAGAAGAGTGAACAAAACCTATATATATGTGAAATATAACAATATGATATAATATTTTTTATTATGTAACAATACATTGTTTTCTTTCCTGAAGAAATAACCATGAATCCATATCAGTGGGCTATTTAGTTTTTTATAGAACTCATTCCTAATTTGAAAACCATATATAAAACACCCAATAGAATATGAACTATGGAATAAGTGGATTTTACAAAATAAATTCATTATTTTTTTTGAAATTTGATTCATATTCCCCAGAGTTTCACTTTCTAGATATTCTATTATGTATATTAAAAATATGTTTTGGACGTTGAGGTTTTTTCATAAATTATAATAAAATTATGTTCCTCACCAAAAATATCAATTATCATTCATTTTGTATTGTGGTGTTGTTTTATAATATTCATGGTGCTCAATATTCTTCAATAATTGATCATCATTCTAGTTATTATCAATTGTAAGAAATAATGGAAGGTATTCCAATGATATAATTTTATATAATTTATGACCATTTTTATTTTATAGTATTTTAGTTTTGGATTGATTAATATACATTATATTTTTATGGATATTATGAATGGATTTTTGACGGTGTGTCTTGAAAATATTTTGTGTTCTCTATTGATTATATCTTGGTAAAAATTAAATAATATAATGACTATAATAATGAAATATAAATTATTTTTTGGAGTCATATATAAATGTTGTTATATGGGATATATACAAAAATTGGAATTAAGAAGATTCTTTTCTTACCATGTTTACACTATGGATAGAATAAAAATTAATCAATAAAATACAAATTTCTTGATGGAATGACAACTTTAAAACAATATTACAAAGGTTTATAGTTTCCTAGGATTTGTAGTTTAATACCAATGATATGTTCAAAAAAATTCTCAATTTCATAACTCATTTATCTTGTTGATACTTGAAGAGTTTATGCCGATATCATCAGAAGAATGTATGGGATATATTAAATAATAAAATATAATATTTTCCATTTCCCAAATAATTGATTTTATGTTAGGAATAAATGGATTTGTTATATATAGTTATGAATCTATGAAATAAATTAGATTTGTCCTTGTGTAGAATTATAACTTCTTCTCTATGCATAAATGTTGTTTGTGATTAATGAACAATATTATCCAACAAATGTTCTCAAATGGTCATCCAAAATTTTAAATTCCATGATATGGAGGAATTATATCAAAATTAAAAATATAGAGGTATATAAGGATGATAAGTGTAATTAATCATCTCATTTTACCCTTAGATAGTAGTACTCAAACTGATATGAAACATACCAAAAAAGAATTTCTTGATCCCTATTAGTTGTAAACTAGAACCAAGAATCAAAAAACTTCCAGAAGGAATGATATCTGGAATGTGACCGATCAGATTGGGTTCCATTTTTTCATGGTAAAGTGGATTGGTTCATTAAAAATTTGTAACATACGAGTTTTCTCCTCAACATTCCTTATATTGGGACATCTAGTAGACTATTGGTAGGACTATTGGAACATGTGGGGTAGGAGATAGTTAGTTCTTGTCTAGGTAAATCAATGAATATAATCATGTTATAATGGGATGTAGATATGTTTGTCTCTTTTTCCATGTTATGATCATAATATCAATTTAGGCTTATGGTTTTATGTTTTAAACGGATATTCGTTGATTTTATACCTTTATTAATCCATATACTTCAGTGAGTAGTATTCCTCTGAGAGATCTTCAATAGCCTCCAAAAAAGGGTTTGATGGATTATCCTCAATAAAATCCTCCTTTGGATAATAATTTTCCAGAGGCCACCATGCGAGCGGTTCAGGCCGTGATAAAAAAATGTTCTGTAAGTCCATAACCTAGTTTTTGTGGTATTTTCATGAGATATTGGATACATGTGTCAATATTGAGTGTTCAAACATGAGATTACCCTATCCTTTAAGGGTATTAATGGTCCCCAAGTCACTGATAACATGTAATATATTATCAATTAGGTCTTTGACTCTTTGAATACACCTTGGGGCATTAGTGTGAAAGGTGCAACATTCATACCGAATGGTCCCCACATGCAATTGTGGGATTATATGGTATAGGTGGATATCCATGTGGGATTGGAATGGAAGGATTTACTGAAACAATTTTTGCGTTGTTTTTTCTAGAGTCTCTGATGATGTAAATTTCATAATAAATACCCTCTTTCAAATAGGGAGAGAGTTCATTGTTAGAGTACACCAATCATTTTGCGGAGCTAGTTATTTTTTTACAATATATTAAAAATAATGATCAAATGAAAGGTCAAAAGTTCTTGTAGTTTTTAATAGATATAATGTCCAAGGTATTTATTTTCATGCTTTATTATAATGGGGAGTATTGAAAAGAACACGATGGTGTAAATGGACATGATATTCATGATTAATTATTATACTACATTTCGTTCAACTAGTGGTATCTCCAGTGGCATACCGGGAGAGAAGAGGAAGCTACATAATCATAACAAGAGTGGTAGAGGTGGTTCTCAGTAGAGGGACACCTTTTTACCATCAATTATATCAAATAGTGTTCTCCTAACCTTCTATTCGTGAATTAAGGACGACCAAACCTAGTGTTTTTGTCGTAGCTATAAATACCAATAATTTTTATGGCCACTAAGACATATATATGTGTTGTTCTGTGCTATATTTGGGCCTCTCCTGGGTCAGGGGTTATCATATACAAAGAAGAATATTGTTAAATAGGATACATCATAATCTATAAGGATCTATCAACATGCATCAGGAGTGAAGCACATTAACATAGTGAATGAGTTTCTGGCATTGGTTGATGTCAGTCTAGTGATAATGAGAGTTACCATTTTAATGTATCTTTTAAAGAAAATAATTTATTTTATAAAGGTTCCACCCACTCAATTAGTTGAACCTATTTTTATGATGTGTTTAATATTCCAAAAGATCTCATTTTCTTATTTAGGGAGTTGGAGACACCTCTTAGAAAGAGTGCATGTAGCAGATTTAGTTCACTTATTGTTCTCTATCAATAGAAATCATGGAGTTAGTTTTGGATTTCCTCATTCTCAATATATATCTGGTTAACATAATCATAGGGCTGTATTTTCTAATCGTTCTTCATGATGATTTTGATTTTAGTAGTTGGAGTGTCATGTCTTTTACTGTCGATGGGAGCTCTTGGGTATTCCAAGGAGGGAAGGATCCAAATTCAAGACTTGATGGACCTTCACACCCAAATCATGGTTTTTTCGCAACTATTTTGTTGGGTACCAATGTCTTTTCTTATCATACTTATCTTGCCACATTTTTGGGGTATTTATTAATGTTATACAAGATTACTATCCTTGTATTCCTCTATAGAGGGAGATATATATTGCGATTCAACTATTTTCAAGAACGCAGTCGATCATGGAACCCTCTTATCATAGGGAACCATACAAACTGAAATAGATCACGTTCTACTTGGATGATCTTATGGTGAATGGTTTTTTTATCCATAGTGTATCAATGAGGTTATCCCTATTATCTTTTTCAAGATGTATTATGGTCACTTCTATTATTTATGGATTATTGTAATTTTATTTTGGTGATAATTAAGAATTAGTACCCTCGGAACCACACAGATAATGTTTTTGATTATTTAATGAAGGAAAGTGGTTTAGAATATCAATATGTGGTATGGTTATCATCAGCCCATGTTTTTTGTGTGTTATTTTCCAAACACCACATTCAAGAGTGGCTGTGGTTCTTATGAATATCATGTGATGACTTTTGTTATGACAAAAGCTCATGCATTTTTCATGAGTTCGATGAATCAGATATTCCATTAGTATTTCAAAACCATTATTACGGTGTTCATAGCTAAAATCATGTTTTATTTGAGGTCTAATCATGACAATATGGACCATTTGAATCTGTTTATGTAAATCTTGAGAAATCACCATATTTATGGAAGGATTTTGAAATATTGTGTCTGAATCCAATATGTGAATTTCATGAGGCACTTGATTTCAGAGTGTGGATTCTCAATAGATCGTGAGATGGTGATGTTTATCTTATCATTGGGGATACATGAAACAAATTCTACATATAAATAATCCAATAACATATTCGATACTATTAGGGGGTTTTGAAGGATTTATCAATGTTATCATCACCTTTAACTACCCATACCAAGAACGTGTTAAAGTTCACATGGGATGGAATGTTCTAGACATCATTCAATGAGTTGAAATGAATATGATATCATTGTATATTCTAATTTTACATAAGCATGATAAGTGTTTTGTTGGGTACTATGATGATTCTGGTGATGGTCTGTCATGTGGTATTATACAGGATGGTCGTGTTGTATACTATGGTTCCTTTGATCATTGGTTTTAGTAGAGGAATTATCCCTCTGAAGATTCCTAACTTTTAGTACGTAAACATGGTCTTATGTGTTTAATGAACGATATTTTTAGGAATATATTCATTGTCTTTTTTTAACCATTAGATTTTGTTATACATGTTTTCTCATGAGGGACAAAATATCAGATACAGGAATTGGATGGAGTACCTTTAGACATTTTATTGACAATGCGTACACCCTGGGGAAGTGGAATTCCATTGTGGATTATTATAAGAGGAAATGACCATTGTAGGCTATCATGGAATATATGGTGGTGTCGAACCTTATGGTTCTCTTTGATTAATTAAATCTAGATTCCCATGATGATGTTTTATTTAATGTTTTCAAAGGAGTTAAATTGTATTCAATTTTCCCTATGTCAATTATTCATTGTCAATAGTGTGATGATGGGTTTAGGGGAATCAAAGAAACACATTATGGTGACAATTTCATTATTGGTTGGTCTCTCACATTAGATGGCCTTCTCTATTTTGGGGATCTGGTTTGTGTTCAATATTATGTTAGGATTTCAATTTTTTTGACTTTGATAGTTCTTCATGGTTTATTCATCTTGGAATAATGACAATGTATTATGACACGAGATAGAAATTTTGTTGGCCAAGTACGAACTGTGACATTAAAAATTATGTATCCTAATATTACACATGTTAATAAACAGGGGAATAAAATATAAAACATTTTATAACATTACTTCCAATTTATATTCTAGTTATGAAATGGGATAAGGTGTTTATGGACTTTATTGTTGGATTACCCTAGACACCATGCGAGAAGAAGGATATCCTGCCACTGGTTGATCGATTGATGAAATTAGCTTATTTAATTATGATAAAGGATACTAATAAATTATTTTTAACTTGGATGATAGGAATACATACAAATTTTTCCAGAGTCTCAAAGGGGTCATGGGTACCCATGTTAGGTTCAGTACAACATACCAATTAAAAAAACATTGATAGACTGATCATGTTATTTGAATAATAAAGTATATGATTTGTGTTGTCATAATGGTTTTTGGTGGATCATGGGCTATAAATCTTGCAATAGTCATTTTTAATATAACAATATGTTTCATTCAGATATCAGAATAGATCTCTTTGAGGATTTTTATGGCTTCCCATAAATGTCACTTATTTTTTGGGAAGTGGATGATGTGGAATATCTTATGGGTCGAATTATCATATTGAATTCATTGATGAAGATTCATGAAATAAGTCAGTATATGGTCACATCACATAGTTATAAAAATAATATATTGATCATCGACAATGGAATATGATGTTTTTCTTCATTCTATGGAATTTCTTGAAAGATTATCATTGGTTGGGTAAAATATTTCCTATGAAATAAGAAGAGATGACAATGTGAAATGTTGTACTATTTTTTTCATTGAGTGTCCCCAATTGATTTCTAATCAGTATGAATTTTGACTTAGTTGATGGGTATTCATGATGTCTTCCATATATTAAAGCGCATGAAGTACCATCATAATCCCTATCACATTATAAATTTGGAAGGTATTGAGTATGAGATAGATTTTTTGGTTGTCGATATACCTATGTATATGATTAATTCCCAATTGAATGTATTATGTGGGAAGCATATGATGTTGGTTGTAGTGTTACATCAATACTAAACACATTCTCATGAGACTAATGAGTGTTAATCATCATTGAGGGGGAATTTGTCTTACCTATATCAAGGGTACCCTTCTTCCACATAAAATATTATGGATGGAAATTCCTTAGATATAAATATTCAAATATCGCTGATTATTTAATAAACAATATTTTCATAATAATATGTTTCTTTAGGTTTAGAGATGTTTTTGGTGTTTTTTATGAGAGCCTATCTTAGACACATCCCTGAAGACATTTTGATTTAATATGATTGAGTGTTATGTTGTAAATATTAGATGGATTAATTCGCAAAAACATTTTATAGAATAAATTTATATATTACATTATAAAAAATTCACATGGGGCTATTAACACATGATGAAGTGTTTTTTCTACATATGTTTCATGGAGATTTTACACCTTAAATTTATGGTTTATGATGTAAATCCATTGGTCTAGTTGGTTTAATATAACACTTACATACATATATATCATCAATCATTGTTAAATTGTTCCCTGTGGACCCTAGAAAGTTCGTGAGTGATTTTGGGTGTTAGAATCCTTCTAGGAACATTTTTTGACACTTGATCTTCATAGTGGTTGTGATGCATCTATCTTGGATATTAAACATTCTACTTTTTCAATTCCATTAGTCATGAAAGAATTTTTTGAGATGTAATTATAGGATTTGTTAACCATGCATTATATATTATAGGATTCTTCTAGATTAATTGTGTGATCTTATTCAAGAGGTATACCCTCATGTTGGTAGTGGTGAAATATTAATGGTTGTAAAGGTATGTATGACCCAGCCTCTTTATCAACCTTACATGTTTTATAATATTATTCAAAGTTATTAAAATTGTTTATAGTTCCTTCTTATGTAATTTTCTATTTATTTTGGTTGTTGTGGATCCCATCACTTTTGGTGTGTGACCTTAGTGTGAGGTATGTCATTCTCTCTCTAGACTATGTTGGATGATCTATATTTCTCTTGTTTTATAGATTGTTTATAAATAAATTGACATGATTGAAATTTATGTGTATATGAATTTGAGATAAAAGATTATTTCCCATTATTTGGGTAATTGAATATGGGTTTTTATAGAATTTCAAGATGGATAGAGAAATGGGTTATGGAATCAAAACATAGATAGAATAAAGGGATTCTGGGAATTATTAAGGAAGTTTCCACACCATTCAAATGATTTGATACATTCAGCACAAGGTAAGCCTTTAGTAATTATGAGGATTGTGTTTCATGAGTCCATATTTGATTTTATTGTCTATAGGTTCACATGGGGTTATTTGTAACTCTGTAGGGATGTTGTTCTAGGGACATGTAGTTAAAATTATTGGGGGAGGGTTCACTCATGGGGTGTTCCATTGCTCCATAGGAATGAGTTCAAAATAATTATGTGTGAAATTGTCATTTATTTTAGAATGAGTGGATTATTATATTGACATGTTTTTATCTATAGAATATTAACCATTTTTATTATCTTGTTGTATTTAGGATTTCTACATTATCATTATCTTTTGATAAATGGTTATGAAAATTTATTATTTAAAACATTTTTATATCAATTTTCTTATAAATAGAGGAAAATGTAATTATAAAATATTTAATTTATGTAAATATAATTTTACTTCTTATCACTCAATGTTTTATTTAAAATGACCAAACTATAAATATTTATTTGTGGACATGATATGGAACAACTGGATAGTAGCATATTAATCCCATTTTTATCACACTATGCACAACCATTACATTAATGGTTAGACTGGTTACACCTTTAGATGTGGGAAAATGAGTGAACTCTAGTGAGATTGTGAGGTTTCTCCCAGCTGGGATATGGTATCTAGTGGGGAGACATTGGGATATTTCCCACATATCACATGAGTATTTGTCTTCATTTTTTGTTATCATTTTGTTTTTTTATCTATAATAATTACTTATGGTCTTTAAGGAGTTTTATCAATTATTAATTTTTATAAAAATTATTACACATATTTATATTCGTTTTTATTTCTCTATTCAATCTTCTATTTATGAATATATTATGAATCTTTTCAAGTTTATTTAAATGATCACCAGGGGTATTTATTTGATGCACGGGTGATAGTCTTTACCATGTGGGGACCATTAACACCGTTTGAGTATCTGTATAATCAACATAGTTTATAGTTTCTAACATTAACCCAGATTTGATGATTATAATAAGATATTGAACTACATATTTTGACATAATTATCCCAAAATAAGGTAATGTATGTGGATATACCTACTCAATGATAATGATTTATCAATACCCTACTCCACTATAAATTCTATTAATGACTCTAATTTATTGAGTATGAAATATTATATATTTATTAAAATTTTGAAGATTGAAAAATATTTCATTATTAGGGTCTTATTAATGTTGGATATGAAAATTAATTTGGAAAGAAAAGATCCTCTCCTTATAGAAATGTTGGAAATAAATTATTTCTGAATGATAAAAATGTACCACCATGAGGGGAAGAGTTTATAAATGAAAAATAATGTTTTTAGTAACAGAAAATATTAAATTTTTTAATGTAATTGTTGTTCTAAAATTTTTAAAGAGGTTATGTGTTCCATCTATACCTTATTTGAAGATATAATTATTAGATGAACAAAATAGTTCAAATTTTTCAATACACACTATTTGAAAAAAGATGAAATGAGCTATAAATGAAATTATTTGGTGGGATAATATGTAATGGAAATAGTAGGTTGTATTTAGAATTTTTTCATTTTTGGAAATTAATTTTTTTGAAAAAAAATCATAAGAGGGTTATAAAATATATACTTTCTATTTTTAGAAATTGGATATTATTATAAAATATTTTTAACTATATTTTTGATGAATCCAAAAATAACTGATGTTATATGGGTTGTCATTGATTGCCTTCCTCAGTTTGCTAATTTCATTACTAGAATGAATGATTTTAATCATGAGAACCTCACACTTCTCTACATTAATAAGGTTTTATTTTTATATAGTTCACCTATTTCAAATTCAGATATTCATAATCCATGGATTAAATTGAAATTATAGAAGACTCTTCAAAACAATTGTGACACTAAAATAAATTTGAGTACTATCTATCATCCTCATATTGATGGAATGTATGAAAGTGATTTTCATAAATTTGAATAAATGTTGAGGTCATTATCACATTACATCCATGATATTTTGGAAAATATTTATATTCAATGAAATACTAATATAATAATAGATTCATTTAATGAATTAAAATGTACCCATGTGAGGAATTGAATAAAAAATGTTGTTGTAGAAAATATTTTTCGGATTATTTTAGTAAAGGAAGTCATGTAAGATCAAATATAAATAAGCACAATAGTGAACATGTAAATTATTTTGAATAATATAATGGTAGATCAAAGTCGAAGAAAAATTATGATTAAAAAAGTTAAATGATTTTAAATTTCCTGTGGGAGAATTTTTTTTGGTTGTATCTCTATACACATTTTTCAAATGGTTTGGTAAGAAATGGATGCTGAGTCCCCGATATATGATATAATATAAATGATAAAATTAATTGGAGTTATTGATTACCATTTTTTATTTCTACCAGTCCAATCTAAAATTTATAATATCATCCATGTCATTGAATTAAAAAGTGAAAACCAAGAAAAATGAATCTTCCCACCTCTAAGGAATTGAATTAGAACCGAATTAATCATATTGTAAAGGGCCTATCAATATTCATGACATAATAAAAAGGTGGTGTTGAATCAGATGAATAGAATTTCCAAGGTACGTTATATACATCATAAGATATAAGAGGTTTCATGGGAATTAAAATAATTTATGATCAATAACAACCCAAATCGAGCTACAACATGTCCATTATAAAATTTCAATGATGATATTTTTTGTTGGAATCAATAATGAAAAAATTGATCTTCAATTAAAGAAACTGTCATTTCTAGATAAAAAATATAAAATTGAATATATCATTATTAAATAATTATTTTAATATCTATATTACAATATTTAATAAGTCTATTTTCTTAAATAATATTCATTTTTTGAATTTGTAATTTCAAAATAATATTATTCTAATTTTTTGAATTTTTTAGAAATATTTCATATTTAGGTGAAAATAATGAAGTACAAAAAACTATAACATTTAATAAAATATAATGACATGAAATATTATTAATATTTTTTATTGAATAAAATATATTTTATAAGTAATATAATTCATATAAAAATTCAATGTTGATCTTAAAAATATATACTTAACATTTTCGAAATCTATATAATTTTTCCATTCAAAGAAAATATGTTTTTAATTATGATTTGAATAATAACATATATATTAAATTCTTATAATTATATATATAATAATTAATAATAGATTCCATAATTTGAATTCGCATCATCACAATTATTAACATGGTTAATATCATGTTTTTTCATAATGAATAGCAACAATGATATAAAGTAAATTAGATTTATTAATGGGAAAACTATTTGATATGGACTCAAATTTTCATCTCAAATATTACTAGATAAGGTTATTCTACCCATTCTAAATTATCCTTTCAATTAGATATCCATTGAGAAAATTGAATATGAGTAATATATTTATAATATTAAACTTGATTAAAAAATTAGATGTGTTCCACTACAGTATCATTTAAAATGGATCTATTATACTAAATTATTTAGACATTTTGGTCCATTTATGATGAAAACTATCTTTGAAAAAACCTCCCCAAAATCACTTCCAATGAACTCATTCTAAATGTATATTCAAAACATTGACAATGGATTCCTTATGTGATTAGTTAAATCAGGTTTTAAAGTTATATGTTTGACTCTCAACCATGTTCATTTTTTTATTTCTTCCCCCTCATACAATAAAATTTATATTTCCACTCCAATAAAATAACATCATTTCCATTTATTAATTAAATTTTTATTACCCCAGTGGGTGCTCTAGGAGATTGGTTCTATGGTTTTTCCATCTTTTATGATGTTTGTGTTTCCTAGTTAGTGGTTTCTTGGCCCGCTCTTGAGGATTTTAGCTCCAGCTACGAAGGTTATTCTGCTTGAATGATTCAATGGATTGTCCATCAATTGTGCTTGAATGTTTTTTGTAGTGAAGACTAGTATGTCTAAAGTGGTGAAGTGGTGAAGTGGTGAAGTAGTGATGTGGTGAAGAAGTGAAGTGGTGAAGTGTTGAAGTCATGTCTGGTTTGTCCCTATTTCCTCAAATGTGTTTGCATTAAAATAAAAAAAATTCAATTTTCAGAAAGTATTACTAATTTGTAAAAATAATTAATCATCACATTTGTTCAAAAAATTGGAAATATAAAAGTATCTCTTTTGTACATACAACCTTCCATCTTAATGTAGCAATGAATTTTATTCTTCATAATAGTATTACTTATATGGTAATAATTTTTTAATTAAATAATATATATATATTATTATTATTTTAATTAATATTCTTAAAATCTTTAATAAAATTTTCTTCCTAACCATTATACCGGTTAAAAAATTATAGCTTCAGTAGTGTGTACGTGTGGACTACCCCCACTATAGAGCAATGGGATTTGTTTTACATTTACACATTTTATGTATTGTGATAATTATTTATATGATGAATTTTATGGTATATATTTCATTATTAACATTCTAATGAATTTTAATCCCTGATTTCTTTGTAAGAAATAATACCGCTAATTGAAAAAAATATCATGAAATTTGATATAGTTAACACTAGAAAATAATGAATAGAATAAAAAAATTAATAAAAGGGAATTAAAATATTTCCAATGGATAATGTATGATATTAAAATTCTATATAATATTCTTTAATATAAATATAATAAATTTAAATTTATTATAAAAATAAATAAAATAAGTTACGAACAATGTCAAACAATATATAAGTGTTTATTACACATTCTCATTATTATTTAGGATTTTTATGTTTACTTTTCTGTTAGAAGAATTATATGATCATTTATAAATAACCATATCTATTTACTTATACAGTGTTTATTTATATAAAAACATTTAATTTAATTAAACAAATTTCATGTATATGAATGTATGAATAAATGTATATAAGTGAAACCAAATTGATCATATTGGATGTGATCACTTGTATTGTTTTCCAATGTATTTAAATAATCATTGTATCTAGGTTACTTGATTCAAGGTTTTAATATTATCAAATACCTTATTTTTTCTTATTGGGTTTCTTATTATTATATTCACTACATTTTTAGTCACATCACTTATTAGCACGATTCACAATTCATCCATTCTCTGTATATTTAAATAATATTTTGGGAAAAGAAAATTAAAATTACTAAATTAATTGAAATTATATTATTCATCTACCTAAAATAAAGTTAAAATGATATATGAACTATATCTTTTGAATCATTTTGTCAAATTAAAGTTAAAAATGTTCATTTCTATATTATGTTTTCTTTCATAACTTGAGATTTATATTTCATCATCAAATTCATTCAGAATGGATTTTAAAGGTCCTATGAACTTAACAAATCATTTCCCAGATGAGATTCAATATAGGTGTACAGCTTGGACCATATTTTCATCACTGAATGAATATCATGTTAATACTAAACAAAAAAATTTAAAGGTTTTTACCCTATGGGGAAACTAAGGTAGATCCTAAATCCATATATAGTTATCTAGATTGGTATTTCATTAATAGATAACCATATAATATATACATCTCTAAAAATTTACCTTTCCATTAAAATATCATTGTGTAACCATAGGAATTTTTTTTATTGTTTCGCCACTTAATATACATATAATTAAATAATCTCTAACAATAGCTAATATGTGCTTCGATAAAAGTTGTGGTACTCTATATAGGAAATCATTTCCCAAAAATAAGAAATATTTTCTTTAGACATATTAATAAATACCAGATTTGTTGAACAATGATAGAAATAATATGTTTCTAATTATATTCATTAAATAATCATTAAAACACATTTTTAATAACACAACCAAGAGAACTAAAGGATTATTGTTTTCGATGATTATCTATATAAACAAATTATTTAATAAGTATTGTAAAAATGTATTCAATATTTCAGAACACTATTCCCCTTTATTGAAAAAGTATAGATTATACTCATATTCATAATTAGTCTAATGTAAAACATAAAACGGGATGATCTAAAATTCATAGTAAAATAAAAACCAATTAATGTTTTATAAATTATTAGATTCTATTAACGTGAAAAAACAAAATATGGGGAAAATATTTGATGAAAAATAGTGACTAAAAAATTCAATTTCTATATAATGTGATAAAAATACATTTACTCTCAAATGATCAAACATATACCCATAAATATTAGTGTAAAACCATGCGATAATAATCATGATCCAGCGAAAATAAGAGTAGAATATAACATAGAAATATGGAATTATCATAAGAAAAATGTTTGTGAAAATAAAATTATGAAAACATATAATTTTAATATAGACCTTGATATATCATTTAGAACAAGATAAGTGATATCAAATCACTTCTCAATATTTTCTACACATATTACTATACTAATGTTCATCATCAATCTAGTGAATAGTGTGAAGAAACATGATCCATGCTTCTCATAATTGTCTATTAAGATTTAAATTATTAACCAATACATTGGCGGTTAATAAAAATGACCAACTATACAAAACTATACATATGTGTTCCATAAGTATTGTATCTTATCATTAAAATTCATTGAATAAAAATAAGAGTCATCTCAATTATACATAGTATGACATGGCATAAAATGTATGTATCTTGATATAAAAAATAGTTAAACACAAATTAATATTTATATGATAATAACTGAAACATAATTCTATATTATATAAATATATTATTAAGTTAAATATAATAATTAATATGAAATCATAAAACAATATTTCATAAAAATATTTTTAACATTTTCTTAAAAATAGAACCTTACTGGTCACATTTAAAAGATACCATTGAGAGGATGACATTATTGTATTTTAGATAAATTATTTTTAATTAAATCACCACAATATATACATAAATATTTAATTAGTGATATTCATAAGAAATATTTAGTAGAAGAAAAAATTTAAAACCATAAAAGGAAAATCATTTTATGTATTTCAAAATATCTTTATAGAAACCCAAATCATAAAATGGAAATGAAAATATCATTTTAAATGTTTTTTTTGGATAATGATACCTATCACATTAAATAAAAAAAATCTTCATAATTAAGAAATGTTAATATTTGAGTAAACTAAGGACATCTATATGTAAGAGTGGGTGGAATTATAATGGATGGGAGTTAATCTTAACAATGTTACATTTTTATAAACTAATAAATAAATCAAAGAAGAATATGTTTGATGTAAAAAATGTAAACTTCTTAAAGAGAAATATGATAAAAAATTAGCATAGACATTTGATATATAAATCATACAGAAGATAAATTCCTCATTTTAATAAAATTTGTGGAAACTTTAGTTAGTAAAATCTATTACCATTTCTCTCATCATTCACAATAGTTCTTTCACATCATTGTGTACATGAGGTGTCCATTGAATGGATTCTTGGATACATGGTACATGAAAAAATTTCATGTAATTAATGACCCTCGATCATTGAAGTGGGATCTATGGGGATTATAATGGGAATATTTTATATGAAATTCTAATGAACTAGATAGGTTTTCTGTTGGTTGATGTGAGAAATTGTTTTAGGGGAAAATGATGGAAATTTTCATGTAAACCCTTCATAAGTAAAGGGTAAAGATACAATCACATTGGATTTAGGTGATTTTTGTAAAGGATGTATTTTGGGACTTTTATATATGAATTTAAAAAATAAAAACTGTCATGTATATGTTATGTGGGTGGTTTTAATTAAATATAATTCTAGCCACATTAAGTTTTCTATTTTTCCCAAATTAACCCTGAATTAATTTTAAGTCTGGTGAGTATTTTTTATTTAAAATATAACAAAACTTATTACCAATTTTGAAAATGAAAAATTGAAATCATGACTCCATTATACATATTCTCATTTGAAACATTATCAAAAATAACTTCTAAATCACAATATATGCTAAATAGAAAAAACAGTTTTTAGATACAAAACTATTTTAATGTACTAGTTTTTTTTGTAATTTAATATCGATTACTAATTAAATTAGTGTTGATTTATTTTTTATTTTTAAAAAATATCATAGAATTATAATTTAAAAGGAAGAATTAAAATTATTTAGGTGAAAATAACACATCATATATAACAATAATTCTTGGAAAAATAATTTTTATACAATAATAACTTATAATTACATTTTTCAGTCATTTTCATAAAAAAATTGAAATTTACACTGTTGTATATTTTGATTATATTCATTCTAGAGATAAATAAAGAAAATTAACATTATATTTCAATATATGATAAATTTAAACTTTAATATAGAAATGCATAACATATAAATATAATTATTCTTAAAACAACAGATTTTTTGGAACAAAAATAATTTTTTCTTATTTCATGCCCTGTAAAAAAATCATATGTTAATTATTTTTTAACATCTATATATTAACATAAAAATTTTATAAAATAATTCTTTATTTAGGATTAATTTTTCAATGATAAATATATATAGCACTTTTATAAAATCCAATCTTTGAAAAAAAATATATTTATTTATATTTATTGATCATACAATTAAAACAATTAAAAGAACTATTTAAATTTTAAATATTAGCATTTATCAGACGAATGATTTTACAAAATATTTTTTACTTTTTTATATTTCAATTTAATAATAATATTTTATATGATAAAATATCATCATAATAAAATATTTTAATTAATAATAATATTTTGTGTGTGTTTGTTCAATAAATATATATCATACATTCATATTTTTAAAGATCATTATTCTGATGAACATATTTTTTATGATAATATTTATAATGGTCATCTCACTTCCCAATACATGGAGTTACAAAAATCATCCAATCAATTTCCACTTCTTTTTTCCTAACTCATTTACTTATTATGTATATCTCATAATTCTTTCTTATTCACAATATTCCTTCAATACATTAGTTTAGTTAAAATAATGGTTATTCTTATGTGTGAATGTTCTCTTTGTGATCTCATAGTTATAAACATAGTATTCATTTCAATATATTATCCACTATTAATATATATAATAAAAAATGGTGTGTAGTAATCCGTGATATGTGATACATTGTTTGATATTACATTGTTTTAATCTTCAATACTGAATGAATAAAATATTATAATTTTGATCCATATCTTGTATAAATTATTTCTTAATCAAAATTAATTACTTTGAATTAAAAAAATTATTTAGATTTATTGAAACGTAATTAAATGAAGGTGCATTTTTTCTAAATCCAAGGATGTAATATAATTATTATTTTAATATAAATTAATAAATTAATTAAAAACTATTGTTTATTCTTATTATGTGGTGTGGGTATTAAAATATGAAATATTATTGTTGATGACATAGTGATTTATTTTTAATGAAAATACCATATATAAATTTCATAGAATTACGAATCATATACAATTGATCTTAAAAAACATTATAATGATACAGTTTTGATTACATGATGGAAGGAAAATGAGAGGACATATGTTAGGTTATATACCTTCCCTATCATTGAATTCATATATAAGGTCAGTCCTCTATAATTATTCATCTGATATGTTTCTATGATTTATATGGATTCATGTTAAATATTCTTTCATTACGTCTCGACTATAAGGATTCATTTTATTTAATACATGTCAAGGTTAATTTAACACCCCTTGTTTCAAAGTGATTTTTTATTTATTATTTATATTATTCAAATGCAATAAATAAATACATTTATGAATGAAAAGATAGATAAAGTATGCATTTTATTTATCCATCGCTAATACAACACTCCCTACAAGAACTAACCCATCAAACCAACTACTATTAATAATAAAACTACAATAATTCCTCTATGAAACACAATGATACCAATTATTCAGTCCACCTCTCTTGGATATATTATAAGAAAATTGTTATAGAAAGATAAATTGCAAGAAAACTGAGAATCTGGTTAAAATATAAAACCATTTCTAGAGAAAAAAATAAACATTTTAAAGTTTATATGGAAATAATATTTTTAGGGTAAACTGTACATTAATATATATATGTACATATTGATATATATATTTCAATCCAAGAAAAAAAATATAGTAATGTCTTTATAGTTTTGTGGTAAATTAAATTAATAAACCAAATTTAATGTTTGTTTTAATGTTATTTGTCAAAAAATAGTAATGAAAATGTTTTAATCTATTTTAAGTTATTTATGTCCTAAAATATTAAAATTATTCATCATTGAAAATCATGGCCATCCTCCGGTTAGGGAAACATTCTAACTTTTATGTGACCCAATAGGGGTCAACCCATGTGAGAATGTGTCAACCTAATAAGCTAGGTAGTAGGTCATTGGAGGAGTAGAGATACAACAACAAGCATGAATGACCCATAGATCATAGGGGTTATAGTAGGGTGTAAGTTGTATCCCATAATGGAGCCTATATATATTCCCCCCATAGTGTGTTCTTGTGTTACTAAGCAATGACCCCTACATGTAGACTTATAAATTGGTGAAATAAGTCCTTTAATTTCAATGGGGGTGGTTCCATAACCCTCAGGATGACTTTACAAATGTTCAATCATGATCAGTTCTACTTGAGCCATCTGATTATTTTCCACATCATGATACCATGCATCATCAGGTGAAAATCATTATTGGTGAGTATATTCAATCAAGGTCATCGATTCCTTATGAGTCTTGTCCTACCTCCATTGGAACAACGATTTAAATTGAAGGATATAATTTATATTGATCACAGAAGTAATCTGAACAATCAATCACCCTTAATCTTCTACCTATATTTGAAACCAAGATAATCCTAACTATCCCTATCCTCTATTCATTTCTTTGTTTCCTTACACAACCATGGATCAGACAATTAATTGAATATCTATGAATGAATCTTAATAAATTATTGGTATTATAAAAATATAATTAATCTGCAAAAAAACATGAATGGAAGTGATATTATGGATTAAAGAAACATGTCATAATACTCCTAATAGATGAAGTAAAACACTACAAATTATCATTACATTATATATATATATATATATATATATATATATTTCAATCATTTTAAATATAACAAGGAATTTAGTTACATCTGCATAGAAAACCAATTTAAACCCAATCCATTATTATATTATCATTGACAACGTGATAAAAAATATATATCTCGTACCTTCTATTAGAAAAGTATGTTGTTTCTATAAAAATAGAACACCAATTCTAATTAAAAAAACATACATCTCTAAGAAACAAATGGACCATCACACTTTAGTTCTTTCTATTCAGAAAAATATAAATGACCATTTTTTGTTTATTTCATGTTATATTCCTATTTTTATTGTTTGATAATGGATTTATTATTATAAAATTTGTTTTCAATGTTAATTACTAGTGTAACCTATATATATATGTATATATGTGTGATTATATATATATATATATAGATTTTAATTATATATGATATACCTTTTCTATTTTTAAACATTTTCTCTAAAAACCTATGATGGAATTACTTATGTATTTAGTATTTTCATGGGGTGTGTTTTAGTTTTCTCAAATAATTTAATGGGTATGATTTAATGGTTATATAACAAATCTTTTATCATATTCACCTAGAATGCAATTTTTTATTGTAGTTTTTCATTAACATTTTGTATCATCTTATCTGCCTCATTCTTATTTACTCCCACGTATATGAATTACATTATATTTTATGTCCATTTCCTAAATTTGTGACATATCATGCATGTATTACTGTTTGTCATCAATAAAAAATAACTTTTTTAATTTCATTAATGGAAATGTGAATCTCAATATACATCACATAATGAAAAGACAAGTCTGAATGACATTTAATTATTTAGAATATAATAAATATATTCTTGTGAATGTATATATATGTGTGTGTATTAAAAATGTTTTCATTTTTAAATTAATAAATACTAGTTAAAATTATTTATATATATAAATAATGATTAAAATGTTTTCCATAAATCATAAAAGATGAATGTTGTATATAGGGATGTGAATTGGGGAGTGAACCTTTCCCTCGGTAAGTGGGTAGGCCCAATATAGCCACCATGTTAAATGTTTCCCCAATATATTTTTTTAAAATATTTCATAATATTTTCTGATATTCATGGGAATAGTTTAAAAAAAATTTCAAAATGTAAATATTATCAAAGTAAAAAATACTTTCAAAGTATATATATATTCAAAATATTGATGTATATTCAATGTATTAGTGTTTTATATAATATTATAATTATGTATTTCAAAATTATTTCATTGTTTTTAATTATATGTTGTTTTCACACAAATGATTTCCCAAAATGTTATTTTAACTATTTGAAAACCTATTACTGGGAAATTTAATGATCATACCTTTATTTAAAAAAAAATTCATAGGTATCATAGTTCTTAAGTAGTGAGCATATACAATACCACAGCGGACATACTTTTTACTTTTACTTCACTCTAATGAATTGGAAACTATACTCTGATTTCTACAAAACCTAGAATGGTAAATGGTTATCTCCAAATTATGAAATATCTATAATCCATTGTATGAAGCCATGCGACCTTCCTGAAAATGGTATTGCAATATATCATGCACACTTGATATACATCATCATCCTTGTGGTTCAGTAATTATTTTTGAAGACATCATGAAGATAAAATATTTCTTATATAAATGGAAGGGAGTGTATCTTGAAGGTACTTATAGATTCCTTGTCATTTATGAGAAACTAGAATCAATCATAGGATTTTATATTGTAGCAGAAGACAAAAATCATTATTCAGCATATATCCTAACTCAATGGTTTTTGGTTTTCTCGGGAGAATCTACGATGACTTTTAAAAATTTGATGATGTAGAAAAGTGAAATTCCTATAGAAAATCATGTTCAAAATGATATTCTATTGTAATATAATGATTATCCTAATATGAGTACTATCTTTAAATTTTTACATTCCAACCACCCCTATTGCATAAGCTAATTAGGGGAAAAGGAAGAATAATAATTTGATGTGGTAGTGAACTATAATTTCATAGGGTTGTAGTATGGTTATAGTGAAAGTTATCGTCATATACCATGAGGTTTGGAATATCAAAATAGGTTCTCGGGAGAGGGCAAATGAAGTGGATGTGTGTAAACAAATTATGAGATTGTTATTCATTTAATTGTTTTAGATTGTAACAGACAATGTTTCTATGTGAGTTTTTATGTATTCTGGATATCCTCGAAATGCAATAAATAAATAAAAATCTAAATCAAAAGACAAAAATAGTATAGATTTTATTTATCTATCACTAATTCTCAACTCTATATTACAAAAATCCCATAAAACAAACTATTATTAAGAAAAAAATTGGAATTCCTCCAACAAACACAATGAGGCCAATTGGGTTGTTTACATCTCTTAGATCTGTAAGAATAAAATAGTTCTAAAAAGATAAATAATAGTAAAACTAAAAATAAGATGAAAATATAACACCATCATGAAATAAATAAAATTAATGTCAATTATTTTATATGGAATTTCCTTAAATAGATATATTAATAAGCTTATTATTTTGAGCGTTGTGAGACTTTACCATTTGAAAAAGTAAGGATAGAGTATGAGAGTTAACCGTTGGTAAAAAAACATAAATGAATATTAATTTATTCTAGGTTAAACTAAAATTTGATAAAAACAAAATTTGGAATCCAATAAAAAAAACATAGAAATGTATTCATTGTTTTGTGATCAGTTGATGTTATAAACCTAGTTTAATGTTTTCTTTAAATTTCATTGTAAAAAAATTGATTTTTTAAAAATCTAATATGTTATTTATTTCATAAAATACTAAAATTATTCCTAATCGATAAATATATAATACCTCCGATTGGAGACACACTGGACATAAATGGGAAGTAATAGAGGTCAAACCTAGTGGGAATGTGTCAACCCAAGCAGTTAGGTAGTGGATCAATGGAGGAACAGAGCTAAAGCAACATGTAGGGGGACCTGTAGGAACCAAATATTTGAGCATGGTTTAGGATTTAGAATTTAGGGGAGAACTTTTATAAGTCCCATATAGTGTGTTCTTGTGTTGTCGAGTGATAAAACTTGCATCTAGATTTTCTTGTATCTGTATGAAGTCCTTTTGTTTCAATGTTGTATGGTTCCATAACCCGTGACATTGATTTACAGTCATTCGATTGTGATCTGTTTGACCTAATCCATATGATTATTTAATGTATTTCAATTCACTCCATCATTGGAGAAAATCATGATTGATGGATATAGTCAATATAGAACATCAATTCCTTACATTTCATTCCCTATCTCTATTGGACCATCGATTTATATTGGAAATTAGAATTATGTTCGACCACAAAACTAATACAAACCATCCATCTCCTATAATATTCTACCTATAGTAAAAACCAAAAAAACCCTCATAGATCGAGTCATGATTTCATGATGTTGTTTTCTAACTCAAATTTACCAAGTCTCTTAAATGTAAAGCTATATCATTTCATGTTATGAATAAAATTTTATTTATTAGCAAAAAAGCCACGATGCGATATTATGGATTAATGAAACATATCATAATAGTCATCATAGATGTACTAGAACTCTCTATATTAAATCACGTCATATATATATATATTGAAATGAATTTATATAAAACAAATCCTTATGTAAGATCTGTACAACAAAACTATATGAATCCCAACCCAGTATTATATTAGTAGGGGAAATGTGATAAAACAATACATCCCCTACCTTCCGTAAGCAAATGATGTTGTGTCTATAAAAATAGAACACTCCATCCAATCCAATCAAACATAAAACTCAGAGAAACAAATGGACCATCACCCTTTTGTTTTTTCTTTTGAAACAAATGTAAAGGACCTTTGTTTATTTACGTCAAGTTATAATCCTTATTTTTGTGGTATGATAAGTGGTTTATTATTTTAAAAATTAATTTTCAATGGTAATTACTAGGGAATCCTATATATATTTTTATATATATGTGAGTATGTATATATAATGATATTCATTATATAAGATAATCATTTTCTATTTTAAAAAAATTTCTCTGAAAACCTATGAAGGAATAACTTCTATTTTTTGTATTTTCATAGGGTGTGTTTTAGTTTTATCAAATAATTTATTGGTTAAGATTCTAACATTATATATCCAATAATTGATCATATTCACCTAGAAAACAATTATTTTATATATGTTTTAATAAATAAATCTTATAATCTTATGTGGATCAGCTTATTTGGCCTCATATATGTCAATTAAATTTTATGTTATGGACACTTACAATAATATGAGACATATAATGAATCTATTAGTCATTAATATATAAGTATTTTTTATGAATAAGAATTCTTTTTGGAATTTCATTAATGGAAATGTGAATAAAAATTCCTCTTATGTCATGAAGAAAAATGTTGATCTGAAATTAGATTATTTCGAATATATAAAATATGTTATTGTTAATGTGTTTATATATATATATATATATAATTAAAATTATTTTATTATTAATTTAAGAAAACCAAGTGAAAATTGTATATAAATAAGTTATGCTTAAAATTATTTTCATATAACATGGTACTATAATGTGGTATATATATTATGGAATTGGGGAGTTGATGAATTACTTGGTAAATTGGTAAGCCCAAAATAGCATTCAATGTTACATGTTGCCTGATTATTTTATTTTAAAAATAATTTCAAATATTCTATAAAATTGAGATGATAATTTTGAAATCAATTTCAAAGGGTATATATATTAAAAGTGAAAATATTTTCAATGGTTTAATATGGTAAAATTATTAAATTATTTTCAAATTATTAGTTTTTTCAATAATTTTTTCAATATGTATTTCAAAATAGTTTCAAGGATATTTAGTCAAATGTTTTTTTTCAAAAGATTGATTTCAATAAAAGGTATTTCAAAAATATTAAAACCCTTTACTGGGCAATTGAATTCTCATTCCATTCGTTTAAAATGATTTATCATTGGTATCATAGTGATTACAAATTTTGCACACACAAAAACATAGTTGACATACTGCTTAGTTTTATTTCTATCTAAGAAATTGGAAAATGTTGACTAATTTCTCCAAAACATAGACTGTTAAAAGGTCCTATATTGTAATAAGTTTTATGTAATTGTATAATTGTTCGTATGAAATTAATAAGCATAATTATATGCACTGAGTCCAGAAGCATGGGCTCGGGCTATTACAATTAAACTATATAGATTTATTATTAATAAATTTACCATGTTTTTTATATCAAATATATGGTATATGTCTACAATTGAAATGATTTATAATCTCCCCAGGAATATGGTAGTGGAAACTTAATTAATCCTGCTAATTATTCAAAAAAAAATTATATTGATGGGTGGGGAAGGTGCCAAACATTTTACATATCAATTCAACACCTTGAGAATTAAATAAATATTAATAATTGGATTTTCATTATAAAAATGATTCACACTATCCATTATCCTACATTACATGATTCACCATTTATTTGTTGAGTATGATCATACATCTATGTGCACAAATTGCCCCATTAATGGAGTTTCATTCCATTATATAAATAGATTGGAATCTTCATCATCTGATTATATTTGTTGGGATGATAGATAAACATTGTAATTGTAGATTTTAGATCATAAGGATGTCAAATTTCATGATGATCTATAGTGACGAGTGAGCCTCTATAGATACTGGTGTAACTTACATTTAATGTTTGCTTGGTGATGTATGTAACAAGTGTAACTACCCAAGTCAATATAATTAGAGTTTTGATATAATAATTCAATATTTTTTTCAGTATTTTTTAAAAAAATTTATGAGTATTATTAATTTATTCCTTCCATCAGAGGAAACCCATGAAATAAGATGTTGGATAAAAAAATTTTTGTTATGAAATACTGGTTTTCTATGTCATGAACATATGGATATAACTATTTATATTTTTTATAGGATTTTTAATGAACTCTACTGGGTTCATACATACATTTATAGTCAATTTCAATGTGGGGTTGATCTTCATAATATCATCCCCCACATATGTGAAAAATTTAACAAAACATTGAATTGGAATCATAATATTAGGTAGTAAGTTTCTATAAGATTTCATGAAATCATAGTATCCATATTTAAAATCATTAATTATCAGTCAACCTATGAGGGTATTCGTGAAATCATTGAGAGATGAATAACCTACCGAATATACATTGTTGTTGATTGGTAATTAAGGCTCCATCACCTTCATTATAAACCAGATTTTAGTATTGGGTATTCATTGATGACTATAATGGGATGTATGTGTACATGAAAAAAACGATGACTATGATTGGAAAGATACTTCAAAGTAATCTCTTGTGAAATATCCTCATTCTCAATGACAATATCATAAATCATTTTTTTAATAATAGTAATTTGTGGTCATATAAATTAGTGAGACATCTCACATAATTAGGAATATGGAGACTTATTGGAGGCCCCTACTATATTTTTGGTAATAGTCATGTCCACATGATTTCATTGCATGAATATTTCTCTATTTATTTGAAATAATTATGATGGAACCATCATTAGTTTATTCAAAACCCAACGAATTTACCATTTTTTGGTTAATGAATTCCATGTGATATTGAGGGATACAATTCGCAAGAGTGTTTATAGTGGTAGAATTACTAATAAAGACATAGAAATGGTTAGTTATGGAAGGATTAATATACATTAGTATATATTAAATGGATTTAGAATATACCCATATATTTCTCTAATATTTCAGAAAAAATCATATAATCTACAATCTAGTTTTTAATCCTTTGGCAAACATTTAGTTTTAAATAAATATACTCATCAGTAAAATAATATTAACATTTATAATATGATTGATTAATCTCTTTCATTGGAAATTATTTCATATTTTTTTTCATGTTGTATTAAATTGTTTTCAATAAGGGTTAAATATCAATTTTCTCCTCTAATAATATATTGTCATGCAGCCTCTTGACCACCCAGGTTTTTGTTGATGGAACCACTTCATTTGAAAGTTGAATGGTGATTGATTTATCTTACATTGGTTATTATTTTATTACCTCTAAATGTATAGTAGTTTAGTATTATTCTCTAGAAATAATTGTTGATAAAAATTCCAATATGTTTTCTATATCACCACATCAGAATTGAAAAAAAGTATGAAGACAGATGGTTAATGATGCCATTAAATAGACATTATATTTGATGTGTATCATCTTATTCTCATGGTATATGGAATCCAAGGACCATTACTTAGGGACCTATATGATTTTGATAATTTTATATATTATTTACATTTAAATATCAAATATTTATTTTTAAGTCCATTTATGGTGGTATTTAAATCCACTAATGCATCACAATGAAGATTTGGAGTTCACATTCACATCACTTGGGAATTGATCACTTTCCTTATTTAATAAATAAATATCCACTTATTATATTGAATAAAATAAATCAATAATATAAAAAAATATCTAATTACAGTACAACTCTAGGGTACCAACACCATAGGATAATATATTATATCAATTATAATAAAATTTCAAGAAATCAAAGATATATTAAATGGAAATAAGGGGTATCCTAGCTTGAAATTAAAATATTGATGGTTTAAATGGATTTTATTTTGTGGTAAAATGTTAAAGGAGGTATCCAATTCAAGGAATAAAATAAATATTTTATACATTAGTTTCATTCCATCTAAGATGGATTGATGGTAATTTGGTGGTTCAATTTCTGGTACAAAGTAAATTTTAGGGTTATTTGGATTCTTTTTTATTGAGTAATTTATATAATTAAGTTACATTGAGAATAAAATGAATTTGAGGGGTACAAAATAGTTTTATTAATTCTTCTAAGTAAAAAATGAATGTACATTTGTGAATGTACTATTCATGTTGGAGGGATTATTTTAACATAATGACCACCTTGAGGGGGTAATAACGGTGTTAACTGATTATAACCATTTTTAGTTCTTTCGTACTCATATGTAATATAAATCATGTTCCATTATTAATATGTTATAATTAATCCATTTTTTATTATTTCTAATTACCCAAATGATAAAATTGATAAATAAAGTTAAACATCCATTCATTGGTCGTTCATGTGGGTCACTTCTAAGGGATAATCAGTGGATCATAAAAATTGAATTTTTTCTATGTGTTAGAATATTAAAACAACAAATTATAGATGTTTTAAATATTTTGATAAGGTTTTCTGTCAGTCTGGGGATACTTACTCTTATTTCCGTCAGAAAACATCTTTATGATAGGGATTAGAAAATGTAATGATGATGTTTTCCTTCTAAAATAGTTTAGAGATGTGATGAAATTATCATGGTTAGTAGGGATAGTTTAGAAAAAATTATTTTAATATTTCCATGTACGTGTTCATATACTCCTCACGCCACAGTGGTCTTATTTCATCTATTATAGATGTTATCAACACCTCAAGATCAGGGTTGAATAATTATAATCCACAATATCAAAACATGTGTGCCTATTTTATGTAATGGAAATTCAAAATATTGAACCACCATATCTCCCAATCCTTAATCAAGAAGTTGTATTAGTCTTCCTTTTCACCTTCTTCTACCAAAAATAATATATTTCCTTAATGAAATTCTTATCCATATTTTTTATTTTCATCGAATTAATATTTATAAAATCATCATATTTATTTTCTCTTTAATAAACACACTTCTTTTAAAATTAAATATAATTTTTAAATAAAAATGTTATTTTAAATTTACCACCCCATTTTACCTAATGAGTCGTTAAAACAATAAATCTAACAATACATCAATTTAATAGTTCTTATTTCTTACGATTTTGAATAAAAACATGAGGAAATTAAGTATTATAAGATATAAAATGACCCATGATTACTTTCATTATTAATAAATTATTAATGATTCTTCCATGATATCATGCCTCTAACATGGATAAATTCATTCTACCTTTCTAATGATAATCATTTACGTCCGAATCCAAAAATTCAACACAATTATAAAAACCTTATATATAAAGACATGATGTGGTGTAGTTATTACCCATTAATTTACATCATAAAATTGGTAAAATGACCAGTTTTTATTCCACTTGAAAGATTATACAACATTTCTCACACCGACATCAACCAAAACTTCCATTACAGGTCACCATGTATTATATAAGGGAACTCAGAATAAAACATCATGATCAAAGCTATAGTGAGAAAATTATCATCATTTAATAAGAATCACCATCTTGATAAAGGAATGACTTGTTCCCAGTACCAATTTTTCTCCTCCATGATTTCATCTTTGGCAAGGTATTCTTATCCTTTTAGTTTTCCCTTCCATACAATATAACCATTATATATTATTTATTTTAATATATTATAATCATTTCCTATTCAACTTTCATATAAAATCATTATCTATAATGACTTAAATGGACCTTCCCAAATCTATAAACACTACCCTATCATTGTGCATAATAGTGATGAATATGCTATAATCCACCAAGTCCTTCTTATTTATTGTATCATTACTCATATTGTTTTTACACTACTAGCTACATCACACACAATGTTTCCATTTTTCGTTATAAATTTTTTATTCCAATTTACAAATTCAAACCTCTAGAATTCCAAAAACTATGGATACTACAACATTTCAATGTTAACAATGGAGTTTTGGTAATCTAATTCAAAATGGTAAGATTTAGAATTATATTTGTTAAAAAAAATATTCTTGTAGCCGTAGTTAATACATTTAGTTTCCCAATATAAGTTTTTCTCCCTCATTTTGGTTTATTTTATATTATAGTGATGGATTTATTCACCTTTCTTGTTCATTAATCTAATAATCTTTTATTTTGTACTCCAACGCTCTCTAATGGTATATCATACTGGAAAAAGAATATTAAATTGTAATCATTATATTTATTCCATAACAAATATTATGTTATTTATTCTTATTAGTATCAAGTCATCGTCCATTGTCCTTGAAAAAAATACAGTTTCTGAAAAAAACATCATACATTCATAAATTACATTAATAATAATTTACATAAAAAGTTGATTTCATTCAATGAACTATTATATATCCTAGAAAACTATATACATTTAAAGTACATAAATTAATATAGTGTCATAAAGAGAATTGAATAAAATAAACACACCAAGGAAATATCTTAAATTATCATCACTAGAGGGAATCACTATAACAGAAAAGAAAACTATAATATGAAGGAATACCATGAATTGAAGAAGCATTTTCAAAAAACCAAAATGAAAACTACGCGGATAAGATGTATTATTTTTAAAGTAGTAATATATATAATTTTAATTATTTAACACTCAAAATATCTTATATTATAACTAATTTCAAGGGGTGTATGATAATTGGTTATATTATTCCAAAATTTTATATACGTATTGAATTATCAATGAATATCTAATATACATAAAGTTTAGATATTTTCCAATATTGCTACAATTTCATTAAAAAAAATTTCAAAATAAATAATTGATTTTAAATATATAATTAATTTTTAAAATTTTATTTTCTAAAGTAACACTTATTATATATAATATGTTTCACTGAATTTGGCATTTTTGAAAAAATTATTGTTTCATAAATTTCAGAATCCTATATTAATATTAAGGAATGATAAATTAATTATTCATTATTAAAATTTTCAATTCTTTAAAAAACTGAATTTATTAAATAAATTTATATATATATATATATATTAAAGAGTAATTTCTTAAAAATGTGATTACAAAATAATAATTTTATTATTTATAATATAAAGTAAATAAAATGTCATGTATTCTTAATTGTTAAAATGACAAAATAAAATATTTCATGTTAAAAGGACATATTTTTCAAAAAAAACATTTCAACGTCTGAGGTGTTATTTTATTAAACTAATCACAATTCATAAATTTTTTTAATAAAATATAATTATAACACCAAAAATGAAAAAATTTACATTCATATAACTATTATAACTTGGAATATAATAATTGTACATTTATTTAATACATAAGAATATGTTTTCATAATGTCATTTGATATCAAATTAAAATAAATTTTCCATGAATTTATAATTTAAATATGATATAGAAAAACTTATTCTTGAATTAAATATTTAAAAATAATAATATGGAAAATTTATGAAATTTCCCTTTAATGGATGATTTTTAGGAGAATAATGATAATACTATTTTTAGAAAAACGTACATTTTGATTGAGAATTATTGATGTATGATTGGAATGAAATAAAAAAAACTATTATTTTGTGAACAATGGTATATTCATATTCAATTATTATTAATTTAAAAATAATATGTTGAATTTGGAAACCTATGTTTGACATTTTCAAATTTAAAGTAATAGTATTTCCTCCTAAAAGAAATTTTTAGACTCTTTCATTTAATATAAAATAATAAATATTAAAATGATTCGTTTTTCCTTTTTAGGACACATAAATATTAATAATGAATATTTTTAAATTTTTTAAATGGTGTTTCATATTAAGACATAATACTAATTTAACCTATTAAAAACAAGTCGCATAAGTAATTGATGAAAATAAAAAAATTGAAATATCAGATATTAAAAATAAAAATATCATAAAAATTTATATCAAATTTAATATATGAGAATATTATCAACCTCCCCACATATTTTATTATTTTTTAGTCAAATTTGGACCTATATTACCTGAATATTGAGTTTATTTCTATGTTAAGTAATAATTATTTACCAAAATGTCACTATATAGAGTTTAAAAGGGTTATATCCACGATAAATATAAAAGAAGAATTAAAATATATTTATACCCTATAATATTCCTCATTTCATTCACTATTTTTATTGTTATATGTTTTCAGCTTCTCATCCTTGTAGATTTCCCAAATCCTAGAAAAATGATGAATGGTTTCAAGGGTAATTTCAGGGCATCAAGGAAACTATTTTGTTTACACTATTCATTCTTATTTTTCATATTCATCATCCTCTTCTTATATCAAATTTATATATTTAATAACATGTTTCTGAAATCATAACATTTCTATATATTCAATTAGACTGATATGATATAGCATGTTCATAATCATATAATAATTGTAACACACCCATGCTTTAGTGGATCATAGAAACTAAATGAATTTTTTATTATGATAATATCAATAATGAATATGAAAAAAAATCATTTATGATAATTTTTTAAAATAGTGTGTATTTATGTTCACATAATTCATAAATGATTATATTTTTTTGAAATAAGTCTATAATATTATTTTTCATTTAATTATAGCACGATCTAGTTTGGTTCGGTTTAATAACCTACATAACATATGCTATAAAATTTCATCATAGATCATTATAAAACCTATTTGTTTTGTATGTTAAAGATATTCAACTATAAAATTTTATATTTCTTCCAAATTTTTGAAATGATGATTTTGATAATTGTTAATAAAAAAAATTTCTATTAAAATTTTCAATAACAATTTAGTTTAAAAGTTTTTCATTACAAATAATACTAAATATCCATTGAAATTAACCTGGAATCAAAAAAAAATATTATTTACCTTATATTCCCCAAAATACACTATTATTTAGATGATGAAATCATGAAGAAATAATGATAATAGAAAAACTGTAACATCCTAGGTAAATAAAGAATAAAGCATTTTCATATTTATTATTATTTACCCACTAAGTATTAATTTTACATTAAAGGGGTTGCTATGTTTGATAGAGTACCTGATACGCAACAAAGAGTTTCTTTGAAATCTTACGTTGCACACTAGTAATAAAATAATATTATTTTAAATGGTAGTTAACACGTAGCCATTGTATTGGCGGGAATGAATAGAAATAACTAAAATATGGTTCTATATGTTTTTAAATTTTTTTACATTTATCCAATAAATGATAATGTCTTAAAATACGAAATGAATTCAATTTTAGGCATAGATACTCTAATATTAACTAAAAGGTCAAACTATCGCCTTTTGATGGTGAACCTTCATTAAATATAGTTTTAGTCACTCTTATACATTATATTGGACCAAATAAAATTCTTATATAGAATTGGGACATCAAAATTTACTTTGTGTAAATTTTTGGAATTTTTTCGATAAAGTTCATTTTTTAATGAATAGTAAAAAGTGTTGTATTTTAATTCAAAACCAATTTTTAATATAATTCATTTATATGATTATATTATCTTTTGAATTGGTTTTAATGTAAAATTTGAATATATTTTTACCATTTAATCCAATTGTGGTCATTGGAATTAATTCCACTTTTAAATTGGACTTAAACTAGTGTCAATCTTTTGAATACATTTTTTTTCATAATAACACGCTTTTTGTTTTGACATCGGGAATTAATTATTAAATTAATTAATGCAACTTAAATGTTATTAATGTTGTAAAATAGAAATCATTTTTGTATTTGTAATAATAAATATATCTTAGGGTGAAGTTTTTGTATTTTTGTGAAAAACAACAATTTTTGAAGAATAGTGAAACCACTGAGTGGTATTTAAAAAAATGATTTTTCATTTAAATGGAATTTTACCACTTCTGTGTTTTGAATTTCAAAATTATGACATACATTATTTTCATTAAGAAGTAAAATGTGGTACAATGGGATTATATTAAATTTTGGGTGAATAGTTACTTTTAAAATTTTAATCGCAATTAGATGTAATTAGTGTAGTTTAAGGTAAAAATAATGTTTTAATAATATGAAATGACCTTGAAACATGTCTTACCATTATTTGATGTTTCATGTACGACCAAGAAAATCCATGGGTCAACTTGGGGACCCCATGGAGCCACTTTGGTAGGAAAATGGCATTAAAAACTTTTTATTTAATGATAAAATAAAAATGTCACAAACATGTGTTGTTTTAATAAAACAATTTTTTAAATGGGGCTATACAATTCATATTTATTAAAATAAATATTAATTATAAATCTAAAAAATTTTCCTGCATCATGATATTTTTTTATAATTTTTAATAATTAAATAAATTAAATTATTTATGACACCATGATGATGCATCGATTACCTCATTATTTAACGATTTAAATAAAAAGAAAAGATAATGTATAATCTAATACCTACACATGTTAAAAACATATTGTATGGGTGTATTTCGAAATCTTGTCACCTTATCCTTGAAATATATAATTTTGGGACACTTTAAACCTGAAAAGCATTTTATAAAAAAGAAACCTTTTATAACTTTCCAAGAGTGCCCCTCCTCTCCTCTTATAAAAGCCCCCCACCTCTACCACCATACCCACACTTCTCAAGCCTTTGGCTTCCCCAATATATGATCATTTTGTCTCTCCACATCCCTCTCTTCATCCTAGAAGCCTTACCTTAAGCATGAAGCTATTCAAGAAACCCTTTTGGTTCAAACCAAAGGGAGTTCCCGATTTTAAGGTAATGTCTTCACTTTTGTTATTTTGGTTTATTTTACTTCTCCAACACATAAACTATTTTTATATATTTATTTTGTACATCAACAGTATCTTCAATATACTATGATGTTGTTATTATATGGATTATAACTACACTTACACACACTTACATCTAATGGTTAAAGAACATACTGTTTCTGTGGATGGTGAATTTCTGCCTCACGAAATGATGATTGATCAATACTCTTATAAAACCTTAAAAGGTGGACATTAAGATGTCACTATATTTATATATGATATATAATATGTTTATGTTTTCCTTAAGCTTCTGTATTTTTCACTTACATCATACCTTTATGGTTTCCATTATGGGTAAATGTGATATCTTTATTTTCGGAAGTGCGGACTACCGCCCCCTCAAAGTAATTTTATTCATTAATACCATATGTGGTACGTATAAAGGATAAATTTAATACTATTATATATGATACCATACTATAATTATAATACTATTATGTATCATTGTGTTTTAATTCCATTAAATATGAAATAGAAATGGAAGCATCATTCATGCGTACGTACGACTTACCGTCTCCATGAATGGTGCATTTAATTTCATAGCTCTAAATGTTATGTAATATTATAAATGAATGTATATAATGGATATATATGATATATATGATATCTACATAATGAATATAATTCTGGATATAATGGATATTTTACCCCATGAACAAACTTGTAATTATAAAGAGTTTATTTTTGACTGAAGTACCAATGATCGATAAACCGACCGTTATTAAATTAAATATCTACATAGTGTTCATGACATGGTAATAAGTGATATAAAAGAAATAATAAACTTGAAAAATATTCTTATGAAAGTAGAAATTAACTCAAGTATGTTATTCAGGTGATTAAAGAACGATCGAGTCAAGTAGGACCCGAGGTATGGGACTTCGTCTCAATCTCCTTTCATTGAGCCATATATTTTTCTAATACAAGGCTGTCTTTTATATGGTGTATAAACCCCTTTGAATTTTATGTTTATTCAAAAGGAATATTTTTCTATGATGCATTTTACTAAACGTCAAAAAATAATGTTTCTTTTATCGTTCATAGTGACAACGACCCTTTTCCGCCACCGTGAGTACTATTTGGTCTTTGGCTTACTCAATAAGTCATAATGTTTTTAAAATGAAATAAATATCATATAATCATTTATGTATTTTGGTATTGAAAATGGTTTTTATAATGGATTTGTTATGTCAATATATTTAAGTTATATATTGTGATCAAATTGTGGAAATGTTTTCTTTCCATTATATTTGTTTTATGTCTTATGATTTTATAATGGTACTTGGACATTTGACAGGAGGTTACGTGATAAACCATATGAAGGGTGGTGCCGTGAATACCAGGACGGGTGGTTACGTTATAACCTCCAATTCATTGGGTATGGAAGTCGGCCGTATGGCTATTTCATTAAGTGATATGTTTGGAAGTCGACCGTATGGTTATTCCAATTAAGTATGTTTATGTCCCAAGTTACCTTTAAATGTTTTGTGTTCATTAAATAGGTTTTATGGTAATATTTTGGTTACAAAAGGGTATGTAATGATATTTTATTCATTGAGGATTATTTACTACTCCATAAAGGTGAAAAGTATTACGTTGAAAATGTATTCATGGTTTACTTGTTTTTTTGAAAAACTAACAGTTTGCCTTCTTTGTGTATCCCTTACAGAGCTTTTTATGCTCAGCCCATGTTTTTTTGAAATGTTCTTCACGGGACTTAAGGTGTAATAGGGTCAAGGATGGGATCAAGGAAAATTCATGCTATCTAAAACATGGAATTAGACATATTTCTTTTTAAGAGTTTTTATTTTATGGAAATATAGTAGAAGTGTTTACTTTTTAATCTTTTGACATGTAATAGTTATGTCCTTATTCACTAAAACACTAAACCTGACAAGATCATTAATGTGAATTATTCATTTAATTCAATATTAAGTAAGGTTTAAGGCTGGGACCTTATAGTTGGTATCAGAGGTTTGTTTAGACAACTTTATGAGTTAGAAAATTGTTAAATTATAAATTAGATTTTGGTATGATTGAAATGATATAGAATTTAATGGTTACCATGTTTCTTCAACTAAGATATTTCTGTGTTAAGAATTATTTTTCATAAAGTAAATAGATTATATTTTCTGGGAAGGAATACAGAGTAGAATGACTTTCCAAATCAGGAACCAGAGATGGTCGAAATCAGAATTGAGGAGTTTATTATAGTGATGAGTCAATTGAATCAGGTGATAAATTGTGGTTGTATTTATTGATGATATTTTGGTGTTTCTGGAAAAGTAAATTAAAGCATGAAAGTCATTTAAGGGTTATTTAACAAACCTTAAATGAAGAGAAATTGTATGGGAAATTCATCAAGTGTGAGTTTTGGTTGCAACAAATTTCATTCCTTGGTCACATTGTTTTGAAAAAATTGAATAACTGTTGATCCTACTAAAACAAAAGTTGATGAAGAATGGCCACGACCCACAAATGTAACTGAGATCCGTAGTTTCCTTGGTTTGTCAGGTTACTATAGAAGGTTTGTTGAAAATATTTGACGGTTATCTAGTCCAATGAATAAGCTAACTCGGAAGGGTGTTAAGTTTATCTGGACAAAAGAATGTGATGATTGTTTTCATGAACTGAAAAGAAGATTGGTGAATGATCCAGTTTTGGAACTTCCATCCAGGAATGGTGAGTTCGTTATATATAGTGATGCTTTGTTGAAGGTACTTGGTTGTTTCCTTATGCATAATGATCAGGTAATTTCATATGCTTCCTGTCAGTTGAAAACTCATGAGGTAAATTACCTGACACATGACTTGGATTTAGAGGCTGTAGTTTTTGCTCAAAAATTTGGAGGCATCATTTGTATGGAGTAAAGTGTGAAATATATAATGATCACAAAAGATTAAATTATATATTCACTCAGCGATAATTGAACATGAGACATCGGAGATGGCTAGAATTAATCAAGGACTATGATTGTAAAATTCATTAACATCCGGGAAAATAAAATAAAGTGGCTGATGCTTTGAGTTGAAAAACTAATGCTTTATTAACAATGTTGTGTTTGGAACGTGATCCTTTGGTTAAGGATTTGATTAAATTTGGCATTGAATTTGTTGGTGCAGGATGTCCTTCTGTTTTGTTTCATGTATCAGTGAAATCTTCTCTATCAGATAGAATTAAGCAAGCACAGAAGCAAGACAGCGAGTTGCAGAAAAAGGTAGAACTGGTTTAGAAGGGTAATTTGCCTCAATTTAATATTGATAATGATTGTGTTTTATGGTTTGGGAAGATATTATGTGTGCCTGATGATACATAGTTGAAGAATGAGTTGTTATGTGAGGCTCATAGTTCCCCGTTTTCAGTTCATCCTCGCAGTACTAGGATGTACAAATATCTGTGGGAGTATTAAAGGTGGGATGGAATGAAAAGAAAAATTTCTAATTTTACTATGAAGTGTTTAACTTTTCAGAAGGTTAAAGCAGAGCAGCAGTTACCAAATGGGATGATTTAGCCTTTACTAGTGCCAGAGTGGAAATGGGAAAATATATCCATGGACTTTGTTGTGGGATTACCGAAGACATATCAAGGTAATAATACAATTTTGGTTTTTGTTGATTGCTTGACTAAATCTACTCATTTCCTTCCTAATCGATATAATTTCACTCTAGATCAAATTTTCCATTTGTATCATAAAGAGATAGTCAGTTTACATAGAGATCCTCTCTCCATTATATTTGACCATGATCCCAGGCTTACTTCTAATTTTTGGAAGGGCCTTCAGAAGTCTTTGGGTACTGAATTAAATTTTAGTACAACTTTTCATCCTCAATCAGATAGGCAGTCAAAACGAAAAATTCAGACTTTGGAGGATATGCTATGTGCTTGTTCTATGGATTATCAGGGAAGTTGGGACCAACATCTTTCTTCGGTTGAGTATTCTTATAATAACAGTTTTCATTCCAATATACATATGACACCATTTGAGGCGTTATATGGGAATCAGTGTCGAAATCCATCTTTTTGGGATGATGTTGGTAAAAGGAAGCTGATGGGACCTGAATTGGTAGAAGAGATGGCAGAAAAAGTATAGTTGATTCAGAAACACATGAGAACAGCTCAGAGCAGACAGAACAGTTATGCGGATAACCGGAGGAAGGATCTATCGTTCGAGGTATGTGATCATGTTTTTCTCAATGTTTCACCATGGAAAAGTGTGATGTGGTTCGGTAAGAAAGGAAAGCTGAGCCCAATGTTCATTGGACCATATGAAATTCTAGAAAAAGTTAGATCAGTTGCTTACCGAGTGGCTTTACCTCTGAGTTTATCTCAGGTACCCAATGTTTTTCATGTTTCGATGTTGAAAAAGTATATGCCAGATCCATCTAATGTTTTGAGCTCAGTGGTAGTTCAGTTGGAAGAGAATCTCTTTTATGAAGAACAACCCATCCAGATTCTGCACCATAGGGAGCAAGTGTTGCGGAATAAGGTAATTCACCAGGTAAAGGTTTTGTGGAAAAACCATATGGTTGAAGAGGCAACGTGGGAATCTGAAAATGATATGAGGGATAAATACCCCCACTTATTTTGATAAGTGAATAAAATTGCGAGGACGCAATTCCAAAAAGGGGGGAATGATGTAACATCCCAGGTAAATAAAGAATAAATCATTTTCATATTTATTAATATTTACCAAATTAATTTAATTTTTACTTTAAAGGGGTTTCTATGTTCGATAGCGTACCCGATACGCAACAAAGAGTTTCTTTGAAATCTTATGTTGCACACTAGTAATAAAATAATATTGTTTTCAATGGTAGTTAACACATATCCGTTGTATTGGCGGGAATGAATAGATATAACTAAATTATGGTTATATATGTTTGTTAAATGTTTTTACATTTATCCAATAAACGATAAAGTCTTAAAATACGAAAAAATTCAATTTTAGGCATAGATACTCTAACATTCACTAAAAGGTCGAGCTATCACCTTTTGATAGAGAAATGTCATTAAATATAGTTTTGGTCACTCTTATACATTCTATTAGACCAAATAAAATTTTTCTTTATAATAGGGACATCAAAATTTACTTTGTGTAAATTTTTGGTATTTTTCATATAAAGTTCATTTTTTAATGAGTAGTGAAAAATGTTGTATTTTAATTCAAAACCACATTTATAATTCATTTATACGATTAGATTATCTTTTGAATTGGTTTTAAAGTAAAATTAGATTATATTTTTACTATTTAATCAAATTGTTGTCATTGAAATTATTTTCACTTTGAAATTGGACTTAAACTACTGTCAATCATTTGATACATATTGTTTCATAAAAACACGCTTTTTGTTTTAACAGCGGGAATTAATTATTAAATTAATTAATTCAACTTATATGTTATGAATTTTTTAAAATAGACATCATTTTTTAATTCAGAATATCAAATATAGCTTAGGGTGAAGTTTTGGTCTTTTTCTAAAAAACTTCAATTTTTTATGAATAGTGAAACCACTAAGTGGTACTTAAAAACTGATTTGTCGTTCAAATGGAATTTTACCACTTCGGTGTTTTGAATTTCAAAAATCCGACATACATGGTTTTAATTAAGAAGTAAAATGTGGTACAATGGTGTTAGAATAATTTTTTGATGAATAGTAACTTTTATGTTTTTAATCGCGATTAGAGGTAATTGGTGTAGTTTAAGTTATAAATAATGTTTTAATAATATGAAATGACCTTGACACATGTCCTACCCTTATTGGATGTGTCATTTACTACCATGAAAATACATGGGTCAACTTGGGGACCCCATGGAGCCAATTTGGTAGGGAAATGACCTTAAAAACGTTTTATTTAATGTTAAAAAAAATGTCACAAAAATTTGTTGTTTTACTAAAACAATTATTTAAATGGGGTTATTCAAGTAATATTTTTGACTATAAATATTCATTATAAAGATAAGAAAATTTCCTAAATCATGAAAGTTTTTTTACAATTTTTAAAAATTAAATAAATTAAATTATTTATTACACCATGATGATGCAACGATTACCTCATTATTTAATGATTTAAATAAAACGAAATGATAATGTAATATCTAAGACCTACACATGTCAAAAACCTATTGTATGGGACTATTTCGAACCCTTATCACTTTATCCTTGAAATATATAATTTTGGGACCTTTTAAATCCGAAAAGCATTTTATAATAAAGTAACCTTTTATAACATTCCAAGAGTGCCCCTCCTCTCCTCTTATAAAAGGCCCCCACCTCTACCACCATACCCACACCTCTCAGGCCATTGGCTCAGCCAATCTCTGATTAGTTTGTCTCTCCACAACCCTCACCTAATCCAATAAGCATTAACTTAGGCAGGAGGCTCTTCAAGAAACCCTTTTAGTTCAAACCAAATGGAGTTACCCGATTTTAAGGTAATGTCTTCACTTGTGTTATTTTGTTTTATTTTACTTCTCCATACCCTAAACTCTTGTTATTAAATTATTTTGTAACAACACAAGTATCTTAAATATACTAGGATTTTCTTAATGATAAGGATTATATCTAAACATAAAAACCTACATCTAATGGTTAAAGAACATACTTTTTCTGTGGATGGTGAATTTCTACCTCACGAAACGATGATTGTTCAATACTCTTATAACGCCTTCAAAGGTGGCCATTAAGATGTCAATATATTTATATATGATATATAATATGTTTATGTTTTCTTTAATCTTTTTTATTTTTCATTTACGGCATACATTTATGGTTTCCATTATCGGTATACACGATATCTTCATTTTAGGAAGTGCAGACTACCGCCCCCTCAAAGTGATTTGATTCGTTAATACCATAAGTGGTATGTATAATGGATATATTTAATGATATTATATATGATACAATACTGTATTTATAATAGTATTATGTATCATTATGTTTTAATTCCATAAAATATGAAATAGAAATGGAAGTAGCATTCATGCGTACGTACGGCTTACCGTCTCCATTAACGGTGCATTTCATTTTTATCTCTAAATGTTATGTAATATTATAAATGAATGTATATAATGGATATATATTATATATATTATATCTAAATAATGAATATAATTATGGATATAATAGATATTTTACCCCATGAACAAACTTGTAATTAATAAGAGCTTATTTTTGACTCATGTAACAATGATCGCTAAAACGACCGTTATTAACTAAAATCATTACATAGTGTTCATGACATGATAATATGTGATATAAAAGGAATAATGAAATTGAAAAAGATTCTTAAGAATGTATAAATTAACCCAGGTTTATTATTTAGGATATTAAAGAACGATCGAGTCAAGTCGGACCCGATGTAAGGGACTTCGTCTCAATCTCCTTTCATTGAGGCATATTTTGTTCTAATACAAGGCTTTATTTTATACGGTGTATAAACACCTTTGAAATTTACGTTTATTCAAAAGGAATATTTTTTCTATGAAGAGTTTTACTAAACGGCAAAATGGAATGTTTCTTTTAACGTACGCGGTGACAACGACCCTTTTCCACCGCCGCGAGTATTATTTGGTATTTGGATTCCTCAATAAGCCGTAATGTTTTTAATATGAAATAAATACCATATACTCTTTTATGTATTTTTGTATTGAAAATTATTTTTATAATGGATTTGTTATGTCAATATATTTATGTGATAAATTGTGATCAAAGTGTGGAAATGTTTTCATTCCATTATATTTTTTTTATGTCTTATGATTTTAAAATGGTACTTGGACATTTGACAGGTGGTTAGTGATAAACCATATGACGGGTGGTGCCGTGAATACCAGGATGGGTGGTTACGTTATAACCTCCAATGCATTGGGTATGGAAGTCGGCCGTATGGCTATTCTATTAAGTGATATGTGTGGAAGCCGACCGTATGGTTATTCCAATTAAGTATGATTATGTCCCAAGTTACATTTATATGTTATGTGTTCTTTAAATGGGTTTTATGGTAATATTTTTGTCACAAAAGGGTATGTAATGATATTTTATTCAGTGAGAAGTATTTACTACTCCAGAAAGGTGAAAATTATTTCTTTGATAAAGTGTTCATGGTTTACTTGTTGTTTTGAAAAACTAACAGATTTCCTTCTTTGTGTATCCCTTACTGAGCTTTTTATGATCACCCCATGTTTTTTTGAAATGTTTTTCATAGGAATTAATGTGGAATAGGGTCATGGATGGGATCATGGAAAATTCATGTTATCTAAAACATGTAACTAGACATGTTTCTCTTTAAGAGTTTTAATTTTATGGAAACTTAGTAGAAGTGTCTACTTTGTAATCTATTGAGATGTAATAGTAATGTCCTAATTCTCTAAAACTCTAAACATGTATAGATCCTCAATGTGAATTATACATATAATTCAATATTAAGTAAGGTTTAAGGCTAGGGCCTTATAAAACCGGTATACCTAATGAAAAATGGACTAAATAAAATAACTAACATTGATGGGAAATATAAAAAAAATTAAAAATTATATATATTTAATATGTGGGAATTAAATATTATTAAAATAGTTTATTATATTTTACTGAGGTTGTAAATTTACTTATGTTGTGCCTTATAATTAACACATGTTTTTATTGCACATTTGACTAAGATCAAATCTAATGTAAGGGTTTTTTATTACATAGTGAACCATTTTTTTGACATAAATATTATCCTTGAAAATCAAATTTCAATTTTCACACCTTACCTATAATGTAGTTATATTTTATTTCTCTGTTATTCTCATTGGATATTCAATTCATTCACATAATCATATTTTTTCAATAATCATACTTCAAAACAATTATATTTTAAAGGGTATCCCAATATAAATTTAATCCATTGTGATAAGATATTTATTCAGGCAATTCTCAATATACATGGTGTTTATGATATCTTAAAAATGTAGTTTACTATAATATTATATCAATTTTATAAGATTTATTGATATATAATCATCTGATTACATTAATAAGAATGCGAATAAATAATTATCTTATTCTATGGGGGGTTTCATCTCAGTTTTCCTTCATTGTAAAATGTATTTTATTGTGAACGTATTTCAATTTATAATGATTAGTTAATTAAATTTAAATATATTATATCATGATTTCAAAAGATTTTTGAAATTTTTACTTCCACTTAAATTTATCTTTTTTCAATGCGATGTGATTCAAATCTTACAAAAGCTTTAACAGATTTTTAAATAAGTTGAATTTTTATTTGTCATAGATTTTATTTCCTAAATATGATATTAAATTTTTATTTTATTTCTCTAGTTAACTATTCAATATCATATTTTATACTTTTACTTATTTAATTTAATAATTACATAAAAAATATGCTTATTTTCCTGATTTATTTCTTTTAAGATGACACTCTTTTAAATAATTCTTATCCTCTCAAATTGAACTTATACGTCAATATATATTCTTTCTTTCTAAAAATTATTTTCATTATAATATTGATATCTACATATTTCTTATGAATTATTACAATCTTATTTTTCCTTATCTGTCTTCAAATTGAAATTTGATTTCACTTTTATAGATGTGGATTACATTATGGAATTTTTTTGTGGATAAAAAAACATTTCAGTTTATTTTTATATATGTTTTATTCAACTCTATTTTTTAAATTCATTCATTAATCTATTGTTGATATTTATCCATGAAATAACATTTTAAAAAATAAATCCTAATAAATTTATAATTATGTTGTCTTGAAAGAATCATTGTACATCATTTTCATTGAATATGACTTTCATTATAATATATTGAAAAGAATATCATTTTTAAATTTCTTCAAAAGTAAATATTTTAGGGATTCCAAGAAAACTCATCATTATAAAAATTAAAGTCTAATTTCTCATTGGTTTCCAACATAATTTCTCATTTAATTTTTCTATTAAATTTTAAATTATTTATAATATATATTTTACAAATAAAATGATATTTTATAATATTTGTAAATGAAATCCTCTCATTATCAAACAATATATTTTCCATAATTTCAAACATCCTATAATGTATCATATGCTCCACTATAGGTATTACATAATTTAAACATTCATATTCATTCAATGAATGACACTTGAACAAAATTTGTGGAATTTTATTAAAATCAGTTTCTATAAAAATTATTTAATTACAATACGTTGCAATTTAGAATAATCTTATTCATATGGAGAATATATATATGGAATATCATTAGGTGAAACATGGTTCCTATAAATACATTAAATAAATTTCTTAATGGTTAATAACTCATTAAATAATTATATGAAATGACTTATGATTCTTGATCAACTGTGGGAATTAGATAGTGATACAAGAACAAAAATGATAAATGATACGAGTATTCAGGACAAATCCAATATTTTTTATTTTATTAGTTCTTATGCATGAGGTATATTATAATTTATACTTTTTTATTTATTACACAATCCAATGGATATGTTCTACTTCTATGGATTATTATTGTTGTTGAATTCTTCTACACCCTTATGACCTGTGTTTTACACCAAAATCATTATTCAATGAACTATGATCTATACAATATATCTTTAACTCCCTATTGATACGTTAGTACACAATTATTATGTTTTTATACACTTGTTTTAATCGTACTATCAATTATGATCTTCCATAATTAATAGTTTTCATAAAATCCTACACTCATACCCAAATTTCACATGATAAAATCATACACATTACATTCTTGTATTTATACCATGAGATGAACCTAAGATTACATACATAAATATTCATCGAATATGTTTACTACTCAATGCATATAATTATGATCAATTCAAAACGATATTAGTTTCTATTCAAATATGGATATAAAAACAAATGAAACATAAATGATCTACATTATATCTTACTATGTACTTTACAAAAATCACAATTATTTTACATATCATACTCAATCTATTTTTTCATATTCTTTATTAAAGTAGAAAAATAAACATTGATCTATGATTTTAATTAATAATGGAACTGTGATATATTAATAAATTATATTTTTTAATCATTGAATTTGTATAAGTATATGATAACAAGAGTTTATCATTTTAAAATAATACAAAAAAAATCATTAATAATAATCAAAGAGTCGTGGAATAAATATTTTCTGTTAATAATAAATGAATCTTTACAGAATTGCAACAAAAGATTCAATGGAACATAACATTGGAATATGGTTATAGAAAAAAATACTGTTTTAAGTGTATTCTAATCATAATCAATGAATTATTAAGTTATTTATACTAATTAAAACATTCATCACATATTAGTCTTAAGATAACCATATGGGTACCTTCATTGTGGTGGATATAGCCTCTCATGTACCCAATTTTAGGGTTGGGATAAGCCGTCTAATAAAATCATTTATGACTGGTATAACCGCTCATTTTACAGTATATCATATAAAATAATAATATATACCCAATTTATTTTAGGTCTATAATTGACCCACACATTACATGTCCATGTTATAACATCACAAAAACAATTATTATTTGTTATTTCTTATCCCATAGAAAAACATTGTTTCATCTATATTTAATCATCACAATAGAAAACCATCTATAGAATTATTTTGTGTGTTATAACATGATCATATCTCTATTGGAGCATAAGTACAATCAAAGTATGATATCATAAATGAAAAAATCTTTTAAATTATCATTGGAAAATTTTTTAAATGAATTTCTGTTTTTTTTAATCCTAAATTGAAAATCTCAAAATTCTATAAAAATTAAGAAAAACATTTTCATTGAAATGGTACATGTAATGATTCAAATGATTCTTAAAATGAAATAGTATTCATGATGGTTAGAAAATATATTCATTCAGTATTGGTTAAAACATTGATTTTTTCATATTGTTTGAACAAATTAAAAAACACCACATTTGGTGAACAAAATGTTGGATCCAAAAAATTATTCATTTAAATTAAAATTTTGTTAAAAATGAATCTAATTTATTATTACAAAATATTAAAAACATTCTTGAAAACAATTGTCATAATATAAGGAAATGTAAAAAAATTATTCTTGCTCGAAGAGAGTAATAATGTCTGTTTCCCATAAAAAGTGTTTTTCCTGAGATTTAAGTGCATAATGAATGTAAAATGAAAGGAAACCATGATATTTAAATATTTAAAAATTCTATAAGAAATGATACATTATTAGTGATATGTATATCACATAATATCACTATCAAAAAAATTATGTATAAGCAATCATGGAAAAAAGTCACATTTTTTCCTAAAACCCTTACCAAAACATGGAATTTCATTTTAGGGATATAAATTCATTTTTAATAAATTTATATTTATTATAATTTATTTACATAAAAATATAAATAATTTTAAAATCATAAATTATCAATTTATAACATATCGACAACGATTTATTAATAATTCATTAAAAAATCATTGTTTCCTAGTGTTAACTATTGTGTAATTATAGTGTATTTTTTCTCGAAATATAGAGTCTTTTTACATTGATCATGGGTAAATCATAAAAAAATTTAAACCGTGATATAAATATGATATATATATATATATAATACTTACATATTTAAATAGGTCAATAGAATTTATCGATAAAAATTGAATTATAATGTTCATGATGACAGTGGTGAGTACAGACACATGAACGTTGTTTTCATATTCTAACCAAATAACGGAATGAAATGTAAAAAATATATTATCTTTGAAAAATAATAATTAATCAATATATAAAAAAAAAATTTAAATCAATTATTATATTAATATAATTGAAGGAGTGTTAGAAAAAGGAATCATTTCACTATGTGGGGGAAATAGTCTATATCTAAGCATGATCAATACATCCGCATGAAAATTAATAGGAAGCAGATGGAAATTATATTACCATCGTCATAATAAAATATTAAATTATTTATGATACTAGATTCATCATTATTTTATTTATATAATTAGTTTTTATAAGATGGATGATGAAATTAAATTGATAGATCTTGGTTAAGTATTATACTTCATCATCAAGAGAGATCATTTGGAATATAACTTTTTCATCGAATGATGGGGCGTTAGAGAATACATAAGGTTATAAGAATAGTAGAAGGAAACATTTAATGATTAGGGGAGGTAAATGTTAGATTTATAATTTTAAAAAATCATAAATAATGAATGATATGATATTCACTTTTATAAGTGATGGAGATAACCCAAAAGAAATTACATAAATATTCAAATCACATAATGCATTTTCAAGTTCATATGGAAAAAAATACACATGATTTAAAATTTATCATAATACATGTTGTAAATATATTAATCATTATTAATTATCCAATTTTTTGTTGAAATCATACCCTTATTATGTATTCTTAAACCTAAATCTGGTAAAACCGTTCAAACCATAATCGTGGTAACCAATTTTTACTACATTAACAATTCATAAGATTTAAAAATGAATTAATATTTATTAATAAATTAGGAAATTATTATTTTATATATGAAATATGTATTATCAAATTTAATTTCTATAAGTTGAATTTTTAAATTTTTGAATATGTATGCAAAATGAAATGAAAGCCCATTATTTCGAAAGATAAATCTCTAGGAATATAACTAGGTATACTATAACTCATTTCATATAAATTGGTACTATATAATGGTAAAATATTTTCATTGAAAATATAATCTCAAATTTCTTTAATATATTTTATCAAATGTGATTAATTAAATTGTTTTTACAAAAATACAATGTCAACATAAAAATGGTTTCATGAAAAATAACTCAACTTACCATTAAATGATTTTATCATAATTATTATACTTTTATTAATAATGTTTTATGGAATTTTAATTTATTAATTAAAATTGTCATTAATATTCAATGAAATCATTTTTTAATGGTGATCAATATACTGCATTTTTACAAAACTATATATCATTAAAATAAATACATTTCTTCAATTAAATTTTTTTCTCTTAATAAATATATAATTTTATAATAATTAAATTCATATAAATACATTTTTACAATCCTAATCCACTATATATATACTATAATGTTTTTATTCATATTCATACCCTCCAATCTAATAGCTATGTTATATAGGTATATTAGATCATAGTTTATTTTGAATTTTGGTTTTCTATAAAGCATGTTATCAAATACTTAAAATTTATTAAAAAAGAAATACATATAAAAATATAAAATGATAAATTCTAAAAATCCAAAAAATAATTTTATATTTTATATTTTATCACATTCATGTAAAAAATAGTGTCTCCCTGCCATATCACATCATCAGTTTCCCAAAAAACATACATATTTTTTTGATTCCTCCATAATACATGATGTAAGTGAGTAGTCTTGTTCCCCATAACAATTATATTTCTAAGCTGTAATTTAAACCATTTTTTATTCATATAAAAGTTAAATAACCAAATAAATATCATAATATTTTGGTAAATGTAAATGATCGATTATATACTTCCTAAAATGAGATGTATAGAATGAATCTTGAACCTAAGATAAGTTTTATTAAATCATTATGTTAAAAGAAATTGTCTCAATCCCACAAAGAATATCAAAATGATTAAAATATCAAGGAATTAGATATCACTTAATTTTAAATCCCATAAAATTCTTACGAGGAAAAATTTATTGGAATTACTTCCCACCAACAAAAAATCGTCTCTTTCATTGATAATTTTCATTCAAGTTTGCAATTAACATTATAATTATATGTTATTAATTTCAATTGGAATTTTAAAATTTCAAAAGGTAGATTGACTATTAGGAGAATAAATTGTTCATATAAAATTATTTATGTTTAAAAATAATTAATATTTAATTTCATTAAATGTAACTCAATTAGATACCTTAATATTTATTGAAAAATAGAGATATAGAAGAGGCCATCTCATAAATAGAAGAAACACTAGTTGGGTGGTGCTTTTCCACTGATATGTCAGAGGTCTGGGTTGTAGTTGCGGTTACCATATATGATCAATTTTTATATGAAGAGTGTATTAAATCTATCATTTGGTCCACTAACTAGTCAGTGTACCATGAAAAACAAGATGGCGGGAATGCTTGGAATTATTTTAATTTTGTGATTTTTCATCTATTTATCCCCAAACCCCCATAGGATTTAACTGGTTTTTTTAATTTTAAAGATCAATTTGATTTATCTCCCTCCAAATGATCCCCTTGATCTAGGGATTATTTAGTTTCAATATTTTTATGAATCAATGTAATATTAAAAATTGCTTTTCAATATGGACTATATCATCCTTATTCAGTAGTGTATCATTCATTATTTCCTCAATAAGTAATCCTTTTGGTATTTTTTATCCCTTATTATCACATTATGTCATGATTATCATTGCATACACTTTCTCGATTGCAATATTTATCAACCATTGATCACTAGATTTATTTGATTAGTGAATTAATTTGAAATTACACTACACCACATAGTAATTGATTGAATATAACACGAATTTCGATATGTATATTAGTGGATGGAAGGTCACAATAAATGATTGTTATAAATAGATGTTTCATTTAAGGTACATTCCACTGTGATTTTATACAGTGTTTTTGGTTTAAATTTTTCAATCATCATCATATTTTGGAATTGATTTAGGTATTTTTTATTCCTTTCTTTTGGGAGGGTGATTTATAGTGGTCAATTTCCATTGGAAGACATTAGGGAATAATTTTATTGCATGATTGATTAATCCTATACATTCCTATTTAAAAATATCAAATTTATCTATTATTTTTACTCAAGCTAAATTACTTTTTTATAAATTTACATTATAATAAATTTTTATACCATCTATGTGAGGATGGTTATAGTTGGTCTATGCATTAATATTGATGTGCCATTCAACATGTACTCCATTCACAATTGTTTCACTATTTTCTTAAAATGATTTTATTTCAAAAAATTTAAATATATATAATTAAATAAGAATTATATTCTACTAGTGAGGACCTTGTGGGTGATTTTGGAGAACAAATGGTCACTGAAAGGCTTAGAAAAACATTGGAAGACTGTTCTTGGATGGGAGTGACTCCATATTGAGGATAGTGGTCGTATTTACTCTATATTGCGTTTTTCTTCTCTTTATATGTTCATATGATAAAAATTTCTCCATCTTGGATGAATGACAAAAAATCAATAATTTTGTTTACTATATGAATGATTAATTAGTTTCATGGAATTAATTTTTAATTTAATATACTAATTGTTCCCAAATATAACCAAATAAACTAATATCGGCCATGATAGACTCTCTAGAATTATCATTTTTTCTACCTCTTATATTAAAGGGTTGATCACAAATATATCTTTAAAACACATGGACCACCTTTAAATAATGGTTGTTCTACAATATTCCTGTTGGTTGTGATACCAATGCCTTATATAGATCACATGGGGTGTGTGTCTGTAGCCCGTGAGACCTATGTTAGATATGATTTCATAGTTTCAAATTTCATGTTCCATTTAATATCTTGTTATAGTTTCAATTATAATTTTTATACAAGGGAGTTACTTGTTGTGATATATTTTACAGTCTATGTTTTACAATATTTTTTTTCCATAATCGTTGAATTCTAAACTTTTATTGTTCTAGTTGACAGGTGTCCCTATTGTACATAGCTAACTCCTTATAGGGTGATCATAATTCACATGACACATTTGTGATGTCCATGTATAGGATTGATAGTTCTTTAAATTAGAAGACCCCATGGATATATGATATTTATTGTTAATTAATGTTAAAATATGTAATATATTGTGTTATAAACATATCTCCTAGTGGAAATATATTTAATGAAATCAGTATTCATTTCCCACATTACATAACGTACAAGGAAATGCATTCATCGAATACATGTTGAAATTTATCTAGTTGGCATTCCTTGAGTTTTCACCCTAACTGATACATTGTTTCTAGTTACATAATGGATCTTTATAGCTTGAGAGATATGTCTCTAGTTACTTGTTATTTAGTGTATTTTCCTACATTGGAGTATCCTAATAGGCAATGTCATCAATTGAAAAGATATTTAGTTTTATTTCCCTATAGTAATATTTCATTTATGTAAATTCATTCTATATTAAAATAAAAAATTGGAATTCAAAGATAAATATATTTTAAAATTCCTTAGAAAAATGGAAAATAAATCACCTTGATTGTTAATGCTTGTGATATGATGTTTTTATGGAACCAAGGATCATTTGTGTGCCAGAACCTATTAGTTTTGGGTTTCCATTTGAAAGTGTGGTAAGATAATAAATTTATGCCTACAATTATATGATGTTGATAAGTTGATGGTTGAAAATGTTATAGATTATTGTGTGAGTGATATTCTCAATTTATAAAAGGATCAAAATGGGGACATAGAAATAGTAGAACTAGCACCTTTTATGGAATGGATAGCAGAAGAGTCATGTGCGCTTGGTCCTATAATCTAGTGACTTTTGAAAAATAACATATCCTTTAGGAAAGAGTGGTGCTATCATGACTTTTATAGAAGTATCGGGTCATGGATGTTGATGTCCATAGTTACACATGGGATTCATTAAATCATTATAAAATATCTGGTGAACTGACTATTATGAATGAGTTTGATTCTGAAAATGATCGCAGAATAGGTAGTAGTGGTATATCAATAGTTTAAAATATTTAGGGTCACTACTTTTGGTAGCATACATTTTGAATGGCATGAAGATCATATCTCTAGTAGTCATAGGTGTTTATGTGTGTGGAAATAACATCGTTGGGGGGGGGCGATTTAAAATATATATTATCATACCATTATCGAGAAGAACTGAGGTAATCATTGATAGAGATAACATGGTTTGGTGTAATTTCATGTGATAGGGGACTAGACACATCTAGTTCATATATCCTAACATATGCATTGGGAACTAGATGATGTAAATCACATCCATAGTGGGTCATATGATTCTTGGAACCATGTCTGGGTAATATAGGTTTGTTTAGTTCATGATGTATCACATTAAAATCAGTTATAAATTGATAGTCAAACATTCTCATTTTATTTAGTGATGAACCATTATTAGGATCGGTATACTGATGTATATATATTAATTTAGTGAAATAAATACTCCATTGATGGCAAGAATCAATTTGGTCATTACTAAACGACCCTATCATGGGAAAGGTCATGGTTTTTATAATAGTGACAATGGATGGTCATGATTACACCAAAAGAAAAATGTGGAATAGAACATAGAGTGCCATGTTCCACAACATATACCAAATATATGATTCATATTGAGTTTTACATTGAGACTATATATGGTATTCAGGCTCTGATCATAGATGGTGAAGTAAAAGAGTTACCTGTAGTTGTTTTCAGTTATATCTTCACTAAGAGAATTAATGGATGGTGTTAATGATTAGAGAAATAAGTGGAAATATTCCAACAGATTCATCTATTAATTTGTTACGGACTTCATATCAATTTAGTAATGTCTCTATTGATTTTAGAATAATGATTTCTGACTTTTAGAAGCATAAAGACAATATCTATGGAAAATTTATAGAAAGATGTATTGAAGGGAATTGACATGTGTATCCGCTAGAACATGGATGTGGTGGGTTGGAACGACATAAAGATAATCATATCATGTTTGATATAGGTTTTTAAAGATGAGATATATATTTATAGTATTGTTCAATTTATTTTACATATGTATATTTCGATATAATCTTTTTTGGGATTTCAAATCCCAAATGAGATTTTGCTATCAAATTCTAAGACATATTTTGATCATAAACAGTAGTAATGGAAATAAACATCATGTCTATTACTGTGGTCTGGAGCATTATAAATTTTCAGAAAGAACAAATTTAATAAAATGTGGATTGTCATATAATTTGGTTGTTGTTATGCCCCGACCCCAGTTACCTAGAGTCGGTGCATTAATGCATAACATTGGCATGATCACAAAAGATCAAGTCTCGAAAGACCGATTAGTTTAGTGTCCTTGGAAAAACTGGATACATTCATAAACGTTACATTATATCATAAAGTGAAAAACTACAATAACATAGTCTTCATTTTCCACACTCATATCCCCTTATGACTATCCCTGCGGGTCATTCATAAAATAATTCTTCACATCCTCCAAAATATTAAAACATTGAAAGGGGTGAGCTCATACGCTCAGTAAGGATAACAATATAGCAAAAGCTTTCATAAATAAACATAAACATTTAAGTCAATGTATGACTAAACAAAATACTTTTAAACATGAACTTCAACATAATATGGAAAAGGTAAAATGAAATAATGCCATTTACTTATTTAGATGGATATTCTACTGGTCGAATAATCACATGCAATATCAATAACCACTTTAATAATGATTGAATGCATAATGCCAGACTATCATAACCACGTTGACAAGGCCTCATTCCAAGACTACAAATAAGAATTTTTCAAGGCCTCGTTCCAAGACACTAGTTTGTCTCATGAGACCTGTCGATGCATCGATGAGCTATTGCGGGCTCCACCCGTCACTTATTAAGTCCAATGAATTCCTTATATGAAAAATGGTATGTAAACATTTAGGAATACCATTTTTTAAAATACCATTTGAAATTAATTTCGGTATCAAAATACCAGTTCGATTTTTAGAAGATACTTACATTTAAAATTGCTCAAATATACTCCAATGTTTTTCTGAAAACATTATGCATGCTTCTGAAAACTAAATAACTAATTCTATGACTGGTTGACTAATTACAGGCCATGATCGGTCCACACCCAATCCCTTCCTGTCTACCACACACGAGAGTCGGGTTTTCTAAAAACAATTTTAATCTTGCATTAAATACATATACAGTTTCACTGGATTTTCATACATTTCGGAGAAAAATATATCTCTCTTTTTTAAATAATTTAAAAAATGTGATGGCTTATAGAGGAAGCCGAAATTAAAATAATGGTCATGGTGGAAAAGAAGTCATTGTCTCCACATACGTACGAAAAAAAACATTCCTTTTTGTCGTTTAGTAAAATGATTCGTATAAAAATATACCTTTTGCATAAACGTAAAAGTCAAAGGGGTTTATACACCATATAAAAGTATGTTGTGTATAAAACAAAGTATGCCTCAATGAAAGGAGATTGGGACGAAGTACCTTATAAATATCATTTTTTTAAAATAAAATAGATCTATTAGGTGTATTCACTAGAAGTACACATAAATAAAGTACAAATACAAGATAGGACAAAATAATATCATGACATAATTTGAAAGTAGGAGATTAACCCAAAGAATTGAAATTAGGTTACGATGTTCCCTTACCTCGTGTCCGACTTGACTCGATCATTCTTTAATCTCTTGAACAATAAACTAGAGTTAATTTATATTTTATTAAGAACCTTTTTCATGTCCATTAATCCTTTTATATTACTTATTACCATGTTATGAACATTATGTAATTATTTATGTTAATAATGGTCATTTTGTCGATCTTTGGTACTTGAGTCAAAAATAAACTTCTTATAATTAAATGTTGTTCATGTGGTGAAATATCCATTATATCCCGAAATATATTCATGATTTAGATATCATATATATCATATATATCCAGTATATATATTCATTCATAATGTTACGTAACATTTATAGGTAAGAAATGAAATGCACCCTTCATGGAGACGGTAAGCCGTACGTACGCATGAACGCTACTTTCATTTCTATTTCATATTTAATGGAATGAAATCATAATGATATAAAGATAAATTATAATTCCAGTATTATATCATATATTATATCATTTACTCCATCCTTTATACATCCCACCTATGGCATTAACGATTCAAATCATTTTGAGGGGGTGGTAGTCCGCACTTCCTAAAATAAAAATATCGTGTTTACCCATAATGGAAACCATAAAGGTATTCCATAAATTAAAAATACAGAAGCTTAAGTAAAACATAAACATATTATATATCATATATAAATAGAGTGACATCTTAATGTCCACCTTTGAATATGTTAAATAATTGTTGAACAATCATCGTTTCATGAGGCAGAAATTCGTCATCCACAGAAATAGTATGTTCTTTAACTATTAGATGTAGGTGTGTGTAAGTGTAGATCAAATCATTATTATAAAAACATCCTATTATATTGAGGATACTGGTGTTGTTACAAAATAATGGAATAAAAAGAGTTTAATAGGTTGGAGAATAAAAATAAAATAAAATAACATTAGAGAAGACATTACCTTAAAATCGGGAAATTATTTTTTGATTTGAGCTCAATGCTTCCTTGGGAAGAATGCTGCCCAAAGTGAGGCTTCTAGGAGTAGTAGAGGTATGTTGAGAGATTATTTGGGCAGAGGTTGTCCGAGCCAAAAGGATTTGATGGTGTGAATAAGGTGGTAGTGGTGGGGCCTTTTATAAGAGGAGAGGAGGGGTACTCTTGGAAAGTCATGAAATGTTACTTTATTATATAATGATTTTCGGATTTTAAAGGACCAAAACATATATGTTTCTAGGATAAGGTGATAAGGGTTAGAAATATACTCATCCGATAGGTGTTTGAAAAGTTTAAGTCTTAGATTTTACCTTATCTTCTCATTTTATTTAAATCATTAGTTAATGACTTAATCGCTGCATCATCATAGTGTCATAAAATATTTAATTTATTTAATGTATAAAAATTACAAAAAAATATAATGATGTATTAAATCTTTTTATATTTCAAATAAATATTTATAGTCGAAAAGGTAACTTATATAACCCCATGTAATAATTGTTTTAGTAAAACAACACATGTTTGTGACATTTTTATTTTAACATTAAATAAAAAGTTTTTAATGTCATTTTCCAAACAATGTGGCTCAATGGGGTCCCCAAATTTACCCATTGATTTTATTGGTCGTACATGACTCACACAATAGGGTTAGGACAAATGTAATGGTATTTTCATATTTTTATAATATTATTTTTACCTAAAATTTCACTAATTACCTTTAATCGCGATTAATTAAACTTAAAAGTTACTATTCACCAAAAAATTATTTTAATCCCATTGAACCTCATATTATATCCTAATGAAAACCATGTATGTTGGATTTTTAAAAATCAAATCACAAAAGTGGTAATTTTTCATTTAAACGAAAAATCGGTTTTTTAACTACCACTTAGTGGTTTCACTATTCATCAAAAATTGATGTTTTTCAGAATAATGCCAAAATTTCTCCCTAAGATATAATTGATATTCCGAATTAAAAAAAGATATATATTTTAAAAAATTCCAAACATATATGTGAAATTAATTAATTTTATAATTAATTACCACTGTAACAACAAATAGCAAGTTTTTAAGAAACAATATATATCAAAAAATTGACAATTGTTTATGTCCAATTTCAAAGTGAAATTAATTCTAATTACCACCATTGGATAAAATGGTAAAAATATTTTCTAATTATACTTTAAAACCACTCAATAGTATAATATATCACTATAAATTATTTTGATAAAAAAATTTGTTTTTAAGTATTTATCATTATTCATAAAAAATTGGACGTTCTCAGAAAAATACCAAAAATTCAACATAGGCTAATTTCGATATTCCAAATCCAAAAATGATATCCATTTTTATATATAAAATATATATAATTTCAAAAAGTGGGTATTACTACTCATAATAGCTATTTTGATTGGTCATGGTGTGTTAGAATCTCGAACTTGTGTACAATGCAAGTTGTTGCATTATTGAAAGAGAAGTGTATCGTGGAAGCTCGGGGTGTTACATTCTCCGCTCCTTCAATAAATTCTGTCCTCGCAATTTGAAAATTTTCATTGAAAATAATAGGTTGAAAATAGAAAATACATTTGTGGAGAACCCTCATCGGAAATATGGTTAATAAAAATATAACATTAAATGAAAGAAAGATATGTACAATGGTCACCCGAGATAGACCATACTAGGATTCAATGAAAATATGGATATGGAAGAAAAACAAACCATCAAGGTTAGATGGAGATTTGTAGAAAATCGGATTAGGAGAAAGTTAACCATAAGAAAATCACAATCTTGTGATTGGTTAAATGGTCATTGAATCCCCAGTTGGAAATTTTAACCGGCAATGTTTTTGTTTTAAGTTACCTTTTATAAATTTGAGGAATTTATTTAGGATATTTACTAAGAATTTAAGGGAATATACATACTTGTCATGTAGACTTTCATTCATTAATAAATTTTTACCACAAACCCATCTTTCACTTTAAAAGGTAATAGGACTCAAAAATATTCTATTTATCATAATTGTATAAGGTTCCAAATATTAAAAAATACAATTTGGATTAGGAATACATTTTTGTAATAACCAGAGACTTCCTGTAGGCTAGTGGCATGTAATAAAGGCCTGCCGCACTATGGCTGTGGGTTCGATTCTTGCAGCTTTGTCCGACGCGACGGGTTATCCCCCAACCTGCAAGTTGTCCTTTTCCTAAAACTATAGTATTATAATATTCCAAAAATAATATTCAGAAATGTTTTAACCTTAAACAATACTCTCCATGGTTCAACTTAATCCATTCCAACCATTATAGTTATCCAATATACTTCTTTCCAACTCACAATCCAAATTTTATAAGGAAGGTAATCATAATGAAGATCTTTTTTTCATGTAACAATATCTGAACACCTTCATCGTGTATTCTTTTAAAACAGTGCAACATCCTGAATTACCATGATCCCTTATTCCTTATAGAATACTAGATATACTCCTTCTATCCAAAAATTTATACAAATCATTAATCACTTTCAAGGAAGTTAAGAATATCCAATATAATTTATCCAAATCAATCATGTCTTATTCCAAAATCACTATCTCGGTTTTAGAACCATATTATGGTTTATATTTCTCACAACCATACATTTTCCAAAAATTTAACCTGTTGTGGAGTTACTTTTCTTGGTTCCACACAATCTGAAGTCCATGATGAAATATTACTGCAGCACAATCCTTATATACTCCATAATTATTATAACCAGTACATCATTGATACAACACTCAAATGACAATATTCTTTAATAAAAACATAAGAACTCTAATCATTCCTTCTCATCTATGGTAGTATCATAACTTGATTATTATATAATAACATCATTTGGGGAATACTCTGATGATTTGTACATTGGTTTTCATAGTGTCCCCCCTCCTTGCAGATGAAGCATTGTACATTTGAAACCTTTTCCTTAGCCTCAGAGTCACGCACATGGTGTCATTTTTCTCCATAATTATAAAAAACTCCCATTCCCTTTAGGCAAGTTCCAAGGGGTTTCTTCCCATAGTTATCACATATTAGAAAATCCATCTTTTCCCTCTTCTATTTAACCATCATTCTCTCTTCCATCCTTTTCTTCTCTTTCTTCCCTTCAAATCCATAAGACATGGAGAATTATTTACTTATCTTATTAACACATGAAAATATTTCTTCATATGTTGATAACACATGGGAGACTATTTCCCTTCTAAATGTTGTACTAATACCGTGAAATATACGATCCTTCTTACTCATTAGATCATACCTATTAATGAAGTTCACATTCCTTCTACTGAGCGCCATTTATATACAATGGCATAAAGTAGGTTAGTTTATGAATTGTAATGAATAATTTCAAACATGTAAAATACTTAATGTAAATTGAACGGTTTATGGATATAATCCATAATCATAAAAAAAAATTTCTTTGAAGAAGTATATACTCATAAATGCTTCATAATTTTTTGTAAAAAAAATGAGAATTATCGTAAGCATATCCCCCGGGAGAGTCGTAACCAAGAGTGTAGAAAGACCCATTATCATGCACCAGTTCCCGTTCGAGTCTAGCTCAAAGTGGTGTTTTTGGGTTTTACCCCTAGGTACATTTGTTCCAGAGCTGCCATTACCTGCTCGTATACAGACAGGGATATATTGCTCCGAAAACTCACAAAATCTCTATAATACCAAAATTCTAGGAAGTTCTTATATACTAATCCTCAACAACTATCTTTGGGCTATGTGCTCTAATCAGAGATTATCTAAATCTAGCTTCCATGGTTAGTACTAAACTGCGTCTGATACCAACTATAACGCCTCGAACCCAGTTACCCAGAGTCGGTGCGTTACTACGTAACATTGCCATGATCACAAAAGATCAAGTCTCGAAAGACTGATTAGTTTAGTAGCATTGGAAACACTATATACATTCATAAATGTTACATTATATCATAAAGTGAAAAACTACAATAACATAGTCTCCATTTTCCAAACTCATATCCCCTTCTGACTATCCCTGAGGGTCATTCATAAAATACTTCTTCACATCCTAGAAAATATTAAAACATTGAAAGGGGTGAGCTCAGATGCTCAGTAAGGATAACAATATAGAGAAATCTTTCATAAATAAACATAAACATTTAAGGCAATGTATAAGTATACAATATCCTTTTATACATGAACTTCAACATAACATGGCAAAGTAAAATGAAATAATTCAATTTACTTATTCACATGGATATTCTACTGGTTGAATAATCACATGCAATATCAATAACCACATTCATAATGACAGAATTCATAATGCCAGACTATCATAACCACGTAGCCAAGGCCTCGTGCCAAGACTACAAATAAGATTTTGTCAAGGCCTCGTTCCAAGACAATAGTTTGTCTTATGAGACCTGCCGATGCATCGAGAAGCTATAGCGGGCTCCACCCATCACTTATTAAGTCAAATTCATTCCTTATATGAAGAATGGTATATAAAAATTTAAGAATACCATTTTTTAAAATACCGTTTGAAATTAATTGAGGTATCAAAATACCAGTTCGATTTTTAGAAGATACTTGCATTTAAAATTGCTCAAATATACTCCAGTGTTTTTCTGAAATCATTCTGCAAGCTTCTGAAAACAAAATAACTAATTCTGACACTGCTTGACTCATTATAGGCCATTATGGGTCCACATCCAATCCCTTCCTGTCTACCACACTCGAGAGTTGGGTTTTCTGAAAACAATTTTATGCTTGCGTTAAATACGTATACATTCTCACTGGATTTTCATACATTTGGGAGAAATATCTCTCTCACTTTTTTAAATCATTTAAAAAAGGTTATGGCTTGCATAGGAAGCTGAAACTCAAATAATGGTCATGGTGGCGAAGAATCCATTGTCGCCGCATACGTACGACAAAAAAACATTCTTTTTTATCGTTTAGTAAAATGCTTCGTATAAAAATATATCTTTTGAATAAACGTAAAAGTCAAAGGGGTTTATACACCGTATAAAAGTAAGTTGTGTATAAAACAAAGTATGCCTCAATGAAAGGAGATTGAGATGAAGTCCCTTACAAAGATCATTTTTTTTAAATAAAAAAGACCTATTAGGTGTATTCACTATAAATACACATAATGAAAGTACAAATACAAGATAGGACAAAATAATATCATGACATAATTTTGAAGTAAGAGACTAACCCAAAGAATGGAAATTAGGTTAAGAAATTCCCTTACCTCATGTCCGACGTGGCTCGATCATTCTTTAATCTCCTGAATAATATACTAGAGTTAATTTATATTTTCTTAAGAACATTTTTCATGTATCTTAATCCTTTTATACCACTTATTACAATTTTATGAACATTATGTAATTATTTATGCTAATAACGGTCATTTTGTCGATCTTTGGTACTTGAGTCAAAAATAAACTTATTATAATTAAAAGTTGTTCATGTGGTGAAATATCCATTATATACCAAATTATATTCATGATGTAGATATCACATATATAATATATGGCATTAACGATTCAAATCACTTTGAGGGGGCGATAGTCCGCACTTCCTAAAATGAAAACATCGTGTTTACCCATAATGGAAACCAAAAAGGTATGCCATAAATTAAAAATATAGAATCATAAGTAAACCATAAACATATTATATATCAAATATAAATATAGTGACATCTTAATGGCCACCTTTTAAGATGTAATATGAGTGTTGAACAATCATCGTTTCGTGAGGCAGAAATTCACCGCCCACAAAAACAGTATGTTCTTTAACCATTAGATGTAAGTGTGTGTAAGTGTAGCTCGAATCCTTCTTATAAAAACATCCTGGTATATTGAGGATAATGGTGTTTTATCAAAATAATTTAATAAAAAGTGTTTAAGAGGTTGGAGAAGCAAAATAAAACAAAATAACATAAGAGAAGTCATTACCTTAAAATCGGATAATTATTTTTTGATTTGATCTCAAGGGTTTCATGGGAAGCATTCTGTCCAAAGTGAGGCTTCTAGGAGTAAGAGAGGGAAGTTGAGAGAGTATTCGGAAAGAGGTTGGCCGAGCCAAATGGCTTTGATGGTGTGAATAAGGTGGTAGTTGTGGGGGCCTTTTATAAGAGGAGAGGAGGGGAAATCTTGGAAAGTCATGAAATGTTACTTTATTATATAATGATTTTCGGATTTTAATGATCCAAAACTTATATATTTCTAGGATAATATGATAAGGGTTCGAAATATACTCATCCAATAGGTTTTTGAAAAGTGTATGTCTTATATTTTACATTATCTTTTCATTTTATTTAAATCGTTAATTAATGAGGTAATCGCTGCATCATCATGGTGTCATAAACAATTTAATTTATTTAATGTCTAAAAATTATGAAAAAATATCATGATGTAGGAAAGAATTTTAGATTTCCAATGAATATTTATCATAAAAAATTCATCTTATGTAACCCCATGTAATAATTGTTTTAGTAAAACAACACATGTTTGTGACATTTTTATTTTAACATTAAATAAAACATTTTTATTGTCATTTTCCTACCAAAGTGGCTCCATGGGGTCCCCAAGTTGACCCATGGATTATATTGGTCGTCCATGACTCATCCAATATGCGTAGGACAAGTGTAAAGGTATTTTCATATTTTTATAATATCATTTTTACCTTAAATTTCACTAATTACCTTTAATCGCGATTAATTAACCTTAAAAGTTACTATTCACTAAAAATATTTTAATCCCATTGAACAAAATTTTACTTCTTAATAAAAACCAGGTATGTCGGATTTTTGAAAATCAAATCACAGAAGTTGTAATGTTTCATTTAAACGAAAAATCAGTTTTTTAACTACCACTTAGTGGTTTCACTATTCATTAAAAATTGACGTTTTTCAGAATAATGCCAAAATTTCTCCCTAAGATATAATTGATATTCCGAATTCAAAAATGATGTCTATTTTACAAAATTATAAACTTATAATTTTAATTAATTAATTTTATAATTAATTTAATCTGTCACAACAAATAGCGTGTTTTTAAGAAACAATATATTTCAAAAGATTGACAATTGTTTATGTCCAATTTCAAAGTGAAATTAATTGTAATGACCACCATTGAATGAAATGGTATAAATATATTCTAATTATAATTTAAAACCAATAAATATTATAACTTATCACTATAAATTATTTTGATTAAACCTTTGTTTTTAAGTATTTTTTCACTATTCATAAAAAATTGGAAGTTCTCAGAAAAATACCAAAAATTCAACATAGGCTAATTTCGATATTCAGAATACAAAAATGAAGTCCTTTTTGGAATATAAAATATATATAATTTCAAAAAGTGGGTATTACTATTCATAATAGCTATTTTGATTGGACGTGGTGTGTTAGAATCTCGAACTTGTGTACAATGCAAGCTATTGCATTATTGAAAGAGAAGTGTATCGTTGAAGATCGGGGTGTTGCATTCTCCCCTCCTTAAATAAATTGTATGCTCACAATTTGAAATTTTTCTTTGAAAATAACAGTTTTAAAATAGAAAATACCTTTGTGGAGAACCCACATCGGAAATAGGGTTCATAAAAATATAACTTTAAAAGAAAGAAAGATAAGTACAATGGTCACCCGAGATAACCCGTACTTGGATTCTATAAAAATATGGATATGGAAGAAAAACAAACCATCAAGGTCTGATGGAGAGTTGTAGAAAACTGGATTAGGAGAAAGTTAACCATAAGAAAATCACAAACTTGTGATTGGTTAAACTGTCATTGAATCCCCAGTAGGAAAAGTTAAACAGCAACATTTTTGTTTTATGTTACCTTTTATAAAGTTTGGGATTTTATTTAGGATATTTACTAAGAATGTAAGGGAATATACATACTTGTCATGTCGACTTTCAGTCTTTGATAAATTTTTACCAAAAACCCATCTTTCACTCTAAAAGGAAATAGAACTCAAAAATATTCTATTTATCATAATTTTTTAAGGTTCCAAATATTAACACATACCATTTAGATTAGGAAAACTTTTTTGTAATAACCAGGGATTTCCTGTAGGCTAGTGGCAGGTAATAAAGGCATGTCGCACTATGGTTGTGGGTTTGATTCCTGCAGCTTTGTCCGACGCGACGGGTTATCCCCCAACCTGCAGGTTGCCTGTTTACTAAAACTCTAGTATTATAATATTCCAAAAATAATATTCGGAAATGTTTTAACCTTAAACAATACTCTCCAAGGATCAACTTAATCCATTCCAACCATTATAGTTAACCAAAATACTTCTTTCCAACTCAAAGTCCAAATTTTATAAGGAAGGTAAACATAATGAAGATCCTTTTTTCATGTAACAACATGTGGACACCTTCATCATGTATTATTTTAAACCACTGCAACATCCTGAATTACCATGATCCCTTATTCCTTATAGAATACTAGATATACTCCTTATATCCAAAAATGTATACAAATCATTAATCAGTTTCAAGGAAGTTAAGAATGACCAATATAATTTATCCAAATCAATCATGTCTTATTCCAAAATCACTATCTCGGTATTAAAACCATATTATGGTTTATCTTTCTCACAACCACACATTTTCCATAAATTTAACCTACTGTGGAGTCACTTTTCTTTGTTCCACACAATATCAAGTCCTTGATGAAATAGTACCGTAGTACAATCCTTATATACTCCATAATTATTATAACCAGTACATCATTGATACAACACTCAAATGAATTTTTTTTTTAAAAACAACATAAGAACTCTAATCATTCCTACTCATCCGTGGTAGTATCATAACTTGATTATTATCGAATAACATCATTTGGGGCATACTCTGATGATTTGGACATTGGTTTGCATAGTGTCCCCACTCCTTGCAGATGAAGCATTGTACATTTGAATCATTTTCCTTACCCTCAAAGTCACGCACTTGGTGTCCTTTTTCTCCACATTTATAATAAACTCCCATTCCCTTCAGGAATGTTCCAAGGTGTTTCTTCCCATAGTTATCACATATTGGAAAATTCATCTTTTCCCTCGTCCCTTAATCCATCATTCTCTCTTCCATCCTTTTCTTCTCTTTCTTCCCTTCAAAGCCATAAGACTCAGAGATTTTTTTACTTAACTTATTAACACATGATACTATTTATTCATATGTTGAGAACACATGGGAGAATGTTTCCCTTATAAATGTTGGCTTAATACCGTGAAAGATATGATCCTTCTTACTCTTTGGATCATACGTATTGATGGAGTTCACATTCCTTCTATTGGGCGCCATTTCTATACAATGGAATAAACTAGGTTAATTTATGAATTGTAATGAATAATTCCAAACATGTAAAATACTTAATGTAAATTGAACGGTTTAGGGATATAATCCATAATCATAATAAGTGTTTTCTTTGAGGAAGTATATACTCATAAACCCTTCATAATGGTTTGTTAAAAAAATGACAATTATCCTAAGCATATCCCCCGGGAGTGTCGTAACCGAGAGTGCAGTACGGCCCATTGTCGTGCACCAGTTCCCGTTCGAGTCTAGCTCAAACCGGTGTTTTCGGGTTTTACCCCTATGTACATCTGTTCCTGAGCGGCCTCTACCTGCTCATATCTATATAGGGATGTATTGCTCGGAAAACTCACAAAATCTCTATAATACCAAAATTCCAGGAAGTTATTCTATACTAATCCTCAGAGTCTATCTTCGGGATATGTGCTCTAATCAGAGTTTATCTAAATCTAGCTTCCAAGGTTAGTACTAAACTGCATCTGATACCAATTGTAACGCCCCGAACCCAGTTACCCAGAGTCGGTGCGTTACTGCGTAACATTGGCATGATCACAAAAGATCAAGTCTCAAAAGACCGATTAGTGTAGTAGCCTTGGAAACACTATATACATTCATAAATGTTACATTATATCATAAATTGAAACACTACAATAACGTAGTCTCCATTTTCCACACTCATATCCCCTTCTGACTATCCATGAGGGTCATTCATAAAATACGTTTTCACATCCTGGAAAATATTAAAACATTGAAAGGTGTTAGATCATATGCTAAGGAAGGATAACAATATAGCGGAAGCTTTTATAAATAAACATAAACATTTAAGGCAATGTATAACAAAACAAAATCCTTTTAAACATGATCTTCAACATAATATGGAAAAAGTAAAACGAAATAATTCCATTTACATATTCACATGGATATTCTACTGGTTGAATAATCACATTCAATATCAATAACCACTTTCATAATGATAGAATGCATAATGCCAGACAATCATAACCACGTAGCCAAGGCCTCCTGGCAAGACTACAAATAATATTTTGTCAAGGCCTCATTCCAAGACACTAGTTTGTCTCATGAGACCTGCCGATGTATCGAGGAGCTATAGCGGGCTCCATCTATCACGTATTAACTCCAATGCATTCCATATATGAAAAATGGTATATAAACATTTAGGAATAACATTTTTTAAAATACCGTTTGAAATTAATTGCGGTATCAAAATACCAGTTCGATTTTTAGAAGATACTTGAATTTAAAATTGCTCAAATATACTCCAGTGTTTTTTTGAAAACATTATGAAAGCGTCTAAAAACAAAATAACTAATTCTGAGACTTCTCAACTAATTACAGGCCATGATGGGTCCACGCCCAATCCTTTCCTGTCTACCACACTCGAGAGTTGGGTTTTCTGAAAACAATTTTAAGCTTACGTTAAATACGTATACATTTTCACTAGATTTTCATACATTTGGGAGAAATATCTCTCTCTCTTTTTTAAATCATTTAAAAAAGGTTATGGCTTCCAGAGGAAGCTGAAACTCAAATAATGGCCATGGCGGTAAAGAATCCATTGTCGCCTCATACATACGACAAAAAACATTCCTTTTTATCATTTAGTAAAAGGCTTCGTATAAAAATATTCCATTTTAATAAACGTAAAAGTCAAAGGGGTTTATACACCGTATAAAAGTAAGTTGTGTATAAAACAAAGTATGCCTCAATGAAAGGAGATTGAAACAAAGTCCCTTACAAAGATAATTTTTTTTAAATGAAATAGATCTATTAGGTGTATTCACTATAAATACACATAAAGAAAGTACAAATAGAAGATAGGAAAATATAATATCATGACATAATTTGAAAGTATGAGACTAACCCAAAGAATGGAAATTGGGTTAAGAAGTTCCCTTACCTCGTGTCCGACATGGCTCGATCATTCTTTAATCTCCTGAATAATAAACTAGAGTAAATTTATATTTTCTTAAGAACCTTTTTCATATTCATTAATCATTTTATATCACTTATTAGAATGTTATTAACATTATGTAATTATTTATGTTAATAATGGCCATTTTGTCGATCATTGGTACATGAGTCAAAAATAAAATTCTTATAATTACAAGTTGTCCATGTGGTGAAATATCCATTATATCCCAAATTATATTCATTATGTAGATATCATAAATATCATATATATCCAGTATATACATTAATTCATAATATTACCTAACATTTAGAGGTAAGAAATGAAATGCACTGTTCATGGAGACTGTAAGCCGTACGTACACATGAACGCTACTTTCATTTATATTTCATATTTAATGGAATGAAATCATAATGATATCAAAATAAATTATAATTCCAGTATAATATCATATATAATATCATTTAATCCATCCTTTATACATCCCACATATAGAATTAACGATTCAAATCACTTTGAGGGGGCGGTAGTCCGCACTTCCTAAAATGAAAATATCGCTTTTACCCATAATGGAATCCCAAATGATATGCCATAAATGAAAAATACAGAAGCTTAGGTAAAACATAAACGTATTATATAACATATATAAATATAGTTACATGTTAATGGCCACCTTTGAAGGTGTTATATGAGTGTTGAACAATCATCGTTTCGTGAGGCAGAAATTTACCATTCACAGAAACAGTATGTTCTTTAACCATTAGATGTAGGTGTGTGTAAGTGTAGCTAGAATACTTCTTATAACAACATCCTAGTATATTTAGGATACCTGTGTTGTTACAAAATAAATGAATAAAAATAGTTTAAGAGGTTGGAGAAGCAAAATAAAACAAAATAACATAAGAGAAGATATTACCTTAAAATCGGGTAATTATTTGTTGATTTGATCTCAAGGCTTCCTTGGGAATCATTATGCCCAAAGTGAGGCTTCTAAGAGTAATATAGGGAAGTTGAAAGAGTATTTGGGTAGAGTTTGGCTGAGCCAAATGGCTTTGATGGTGTGAATAAGGTGGTAGTGGTGGGGGCCTTTTATAAGAGGAGAGGAGGGGCGCTCTTGGAAAGTCATGAAATGTTACTTTATTATATAATGATTTTTGGATTTTAAATATCCCACACTTATATATTTATAGGATAAGATGATAAGGGTTCTAAATATACTCATCCAATAGGTTTTTGACAAGTTTAAGTCTTATATTTTACATTATCTTTTCAATTTATTTAAATCGTTAATTAATGAGGTAATCGCTGCATCATCATGGTGTCATAAACAATTTAATTTATTTAATGTATAAAAATTATAAAAAATATCATGATGTAGGAAATATTTTTATATTTCAAATGAATATTTATAGTCTAAATTTTAACTTATTTTACCCCATGTAATAATTTTTTTAGTAAAACAACACATGTTTGTGACATTTTTATTTTAACATTAAATAAAAAGTTTTTAATGACATTTTCCTAACAAAGTGGCTCCATGGGGTCCCTAAGTTGACCTATGAATTTTCGTGGTCGTCCATGACTCATCCAATAGGGGTAGGACAAGTGAAAAGCTATTTTTATATTTTTATAACATCAATTTGACCTTAAATTTTACAAATTACCTTTAATCGCGATTAATTAAACTTAAAAGTTACTATTCACCAAAAAATTATTTTAATCCCATTGAACCAAATTTTACTTCCAACTGAAAACCATGTATGTAAGATTTTTGAAAATCAAATCACAGAAGTGGTAATGTTTCATTTAAACAAAAAATCAGTTTTTTAACTACCACATAGTGGTTTCACTATTCATAAAAAATTGAAGTTTTTCAGAATAATGCCAAAATTTCTCCCTAAGATATAATTGATATTCCGAATTCAAAAATGATGTCTATTTTAGAAAATTCCAAACATATAACTTGAATTCATTAATTTTATAATTAATTTATGTTGTCACAACAAATAGCGTGTTTCTAAGAAACAATATATATCAAAAGATTGACAATTGTTTATGTCCAATTTCAAAATGAAATTAATTCTAATGACCATCAATGGATAAAATGGTAAAAATATATTCTAATTATTCTTTAAAACCACTCAATAGTATAATTTATCACTATAAAATTTTTTTATTAAAAATTTTGTTTTTAAGTATTTTTCACTATTCATAAAAAAATAGAAGTTCTCAGAAAAATACCAAAATTTTAACATAGGATAATTTCGATATTACGAACCCAATAATGAAGTCCATTTTGGAATATCAAATATATATAATTTCAAAAAGTGGGTATTACTATTCATAATAGCTATTTTGATTGGTTGTGGTGTGTTAGAATCTCGAACTTGTGTAAAATGCAAGCTATTGCATTATTGAAAGAGAAGTGTATCATAGAAGATATGGGTGTTACATTATCCCCCATTCAATTAATTGTGTCCTTGCAATTTGAAATTTTTCGTTGAAAATAACAGGTTGATAATAGAAAATACCATTGTGGAGAACCCACATCGGAAATAGGGTTAATAAAAATATAACTTTAAAAGAAAGAAAGATTAGTACAAAGGTCACCCGAGATAACCCATACTAGGATTCTATGAAAATATGGATATTGAAGAAAAACAAACCATCAAGGACTGATGGAGAGTTGTAGAAAACTGGATTAGGAGAAAGTTAACCATAAGAAAATCACAAGCATGTGATTGGTTAAACGGTCATTGAATCCCCAGTTGGAAAAGTTAACCAGCAACATTTTTGTTTTACGTTACCTTTTATAAATTTGAGGTATTTATTTAGGTGATTTACGAATAATGTAAGGGAATATACATACTTGTCATGTAGACTATCATTCATTGATAAATTTTTACCACAAACCCATCTTTCACTCTTAAAGGTAATTGAACTCAAAAATATTCTATTTATCATAATATTATAAGGTTCCAAATATTAAAACATACCATTTAGATTAGGAAAAAAATTTTGTAATAACCAGGGACTTCCTGTAGTCCAGTGGCAGGTAATAAAGGCCTGTCGCACTATGGTTGTGGGTTTGATTCCTATAGCTTTGTCTGACACGATGGGTTATCCCCCAACCTGCAGGTTGTCCTTTTTCTAAAACTATAGTATTATATTATTCCAAAAATAATATTCAGAAATGTTTTAACCTTAAACAATACTATCCAAGGTTCAACTTCATCCATTCCAACCTTTATAGTTATCCAAAATATTTCTTTCCAACTCACAGTCCAAATTTTATAAGGAAGGTAAACATAATGAAGATCCTTTTTTTCATTTAACAACATGTGAACACCTTCATCATGTATTCTTTTAAAACACTGCAACATCCTGAATTACCATGAACCCTTATTTCTTATAAAATACTACATACACTCCTTCTATCAAAAAATGTATACAAATCATTAACCAGTTTCAAGGAAGTTAAGAATATCCAATATAATTTATCAAAATCAATCACGTCTTATTCCAAAAACACTATCTCGGTATTAGAACCATATTATGGTTTATCTTTCTCTGAACCATACATTTTCCAAAAATTTAACCTGCTGTGGAGTCACTTTTCTTGGTTGAACACAATCTTCAGTCCTTGATGAAATGTTACTGCAGTACAATACTTATATACCCCATAATTATTATAACCATTAAATCATTGATACAACACTCAAATGAAAAAATTCTTTAATAACAACATAAGAACTCTAATCATTCCTCCTCATATGTGGTAGTATCATAACTTGATTATTATCCAATAACATCATTTGGGGCATACTCTGATGATTTGGACATTGGTTTGTGTAGTGTCCCCACTCCTTGAAGATGAAGCATTGTACATTTGAAACCATTTTCTTACCATTGCAGTCATGCACTTGGTGTCCTTTTTCTCCATAATAATAACAAACTCACATTCCCTTCAGGGAAGTTCAAATGTGTGTCTTCCCATAGTTATCACATATTGGAAAATTATTCTTTTCCCTTGTCCCTTTATCCATCATTCTCTCTTCCATCATTTTATTCTCTTTCTTCCCTTCAAAGCCATAAGACTCAGAGAATTCTTTACGTATATTATTAACACATGATACTATTTCTTCATATTTTGAAATCACATGGGCGACTATTTCCCTTCTGAATGTTGGCTTAATACCGTGAAAGATATGATCCTTCTTACTCTTTGGATCATACGTATTGATGGAGTTCACATTCCTTCTACTGGGCGCCATTTCAATACAATGGCATAAACTAGGTTAGTTTATAAATTGCAATGAATAATTCCAAACTTGTAAAATAATTAATATAAATTGAGCAGTTTGTGGATATAATCCATAATCATAATAAAGGTTTTATTTGCGGAAGTATATACTCATAAACCCTTCATAATGGTTTGTAAAAAATGATAATTATCGTAAGCATATCCCTCGAGAGTGTCGTAACCAAGAGTGCAGCAAAGCCCATTGTCGTGCACCAGTTCCCGTTCGAGTGTAGCTCAAAGCGGTGTTTTCGGGTTTTACCCCTTGGTACATTTGTTCCAGATCCGCCTCTACCTACTCGTATCCAGACAGGGATGTATTTCTCGGAAAACTCACAAAATCTCTATATTACCAAAATTATAGGAAGTTCTTCTATAATAATCTTCAAAGTCTATCTTCGGGCTATGTGCTCTAATTAGAGTTTATCTAAATCTAGCTTCCAAAGTTAGTACAAAACTGCCTCTGTTACAAACTGTAACACCCCGACCCCAGGTACCCAGAGTCGGTGCGTTACTGCATATCATTGGCATAATCACAAAAGATCAAGTCTCGAAAGACCGATTAGATTAGTAGCCTTGGAAACACTCGATACATTCATAAATGTTACATTATATCATAAAGTGAAAAACTAAAATAAAATAGTCTCCATTTTCCAAACTCATATCCCCTTCTGACTATCCCTGAGGGTCATTCATAAAATACTTCTTCACATCCTGGAAAATATTAAAACATTGAAAGGGTGAGCTCAGCTGCTCAGTAAGGATAACAATATATTGGAAGCTTTCATAAATAAACCTAAACCTTTACGGTAATGTATAACTAAAAAAATCCTCTTAAACATGATCTTCAACATAGTATCGGAAAAGTAAAATGAAATAATGCCATTTAATTATTCACATGGATATTCTACTAGTCGAATAATCACTTGCAATATCCATAAACACTTTCATAATGATGGAATGCATAATTTCAGACTATCATAACCACGTAGCCAAGGCCTCGTGCCAAGACTACAAATAAGATTTTGTCAAGGCCTCGTTCCAAGACAATAGTTTGTCTCATGAGACCTGCCGATGCATCGAGAAGCTATAGCGGGCTCCACCCATCACTTATTAAGTCCAATGCATTCCTTATATAAAAAATGGTATATAAACATTTAGAAACACCATTTTTTAAAATACCGTTTGAAAATAATTGTGGTATCAAAATACCAGTTCGATTTTTAGAAGAGACTTAAATTTAAAATTGCTCAAATATACTCCATTGTTTTTCTGAAAACATTATGCAAGCTTCTAAAAACAAAATAACTAATTTTGAGACTGCTCGACTAATTACAGGCCATATTGGGTCCACACCCAATCCCTTCATGTCTACCACACTCGAGAGTCGGGTTTTCTAAAAACAATTTTAAGGTTGTGTTAAATACATATACATTTTCACTGGATTTTCATACATTTGGGAGAAATATCTCTCTCTCTTTTTTAAATCATTTAAAAAAGGTTATGTAATGCAGAGGAATCCGAAACTCAAATAATGGTCATGGTGGCGAAGAAGTCATTGTTTCCGCATACGTATGTAAAAAAACATTCCTTTTTGTTGTTTAGTAAAATGATTCGTATAAAAATATACCTTTTGAATAAACGTAAAAGTCAACGAGGTTTATACACCGTATAAAAGTAAGTAGTGTATAAAACAAAGTATGCCTCAATGAAAGGATATTGAGACAAAGTCCCTTAAAAAGATCATTATTTTAAATAAAATAGATCTATTAGATGTATTCTCTATAAATACACATAAAGAAAGTACAAATACAAGATAAGAAAAAACAATATCATGACATAATTTGAATGTAGGAGATTATCCCAAAGAATGGAAATTGGGTTAAGATGTTCCCTTACCTCGTGTCCAACTTGACTCGATCATTCTTTAATCTCCTGAATAATACACTAGATATAATTTATATTTGCTTAAGAACCTTTTTCATGTTCATTAATCCTTTTATATCACTTATTACCATGTTATGAACATTATGTAATTATTTATGTTAATAACGGTCATTTTGTCGATCTTTGGTACTTGAGTCAAAAATAAACTTCTTATAATTACAATTTGTTCATGTGGTGAAATATCCATTATATACCAAATTATATTCATGATTTAGATATCATATATATCATATATATCCATTATATACATTCATTCCTTATATTATGTAACATTTAGAGGTAAGAAATGAAATGCACCGTTCATGGAGACGGTAAGCCGTACATACGCATGAACACTAATTTAATTTTTATTTTATATTTAATGGAATGAAATCATAATGATATAAAGATAAATTATAATTAAATTATAATATCATATATAATAACATTTACTCCATCATTTATACATCCTACATATGTCATTAACGATTCAAATCACTTTGAGGGGGTGGTAGTCCGCACTTCCTAAAATGAACATATCGCGTTTACCCATAATGGAAACAATAAAGGTATTCCATAAATGAAAATTACAGAAGCTTAAGTAAAACATAAAAATATTATATATCATATATAAATATTGTGACATCTTAATGGCCACCTTTGAAGGTGTTATATGAGTGTTGAACATTCATCGTTTCGTGAGGCTGAAATTCGCCATCCACAGATATAGTATGTTCTTTAACCATTAGAGGTAGGTGTGTGTAAGTGTAGCTAGAATACTTATTATAACAACATCCCAGTATATGGAGGATACTGGTTTTGTTACAAAAGAAATGAATAAAAATAGTTTAAGAGATTGGAGAAGCAAAATAAAACAAAATTACATAAGATAATACATTAAATTAAAATCGGGTAATTATTTTTTGATTTGAGCTCAAAGCTTCCTTGTGAAGAATTCTGCCCAATGTGAGGCTTTTAGTATTAATATAGGGAAGTTTATAGAGTATTTGGGCAGATTTTGGCTGAGACAAAAGGCTTTGATGGTGTGAATAAGGTGGTAGTGGTGGGGGGCCTTTAATAAGAGGAGAGGAGGGGCACTCTTGGAAAGTCATGAAATGTTACTTTATTATATTATGATTTTCGGATTTTAAAGGTCCCACACATATATAATTCTAGGATAATGTGATAAGGGTTCGAAATATACTCATCCAATAGGTTTTTGACAAGTGTATGTCTTAGATTTTACATTATCTTTTTATTTTATTTAAATCGTTAATTAATGAGGTAATCGTTGCATCATCATGGTGTCATAAGACATTTAATTTATATAATCTTTAAAAATTATAAAAAATATATCATGATGTAGGAATTAGTTTTACCTTTCCAATGAATATTTATAGTTGAAATGTTAACTTATATAACCCCATGTAATAATTGTTTTAGTAAAATAACACATGTTTGTGACATTTTTAGTTTAACATTAAATAAAACGTTTTTAATGTCATTTTCCTACCAAAGTGGCTCCATGGGGTCCCCAAGTTGACCCATGGATTATATGGGTCGGCCATGACTCATCAAATAGGGGTAGGACAAGTGTAATGGTATTTTCATATTTTTATAATATCATTTTTACCTTAAATTTCACTAATTACCTTTAATCGCGATTAATTAAACATAAAAGTCACTATTCACCAAAAAATTATTTTAATCCCATTGAACCACATTTTACTACTTAATGACAACCATTTTTGTTGGATTTTTCAAAATTAAATCTCAGAAGTGGTAGTGTTTCATTTAAATGAATAATCAGTTTTTTAACTACCACTTAGTGGTTTCACTATTCATCAAAAATTGAAGTTTTTCAGAATAATGTCAAAATTTCTCCCTAAGATATAATTGATATTCCGAATTCAAAAACTTTTTCTATTTTAAATAATTCCAAACATATAAGTTGAATTAATTAATTTTATAATTAATTCCCACTGTCACAACAAATTCCGTGTTTTTAAAAAACAATATATATCAAAAGATTGACAATTGTTTATGTCCAATTTCAAAGTGAAATTATTTATAATGACCACCATTGGATAAAATGGTAAAAATATATTCTAATTATACCTTAAAACCACTCAATAGTATAATTTATCACTATAAATTATTTTGATTAAAAATATTGTTTTTAAGTATTTTTCACTATTCATAAAAAATATGAAGTTCTCAGAAAAATACCAAAAATTCAACATAGGCTAATTTCGATATTCAAAATCCAAAAATGAAGTCCATTTTAAAATATAAAATATATATAATTTCAAAAAGTGGGTATTAATATTCATAATAGCTATTTTCATTTGTCGTGGTGTGTTAGATTCTCGAACTTCTGTACAATGAAAGCTATTGCATTATTGAAAGAGAAGTGTATCATGGAAGCTCGGGCTGTTACAGTTGTAGGTATTCAATGGTTATGTTTTTATTACATTGAACTTATGGTTAATCTTCTAGACTTTCATTCATTGATTTGTAGTAGATAATGCTTATTAGTGAACATGAATGACCGTGAACTTGTGGAGGTAATTGGAAATAATTGTTGTAATGAGGATAAGTCTTTGTATTTATTTATTGATTTATATTGACATAAATGATTCGTATTCAACCACAATTTCTTGAGGATGATTAGCACAATGGTGATAATATTTTTATGAACAATGTCATTACTGGATAGAAATTATAGTGGGAATCTTAAATTTTTAGCTAGTGGATGAATAATTATAGAAACCATGTGATGAACAAATATGATTCAGATAGGTTACTTTTTATGTGATTTTTAGTACTGACTAAAAACATAGTGGTGAATCAAATATTGGTGGAAGGATAAAAATGTCATGGGATATCTGGTTAAATATAGCACCATCGGCTTGCTGATGGCATGGGAACTTATAGATGTGTATTGGGAAGTAACATTGGGTAACTTTTTGAATCACTGGAAGGAAAATGTTCCTTAAATATATATCTTGACTTCCACTGGCTAACAATAGGACTGTGATTGTCTTGTTGTTTGGCCACACATGGAAACCATTTAATTTGAGTATTTGTAATCTTCTTGGTCCCAAACTCCCTGGGATTGATCATTTTTTTCTGAAATGTTTTATAGATAATCAGTCATTAACTCCTAAAATTATACATATAGTTCATACCATTGGTATGTGGGGAATGTATATGAATGTTATTAGTGAATCCATGAAATATTTTATATTCTTCTTCAATGTTGAGTCTCTTTTCCTATTTTAGTAACATCATCGTGTTTCATTAATTTTGGATGATTAATCTTTTTATTTATTATAATTTTTCATCCCATTTCGTCTCTATTATATCTACATCATTTCTCTCATTTTTTATCCTTTTCATCCACTGATCATTTTCATTATCTAATTAGAGAAATGGATAAATATCCATCCACATCTAGGTGGTATTGTCTTAGAATAATTTGTCTTTCAATGAGAATGGATAGTGTTTGTCCCACGAAAATAAATTCATCTATTTTATATATATTTCAATGAATTTACAACAATGATGATTCATTATTTAATTTTTCTTTACATTTAAAATCAATAACTATCAAATCATATAATGTATTTGGGTATTTCTCATGCCTAAGTTTTAGGAGTGTGTTGGGAGTATAAGAAAATCATTTGATGTCATTGCATTATAGATTAATTACCCAATTTATTTCTCCAAGACACTCATATATAGAAATTTTATATTGGATGTTTCTTTTTTTAATTATTATATGTATATTTTTGAAAATTTTGTCAAAATAGGTTTACTAAAACTCCATGGATTACTGGTCACAATTCCGGTTCAGCGGTGAAAACTGGTGAGTTTTTTAGAAGGTGTACACTTTTTATTTGGTTGTCAGGTTTACTCTAATAAATAAATTAATTATAATTTAGTTTTAATTAATTAATTTTAAATTCATGTGGATGAGTTAGGACCTCTTAGTGATAGATGTTCACCAAATTTAAATTGGTTCACTCAGACAATACGGATGAGATTTTCATGGATGGGAGTTGGCTGTATATTGATGTAGGTGGTCTCGTGTACTCTAGTATGGGGAATTATTCATCATTTTTTTAAAATTATATGAGTTTTTACACATTATTTGAACAAGTTTTAATTCAAAAATGTGTTAATAACTTTATTAATTCATTAATATTTTAATAAAATTAAATTCCTAAATAATTAATAAAACTATGACAAAATTTAATACAAACAAATATCAAGGTCCATGATAGACCCTTGTGCATTAGTTTGATGACTGTTTATGATGGTTAATGAAGAATAAAAATGTATATTCTAAAACCCATAGTCCCCCTTGGGTGTGTGATTTTACTATATGAGATCATTTTTATGTGATATAGATTCTTTATATTTATCGTTTAGGTTGTGTGTGTGTGTATCCCATGAGATTTTTGATTGATATGTTTTCTAGGTTATGGATTGTGTGTTCTATTAAATGTCATACCATTTGTGTGTAGTCAATAATTATTATTTTTAATTACATGTTGCGATATACTATTCCATTTGATTTTATTACCTAAATATAATTTGGTATAAATATTATAAAATCCCTAATTATGATGTTTATGTAGATCTATGAACCTAATGTACATAGATAACTCTTTAATGAGGGAGAATGGATTAAATAAAATCATTTTTAATATGTATACATATGTTTATTGTCTCCTATGATTTTAAAGGTCCATTAGAATATCATATATCCATTCAATGTGATTAAATACAATTTAATGTGATCTACTAGTGAAACATTTCCTTGTGTATGTGAGAGTATTCATTGTTGTTAGGGTTCCAAACATGTGTATCATTGTGGGAAATAAGGTGATCATGAGCCGTGGGTATGACAAGTTATTTATAGGTGGAATTTGTATTTTATTATAAATTTGGGTCTAAATTGAGCCATGAGTACAAAATCTCTATGGCATAACCCATGACAGTGATGAGGATTGACATTTTTTATGCCAGACTCGGCACTTTTTATCCTTATATATAGAAAACCTTCTTTGAGGCACAATGTCCTTTTCTTCTTTAGTTATTCGTGTATTTTTTGGGTTTTCTTTTGATATGGTTTATAATTTTAAAAAGGAAAATAAACATGAATTTTTCTAATGGTGATCATTACATTGAATATTTAGGCCATAAAAATAATTTACAATGTAAATATGTCTGGGAGGAATCCGTAATTAAGCTATACAACTATTTTTTTCTTCTATCTAGTTTATATATTTATGATGTAAAAAAATTAATTTCATAAAACTATTTTCTATAAAAATATTTTTAAAGTTGAAAATTTTTTATTGTTAGTGAACATTTGAGACACTTATGTCATAAATTAAAGATTTACATCAGAAACTGATAATGATTGAAATCTTTAACTTGAGTTCTCTCATGTGAAGTCATATTAAATTACCTTGTTATTATTTTTCACATCTTGTAATGTCTTAAAACAATTTAGTGACCTTCGATTACTGGGATCCTATTCCAAAAAATCCTTTGTTGTGAAATTATTGGGATCAATAGATCGGGTCTCATTCATCCTTCTTGTCATAGATATCCAAAGTTTATCTTACATGGAATCACAGATCGGTGTTGTTATAACCAGATCAATGGGTATGGATTTGTAATAATATAATTTAATTGGGATTTTAAAGTGGAATGCAAATAAGAGTTGGATAAGGTCAATGGTCAAAGTTTCCTAATGTAACCCAATTAAATTCAAGGTAGGTGTGATATCTCTCACTACATTATTCCTGATACTATTAGAATAATATTTTTTATCATTATGTAGGGTTTTGTTTGTAAAAAAACTTATTGAATATATTTAGAAAACCCATAATTTTTTGTGCTTTATAATTTTTGGTTTGTAATGATGGTGTTTTTGTTTAAATAAATTTTTTATTAAACATTTTTTATAGAAGTATTATTATATAATCATGTTCATCTTGATCATTACATTGGTTTAAATACATTTATTAAAGTGTGATTTTTGATGGATTTTGGGTTGATGTACCACTATAAAATGTATTCAAGAAGTGAAGGCTATGTGAATGGATTACTTTCCATTCATGAGTATAATAAGGTCTATGATTTCATAAATTTTTTGTGAACATGGATATGTTTGTGGAATAATTAATCCATCTCACAAGAAATGAAAAATTTTATTAAAATATTTGAATAATGTTTTACATTGTAAAAAAGTAAACAACATGTATGAACTCTTTATCTTATTCTTAACTACTATATAGAAAATGTGATATTCTTATCTAATCATAGTGGCAAGAATTAATAATTATTTATGCTATACCAGCTGAGTATCACTCACCCCCTGCTTGAGCACTTTGGTGTGTTCTCATTTTTTGAGATATAGGGATGGGTAATGATTCATATTTCTCTTTACATTTACATCAAACATTTGGGGTCTTAGTGATGTTATATAAGGTTATTGACACCTTTATTTACTCTCCACCCAATTAGTTAGGGACGAATATTACAAATGGTAACATTATACTTCTATACATGAGTTGGGTTTGTAGAAAGGAGATAGGACAATGAAAATTTAAAATGCATATCTTAATAGATTGAGTTTTTTTGGGAACATTATGATACCAATGTTTTTTGGGTAAAAAAATGTTCTAAGAAAACATATTGGTAATTTTGTATCTCAAAATCATGGGTTTTTTCTGATCAATGTAGAATATCACACAATAGTACCGAGACATACAACTATGACTCTATTATTCACTGATTGTTTAATGATTTTATCAAAATGAATACAATGGTTAAAAGTCATGGTTATTGAAAATAGAAACACTATTGATGATTATTATTAATGTTATAAAAATATAAACGACATAATTTCTTAGGGAGTGATGAATAATTGTTGACTATTATGATTATAGAAACCATACCTGGTAGACACTATAGAAATATGCATAAATAAGTTTATATAATGTAGTTTCATCCGAGCTACATACGAACCAGAATATTTAATAGAATATTATAAAATAATTAATGGTTATTGAATAAGGTAATCATAATAATTAATAAGGGAAAGCTTATCATTTAGTGTAGTTTTACAAAAAGAATCCAATATTTTTTCTGGAGATTCAATGATTGAAAAATTGGTAGAGATGCTCATTAAAATGGAAAAAAATTCATTTATTTAGTACATAGGTGGAACTGAAATTTAGGATAACAATATATATGTTATAATATATTTCATTCTAATTGTGGGATTTTTTTCAATGATAATTCCAACGAATGGAATATGAGGGAATATTTTGATGAATTTATTAACAAAAAATCCAACCCCCACATTTTCAAGATAACAAGAGTAACATTCTTCTTTATCTTGATGGAAGAAAAACAAATTTTCACTAAATATGTATCTACTTTGACAAACTGGGTTTATTTTTATTATAATATAGTAGCATGTGTATCCTTAAATACATGTATCATTATGTTATGATTATGGCCAGATATACGGTCCAATATAGTTTCCCTCTTTATTACATACATTATGATGATATTTAACAGGGAAATGGTGGTATAATGATATCTTTATATGAATCTTTATAAAGTTAGTAAGTGTTTTTCTATAGGAATAGGTGGGAAATATAGTTTTGGTATCAAGAATAATAGAGATATATATTCTTGAGGTGGAGTAACACCTAAGACCTATATCTATAAATCAGTTAGATTTTGTAGATGATATGAAAGGAAATAATTCTTTTTATAATGAAAATTACATTAGAATGGTAAAAATGAATGCACTACAACACCACGAAAGTTACACCACTATAAATACAATTTTAATATCAATATGTTTTCTCATATACATTTATATTCAGCTAGTGAAATTGGATTGGATTAGACTCATGTCTCTTAAAATACAACAAAAGAGTCTTGTTAGGTATATTTTTTCAATTAAAACATATATACTAGGGATCTTCCTTGAAAAACTATATTTTCCATTCAATACAACCACTGTGAAGTAATAGTTATCATTTACTAACTAAGTTATTTCTTTATCGAGCAGAGTAGGCAATCACCAGTGAACAAACTGGTCCTTCAATGACGTGAGGTACCATTCTTCTAATCGGGACACTTATTGATTTCTTTTTTGGAAACTATTATATCATATTAATTCAAGGATTACTATGTTTTATGTAATTCGGATTTCACAATGAAATCATGCCTCATATCATGAGTAGCAAGACACTTCTTGGATATAAAGAGTACATTGGATTTAAATTTCCATCATGTTTAATTACCAGTTTGATTATTCAATATCTCTTAGTGTTTACAATCATTAGGAGAAATTTTTTTGATTATAACATTTTGTATGGATTAGATAATATGATTTAAAATCCATATAATATACATTGCATGGTAACTGAGATTCACATCCCTGTATAAATATCTTCATTTAATTAAGGAGGTTTATGATATAAATACTTGTATAGAATGGCCATTATTGATCATATACAGAACTATCTCTATCCATGTAGTTGGAACAACCATGGAATAGATTGATTAAATATGAAATGGAACTCTTCCAATCGTGGTGGATCGATGCATGGATATATTTTGGAATTATTTCTCTAGGTTACCATTGAATGGGAAATTGAATTTTATATTGACGACTCTTCAAAAAAACCAATATTTAATTTCCATATTAAATAATGGTTCTAAAAAAGTTATGAAAGTCAAAATTCATGGTATATGAATTTGAATGTAATGATTTTATCAAACATATTACATATTACCTTGGGATTCAATATTTGGTTTGTAAAGAAGTTAAATGATTCTATTTGGTTCTATGTTGATTATTTTATTTTGAATTTGGAAACAATCTAAAATAATTATCATTATCATGGATTAGATGACATATTTTACCAATTAACAGGATCCATGTTCATCTATAATATAGATATTTGCGTAATATATAATTATTTTAGTTATATAAATGATTATATATTAAAGATGATAATTTTAGTTGTTATATAAATTATTAATATGTTGATATGAATTTTTTTCTCACAAAATCACATGCATTTTTCATATACATGATGAAATGTATCACTCACAGGTAACTAAACACATTTTATATTTTATTTATCGATGTTAATTTAGTTTATTCAAAAATATCGAATGACCATAATGGGATCACAGAAATTGAACTTATTATGCTATAGATTTATCTATTATATGTTATGTTTTCTATGTGAAACTATTTCATTTATGTAGTATGTTTCCCTAGAATAAAATTTTCTAATATAGTAATATAAACTAAACATAGGTAGATTGTAGAAGTTCTCTCTTGGAAGACTCTAAAGAATGTTCTTGAGATGCGGAATTTTCATGTATTATTAGGATATTATTGTTAATTTCTTCAATATTTATCAAGAATTTCTTTTCATATGGCTACATTGAAATTAATGATTATTAAATTCATATGGGATGATAAGTGTAATAAAATATTCTATTGAACGTAAATTTTGTCTCGTACCGTAACCCATCCAAATCATTCTATAACCAAGTAATGACTATGTGGTATTCTATAATACATCATCATGAGCTCATAATTTTGTTCTTATATAGGGTGATCATATTGTATCCTATGGTATGAGGTAGATTAAAGTGTATTAGAAAATCTATCCTTCCCAAGAAATGTAATTATCTACATTAATAAATGTCTGAAAGAGTTCACGACATTAACACATTGGGGACAATTTCATAGTTTTTATTTTCCAATATAGTATAAAATATATCTTTTCTTATAGAGACATGGACGTGAGGAAATGTAGATGGATATAGAACCTCAAAATTTATTACAATGACATATTATAAACACCTAGAATATGGAATTATAATGAAGCTGAATTGATTATGAATCGATATATTGATGGTTTTCAAGAAGCTTACGACTAATGGAAATTGATGTGCTTGATTGAAAACATTTATCTCAATTTCACATATGAGGATGAGTAAGAAATAATTTTCCCTGTAATTCATGTACATATATTGTAAAATTTTGTAAGGGAGTCTCATGTATCATATCACGATTATATCAACATTATGTAAAACCTAAATGGTTAGGAGATATATGAAATTTGGACAGAATTTGATAATTTATTATTATGTTTTCAAGGATGAATAGCAGGTCCTTAGACCTTCCAAGAAATCTTCGTTCATTTTATCACTATTCCTAATGTTAAATTTGTCTATATATTCAGAAAATGTTCAAGGAAATGAATAAACATTCTAATGATCTAGTACGGAATTGATGATCGTAAATTTTCATTGAAATTCAAAAAATTTCAGAATGTATTGTCTTAAAATGAATGGCCAAACGGAGTGATAAATTCAATTCCTATACCTATATATAACAGGGAATAAATTTTAGGGGACATTTTCTTGGGTCAACCGAGGATATTTTGAAGAAAAATATAATTTGCTCGATTTTGGATCAACAATACATATAAGAAGACTTTATATTTTTCAAAAAATACCACACAGTGTAGGAGTTGAGGAAATTGTTTATATGAGAAGTGGTAAAATTACATTGAGTAACAATTTTTATTATATCTGAATGAAATCCTTGATTCACATCATGAATTTGGAGATCATTAAAATAAGTTCACAGTATGGAATTGACCATGAGCATATCATATCATCCATGGATCAATATAATGTCACAACAAACAATCAAAACAGTGCATGATATTCAAAGTGATGTATTACAGACATTGGAGGCTCAGAAGAGTATCATGTTCTATTGGTTGAATTATCCTATAATTATTATTACTTTGAATTAGTGATGATGGACCCACTAAAAGATTTACATGGCCATCCTTGTTATTCTACACTATTTTCGAAGGAAATTATAAAGCCGTCATTGATTAGTCTGAATCATTTTCATGAGATGATTTTGAAAATCATGATGAACTGTAAGTGGATGGATATAAATCAGAGATGACATAAATCATATTAAAATAATAATTGATTACCCATGCCTTTTTTATGTGATCAACCACTTGTTCTGGAAAGATTCACCTATTCTTATTCAACGATAATTGAGAAAATAAGGGAAGATATCACCGCTATAGTGATCCTTTCATTAAATACATTCATATTACATCATAATTGATGTATATTAGTTGAAACATATAACAAAACCATGACAGGACCGTATAGGTATAGTGTATTTAGAAACTGGGACAAATAAAAAAATGGTTCATAAAACATTTATATTGTCTCCCATTTACTTCAACATAACTACACTCTTTTTTGGAATATCAAAAAAATACTCTTCTTCATGACCTGGTGAAAAGAAACATATAAATGGTGGGATAAAATTCTCATTAAGGGTAATGAAATGAAATATCAATCACATCATATTCACAAGAACATAACATTTGAAAATAATATCATGCATATAAAAGAACACAATATGATGTCATGGGATAAATCATAAAAGTAAAATGTAATCACAATAGTCAAAACATATGACATGAAACTTTGTGTCATACAATAAAATCATAAGAAAATAATTCATATTTTTCAAGGCTCATTGTGAAGACCATCATAGCTGAAAATGTCCCTTACTAAACTGAGTTAAATCCTTGTTCAAGCCCTGTATTACTGAACCAGATTAACATTTTATTCCATCCATGTCTACCTCATGGGATATAAATCGTTAAAAAATTTATTAGAGGGATATTTAGTTCCCACCTATCTCATAATGAACCCATTATTATGTGTGCCCCAAAAAATAGGAATCAATCATCATAGCATAACCCATGTAACAAAATGTGATTCTTATACGTCATGACATCATAACATAATCCATATAAGTTAAATAGACATCCTAAAAATAACTAAGTCAAAAATGTAAAAAAAAGTAATAATAGGGATAGAAACATAAACCTATTTCTTCTTAGATGGAAAATAATTTCTATAAAACACATGAACATAAATCGGGAGAAAAATATCCGTTATTTTTCAAAAAAGTTATCACTTCTCAAAATGGAACATAATTTTATAATAAAAGAATTTTTTAAAAAATAAACATGAAACCATATAGAGGATGCTTCATGGAAATAATTCCTCATGAATGTGTAAAAAATTATTCATGTTGTATATGTGAAAAAAATATTTTTCTTGTACTTTTCCCAAAAAGGTCAAATTGTACTTCATATTGTAAACATAAGAAAGACTTCATCCAAACAATGTAATAAAAGTAAAAATTGCTAAAAATTATATTAAACATACATAGAATAATATTAATTTTTTTATTTTATTATCATTATAAAACATGTAAATGGATGATAAATGTACCCCTAGTAAATACTTATGTATAAACAATCTCAGATAAAAATGAGATTTGCAAAGTTGTCCCTTGACTTAGGTCTGATATCCTACATATGTTTCCGAAAATTCTGTATGATGTCATAAATAATATTAAATATTTATTACATAACAATAATCATTTTTATAACAATATTTATGATCATATGATCATCTCTTTGTTAGTAACATTTCATTTTTTACTCGTTATTTAGTTATTAACGACTTTATGTTCTTATGTATGTTTGGTTGGAGAAGTTTTTATTCCAATTTTTAGTTTATATTTATATATTTTATAATATGGTATTTGTATAATATATATCATATTTATTCATTCAAATCATTTATATAGTCACTGTTTAATGAAGATTATGTCGAATGAATAACATCGCATCGTGGAGACGGTAAGTCGTACGTACGCACGAGTGATGATATCATTCACTTAATTGTGGAATGGTATTGAAGTGGATTGTGTATAGTATATCAGAATTAGTATCATGCTATATAATCGTATATAGTTATTATTTACACCCTTATACACATCCATGCAAGGCGGTGGTGAAAAAAATATTACATCATGGTTTGGAGACGGTAAGACATACGCATGAACGCACGGTGATTTCATTTTTATTTGGATGTATAGAAGGTTAAATATAGTTGTTTAATATTTATAATAACATATTAGAATATTTTTTATACATATTTTATTACTTTTTAATGAATTAAAAAAAAATAGGATGTATATAAGGAAATCAATTTGATTGAATCTGTAAAAGAGATTACCAATTCCTCGATGTGCCTCCTTTAAATATCTTATTATGGTACTAGAGTACATATTTTGAGGAAAAAAACTCCTCTAAAATGTAAATAGGAAAATGATATGACAAATGGACATGGTTTTTTTGATCGTGAAGCTCAAAATGGATTAATGAGTAGAGGGAGGAGGTTCCCGTTTATCAGTGAGGAGAGAGGAACTTCAAGAAACTCTCAAAATTTTAATTTATTATAAATTAAATTTCTATTAAAAATGGTCCAAAACATATTTAATTTTAAGATACAATGATTTAGTTTGGAATACCAATAATGGAATAATTTTTAGACATGTTTTTAATATTTTGTTATCCTTATATTTATTGTTTATCGATTATTTTTCCATTTTTAATATTTCTGTCATATCATATTATTTGCACATTTTAGGTTATTGTAAATACCATGTCATGTAAAAAGAACCAAAAAAATTATTTATGTCATATTGGGACATATATTATCCATTTGGATGAATCTAATATTTTAAGGAATTTAATATGAATTCCAAAACAATTTTATGATTTCAGATATGAATTATGTCAATTTTGGACACTAATCCTACTTGACATTTATAAAAAATTAAATCCAACATTATTCTTTCAAAAAAGGATTTAAATCAAATATAATATTTCAAAAAACTTCTTGAAATTTCGTGGATTATTTGAAAATAAATAAATTTTATTTTTTTTAGTGTTTATAAATTCATTTTTTTGAATCTTTTATTAATGATGTAATCATTATATAATAGTTATGTCATAAATAATTATATTTATATAATTTCTACAAATTATAGATAAAGTACAATGATGTAGGAAATGTTTTTATATTTCTAATGACTATTTATAAGAATAGAGATAAGTTATGTAATTATATATTAAAATTGAATTAGTAATAGATATTTGTTTATGATATAATTATCATAACATTAAATTAATTCTTATAAAATGTCATTTTCACTTCCAAGTGAATCCATGGGGTACCAAAATCCAAAAAATGACGTCCATGGATGGAAATTTCTAATAAAATATGACTAGGACATGTTTTAGTGTAGTTTAATATTACTAAATGTTTTACCCAAATTTTCCTGATTTACCCTTTAACCATGGTAAATAAAATAATAACTGAAGAAACGATTCATAATTTACAAAAATAAAATTTACATATTAAAAAAATTGGAACTTATGATTCCAAATATGTAATACATTTTTCAAAATTCAAAATGCAGATGTTGCAGTAATTAATTTAAAATTTTCCCTATTGTAGAAATGGGAAACCATGTTTTTAATGTTAAAACCTTATAAAACATTGAAATGATTTTACCTATGAATTAAATATAAAATTGATTAAAATGAAATAAAATATATTAAAAAACATATATTCTATTTATAGTTTCAATCCATTAAATATTATAATATTACCATATAAATTATATAGGTGAAAAAATTTGTTTTTAACTATAATTAAGCATATTTTTACTATTAATCATAACATGGAAGTTATCAGAAAACTATTTGAAATTTATCCAAACTAAATTTTTATATCCCACTTCAAAATAACAGGTTTATGTTCTCATATAGATATTATCAATGTGTAAAAATATTAATTTAAAATGGTTTGACCATTTAAAGGATTAAAATTACCATTTTATAAAATAATGTTTTATTCAAACCCTATGACTAAAATACCCAATGGATGAATATAATAAATATTTTATAATGTATATAACACATATATCTCATTAATTTCATTACAAATCTTAATTCACTAAAAAATATCTAATTGACTTATCCTTTTCATAAATAATTATTAGCCATTGAATTCATAATGCATTTCCATAAGTCGATAATAATTATTCCCGCTAACCAAATGACCACGCTATAATGGTAATTTTATATTAAGAGAATCCCTCAGTTCTTTTTAACACATTATTTCATATAAATAAAGCTACTGGAGAATAAAAACTATTTAAAGAATATATTTTATAAAAATGAATGGGTGTTACATTCTACCCCCCTTAAATTGAATTCCACCCTTGAAATTAATCACATGGAAATAAATAGAAGAGGATACCTCTCACTAATCATATCCTCAAGTTCCCATGTAGATTCATCTAATTGGTGGTTCCGACATAAAACATTAACCATGTGAGTGAACATATTTCATAGAACATTTTTTGAGATCCAGAATCTCAATAGGTTGTTCAACATAAGAAAGATCTTTCTCTAGCAGTATGACTTATGAGATTAGTACATGTAAAGGATCATGTATATACATTATCAAGAGTGATACATATAAAAAATCAAGAAATTGTTAGAGATTCTATGGATGCTAAAAAATTTAATCTACCTTCCCAACATGATCCAATATTTCAAAAGGACTGATATACATAAGGATCCTCATTACCTTCTTTCCAAATACAATTACTCTCTTCAAGAGAGATATTCATAAGAACACATTATAACCGACATAAAATTGCAGATCTCTACTTCAATTTTAAGCATAAATTATATCGACTCTGAGATTCTAATATTTGTTGTTGTATAGATATGATCTTATCTTATATGTAATCTATAAGATCAGGTCCAAATAGCGACCTTTAAAGAACTTCATCCAAAAATGATGGAGTTCTAAACTCCTTTATATAAAGATATTCATAAGGATATATCTGAATACTGGATTTAATGATGTTATCATTGGAAAATTCCACCATTGGTAGTTGATGATTAAAACCACCATTGAAATGCATAGTTTGTGCTCTCAAAATGTCTTCCGTACTATGAATTTTCCTATCAGACTGACTGTCTACCTGAGGAATTTAGGAAGTGTTTAAATTTAACAATGTATCCAGAGCATGATGAAGGCATCGCCAGAAGTTAAAGGTTATCCTTGGATCCCAATCAGATATACTGGAAAGTGGTACTCAATGAAATCATACAACTAAATTTACATATTTCATGGAAATATGATCAAAAAAGAGATCCTCTCCAATAGAATTGACATGTGTTGACTAAATAAAATGATCAACTCTAACCCAAATAGCAATATTTTCTTTGTATGTTTGGGGAAGTCCGATGGAAACTTCCATAGTGATATTTTACAATTTCAATTTTGGAATGGGTAATGGTTGTAACATCCCCTTAGACAAACATCTCTCATCCTTAACATACTAACAAACCAATCATCGAGTGACATATTCGGTGATCAATATTTTCGTGCCATCCCAACAGAAGTACTATTTTAGGTTGATGTGCATCTTTGTACTTCTCAGGTGAATAGAAAATGAATAACTATGAGCCTCATCCAACATGTCCTTATTTAATAAAGGTATGGCTAGAACACATACTGGGTTCCAGAACCTTATTATTTCATTACAATCAATGTTGAATTCAAGAATTTTTCTCACCTTATTTAGTAACTCTACATATTCATTTTCTACTTCATTAATATTTACTTATATAGATGGTTGAACATTCTTTACAGAAGTTAATATTTATCCCCTTAAATTAAAATTTATAAATCCTTCCTTTGAAAATCCATAATTATTGTATCTTCCTTGATCCTCATCGGGGATAAGCAAGCATGGTCTTTTCGACTCAAATCATCTTCCACCTTGTGTCCATTCCCAGGGTGGTAATGTATTGATAAGTTGTATTCATTAATCAAATCCAACCATATTATTTGATCCATATTAATCTCCTTTGGTGTTAAAATTTACTTTAAACATTTATGATCAATAATAATATCACACCTTTCACCACAAAGATAATGCCTCCATAATTTTAATTCAAATATTACCGCAGCTAACTCCAGATTATGAGTTGGGTAATTTTATTCAGTGATTTTCAACTCTCGTGAGACATAAGCTATCATCATATCATTTTTCATGAGAACACACCCCACACCCTTATTGTATGTATCAATTTAGATCAATATCCTTTCTCCACTACAAGGATGTTTGAGCATAGGTTCACTGGATAACCTTCTTTTTAGCTATTTCAAATTCACTTCTACTTCCTGTTGGATCGAAATAACGATGTAGATGATCAATATACAAGAGGGGGGGGGGTGAATTTTACACTTTAAAAATTTCTTTAAACAAGGAATGTTCTAAGTTTAACAAAGTTAAACTATGAAAATTCACAATACCTCTAACCCAAATTAAAATAATGGGACAATGTATGAAGTTACAGACTTCTAGTTCTACACATTTGCTTAAATCTGGAATGTGATTCTGAAAAAAAAGTTTCGGGAATATGGATTCGGAAAATGAAACATAACCAATGTTTACAATTTGAGATTCTACCATAAGGCATATATAATCTATCTAAGTCAGAGTACAAGTGTAAGGAAATATAAGAAGGTTATGCTATCCTTACAATAAAAAATGCAGTGGAAAAACTTGTAACAAAAACAAGTGACAAGATATAAATCTTTTAACCAAAAGAGAAGGGTATCCAACAACCTTGGATAAAGGTCCCGTGACTTATACTTTCAAGCAAGCAGGTTTTACCCACACCAGGGTATTCCCTCGATAAGAAGATCAGAGTGTCTACCTTACTATCCCCGCAAGCCCTCAACTTCAAGTTAGTTGGAACCTATATCTTTCTCAAAAAGAAAGCAATCGAACTTCAAGGAAGGCGACACCTCTGTCTCCCTATCCCCAGAAGCCCTCAAATTTAATCGCCGATATTCGGAGTCGCACAAATCACGTCTGTACAAGGAAAAGTTTTAACAAGACGTTAAAACATTCTTCACAAAGCTTGAGAGTTGATAAGAGCCTCTTTCTCTAGAAATATATTCAACAACATGTATGTATATATGTCAATGATTAGTTCAGTGTCTAGCTTATTCAAATGAGCTCTTATTTATATGCGAAATTCCAATGGCCAGCTCCCTCCTCCAACGGTCATATGTTCCATAACATTTGGAGGGACTTGTACACGTGTCACTTAAACAATGGTTTGTTAGAAATAGAATGGACGAAATCGTTTTATAACAAAACATGTGTAACTGAAAGCACGACATAATATTGTAATGAAACAAGTATAAGTATAAGAAAAAATGAAATTTGGAATGTTTGAAAATAAAAGTTCAGAGTCTATCCAAAATAGAATTCGGATTCTATAATAAAGAGATATTCAGATTTTGTTTTATAGGAATTCGGAACATCAATTCTGTAAAAATCAGGAGTCCGAATTTCTAAGGAAATTCGGATTCTGGTTTCACTATAATTCAGAATCTGAACTAACAGGGTTCATAGTCGAACTAGTAGAAGTTTGAAGTCGAACTAGTACAAGTTCGGAGTTGATCTCATAGATGTTCAGAGTTGAACTCTTAGAAGTTCAGAGTCCCTAACTCAGAGTGGAACCTTATGAGAGTTCGTATCCATAATTCGGAATGGAAGTTCATTAGGATTTGTATCCAGAATTCAGAATAGAACTTTATTATAGTTCATATCCATAATTCGGAATGAAAATTCATTACAGTTCATATCTAGAATTCAGATCCTAAAACATAATGCTTCATATCTAATTATTATAAGATTCTGAGGTTTTAGGTATGAATCAGATTTTTATGCTTATGAAAAAATATTGATATGTATAAGGAAATCTATGTTAGGGTAAATTTCTATAAGGAAGGGATGTTTCCTTAGAGAATTAAAATATTGATTTTATTATGTATAAGGTATTTTTGATTTTTAATAAAAATGAAGGAATGGAAAATTCATAAGGAAAACCTTATTGACTCAATAATCTACCCATTTTTAGAAAGCACAACCATCCTTACAAAAAATAAATATAAGGGCTTTGAAATATTTCATTAGAATTTGAAATTAAAACATATCTCCCTTTGTTCATGGATGATAGTGAATACAACTAACTCCCCCTTAGGCATTGAAACTCTATGGATTGTTTTCTGGATTTCCAGAATGGAGTATTAATTATCATGGGAATGAGAAACATCGTAATGAGAAACTCCCTCATAGTTTATGGATATTTCACTTAGAAATTTTTCTTTATCCATTTAAAAGTTTTCCTTCCCCCTTTTGAGTATTTCTTTTTCCTTCTCCCCTTATGTGATTTTCAAAAAGAATTTAAGGGAATGGAAAAGAAATATGGTACCTTAAACATTAGTATATAACAGTACAAGATACAACCAACCAAAAATTTACATGGAATGACAAATGCAACAAAATATCGGATTTTTATATTTTCCGGTTTTTCCTTCAGAATAAGCTTCTTTAACAATATTTTCAGCTTCTTCATGTCTTTTTGACCCTCCTCATCTTGATTCTCCAAAGCTATGATCCTTTCTTGTTGAGCTTTCAACATCTCTGCCTGATCCTTTATAGCCTCTTCCTGCATCTTCACTAACACATCTTTCTTTACAAGTTTTTCATAGAGCTCAATCTGGAGATCTCTATCCTTTTTTAAATTTTCAGCAAGAGAGTTAAACTTATCATTCAAGTCCTTCACTTGTTGACTCCAAGAACATTGATAAAAAATTAGCTCATCCTAAATATTCTTTATCATAGAGTCCTCTCTGTTGAAAGCGTCTTTTACCTCATTCTGAAAATTATGAAACGAAGACATGCCTTCTTCAACTTTCTTAGACCACAATGTGATTTTTCTACATGATTTCCTCTGTTCATAATAATTGATAAAGAAATTTCTATGGTCGGACTCAATATTCTCACACTTATCCATCACCATGGAAAATGATTTCGACTTCTGATTCAAGCTATGTTGCGTCATCTGGCATCTGGAGTCTATGGTGGGAAATATTGGAATGGTATCCACCAACTTTTTAAAAGATTCAACAAAAAGTCATGACCATGTGCTGATAACTCCAAATCCGACACTTTTCTTGGTGATTGTTCTTCTTCAATTAGCATCAGCATCCTTTTAGAAGAACCATCAACCCCTTTCTTCCTAATGATATCTTTTGTTGGTGTATCCATGATCACCTTCTTTCCCTTATCAGATTTCAGAAAGGGTTGATCATCTGGAGATTCTTCCTCACTCTCTGATAGTTGAACAATCATGTCTCCATCTATTTCTCTTTTTCTGCTCCTTCCTCAAGAAAATTCTTCTCATAGGTCTATTCCTTATTAGATAACTCATTTTCTTCATCCTGAACAACATTTCCTTAGCATCTTTCTCAACTCAATTTCCCAGATTGACTAACAATGAAGATTCATCCTTTTCTTGATAATATTCCACTTGTTTGATCAAGTCATCTAGATTATCACTTCCTTCTTCTTCTTCTTCTTATTATTCCTCTACTAATTCTTATTCTACTTATTCAACAATTGTTTTCACTACTGGAAAACTTACATATACCAACGGTTTGGAACCGTTGTCATAGGCCTCCAAACTGTTGGTATAATCTATACCAACGGTTTGGAGAACCATTTCCAAGTAAGCCATTGTGATAGGTCTATACCAATGGTTTTGCGAAAACTGTTGGTATAGACCTATACCAACGGTTTTGAAAACCGTTGGTATAAGTAATATGAAAATCTATACCAACGGCTATGGAACCATTGGTATATATATTTCAAAAAAAACATTCGATGGGATTTGATCCCTGGACCCCTAGTTTATCATTGAACGACTTAACCACTAACCTAACATGACTTTTGTGAACATAATTACATAAATATATATATATATGTATTGTCATAAATATTTTAAATTTTGATTTATATAATGTTCTCGGTTAGAAGATATGATAAAAATTCTCTGGACCTATAGCAAAAGTTGTCAAAACCATCGGTATAGTTCTTGATTATGGAATTCATTCTAGGTGGAAGGTTGATTCTGGGTTGGATAGGTATACCCTTTACCAACAGTTTGGACAAACTGTTGGGAAAGGTTTCCACAAAGTGGACTTTTCCCAACGGTTTTCCAAAACCCTTGGGAAAGGGTATACCTATCCCAAAGTTTTTGCCAAACAGTTGGGAAAGGTGTCCACAAAGTGGACTTTTCCCAATGGTTTGGCAAAACCGTTGGGAAAGCCATACCCTTTCCCAACTTTTTGTCAAAAATATTGGGAAAGGTGGCCACAAAGTGGGATTTCCCAACGGTTTGCCCAAACCGTTGGGAAAAAGAACCTATACCAACAGTTTTTACAAACCGTTGGTTTAGAAGCGTTGGGAAAAGTCAGATTTCCAGTAGGGTTTCTATACTTCTTCACCGACTAATTAACCCTTAAACTTTTCTAGAGTGAATAACTTTTTCCCAGGAGTCTCTTGTAATGGTTGGACATCAATGGTTTCCAGAAAGGGAACCTTTTCAGAATCTATCTCTGTTGCTTTCAAAAGTTATTGAACAATCTCTTCTTCTTAAATCCACTTCTTCATATTTTTTTCTTTTTCATGCTTTTCTAACTCATCAGTAGCTCTCCCTTTTAAGGCATTGGCCTTAGTAGGGTCTTATCCGAACTATGGATCCCCTTCATTCATCTTCTCATTGTCTTCTCTCCATTTAGCAGCTACCTCATCTGGATAGGATTTCTATTTTCCAGCTTGGGAGGTGCGGATTGGGTATCCATAGATTTGGGGGGTTTTGTATTCTGCAACTAATTCCTTATGCTTCCCCTTCTTATTAAATTTCTTTTCTGATTTACCTTTTCCCACATTTTTTAGAATGTTCTCAGACTCTTCCTCTGGAAAACTATAAAACTCTCATGTTTCGTAAGAAAAATCCATATTCATTCTTTTCAGCATATCATCAATGAAAAGAAAAAATTTGAAATTGTGAACTTTATACTTACATGCAACCTTGAAATAATCTATACACCCAACTATCTTCTTTGATAGTAAGGAAGGGTACATTATTATTTGAGATCTTAAGTTTCCTTCCTTGATATTATTGATCTTCACAAGGACATGCCTCATCAGATTTATTTTTCTTAGATTCACCAAGAATCCTAAGAAATATATCTCACTTTTCATTAGGGTATCTTTATCACCCTTTCTCGAAAAGAAGAATCCTTTTACCCAGAGCTGAAGAATCCTATTATTAGAAGATAGGTGAGAAATATTTACTATCTTGGCATTAGCAAGTCCAAGACATTGTAAGGACTTAACCTTAACAAAACTACCTTGAGCATCCGGGAGTTTGTGTGAACAAAATTCAGCTTCTACTTCGTAAGCTACCCCACCAAGCTTGTTGCCTTGGTGTAACTAAGCATGTATGTCTTTCCATATGACTTGAAAGAAAACTTTTGTCGTCCATCCTCATCATAAAAGCATTCTTATTCATAGAATTCTACTAGTAACACCAGATAGATAGCTTCTTGATCACCTGTCATGAAAACCAATGCATCTTCCCAACAGTTCAGCTTGATGTTATTGGAGATGGTAGAATCGTACATGTAAATGTTTGGATGTACTAGTGTTTTTCTGTACACTTTCCTTTTTGAAATTGGCTTTGAGGTAGAAATATCTTGGGAATTAGCTTCAACAGTCATTTAGAATGGATAGTTCAGGAAGATTCAGAATGACCATAACAATGATCAGAATGGCCTTAAGAAGAGAGACATGGCTTTGAGACGTGGGAGCGTTGAAAAAATGATGTGGGAAAACCAATAGGGGTGTCCTTTATATAGGCGGTGGAGATAAAATTTGAGCTTCCAAAAACCATCTAACGGTTGGAGATTTCTCTAATCTAATATGACGGTTGAAAACATACCTGCAAGGAAATCTTGAATCTGATTTTTGAGGTTTTAAGAAAAACAATCAGATTTGAGATAACAAGAATCTATGAAATTTTAAAACTCATAGGAAAATACCCGTAAGTATAATACGATTACTAAAACATAAGGATGTCATACCTTTTGGATTGGCCATGAATTTTATTCGTATCAGGTGATAATATTCATGAAGAAAAATTTGACTACGAAAAACTAACTATGAAAAACATAAATTTGAAAAGATTGTGAGTACCAAAACTCCAGTACAAAAAGTTTGAGTATGAAAATTCTCATTATGAAAAGTATGAGTACAAAAATTATCATTACTAAAAGTTTGAGTACAAAAATTCTCATTACAAAAAGTTTGAGTATAAAAAGTTTCATTATGAAAATTTCCAGTATGAAAACATCATTAAGAAAATTTTCATTTCTTAAAACTTTATAACGAAAATATCAGTTCCAAAAACATCATTTCAAAAAATTTAGTTACAAAAGATTGAAAAACTGACTGCGAAAATTTTGATTATGCTAATTAGCAAATGTAATCCCCATATGAAAAATATGTTTATTATTGTGAGGAGAATTTGTTTAACAAAAATTTAATGAAGAAGGATTACCTTACAGTTATCATTCCTAACTTCTGTTTAATGTATTCAAATTTATTAGAAGTTAAATATTTTGTGAAAATGTCAGCAAGTTGATCTGGAGTTCCAATAAACAAAATAATGATATCTTTATTAAGTGTGTGATCCCTAAGAAACTGATGCCTATTATCTATGTTCTTTGCATGAGAGTGATATGAAGGGTATTTGTTAAGGGAAATGGAACTCGTGTTATCACACAAAATTTGAGTCTTAGTAAAACTCAAGCCATAATCATTGAGTGTGTGTTGCATCCACAAAACATGAGCACAAAAACTTCCAACGGCTACATATTCAGCTTCAGTAGTGGAAAGTGGTACTCAGTGTTGCTTCTTGCAAGACCAAGAAACTAATTAATCTCCAAAGAAATAACAAGTTCAGAATGTAATTTTTCTATCCATTCTATGTCCACTAAAGTCATCATCTGAAAACCTTTTTAAAACAAAATCATTTGAAAAAGAATAAAATAATCCTAGATCCGTGGTTCCCTTTAAGTGGCGAAAAATTCTTTTAACTGGATTTAAATGAGATTCTTTAGGATTTTATTGATATCTTACACATTAGCATACTGAAAACATCATGTTTGGTCGACTAGATGTCACGTAAAGTGGACATCCTATCATACCTCTATAAGAAGTTTGATCTATTGGTTTCCCAGCTTCATCAAGATCCAGTGTGTTTGAGGTACCAATAGGAGTACATATCCTCTTAGTGTTGTCATACCCATAATTTTTAAGAATATATTTAATACACTTATTTTGGGATATGTAGATTCCTTCTAGTTTTTGAGAAATTTGAAAACTAAGGAAAATGTTAACTCACCCATCATAATCATTTCAAACTCATATTTCATTAGCTCCGCAAAGGAATCCGTTAATGATTGCTGAGTTGAACCAAATATAATGTCATCAACATATATTGGAACAATCAAAACATTTTTCTTATATTTATTTATAAAAAGGGTTGGATCTGCATTTTCCTTAACATAGTTATTTTGTAGAAAATTTCCTGTAAGTCAATCATACCATGCCCATGGGGCTTGTTTAAGACAATACAAATCTTTGGTAAGTCTAAAAACATGATTCGGATGTTTGGTATCTTCAAAGACATGCGGTTGTTCAACAAAAACATCTTCATGAACATAACCATTAAGGAAAGCACATTTCACATCCATTTGAAAAATTTTAAAATTGAAGAATACTGCAGAATCAACTAAGATACGAATAGATTCAAGTCTAGCTACTAGAGCATATGATTCTTCATAGTCTATTCCCTCTTGCTGATTATATCCTTTAGCAACTAGTATAGCTATATTTCTATCTTTGTCTCAATTTTCATCACACTTATTTATGAAGATCCACTTTACTCCTATAACAGAAGTTTCCTTATGTCTATCAACCAAGGTCTAGACATTATTCCTTTAGAATTCATTTAGCTAATCTGGCATGGCTTTAATCCAATCATCATCACCTAAATCTTCATCAGTTCTTTTTGGTTCAAATTGGGAAAGAAATACTAGATGATCAACTCCATTTCTTAAGGAACTTATATTCTTTACAGGTTGATTTACATCAATAATGACACTATTACTGGGATGATTCTTATGAAACAACTGATTTTGGTTTTGAAAAACCTGTTCATCAACATAGGGTTGGAAATCTTCTGGGGTAAATTTTTCAGAAATATATTATCAAACATTTTCATTATCAGAAGATCTTCTAACATAGGATGATAATCAGTTTTTGAAAACACATCCGAGGATGTAGGTTGAGATTATTTAAAAACAGAAGGATTAGTTTCGTCAAATTTTACATGTACTATTTCTTCAACAGTACAAGTGTTTTATTGAAAACTCTATAATCATTAAAAGTTATAGAGTAGCCTAAGAAAATTTCTTCATTAGATTCTGGTGCGAATTTGTTTAAATTATCTTTGGTATCTATAATGAATTACCATACAACCAAAAACTTTTATGTAGGAAAGTATTAGTTTTCTTCCATTCCATAACTCATATGGAGTTTTATTAAGAAAATGTCTAATAAAAACTATATTTATAATATAACAAGAAGTACTTACAGCTTCATCCAAAAAAAATGTCTATCTATAGAATATTCATTCAACATGGTTCTAGTTATCTCTTGAATAATTCTATTTCTTATTTCTACTACACCCTTTTATTGAGGAGTTCTAGTTGCTGAGATGTTTTGAGTAATAACATTTCTACTATAAATAGTTTCAAAATCAGAATTTTGATATTCTTCTCCATGATCGCTATAAATAGTTTTCAATTGAAGGTTTTTATCATTTTTAACATGGGCTCTAAAACTTTTTAAATATGAAAAAGATTCAAACTTCTTTGGTATAAAATAGACCCATGTAAATCTAGTGTAATCATCAACTAAAACAAACAAATCGTATTTTCCTCCTATGCTTCCATTTTGTGTTGGACCAAAAAGATCCATGTGCACCAACTGTAACTCATATGTTGTTGAGACTTCACCGATTGATTTAAAACTAGATTTATGTTGCTTTCCATATTGACAGAGATTACAAACTTTGGAAGAATCAAATCTAAGCTCCGGTAGATCCTTAACTAAAACTCTCTTAGAAAGTTTTCATAAGTTTCTAAGGTTACAGTGACCAAACCTTCTATTCCATAACCAATAATGATTTTCCATTGAACTTAGGCAAGGTATGTATTGGCTCCTGGGGTCTTCTATGTTCAAAGTGTACAAATTTTCTTTCCTGTGGGCAGAGATAATAATCTCTTCCTGGGAATTTTCTAGTAATCACTTATCATTCCTAAAATTATCGAGGTACCCTACATCTCATAATTGACTTATGCTAATGAGGTTGTGCATAAGGCCTTTAACAAACAAAATATTTTAATCAAAGTTTTTCCATGAAGAACAATATTACCTATACTAAAAATTTCTCCCTGAGCATTAACTCTGAATGTTGTGTTCCCTCCTTTTGTCTTGATAATATTTTCAAAATAGTTATTGTTACCAGTTATGTGTCGGGAACATCCACTATCCATCTACCATGTATTGTTGTTGGTACTTCCTTTATCATTTTAAAAATACAAAAATAATTAGACATTCGGAATCCAGATTTGTTTGGATCTGAGATTTTCAGATAACAAAATTTTGTGTATCCATATTGGTTTAGAAAAATATGCTTTATGAAACCCAAGAGATTGAATTTTATTCAATGAACAGTTTTTCTTCCAATGCCCACCACATTGACACATAGTGCAAAAAGTATATTTATAAGGAACAAAATAGTAGATTTTTAAAACTAGTTTTTGGTGAGTATGACCTACTCCAGTAGTGTTTCTGTGAGGTTTAATTTGAGAATAAATATGGTCAAAATTTTCCTTCCCAAAGGTAAATTTTGCAAGAATCTTCTTAAGAGAAAAAATTTTAAATTCAGTCTAATGACTAAATTCCTATCCTCATGAATCATTTCCATAGAGTTATATTTTTCTTCCAATACATTCATCTTTAAAATTTCATTCTTATGATCTTTAGAATTTTATTCCTTATCCGAATTTTCTTTCTCATGGTTATTAGAATGTTTTTCTAAAAACTCTTCTTTATATTTAAGATCTGATGAAAGATATGAAATCCTTATCGTATGAATTTCTTCCCTAGTATTTGTCTTCTCTAATTTCATTGAAATTGTAGAATTTTTTTCTTCAAGTAACTAGGTAAATATAGATACTTCTTCATATTATGGTTCTTTATTTTCTGAGGACGAAGTATCTTTATTAGAAGTACAATTTTCAAAATAGTAATTCTTATCAAGGGAAAAACAATTTAAAGCCTCGGCAGAGCGTACCTTGGATATAAGACCTTTATGTTGAAAAGATGTATTAGCAATGAATCCCATATTCTTCTGATCTGATGAATCATATTCAGAAGATTCACATTCTGAAGAGTCTCCACATCTAGCACTCCAAGTAGTATTAACTATTATACTTTTCTTAGCTTTGGATTTATAGAACTTCTTCATGTTCCTTTCAGAATGCCTATCTTTTCTTTCTTTCTTTTTGAGCATAGGGCAATCAGGTATTATGTGTCCACCTCCCTTGAATTTATAACATGTGACCTCTGAATCTTACTTATCTTTCCTCTCCTACTTCTTATAAATGGATTTGAAATTTCATTGACCAGTTGTCTCGTTCATTCTTCGAGCAAGATTAGCTATCTCATTCTCTAAGACTTCACTCTCACTAGATTCGGATTGGATGGTAACCTTCTTAGACTAGGATATTTTTATTCTTTTAGGAGTCTTTGGTTTCATGTTATTTGATATAGTTGTAAAAGCAACAGTACCATTCCCATTCTTCTTTTTAATGTTGTCAGCATCTCTTTTTATCTTTGATTCGTGTTGGAGAAGAGTTCCAAACAGCTCATCTATGCAAATTTGAGTAACCTTTATGTTTTCTTCAATAGCTATTCTCTTTGATTCACACTCAATGGGCATAATATCAATAATCTTGTTTACAATAGCATCATCATCTAGACCTTTCTCTCCCATAGATTTTAGGCTATTCACAACAGTCATAAACCGTTGATGTACTTTTCTTATAGGTTCTCCACAAGGAAAGTTAAAACCATTAAACACAGCTCTCAACATTTCTCTTCCAGTCTCAATGACTTTATATGTACAAAAATGGGTAACTTCAAGTTTCTTCCATATAAAATTAGCAGTTTCACAAGAATAATTTTGGCTATATATGTTCCTAGTCATTGGACATTGTAGAGTTTTGCGTACCTTATAGTTTAATTGATAATCATTGTTCTCTTGGTTTGGTAAAGCACTAACTTCCTTATCAAAAATTTCATAACCTCCAGTAACCATAAAAAATTTGTCAACTCCAGTATTGATAAAGAAAGTCTTCGTTCGGTCGTTCCACTACACATAATCATTGCTATAAAAAATTAGTGGTCTTGTAGGATTTAGGTTGTCGATGGAGCAAACATTTAATCCTGCGATCTTAAAAATATTTCTACACAAAAACTTGTTAATAACAAAAGTTCAGATTCAAGGAAAATATTCCTTACCAAGGAAAATATAGAACAATTAAAAAACGAGAAAGAAAAAATTATATGTGAGTATAAGTATTTCAAATACCTTATCTGATACCAATTGTAGGATTGATATAGAGAATGAGGATTCCAACCTATGATACCAATTGTAGGATCGAAATAACGATGAAGATTCTCAAAATACAAGAGGGGGTGAAATTTAAACTTTAAAAATTACCTTAAATAAGGAAATATATAAGTTTAACAAAGTTATACTAATAAAATTCACAATACCTCAAACACAAATTAAAATATTGAGAAAAATTATAAATCTACAAACTTCTAGATCTATACACTTGCTTAAATCTGGAATGTGATTCTGAAAAACAGGTTCTGGGAATATGGATCCGGAAAATGAAACTTAAACAAAGTTTACAATTTGAGATTCTACCTTAAAGTATATATAATCTATATAAGTTAGAGTACAAGTGTAAGGAAATATAAGAAGGTTATAATTTCCTTACAAAAAAAATGAAGCAGAAAAACATGTAACAAAAACAAGTAACAAGATATAAGTTTTTTAACCCAATGTGAAGGGTATCCAACATCCTTATATAAATATCCCTTGATTTATACTTTCAAGAAAGTATCTCTTACCCACACCAGGGTAATCCCTCGATATGAAAATCAAAGTCTTCGTCTTGATATCCCCACAAGACCTCAACTTCAAGGTAGTTGGAACCTCTTTCTTCCTCAGCAAGGAAGCCCTCAAATTTCAAGGAAGTCAGCACCTATTTCGTCCTATCCTCGGAATCCCTTGAATGTAATCACCAACATTCAGAGCTTCACAAAGCACATCTGCACAAGGAAAAGTTTGAACAAGTAATTCAAACTTTCTGCATGAAGCTTGAGAGTTGATAAGAGCCTCACTCTCTATAAATCACTTTAACAGCATGTAAGAACATATGTCAAAGATCAGTTTAGTGTTGAGCTCGTTCAAATGATCTCGTATTTATAGGTGAAATTACAATGATAGGATCCCTCCTCCAATGGTCATATTTTCCTTAAAATTCAAAGGTACCTGTACACATGTCACTTAAACAAAAGGTAGTTAGAAACAAAATGGATGACATCGTTTTATAACAAAACATGAGTAACTGAATGAACAACATCATTTTGTAATGAAACAAGTATAATTATAAGAAAAATTGAAATATGGAATGTAAGAAAATAAAAGTTTGGAGTCTAACCAAAATGGAATTCGGAGTCTATAATAAAGAGATATTTGGATTCTGTTTTATATGAATTTGGAACCTGAATTCTATAAAAATCCGTAGACTGAATTTCTAACGAAATTCAGAATCTTGTTTCACTAGAATTCAGTATCTGAACTAACAGAGTTCGGAGTTGAACTAGTTGAAGTTTAGAGTCGAACTAGTACATGTTCGGAGTCAAACTCATATAAGTTTGGAGTTGAACTCTTAGATGTTCGGAGTCTATAATTCGGAGTGGAACCTTATGAGAGTTCGTATCCATAATTCGAAATGGAACTTCATTAGGGTTCGTATCCAGAATTCGGAATAAAACTTTATTACAGTTCATATCAAAAATTTGGAATGGAACTTCATTATAGTTCATATCCAGAATTTGAATCCTAAAACAGAATTCTTCATATCTAAGTATTGATTCCGAGGTTTTAGGTATGAATCCGTTTTTTATGCTTAATAAAAAATATTGACATGTTTAAGGAAATCTATGTTATGGTAAATTTCCTTAAGGAAGGAAATTTTTCTTAGAGATGTATAATATCGATTTACTTATGTATAAGGTGTATGTAATTTTCAAAATAATAAGGAATGGAAAATTCATAAGGAAAACCTTATTGACTCAACACTTCCTCCATTCAAACTATATGAACTCCATATCTAGTCAACATGGGATTGGATTAGTTAATCATGAAAATTAATTCAAATGTTTTTGTAATATCCAGCCAGACCAAGAAAACATCAGATCTCAATTATTATTATTTTTCATGCCCACCATTCAATAACCCCTATTTTTTCTAGATCAATAGATATCCCCTCTCTTGAGATTATGTGACCCAAAAATGATAGTTTTTAAATCCAAAATTCAAATATGGTAAATTTGGCATAACACACCTCATTTCTCATGGTCTTCAGAAATATTATCTACTGATCTTCATGTTCTTTTTTTATTTGAATGGATAGAAATATCATCAATAAAGACTACCACAAACTGATCAATATACTATCTAAAGACACTATTTATTAGATACATGATGGTAGCTGTGGAATTTGTAAGACCAATAAGAAACATTATAAATTCATAGTGTCAATGAAATGTACAGAATGATTTATTTGGTATATCCTCCTTATTACCATTAATTGATGATATCCTTAATGAAGATCAACCATGGAAATGTATTGAGTTCCATAATTGTTCAAATAAGTCATCAATGTGTGAGAGAGGATATTTGTTCTTGAAATTGATCTTGCTGAGATCTCAATAATCAATGCAGAGTCTCATTGATACATCTTTTTCTTAATAAATAGCACAACTGCTCTTCTTGGTGATTCACTAGGGCCTATGAATCCCTTTTCAAGATTCTCTTGAAGTTGCTTCTATAATTTATGCAACTCAATTGGGTCTATTCTATAAGGTGTCTTATAAATAGGAATAGAACATGGAATGAGTTCAATTGAAAGTCAACATCAAAATTAGGACGATGTCCTAGAAATTACCCTAGAAAGACATCGTAAAACTCTGGTACAATGGGAATATTCTTAATTGTGAGTTTCTCCCTGACCATTTTAGATAAATAACCTTTATTTATTTTAATTAAGACCCATTATATGGGAGAAATTTATAATGGAAGGTTATATTCATCCTTGCATAGATAGATTATCAAAGATTGGTCTGTAATATGAAATGTGACTTCTCTTATTTTCCAATTGAAATGATCTCTAAATAATTAAGGTCAATCCATTCCAAGAATCACATAAAATTCCACTATAGGATGGGTCACAATAATGGCAGGAAAAACATTCCAATATACATAAATTGGCGAAAAATTGTAAACATTTTATGCAACTATTGTGCCATTAAATTTTGTGATAGAAAACTCAACATCTAATTGTTTAGGTAATACAAATATACCCTTATAAGATGCATTATATATAAAAGAGTTTCTAGATCCATAATCCAATAAAAAAATATACATTAGAGTGGATGGTATGTGAACCTTTCACTACCTCATTATCATACTACATGACCCCAATAATAATTTCTAGAGACATACCAAATTCTTTGGCCTTATGTGTATTTTGACGTCTATTATCATCAATAACCCCTATATTTTGTCATTCATTGTCATAATTCCACATTTCTATGCACTTGTCACATATAAATGTACAAGGTGAATTTTGTGTAGCCTTTTCATTGTTCACATGAGTAGAAAATTATTTCACACCACTTCGACAATCAGTTTTCTAAGGACCTTATTTTCTTTACTAAAAAAATTTAATAGTCCCTTTAAGAAAATTCCCTCTATGTTTATTTCCACACATTAAGTATAAGGGAAAACTCATATCATTTTCCATGGGGTCTATATATTTTCTTTTGAATTCCATTTTTCTCTTTTTATCAAACCTGTATGACTGATGGGTTACTCCAATATCAATATCATACTTGATATATCATCTAATAATTTCATTGTATCTATTGAAGTCCCTTATGGATAATTCTATGCAGAGACTTGGTTTTAAGCCACTAAAGAATCAATCAATCTTACTCTCATGTTGGATAATAATTCTAGAAGCGTTCCTGACATGTCTTGATAAATTTTCTTCATTGGTAACAATGGATTAATCATCCTTTTTCATAAGATCAACTAACAGCTTCTCCATATTTGTTTGAAGAATATAGGAAAAGTATGGATTGAAAAATAAGTTCTTGAACTTGTCCCATTTCATGGACTCAATTTCATCTCATTGCATCATATTCTTGATAAAATTACACCATTGATCAACTTCACCTTCCAAATGATATAATGATAACATGACTTATCCTTATCAGTACTTTGTAGAATAGAAAATATATTTTCATTGCTACTGATCCATTATTAAACCACTAATGGATTAGAAAACCCGCGGAATGAAGATGGATGCTGTCTCTTTAAGGATTCAACGTAATATTGCTCCCTATCTTGCTTGTTTGGATGTTTGGTATGATTTATAGCTTGATAAAGTTGTGTGAACATTGATACACGATTTTTAATTACAAATCCAATAATATTTGGTTTCTCATAGGGGCAATCATGGCATTTCCTGTCGCATTTAGCATTAACTCGATTCCTTCGGGATCCAGCCATTGACTAACACCCATAACAATAGTGTGAGAAACCATAGTAATAATAATAGGAGAACCACATAATCAATAATATAATTTCAATTTAGGAAGCTTTATAGTTTATCATAAGTTATTCATTTTCATTTCTAAAAAATTAGGATTTTATACTATACTTAGACATATCATTAAGGATTTCCCAACCTAAATTCCAAAGGCTAACTAAAGCTTTCCCATGATACCAACTATAGTTACATGTTCATTAAAAACCATGAAATCACCTTAATATTGAAATATATTTATTAAAACATATAAAAAAACATGATAAAACTGTATAGGTATAGTGTATTGGGAAATAGGGAAACATAAACAACTGGTTTATAAAAAAATCTACATTTTCTGTCTCTTATCTCATCACAACTAGATTCCTTTTTGGAATATCATACATAATACCCTTATTATGGAACTGGAAATAAGAAACATATAATGTGTGAGATAAAATGATCATTTAGGGTTAACAAAAGAAATAACAATCATATCAATTATATAAGAACATAACAATTGAAACTTTTATCATGCATAACAACGATAACAATATCATGTCATGAGAGAAATCCTAAAAATACAATATAATCCCAATAGTCATAACATAATACAAGAAACATTATAGCATTCACACATAATCATACAAAATCATTACATATTAGTTAAGGCTCGTTTCCAAGACTATCATAATGGAAAATGTCCATTACAGAACCGATTTAACTCCTCTTTCTAGCCCTATATCACTGAACCAGATTAATTTTTCCTTCCATCCATGTCAATATCAGGAGATATAAATCTTTACCCTATGTCATGGAGGGAGATATAGGTCCAACCAATGTTATAAGGAGACCAATCTTATTTGTTTCACAAAAACATGAATATTTCATCATAGAATAACCCATGTAATATAATGGGATTCTTAAACATCATTCATTCGTAACACAGTCCATATAAGATAAATGGACATCAGAAAAATAATTTCATAATACAATTAATAAAAAAAATTAATAATAGTGATTGAAACATAACCCTATGACATCTTAGATGGAAAATAATTATGATAGAACAGTTGAGCATAATTCCTCAGGTAAATATCCATTCTTTTTAAAAATTGATTTCTCTTCTTAAATTTCCTCGAAATTAAAAAAACCTTTTTGTTGAAAATAGACATGAAACCATGTAGAGTATTCTTCATGGAAATAAGTTGTCAAAAAGAGTGAAAATCTCTTAATGTTGTATAATTTAAGAAACATTCCTCTCATACTTTTTCTAGAAAAGTCAAAAGTACCTCGTATGGTAAATGTAAGAAACATTCCATCAAAACCTTGTTGAAAAAATTCAAAAGGGGTAAAAATTACATTAACCATACATAGAATAATAGTAAATATTTGATGATGATATTACTATAAAAATGGAAATGGATGATAAATATAACCCTTGTAAATAATTGCGTAAAAATAATCTTGAATAAAAATGAGATTTGAAAAGTTATCCCTGACCTTATGTACGACAGGGTATTAGAGTTGGTGTTCTGAAAAGCCAAGAACCTCATAAATATTAATAGGGAAGTTGAGAAGATAAATGGTAAAAGGTTGGCTGAACATGAAGGCTCTAAATGGAGTTAATATGTGAGGGATGAGGTTCCCTTTTATAAGAGAGGAGAGAGTCCCTTTAGGAAACTCTAAAAATATTAATTTATTATAAATTAAATTTCGACTAAAAATGGTCCAAAAATTATTTCATTTGAATATAATATGATTTTTCTCTAAATATCCATCATCCAATAATTTTTAGACATGTTTTGAATATTTTATTATCCTTATCATTTTGGGATTAACCCTTATTTTAACATTTTTAATCTTACCATTATATCATGTAATTCACACATTTTGGGTTATTGTAATAACCATGTAATGTCAAAAAATCTAAAATAAATTATTTATGACATATTTGGAAATATATTAGACATTTGGAATAATATAATATTTTTAGGAATTTAATAAAATTTAACAATCTATATTATATTTTATGTTATGAATTTTGTAAATTTTTGGACACTATTCGTACTTTTCTTTTTTTTTAAAATCCATAACAACCTGATTCCTTCAAAACTATGGAATTAACTCCATGATAATATTTCAATATCATCAAAATGTTTTGTGTATATCATCAGAATAACAATATTCCATTTTTTTAATATTTATAATTTCATTTATTTAAATCTTTTATTAATAAGGTAATCACTGCATCATAATTTTTTCATAAATAATTATATTTATCTAATGTCTAAAAAATATATTTAAAATACCATGATTTAGGAAGTATTTTTTGATTTATAATGACCATTTATATTCTTGGAGATCCGTTATATAACCCTATATTAATATTGATTTAGTAAAAAATGTGTGTTTAGAGTATAATTATCTTTACGTTAAATTTATTTTTATAAAATGTCATTTTCACTTCCTTGTGAATCTTTTGGGTCCCAAAATAGACCAAAGGATTCCCATGGAAAACAATATCTCATATTATAGTATTATGACATAATTTATTGTAGTTTAATATTGTTTAATATTTATTTTTTACACTTATTTACCAAATTTATCCTTTAACAATTATAAATAAAATAAACACTAAAGTTACTATTCAAAATGTCCAAAAATAAAAGGTTCCTATTCACAAAATATCGAACATAAGATTCCAAATATGGAATCCATTTTCTTAAATTCAAAACATAGAAGTTATAGTAATTAATTTAAAATTATTCTTATTGTTGAAATGTTAAAACATGTTTTAAAAGTTAAAACATTATAAAAGATTGAAATATTTTTACCTATGAATTCAATGTAAAATTAATGAAAAAGAAATATATTATATTAAATGTTAAAAATATATTTTTATTATATTTTAAAACCATTCAATATTAAAATTTATCCATATAAATTATCTCGATGAAAAAAAATTGTTTTTAAATAAAATTTAGAGTATTTTTACTGTTCATCAAAACATAACAGTTTTCATAAATTTATCAAAAATTTATATTGAGTTAATTTTTATATCCCTCTTCAAAAAAAAGTTTATTCTTTCATATTGAAATTATTAATTTGTCAAAAACTTAATTTAAAATGGCATCCCCATTCAAAGGTGTAAAATTTACCTTCTACAAAATAGAGTTTTATTCATACCATATGATGAATATATAATTTGGATGAATACAAAAAATATTTTGTTAATTATATAAATCATATATATCATAAATTTAATTACCAAATGTAATTAAATCAAAAATAAATGTATCCAATCGATTTAATTTTTTCATAAATAAAAAATATCCAATTATTTCCTATTGCATTTTCATTAGTTATTTATAATTATTCCCTCTAACATAACAAAAAGGATATAAAAACAATTTTATTTTAAGGGCATCTTGTGGTATTTTTTTACTCACAATTATGTGTATAGAAGGCTAATGAATAATAACAATTATTTAATGATGATATTTCATTAAAACATCTGGGTGTTACAACAAATGTATGTGGGACCATTTTAAGTGTAGGATTAGAGTGGAATTATTTTGTATTGGTTAGGCTTACTATACAAGTAAAATTTCATTAATAATGTTTTTTATGCTTCTAAATTTAAGCAGTATCACTCTGATCCATGACATGGGATCATTTTAGATCATTTTCCCCGGATCATGATTCCATGTTAATACATGAACCAAATTGGGTTTAAGAGAGATTGAAAAATACCCTCAATGAGAGGTCAATCTTTTTTGGTAATGTTTTATAAAAACATGTAAGGATTAATTTGAAACATGGAAATACGACTAGTTTTTTGGAAGATATTTCTTTATTTATTTTTTTGGAAATAATGATATCTATAAATGAAATGATGGAAATCTCAATATTTTATAGAATGTAGCGACCCTAGATTGAGGTTTACCATCTTTATATAATTTCCATATACTTGGGGTTTTGGGTATATCGTTTTAAAGGGGTTTTTATTGTAAAAAAATGAATAAACAAGAATATAGATACAAGATATTTGTAAAATAAATATTTACTCATTTAAAATAAAATATAATGTAAATATATCTTGACCTAGGCAATAAAATTATTTCTTTGAGTATCTTGATTATGCATTTCCAACATGAAAACACTTTATATTTTAAATGTGTTTTCCATAAAAAAATTTGTAATGCTCTATGTATATTGGTGAAAGTGGCCATTTTATATACTTGTGACATTAATTCTAATTTTACATCCTAAATTTATTGGGTCAATCAGTTTCAATTTGATTTCTCATCTGTGAATAATTATTCATTTTCCATGACATTCATTTTGAATAAATAAGATTACCTTGGTTATTTTAAGTGATCTATGACATCGGGACATCAATTCTAAGGAATCCCTATGAATTAAATTGGGAATATCAATACTTATGGTCTCGTTATTAATTCATATATTAAACCTCATTTATTTTTCTAATATGGAACCACATATATTTTCTTTTATAGAAATATATTAGAGTGTGTAATATTATTAAAGATATCACAAGGGTATTAGGTTGTGTATATAAAGGATGATATTAGATTAGTTTCATTTTCAATGATTAATTTACTAACCTAGTTGTTTTCTTGGTAGTTGGGTTCTTCCTTACACTACCATTTTGAAACTAATTAGGATCATCCATCCAAATTTCTGTTGATTATTTTTTGAAAAACAATCATTGGATATATTTTTAAAATATCATTTTTGATGTGATTTCATATGTTTGGGTTTTCAAATATGGTATTTTTTAAAATAATTTGTTTATCTGAATTTTTCATAAATTTATTATTGTGTCATCATGTTCATATAGGATGGTTGATGGGAAAAAGTTCCACCATTTTTGTAATTTTATGGATATATTAGGATAATATGTTCCACCATCAAATGGGTTCAAAAAGTGATGAAAATGTGAAAGTATGGATCAATTATAATAAGTATAGTGAGGTACATGGTTGTATGGATTGAGTGTGTCTTGGTAGGTATGAAATTGGAATAATTATTCCGTTTAAATAAAAAAGAAAAAGAAATTAATTCTTTTTTAATGAATTCCATGGAACATTTTGGTTGTATGTATAATCTATTTATATATCAATACGATTTTTCAATAAATTTTCTAATTTTATCTTTTTGAAGAAACATGAGATGATATATATTTGTGGAATACCAACTATAGTTTACTCACCCTACTCATGGGTGATTTGGTCCGTTTGCAGATGTCATCCACCATGATTTGAGCTAACAGAATGTTTCATACAACTTATTGGAGATCCCTGATGTCGTAATCAATGTTATTACAGCTATAGATATAGATTTAATGTATCCTCATATAATGTGGAACTAATTTGTTTCCTGATTCTTATGTATTGGATTCTTATCCTTCAAAATTTATTTTTTCAAATTTCACTCAAATATTTATTTTTTCTTGTAATTTCACAATGTTATGGGATTAATTTCTCATGCATCATAAAATGGGATTTCATATTTGCCTCTTGTCACATAAAGGTGTATATTCTTCGTGGAAAATCATCCACAAATGGTTTACCAATCCATTGGTATTTTTTTCTACACTGGGGTATGTTGGATACCTCACATATGTTCAGTATAACCTATTCTTCAACTCAATCCAATGAGTTTGATTTGGATTTTTGAAATGTTATTAGTCACTTCAATGATTGTGTTGGATGGTAGTAATGAGATAAGATTTTAAGAACATGAAATGTATATCACTAAAACTGATATCTAACCTTTTTATGATGAATGAAAATATATAATATTTTTTTGTTATACAAGTGTTATAGGAAACATATATGCAATTTTACATCACATTATTTGTGGGATTATTCCTTGATTATATCATATCATGCATCAGTAATGTATAATCCCACTATGACTGAATTGATTATTTTTTATGGATTTTTTAAAAAATATTTTAGATGTTAATATTATTGATTTTGGAAAATGAAAATCCCATTGATGATTTTTAATATTTTTTTTAAAATTTAAATTAATTTATTTCTTATAGAGTGATGACTAAATCAATTTTGTTTAGATAGTCGAAATGGGGCATGGTCGTGGAAATAGAAATTCACTTTAAGATGCTATAAAAAATCAGGTTTCAGCTGAGCCATAGGTGAATCAACATCTTTCATTGAATATTGTGTAATTGCTTCATGTTTTTTAAAGTGGTAATCGAATTGATTAACCATGGAGAGTGGATCATTCATTGTAGTTTTAAAAAAACAATCTTTCTTTTTCAATGGGATTTGGAGTTATAAAATTAAGGTGATGTATCTACTAAATGAAATAAATTATTGATTTCCTTGTTACAATGAAAAAACTAAAAGTTAGTCTAGAGAAATATATATTAGAAGATATTGTGTGACAATGGTGGGATTTAGATATCTGAGATAAAGAAAAAAGGTGTAATATGTGGAGGGATTTTAAGATACTATTTAATAAATAATGATACCCCCACTCTTCCTATATAACAATAACAACCTCGATTTTTAACATGAATCATGAAAAACAATCGGTGATAAACATGAATCTATGTTCATGAACCAGCTTCATTATTCACCATAAGTAACTAAAAGTACATCCTTGATGGCACATATCATTCAAACATGATTTTTATTGGACAAATGATCCATGATAATGGATATATATATTATTTAGTGTATAGATATGGTTTAAATTTATGTTTTTTTAAATAGATTTTGTTGAAAATCCCACTGGAGGTAGTATATGATTTACCATTGGATAGGAGGGAACTATATTTCTTTCCTCAAGATAAAGAGAGGAATATTTTCCTAGGGAGGTGGTTCACCTCATACTCATACCAATTAATTGGTTAACTTCTCATGAATATCTATATGAAAATAATGATTCTTCTAATGTAGATTTCTTATGTATAAGAAAACTAAATGCTATACTCCATAGAACAATTTCTAGTACTATGAAAAGAAAGTCGATATCAAAATATTTTTTCTCAATCATCAAAAAGAAAAGGTGGAATATGCTCATATTATCCTCAGACTCTTATAATTAGAAAAACTTTTATCGTCAAACTATTTTTCATCCACAAACAACGGAGAAATAAAGAATATCTATAAACAGTTCTGTTGTCTTGTTAAAACCAAAGTTGGGAAACAAGTGCTATACAAAAAACACTCCTATATATTTATTGAGTAGAGCAGGATATCATGATTGAACCAACTGGTCCCTTTATGGTTCATGGTTATTTATTTCTTAGCTAGACTCTAATGAATGTATTCTTTGATAGAAATGTATCAAATAATTTTTTTATGTGGTTAAAAACTGTGTATCAAACATGAAAATGATTGTTAATATCATTAGTTTCAAGACACCCTTTGACAGTGAGAGTGTCGATGATTTGAATTCCAATTTTTCCTTTACAATTTATATAATGCGGTTTCTCTAAGAGTTTTTGATCTTATAGGTGGATTTTTTTATAAAATCCTTGGATTGGCTATGTGGGGGGGATTTACAACCCATATATATAGCTACACTCAAAAATTTATCTTCACATCCCCATATGGATTTTTTCAGGTATTTAATGTGGATTTGGATATAATTACATCTAGACAATGATCTTTAGTGATAGTGGATGGATCTATCTCTTTAAAATTAGTGGAAATGACCTTGGTATATATTGATGAAAAGGGAAATGGGACTATTCAAACTATACAGAATCAATACCCAGATGACATTTCAAATGATTTTATTCGATTACCAGCCAAATAAAAAATATAAATATTTATCAATATAATATCATGAAAAATCCATATTTCACTACCGTCATAAATAACGGATCTGGAAATGTTTTTAGAGTTAAAGACCGAACTATAAGAGTTGAAAAGTAAGGGTTTGATCAAAAATAAAAATATCACCTTGGGCTATAGCCATTTTGGTTGTAAGGATGGATAATAGTTATCATAATATTTATTTTCAATTTTATATATAGAATCATGATATGATCAAAAAAAATTATTCTACTCGTTAAACTTTTTACATATTGGATCAATTAAAGAGATTAATTTTATTCTCTTGGATTGATATATGCATAGGATATCATCAAAATGGATTCAAAAAATTGATAATATGATGATGTAATTTCGTAATAATTATGGCCTTTATGAATATTTCAACATGCCTTTTTTGATGAATTAAAATTTAGAAATCATGGCCCTAATTAACTATATCTTTTACAAGTACCTAGAATATTTTATTGTATTTATTTATTATAAAATTTTTTATTCACAATGCAGGAATGAACTTGATGTGCCCTTAAGAATATTTTTGACTACATTGTGGAATAATAGTTTGTATGATTATTTTTATAAATATATACTATGTATATAAGAAGAATTTTTCATCATATATTTCATTTTGGAAGTAAGAATATCAGTTGACCCCAGGAATATAGAAGCAATTTTCTCTTGAAATATACTAAAAAATGTTTTTGAGAATCATAGTTTTCTACAATCAACAAGATTTTATCATCAATTTTTTCATTATTTCTACTGAATTTATTTTCCCATAACATCTATAAATAGAAAGGTTATTACATTTTAATATAATGATAGGTTTCAAAAAAATTATATATTAAAGGTTATTTCACACAAGAACCTATCTTAATCATTACCTAACAAGAAAATAACATAGTGGTCTTTTTTATGCATCGGAATCAGGTCTTGATTTGGTTCTCATATAGAGGTCATTTTATGTTCTATGGTTCAAGGTAGTTTAGAGTTAATGATGAAGAATATATAACATCTGACCAAGAATTTTAATCAGTTGTCCTTGCCATAGATTTGATGGAATTATCTCTTCGGGGAAAACATATAGCTTTTGGTGACCATAATACTTTGATATATATATATATTTTCATAGAGACACATGGAAATGAGGAAGCTGAGATGGATGGATCAATGATATATGTTTGACATTGAATTATTATATACAAAAAATGGTAATTATGTGGTAGATGTGCTGAGTCAAAAGTCATATATTGATGTGGTACGAGAAGCTCGTGACTAGTGGAAAATGATGGATGTGATTGCAGACATTAATCCAGATTTCACATCCCAGGATAAGTATACAATCATTTTCCCTATTATACTTGTCTCCAGATTTCTATAATTTTTTAACTAGGCTCATATAGAATAACTTGATTTTATCACCATTAGGTCAAACATAAATGGTGTGGAGACAACTGATGACTAGATGAAGGATTAAAATTCCTTATTAATTTTTTAGGATAAGATTCTAGTTGCAAGGCCATTATAGGAAAAAAAAATTTAGAATATCATAATTTGAAATTTTTTATTTGTCCATGTATTCATAAGATATATAAGGAAATGAAAACACATTTCTCGTGTTCTGGTATAAGCCATAGGATCACTGATTTATTAATGAAATTCCTAACTTCTTAGCATGTAAATGACGAACATAAACAACTAGTAGATATGATAGAGTCTATTCGTATACCTGCCGGAAAGTGTGAATTGATTTCAGTTGAATTTTTTATAGGTATACTCAAGACATTGTGGTATAAGAATCCCATTTTTTATCATGGATTAACTAAACATATTATTATTCATTCTCCTAATTATATAATATTACACATTAGAGGTGTTGGAAAATTTTACATTTTAGAAGTGGTCAAATTATATGGACATCTAGTTACGATTGCACCTAAAATAAAAGAACATAGGTTCACTTCTCAATTATGGTGATCTTCATAAAGTCTCTCTCCAGGTAATTAACCATGAAAATATCACATTATCCACAAAATCACCGGCATTCGTAATTACCATGTAATGTACTGGAATTTTGATATAAATATTTTTATAATTTTATGGAATTATTTTGAGACCACAATCTTTAAGGGAACATGATTCCAAGGCCCGAGGATCATTGATTTTAATTTTGAACCATTTTTATGTTCACTTAATAAAAATATTAAGTGAAATTTTTTATCTTTTTAAATAGTTATCAGATCAAAAATTTGACTTCACTATTGAACATGGAATTTTGGAATTCACCTAGAAAGGACATAACATTTACCAATAATGTACGGACAGAAAAGTTATTTTATGGGCTTTTAGGAATATAATAAATAACATCATATTTTATTTTATTTTTCTTTTGCACTATTGAGTGGCGGATAGTTGTGCTACGATGCGACAATGAGGCGATGATGACGCACATTAAAATAGGATCCATAATGGATCGTTAATATGAAACATGTCTATTACGACCCGCATTCACCATGATGAGGGAAGAGACAACAAATTTACAGATCCTTCCTTCTTCAGGTTGAAGGAGAGATAATGACCCCAGAGACCAGCCTTCAATAGGCCCCAGAGTGGTCAGTACCCCCAAGGGTATAAAATCACACACAAGATTGAAGGCATTACCCGTGGTGCTAGTGGCCACTCCGGAGCCTATTGAAGGCGGGTCTTGGGGGTCATTATCTCTCCTTCAACTTGAAGGAGGAATGGTATGGCAATCTACTGTCCCTTTCCTCGTCATGGTGAAGGAGGGTCGTGACAGAATGGTATTAGAGGAAGGTTGAGAGATAGGATGGAGTCCAGAGTTAGGCACATTAAGGATTGCATGGGATAGTAGGGAAACAATGTTGGGTGATCTTGGTGCTTGAAAGAGGTCAGGGAAGACCGGAAATAACACAGGATTTGAGGTCCCCCATGATCTGATGCAAGGACTATGGGCCTACCAAACGACCATGTAAGGATACACTGATAGTATGGTAGAGAACCTACGAAAGGAACATGCATCATAATGACTTTAGTTATTATGTTTTACAAGTATTTTGGGGATTTAAAATAAATAATATGTCTATGAAAATTTAAGAACAATATTATACACTACTTGGGCTTAGGCATTCTTTTTTTACATTGTAGCTATGGAACCTGGGAGACGACCACGAGTAGTGCGGAAGATCGAGGCCCAGGAGGTTAACTTGGCAGATCGAAAGAGGGATGACCAGGGGGAGGAGGATGATTAGTTGTCGAGGACGCTTCGTGCCTTTCAGTGGAAGACCGTCAGGATGTAAGGGGGTATCATCTCATACCTGGTGACAGAGAGTGGGATATAGGAGCTGGTGAGAGCTTTCAGCTTGATCTGGGTTCCGATAGAGTACTGGGATCCTCTAGAAGTAATCCAGATGCGTGGAGTAGCGCATCAGTGGTTGATTCTTTATCTTGGGGAAAAAAGGGAGGACTAGGTGACGTGGACTGACTTCGAGAAGGTGTTCTGGGAGGATTTCCTATATTCCACAATGATGTGTGAGAAGAGGCAGGAACTACTCTCCCTCCAACATGGGAGTATGTCAGTGATAGTGTTGGGGATCAAGTTCAAAGATCTCCTCCGGTTTGCTCCAGACCTCTTCATAGATGAGGAGTCTCGGGAGAGATGTCTAGAGGAGGCACTTAGACCTTCTCTTTAGTATGCCGTTACTCCCTCCACCATACATATGTACTTGGAGGTCCATAATAAGGATGTAGTGGTGGAGAGGATGCACACCCTGGGAGGCGTATCACGAGAGGGAATCCATTTTAGCTCGTCGAAGGGGAAGGCCGTCAGCACTAGGCCTCCTGCGTCAGGGCCCTCTAGGTTTCAACCAGAAGGAAGCATGCCTCAGCAGTTCCAGTTTCGATCTCCCATCCCTCGCCCTTCCCTTTTGGTCCTAGGGATGATATGCTTCATCTTTGGAATCCATGGGCACCTTCTAAATTAGTTCATGGAAGGAGTACAATACAGAAAGGGTGGTCAGGTTCAGCGCCCACCTCAGCAGTAGTAGTTTCCAGCTATTCCCTTTCAGCAGCAGCAGTAGGGGAAGAGAGCTCCCGTTCTTCAGAGGGGTGGAGTTGTTGGAGGAGGTAGGCCTTAGGTTGCTCCTCAGGGACCTCGTCCAGGGTATGTTCGGGGCGGTGGGTTACAGCGAAGAGTTATGGGAGATGGGAGTGGAAATTTGCATGCCGCAGAGGCAGTGGTTCCAGCAGGGCCAGATGTCGTCCGAGGTACAATCATCTTGTTTAGTACTGTTTTTCATGCCTTGTTTGATACAGGAGATTCACACTCCTTTTTTGCACCTATTCTGGCCCGTGCTCTGGTTTTAGATGCGGAGAGACTTCCAGTTCCCCTATTGCTGAGCACGCCAATCGGAGGTCAGACCGACTTGTCTTACGTTTGTTTGAGGGTGTAGACTAATGATAGGGCACCATCAGTATATCATGGATCTTCTACTATTGTAGATACATCCATACGATGTCATCCTAGGAATTTATTGGATGTTCTCTGTATGTGCCTTCATTGACTGCATCTGCGGAAGGGTCATGTTTTTAGATTTCGGTGGCAGAAGTGTAACTTTAATCGGTGAGCGGGGTTTCCAGAAAAGAAGCAGGTGAGAGAATCAACTCCATTCCTAGTTATCTAAACTATCAGTGTAGTCGGTGGATGCCGAAATGGTGGATGTCCTAGGGATCATCAGTGAGTTTATAGACGTCCTCCCTAAGGAGGTTGTGACTCTACCCCTGCGACGTGATGATGATTTCAGGATAGACTTGCAACCTTGTTCCTGTCCTATTACGATGGATCCCTATCGGATGTCACCTTACGATTTGTGAGAGTTGTGGATTCAGATTGATGATCTGATGAAGAAGGGTTTTTTTCGACCAAGTGTGTCTCCATGGGGTGCTCAAGTATTATTCGCAGTGAAGGAAGATGGTGTTCTCTGTCAGTGCATAGACTACCGGAGACTGAATCTGGTAATTTTCAAGAATGGTTACCCTCTCCTGAGGATAGACGAACTTTTCAACCAGTTAATAGTGGTAGGGTGGTTCTCCAAGATTTTCATGTGGTCGGGATATCACCATATAAGGGTGAAGGAGGGTGACATCATGAAAACCTCCTTTAAATGCAGATATGGTCACTTTGAGTTTGTGGTCATGTCATTTGGCGTTTCTAATGCTCTAGCTGTGTTCCTGGGGCTCATGAACTCTGTCTTCCAGGAAAACTTGGATCGTTTCGTGGTCGGGTTTTTTGAAGACATCTTGATCTACTCAAGATTAGAGGAGGATCACACTAAGCACCTGAGGAAGGTTTTAGAGGTCCTCTGATTGCACCAAATCTATGGGAAGATGTCCAAGTGCATGTTTTGGATGCGAGAAGTGCCATTCCATGGTCACATGGTGTCCGAGCTAGGAATAGAAGTGGACCCATCAAAGGTCAAGGCTGTTGTTTCTTGGGCATCACCCAAGAACGTGCCAGAGGTTCATAGTTTCCTTGGACTGGCAGGTTACTACCGGAGGTTCATACCCAACTTCTCCCAAGCTGCAACTCCTTTGAAATCTTTGACCAAGAAGGGTCAGTCTTTCATGCAGAATGGGTAATGTGAGGCATCATTCATCTATTTGAAGGAGAAGATGGTAAGTGCCCCAGTGCTGAGGTTTCCAGAAGAAGGGGCGGCAAGTGAGGTGTTATGTGATGCTTCAGGAAAAGGCATTGGGTGTGTGTTTATGGAACAAAAAGGGGTGATCTCTTATGGGTCTATGCTGTCACGTCCCCATGAGTATAATTATGACACCCACAGTCTTGAGATTGTGGCTGTCATGTTCACACTAATGTTTTGGTGGCATTACCTCATTGGGGAGTGCTTCGTGGTCATCACAGATCACAAAATCATAAAGTATATCTTCTTCAAGAGGGACCAAAACTCATGACAACAAAGGTGGATGGAGTTCCTTCAGGACTAAAACTTCGATAGTTCCTACACATTAGGAAGAGGGAATGTGGTGGACGATTCATTGAGCAGGAAGTCATAAAAGGATGTTGTTTGAGAATCAATTGAGGATTGGAATGAGATAGAGGAGTTGGAGGCCCTGTACCTGGATGCGAGGTTGGATGGTGATAGAGGATTCCTGTATCAGATGACAGTGTAGTCTTCTCTACTGCGGAAGGTAGAGGAGTCCCAGTGGGGAGACCTAGAGAGTGAAGTGATTCATGACCGGGTAAACCAAGGCGATTCTCCGGAAGGGTGGACAGAGGATGGTCAGAATTAGAATTCTTTTATGGGGGAAGATGTTTGTCCCATAGGCGATACATGAGAGGGTTCTTGGTGAGTTCCACAACTCACCCCTAGCAGTGCACTTGGAAGTTTCCAAAATGTTCCGGGGGATGAGGGGTCAGTTCTGGTGGCCCGGGGTAAAGTGGGCGGTGGCGAAGTTCGTGGCCGGATGCCTAGTGTGTCAGTAGGTGAAGGTTGAACACGATGTTCCATGTGGCTTGTTGCAGCATTTAGACGTCCCCGAGTGGAAGTGGGATGGCATCACGATTGATTTCTTCACAGGGCTACCCATGGTTCAAGGAGGCTATGATTATATCTAGGTAGTATTGGACCAGTTGATAAAATTGGCTCACTTTATGGTGATCTAGTAGTCGGGGTGCAGTGGATGCCTTAGCATGGAGGTACGTGGATGAGGTGGTGCAGTTGCATGGAGTTATGAGGTCCATAGTCTCGGATAGGGATGCACGATTTAATTCACAAATCTGGAGAGGAATGAAGCATGATTATGGAACCCAGCTACGTCTTAGCACTACTTTCCATCCCCAGATAGATGGACAGTGTGCACTATCCAGACGTTGGAGGATATGCTACGAGCATGTATTCTGTAATTTGAGGGATCATGGGTGCGACAAATTCCTTTTTTAGAGTTTTCCTACAATAACAGTTATCACTCTACCATTGTCATGGCTCCGTTCAATTCTTTGTACAGAAGAACATGTCGCTCAATTGTGTGGTGGATCGAGGTTGGGGCTGCATCTGTTTATGGCCCGGAGATGATGCAGAGCAAGATAGAGAAGGTTCAGATTATACAGGAGAGGATGAAGGCATATCAGGACTGGCAGAAGACATATTCTGATAATAGGAGGAGGCCTTTGGAGTTCTGGGTCAGGGACTACATATTCTTGATGGTCTGCCCTCAGCGTGGACAACAGAGGTTCGGCAGGGGGAGTAAGCTTTCTCCAAGGTTCATCGGACGATTCGATGTGTTACGGAAGGTCGGAGAAGTGGATTTTCAGGTAGCACTACCACTGCCGCTACTAATAATACATGATGTATTCCATATGTAACAACTCTGACGGTATCTACATGATGATTCACTCATCCTTGACTGGGGAATGCGGGACATCCAGGACGACGTGACGTTTGAAGAAATGCCTATGAGAGTGAAGGATTGTAAGGAGAAGGTGATCTATGGAAGGACCATTCATTTGGTTTGTGTGTTTTGGATGCATGTAGGGATCGAGGGATGTACCTGGGAATAGGAGACACATATGCACCCATAGTAACCAGTGCTATTTTGAGTTTTGTCCTATTTTGTTTGTACTTGTTGTGATGGAACACTTTACTTTGTTAACAATGGAACCTTCTGTTTTCCTTGTTCTATGGATGTGTGTGAAGAGTCCTCACTATGGGGAGGGGAGGACCCGATCCCTAATCAAGACGCATTACGGTGGATGTGATTAAACCCATATAGGTGAGTCAGGGCCACCCAAAGCGGATAGTATCTTGACATGGAAGAAGAAACTCCCTAACCCAAATGGTTGGAAAGTTTGACCTTCGAATGTTCCCCGGTTACTTGAGGGAGAGGTGTTCTTAGATGTGAATAAGGTTCACTCTTGAGATGTATCTTTTGAGGTGGTTGTTCAGAAACCCTCTTTTCTTCAGGTCTGGTTTTGATTCTCAAGGATGAGAATTGTATGAGAGGTATCTGATGTAATGGACCAGACCCACTTGGTCTATTAATTTTCCAAAACATGGCTCCACTAAAATGGTAGACCTGGTCAAGGGGGCACCGGTGATGGTGGTACCAGTTCTGTGGCACCTTGACGGTTTCACACCAGTCACGGTGGCACCGTGTCCTCACTGTTTCTTCGTTCGTTTTCTAGTTTCTGACTTTTTCCACTCCCGCAACATATCTTTTGATGTATAAATGATTTAATGAACTTTTAAAAGCCATTTAAAGCACATAAATAATATATAAAATCCCCAAAAGTAGAGAAAACCTTAAAACTTAAAATAACATGTGTTTTTCCTCTATGTCACACCCTTTCCCCATACCTTCCAGTTCCTCCCCCTTTGTGCATTTTCAACCGTTTAAAAGAAATAGTTTAATGCACGAAATTTATGCCAACACCCCGAGGGGAATAATTAAATGAGAATTAATACCATCATCTGTAACCTCCCATCAAAAAAGGAAACCACGATCCTATATTAAATCGGTTCAAATTTCTTTATCCCGTAACAACGGGATCTCATATTTATATCACGCTAGAGTTTCTTCATTCCCCTTTATTGGATGGATTTCTTTCTTCTCCCCAGTGTGCTTGTAGTCCCTCCTTCTTGAGGATTTTATTTCTCCTGTGCTAGAGTTTTATGCTCATCCTTAGAGTCCCTCGAGTTCCTCCCCTTCAATTCGCGCATTCCATGTTCATGGCACGTGGAGAAGAACCTCGATCCTTGATCTTCCAAGTAGATTTTTTTTCCTTCATCTCTCTTATTGTGTATCATATGGGGTGGGTACACTATTGTTTCTGTGGGATGGATGACACTAAAAATTTATGAAGAAATAAAAATGGACTTTTAAATAATGAAGGTGGGGTGTGATCGATGTTCTACTGCTTTTCCATACCCTTGATTATTTATGTTCTGAATTGTGCGGGCCTATGCCCAATGAAAATCATGGTTGATGGTGGTCTTTTTTTGTGAATTAATGAACTTCTATCCTCTATTATGATTTAATATCACTAACATGTGAATTTGGTTAATCGCGTAAACTCAGCCTATTAAAATGAATGTATAGTGACCTACAACCATTGGGTGATCACCCCAGTTTACCAAACATAAAGAAGAAAACATATTGAATGATGTACTTGAGTCTAGAAAATTACTTGTTCTATCTCGGTGGCATGTCTGTTTGTTCAGTTCGATTCTTATGGGGTGGTGTGGATGTGGATGGGAACCACTTTGTTGTACGGTTGTTTGTTAGGAATCTGAAGCTCTTTGGGGATGTATCTTGAAGCTTGGTTTGATTCCAGTACTTTCAGGTATCTCACTGATCCCTTTTTTGTTGTGACTCCACAAGAGAATTGGGTGTGAATGATTAAATTTTTGTTTGGGTGTATCTCTCTTTCTATGGCTTGTTGTTATGCCTCTTATTTGCCCAGTAGTGCATAATTCACCTAAATGGGATCACATGAACATGAAAACAAGAATTATTTAAATTGGGAATTGGTTTTGGGAATGAGTTTTGACTTGGACATGAGTGTTGTGCCTTCTTTTATGAATGAATAGTAAAAATTTAGTTGTTCTTATGTTGTCTTTGGAATCCCTAGGTTGGGATTAGTGCTTGTTACCTATACATATATCTGTAGTTTTGATGCTTCTTATTCTCACCCCACCCATGTTTGGCACTGGGTGTCGAACCCCCCCATTTCATAGGGGAGGGTGTTTTTCCCAACACTCCTATGATTGGCTAGTTATTAGCTCATTTTCTTCTTCCTTTCCCGATTATCCCAAGACTCTTCGGGTAGGCTCTGATGGCTTTAGGTCCATTACAGCCCAAGCTTCTCGGGAAGGGTAGTTGTGGTGGTTGGCCCAGGTGTGTTCGGACTGGTTGTTTCCCAAGAATCTTTGGGATGAGGCCTAGGTGTTGTTGGGCGTGGTAGTAGTAGTTCTGGCGTTGGTGTTTGCGGGCGTGGTTATGTGTGGTTGTTGTGGCCCAAGTGTTTGCTGGTGGGATGTGTGGTTGCGGCCTAGGTGTGTGCAGGTGGGTTGTGGGTGTGGGACTATGGTGAGAATGGAGGGATTGGTTCGATGCATAGGATTTATTGAAAACCAGTGGGAAAGTGGCACGAGGTACCCAAACGTCGATGTTATATTACTATATATTACCTGACATGTGCTATTTGTGGAGTGTGCCTTAGTGAGTCTTGGGTGGTTAGTTTTCCCTTACTAGGTTCATTGGTGATTTCTTTCTCACGGGGCATTATAATGCATCACTGCTTATTCACGAGAGTCTTTGGTTTTCCCTACTGAGTATACATGTATGCTCATAATGTGTATATACACTGCTTTCAAGATTCAAAGAGGACTTCATTGATTATGTAGGGTCGTACTAGTTCAGACGCTGGGACAATTTCTATTTCTATTTTTCATTCTTTTGGTACTTCCTTTGGGGGGTTTTCTTTTACTTTTATATCATTTACTTTTGAAGCATGAATATGGGAAAGGTTTGTTTTGGATTTACTTATACTTCCATTATTGGTGTTATTCGATTATCTATCTTATCTCCTGATCCTAATAAATAAAAAGGGTAATGCCTTCCATCTTGTGTGTTATTCTATAGCCTTGGTGATTGTCGCCACATCGGGGCCTATTAAAGGCGAGTGTTGTGGGTCATTATCTCTCCTTCGACTTGACGAATGAAGGGTAGGGCAATCTGCTTTCCCTTACCTCATCTTGGTGAAGGTGGTTCGTGATAATGTCGACATTTTAAAATAATCTTAACGATGTGACGTCACAGTGTAACAAAAATATATTGGCGGGTTTTCATTTAAAAATAGATCGCATTAAGAGAAATGAGAATTAATTGGCCAGAAAATTCTCTAACAAACCACATGAAAGTTTTTTCTCCAATGAAGATTGATGAATGATAGAGGAACGTTAATGAATTCTTCAACCCTTTTTGAATGGAACCATGAGGTGATGAAGGTCTTAGACTTCTTGAACCTTGGCATGCTGGCTGCTTCAACATAGAATTACTTTGAGGTAGGTTTTTTCTATTTATTTTTTACCCATTCTTAATCTCAAATTAATAACATGGATCGACACTCAAACGTGTTGATCCGAAGATCATATGTTCTTGTATTATGATAAAGATTCATTGATTTATTTTTGAGAATGATTTATTGTTGAAAGAACATCATTCCCAATCCTCCGTTGTTTTAAACTTCAAATGCGGATTGTGCTATCCGACATGAACATGGCCTAAAACCCCTCCACGTGGTTCATTTTTTGTGGAATAATTTTTGAAATTACATCAAATAATGTAAAAGTCCTTCATAGGGGGGATGACACCACATGGAGGTCGTTCCCACAATAGGCATGAAGAACTTACCATCAGAACATACTCAATGGTATGCGGAGTATTATTCCATGGGCACCAGCACAGGCGGTGGTCGCCTCTACTGGCGGCCATGAGTGGGTGGTGGCACACCACAAAAGTGCGCAGGGTGGACCACCATGGTCGGCCCATTCCATGGTGGAATAGCAGTACCACAAGTTTTCTCGGTAGCTGTTGAGGCGGACGACGCCGGGTGGCCACATCGACGGAGTAGCCTGCAACCACATACTACATTCTTCAAAGGCACACCATCTTCGTCCATGTGTGAAGGTCATGTCTGCCACGTACCAACAACTCTAGATGCTTCGGGCATCTGAGTTGGAGGGAACAAACCCACATCGACCCTGGGGGTAGTGGGAAGTCGGACACGGCTTCCAATCGCATCCTTGCCTAGAGGACCGGGTATTCTAGTGAGGCAAACACAGCCTAGTGGGATAGGATCACGGACCAATGGGCCAGGCCAAGGCCAAGCTGGGTCCGATTCAGTGGACCCCATGATTGGTTGGACCGGACCCTGACCAAATGATCCCCTTTTTGGATTAACATCGATATCTTGAAAATCGATCATCCCATTTAAGAGCAGATTGCTGTGTTGGAACCCCCATGGGGAAGAAATTGTTTTGGAATACCCTATAGAGGATTTCATGGATAATGAAATTCAAATAATATCTAGGGGAGCAGTTCTCTGGAGATTAACCAAACTATATAAAGAAACCCTGTAGTTGGACATGCCCTAAATACTAATGATGAGAAACCCCATGAGGATTAGATAAAATGGCCTAGTGGAAAGATAATTCTATGTGACCCGATAGGCAGATGGTGGGGAAAAACTTTTTTGTGACCTAGCAGACCCACAATACATGACCTGAAGAGTCCCTTATTATGTACATATATTAGTGGGAAGCAAATTCTGTGTCCCCGGGCATGCCCCTTGTGGAGAACGTCTTCTGTGTGACCTAGTAGGCCCACAGTACTCATCAGGGATGAGTAACACAACCGTCCTATGGTTAGTGGGATGTGGATTTTGTGTGACCTAACAGGCCCACTCTACTAATTGTGTTGTAGTTATCCCAAAACTAATGTATTCAATGATGTGGCTAATGGTTCTACTTTATCATAATAGAATATACCTGGTGTGAGATGTCTTACATCATGATCATGCTTAATGTTTTGTTGTGTATTTTTTATAGCCTTTCAATTGGGGGTCCCTAATGAGTATTTTGTTACTCACCCTTGCATGGGATTCGCCCACTCATGTTGTGTTTGGTGCAGACGACCCACACCTTGACGAAGGCCATGGTGGCCCCAGACCCGGTGGTGCCCAGTGAGATCATGCATATGGGAAGTACTTCTATGGATTCTAGCGGCTACTATGTACGTACCCATTAGGTGTGGTTTTTAGTGGATGGCTATCCAGATTTCATTTTTCACTTTCCTATTTTCCCTATAGAATTTTATTGGGTTTGTATTCTGGACCATTTGAATTTTATTTATACCTATACTAGGAGGATGTTTAGTGGCGTGATTATTTAATTTTCCCTATTTGGGATGTGGTTGTGTGTGCATGTGTACTTGTACCCAGGAAAATGCATCCCTATGGTAGGTTCATTACTTCGTCACTAGTCGCTAACACTGAGCATTCGGGAGGTGGGCTTGGGGTATGTCACAATACGGGCCTCGAGGGACAGGTTGTGACCAAGTTGTGTCAGAGTGAAGTTGGTTATACCTGAAAGACCGAGAGTCTAATATTTTTTTTGTTTTGTGGAAGTAGTGTTGAATGTTTCCAGTTTGAATTTTAGATTTGGGGATTCCAGTGTTAGTGCGGCGGTCGACATATCCATACACCATGACCTGGAATTCTTATTTTCAGCTATATATATGAAAAAAATGGTTTTCATACGTTTCTCCATATGATCTTCTTATATAAGAGTAATATCACTAGGTATAATATTCTGACTGTTGTATATCATGATCTATTTCATGATTCATCCATGAATATAGCCAATTAGGCTTATAATAAGTGACCATGAGGATAGCCCACCTAGCGATGATGCATCACTTCAAGGACTAGTGCTACAGATGGATCCACTAGGTGGTGCATTGGTGTTTCCACCACCCGTTTATCATCAGTTACTACCATCATTACCAGTACAGGATGTGCAGACAATCTTTTTCTCGAACGAGTTCTAAAGAACAGGACCTCCCAGGTTTAGGGGATAGACAGATCCTCGGGTCATTGAGGATTGGATGGAGGTAGTGAAGTGGGTCATCTACATATTGAGGAAATTACATGAACAGATGGTGATCTTGGCTGTGAGCCTTCTGTCGGTATCGTTATGGAGATGGTGGAGTCTGACAGTTAAGACTCATGATGAGGTGACACTCTCTAGGTCTGACTTCAAATGGCTTTTCCTGGAGGAGATTTTTCCATCGATATTGTGCTATGTGCACATACATGAGTTGTGTCACCTTTAGTAGGGAATTTGGTCTATTGATGAGTACTCTGTGAGTTTATAGACCTTTTTTGCTACTCCAAAAATATGTTGAATGACCCATTCATCATGGCCGGCACATTCAGATGGGACTCTGATGGGAGATAAGGGAATCCATGGTATGTATCAGCATCCCCACACAGGATGGAGTGTCGGAGAGAGCCCATATAATGGAAGTATTCCTAGAAGAATAGGCCCAGACAGTCAGATCCACCAGAAGACACCATGCAGTAGAGTCTTCAATGGTGGGATGTAGGCAGCAGGCACTGGGTCCTAATCATACCGGGTAATTCAGGGGGAAACCCCATGACGTGGGGTCGATAGTGTAGGGTTCTCATTGTATAGGGAGTCAGTAGAGGACAAGTCTATGATTCACATGCAGCAAGCCTGGACACATTGATATTGATTTCCCGACCCACCGCAAAGATGATCAACAGTCGGTCGAGGGACTGTCGAGGTAGATGAAACAGTACGAGCAAGGAGGTTTGAAGGGAGGCAGACATGGTAGGGGAGGAGGCCAAGTGGAAGGCGGTGGATGATGTTTCTAGGTACTACCACCACCACCCACATGTGGTACACCGTAGGCTCCGGGAGCCAATGGATAGTGGTGAGGCCAACTTCATGTGATGGAGGCCTACGACCACAACACCGCAGATATGATTAGAGGTGTGATCTGTTTCATCAACACCTTACATACATTTCATATAGACATAGGTTTCAGTCACAAATTCCTTATCACAGACCACGTTTGAGGCTTAGTGAATCCAATGGAGTTGTTGGATCAATCCTTACGATAGTAGACTCCTATGGGATATGATTCTATGATTATAAACTAGTACCAATAGTTTTCTCTTACTTTAGAAGGTTAGAGATTTGGATTTGATCTCCTAGTTGTAGCATCGATTACTTATGATATCATATTGGTTATGGACTAGTTATCCATATTCCATGTCCAGATCGACATTTTTAGTCTCATAGTGCATTTTGTCTGTGGGTATGGGACCATGTTTTCCTTCACCGGTGAGAATGTCACATTTGGTGCACATTATAGACTTTATCTTATGATGGTACATCCGATGACTCACAAGTTGGATATCCTTACTCTCTGTATGGTTGAAGAGAGGATTATGAGCTTTCCTACTATGGTGGAAGAGTATTATGATGTCATTCATGAGGATGTTTTAGAACTACCTCCTCGCATGGGAGGTATATTTCTACATTGACATATACCCCGGTAAGACACAAATATCCAGATTGCAATATTGGTTGGATCCCATGGAGCATTGTGAATTGAGTTTATAGATAGGATAAAATCAAGAGAAGGATTTCATAAGGCCCAGTGTTTCTGTAACAGCACGAGATTTTATGAAAAATATTCTTTTTTATTTCATTAATGTCTTGTGTTATATGCTACACCAAAAGGAGCCTTCACAACACACATCTCTGACCTGTCTTGAATTACACGCAATCGCGACCTTCCACGATAGCGTGTGTTGTACGCAACACCGAGTTTCGCTAAACAACGATATGCTATTAAGATATTATTAAAACTAGCCGTTATGAATAGTAATAACCACCTTTTGAAATTTTATAAATTTTCTTTTTCAAAATGGACTTCATTTATGGATTCGGAATATCGAAATTAGCTTAGGGTGAAATTTTGGTGATTTTCGGATAACTTTCATATTTTGATGAATAGTGAAAATTACTAAATTTTAATTAAAAACATCTTGTTCAATCGAAATAATTAATACTGATAAATTATTAATTTGAGTAGTTTTAAAGTATATGTAGAATATATTTTTACAATTTAATACAATGTTGGTCATTGTATGTAATTTCACATTTAAACCAATTATAAACAAGTGTCAATCTTTTGATAGTTATTATCTCTTAAAAACACGCCTTTTGTTTTGACGACGGGAATTAATTTTTAAATTAATTAATTCAACTGATATGTTTTGAATTTGGTAAAATAGAAATCATTTTTTAGTTCATAATATCAAATATATCTTAGGCCTAAATTTTGGTATTTTTATGAAAACTTTCAATTTTTGATGAATAGTGAAACCACTAAGTGGTAGTTAAAAAAACTGAATTGTTCATAAAACTTAATTTTACCACTTCTGTGAGTGGAATTTCAAAAATGCAAGAGACAAGGTTGATGTCAGTATGTAAAATGTGGTTCAAGGAGATGAATTTTTTTTGGTGAATAGTAACTTTTTTACTTTTATTTACCACGGTTAAAAGTAAATAGGGAAATTAATGGTAAAAATGATATTATTATTACCCTAAAACATGTCAAAATTCTATTGGATAAGTGTAATTAGACCAAAAACAAGCTTAGGAGTAAAATATTTTCATTTAGGCCCACTTGGATTAGATTAGGACATTTATTATTATTTAATTCGAAGAAGAGTTAAAAGAGTTAAAATCCATGTTTATTTACTAAAACATTTTTAATATAGGGTTATACATAAGATAAATTCGACTATAAATATTCAATAGAAAGATAAAAAGATTTCCTACATAATGATATTTTATGTATAATTTTTTATATTTTAAATAAATTAATTTATTTATGACACATCGATGATGCAATAATTACCCTTTTAAGGAAATATTATCATAATTGATGTTATAAATGCTCAAATGAATGTAATTTGAGACTTTTTATGAATTCCACTAATTTTATAGGTTACTATGATATATTAGTGTTGATTTAATCAACATGGTTCGAATATATAATTCTGTTATGACTTTCACAAAAATCATATATCAAATAGTGTCAAAATTGACACAAAATAGTTTTTAAATCAAATATTATATTATTAATTGTTATATTATTCCTAAAAATCTAAGGTTCGGCCAAATGACTTAGATAAGGATTTATATATTAATAATAAACAATTTGGGGTTCTTTTGGCATGTTATAGTAAGTGTATTAACCATATAGTGAAAGAAAACAAAAAGACACGGTAAAAATTAAATTATTTAACTTAGAGTTAAATCTAATTGATAAGGTTAATATAATACCCTAAACTTGTCTAAATCCTATTGGTTGATAGGATATCGACCCATACCCACTTTAGCTTCGAAATAAGACCCTTTGGAACCATTATAAACCGATTTTGACATTAATATAAAATAATATTTTGAGGTACTCCTAAGGTACCCCTGTCCTCCCTTATAAAAGGACACCTCCTCCCCCTCCTCCTCACACCAATTTGAGCACTCAATCTCGGCCAACCCCTGCCAAAATCTCTTCTCCACTTTCCTAGAAACATCCTAGAGGTTCTTGTCTTACTCAAAGACCAATTGTAGTGCCCTAAGAGGAGGTCTCAAAGAGGCGCTTCAAAGAAGAGATAATTACCGTTACCAATTCTTTCATCTTTATTTCTTCTTCCACTTCTTATTATTAGGTTGTTTCATTATGAAGTAATAACATCAGTATCACTCATATACTGATATGTTATTATAAGTATGAAACAATCCTATTTCACCAACTATACATCCTACGGAAAAAGAAATCACCGCGCGTGCATACGTACGGAATACCGTCTCCACGCCGTGGTGTAATCGATTTTCCACCATCACATTACAAGGATGGGTATAATGGTGTAATGAGTAACTATATATGATTATTATAGAGTGATATTGATACTGAAATAGTATACATACACTTCAACACAATTCCACGACCATGGGAACGATATCATCGCTCTTGCGTACGTACGGACTACCGTCTCCACGACACGATGAGATTCATTCTCCATGTTAACCATTTAAGAATGATTATAAAGTATATATAAGAAATAATAATGAAATATATGACTTTATAATGCTACTGGATTTATGTATATATATATATATATGTATGTCATCTACTTACTTCCATTCAAGACAATAAGGAAAGGAAAACAGCGTTCATGCGTACGTACGGACTACCATCTCCATGAACGGTGTTTTTCATTTAATTTATCTATTATATATATATATACTGATTATATATGATATATAAATCATATTTTATATTCTTTATCTACGTAAATCATGATATAAGTAATAATAATGTCAAGAACAAGAAGTCAAAACACCTACGATAAATGAAACAATTTTACCCAAAACGCTTCTTTAACATGGAATTTACAAAAGAACGGGTAATATAATGTCATAAGTGAACCATATATGATATCATAACAATGAATATGATTCTGTAATAAGTCAATGACATTATTTAAATCATTATACAGGAGGTTCGGACACATACGAAGCAAATCGGACCTAAGGTAAGGGAAATATCACAATCTCATTTTTATCCGAGATTGTTTATACTTTGAAAATTACTGGGGTGTATTTTATCATCCACATCCATGTTCCCTCAATATGTAATACTGTTTCCATCCACTTTCAATAGTTTAAATCCAATTTTACCCTTTGGTGAGTTTTTAGTAAAGAATATGAAAGAAATCTTTTGTCGTTTTTTTTTCCTACGAGGTACTTTTTGGCTTTTCCGACAAAAGTACGAAGAATGTTTTTTTAACTTATACGGCATGAATGGATTTTTAAAAAATTATTTCCAAGAAGCTTCCTTTACAAGTTTTCAAGTTTATTTATAATCAACTTCTTTTAGTTTTAAATTGTAAGACATGTTAATAAATGAAAATGTTTTTGAAGTAGAAAGGATATTTTCCTCAAGAATTGATTTCAAGTGTTTTATCAAAATTATTTTCCATCTAAGATAATAATGGGTTCTGTTTTTATCCCTATTATTACATTGATTTGATTATGTTGTGATGGAAATATTTTTATGAATTCCTTTATCTTATATGAATTGTTTTATGATGTCATGTTGTTTAAGAGTCCCATTTTTATTACATTGGTTATGCAATGATGTATGATTTATGATTTTGTGACACACATAAGAATGGTATCATTATGAGATGGGTGGGACCTATATCTCCCTCCAATGCATTGGGTAATGATTTTATATCTCATGAGATAGACATGGCTGGAATGGTAGGTTATACCGGTTTAGTGAAACAGGACTGAAATGAGGGTTACTCGGTTCAGAAAGGGACTTTGTCCACTAAGATAGTCTTGGAAATGAGTCTTGACTAACAAGAAATGATTCTCTATGATTATGTGTGAATGCCACAATGATTCATGTTTTAAGTTATGATTATTGTGATTACATTTCACTTCCATGATTTATCCCATGTTATGAAATTATGATCTCTTTTACAGGTTAAGATTTCCAATAGTTATGTGCTTGTGTATACGATGTGATTGATATTTCTTTTGTTTACACTTATTGAGCATTTGAGCTCACCCTTTTATGTTTTCTTTTCCCCAGGATATAAAGAAAGGGTTTAGGAAAAAAAAGAAGAACTTTATGGGATATGTTGAAGATCATTCACCACGATTAGAAGATTATATTCCGACTTTCCAAAGACACTAAACTATTACGATCCTTGTGTGTGTGTTTTTCTTATGTACTAAGTATTCCGCAAATGTAATGTAATGTCCATGTACGTTAAGCTTCAGGTCTCTACAGTTTCTCCCTGGGTAGCCCTAATGTTGTTTGGGTGGTTGACAGACGGGAGCTTGAGGCTATACGTGGACTTCCATCACTTGAACCAACTGATGATGAACAACATGTATCCACTACTGAGGATTTATGACCTATTATACAAGATAAAGGGAGCGAGGTGGTTTTGAATGTTTGACCTCATCATTGGAGGAGGATCTCACTAAACACATACAGATAGTCTTGGATACAATCAGGGAGCACCAGGTTTATGGAAATTTTTCGAAGTGCCAGTTTTGGATTTGAGAGGTCCAAATTATAGGACAAATCATATCATAGGTGAGAGTTATATTGGATCCACTGATGATAGATGCAGTTCTAGCTTTGGATCCACCATGTAGTGGGAAAAAGGTGCGAAGATTCTTGGGGTTGGACCGATACTACAAGAGGTTCATGCCCACCTTTTCCATAGTTACAGTGCCTTTTAATCTACTAAACAGAATGTAAAACTCGTCGTGTGGTTAGAGAAGTTCTAGAAGAGTTTACAGGACCTGAGGTGGAGACTAATGAGTTTCCCCATCTTGAGACTACCAAAAACGGGTGTTGGGTATGTAGTTTTCAGCAACATGTTTTGGACCAGACTGGGTTGTGTCCTAACGTAGGAGCGAGTGGGGATCACTTATGGCTCACAACAGTTTAGTAAGGATGAGATGATCTATGTGACCCATGACCTAGACTTAGTAGTGGTGGTATTTTCCTTTTACGATGTGGGGACACTACTATATGGTTGAACGGTTTACCATCTTCCCCAACCACAAGAGTCTCAGGTACCACTTCTCACAGAAGGAAAAGAACTTTAGACAGTGGCAGTGGCTAGATATCCTCGATGACTATGACTTTGAGATAGTCTATACTCTTGGAATGGGGAATGTGGTGGTAGACATGCTCAGTATGAGGTCTTGTTTACTGATGTTGAGTTAGGCGATGAGGCAGCTAGACACAATGCATATTTATTTTTTGGATGACGATGGAGAAGCATGGATTTAGTCAATGACTGTCACTCCATCACTCATACAACATTTTATGAAGGTAGAACTTATGGATGTTGAATGTGAGGCCCAAAGAGCTCATATATCTTTAGGATATTCTCCTGGTGGATTTATGATTGCTGGGGAGCACGTCATCCTTTTCAGAGGATGCACCGTAGTACGAGTGACGTTATAAAGGGGGTGTTTAGGTTGTTCCATACATCATCTTTGGTGGTACATCCTGGTGTTTATAAGATGTATTAGGACCTCCAACGTCAGTACTGTTGTCCATTGATGAAGACAGTGGTGGCCGAGTTCATTTCTCGATGACTGCCCTGCCAGAAAGTAAAGGTTGGACATCAGGTCCCAGTAGCTTTGGAAAAACAAATTGAGGTACCAGAACGAAAGTTGGATGGTTTCTCCATGGAAATCTTCATAGGATTACCATGCATTTATATAGGGCATGACTCTATTTGTGTGAATGTAGACCGACTCACCACGTCTTCTCTCTTATTACCCATCCAAAAGTAGGGATCGGTAGAGTGATTGGGGTGACTCTACATCAAGGAGATATTGTGGTATCATGGGGTGCCATGGACAATCCTCTCAGACCATGATTCACACATAGAATCCTATTTTTGGATGGGATTGCAGGAGGAACATGGGACTCAGCTATGCTTGATCATTGCTTTTCATCCCCTGACGGATGGTCAGACATAGCAGATGCAACTGACCATAGAGAACATGATTCTTGCTTGAATCATAGATTTTGGTCATAGTTTGGAGGACCAAATACCACTTGTGAAGTTGTAAAAAAACAATAGCTATCACTCCACCATTGTCATTGAATCATTTGAGAACATTTAGTGGGTTGCCATGCAAATCACCTCTATACTGGACAGACCCTGGGGATAAGTAGTCATTGGTCCTGAGTGCATTCGAGCTACATCTACGAAAGTGCAGATCATCCAAGAGGTGATTAGGACTGCACAGAGAAGATAGAAATCGTATTCCGGCATGAGATAGAGACCCTTGGTGCTCGAGGATGGAGAACATGTTTTCCTTCGGGTCTCACCACGATTGGGACAACGATGATTTGGCTGGGTTGGCATGTTATCTCTGAGGTTTATAGGAACATTCATGATTTTCTGCATAGTTGGTGAGGTGGTGTAATTTCTATCTCTTCCCCCAATGATACACCATATGCATTATGTTTTCCATGTATCTCAGTTGAGGAGGTATGCTCATGGTGTATTGTAATTCATCGACTGGGGAAAGCTGGACAATGACTGAGGGGTGATTTTTGCAGAGTTCCCTGTGGAGATAGAAGATCGACAAGAGTAGGTCGTTCATGGATAATCGATTTCATTGGTGTGCATTCAGTGCCATCACAGTAATCTCTAGGAGTAAGCACGGTAGCAGGAGGATCAAATTCATTCTTAGTAAACCCATCTGTTTGATTAGCCTTTTTAGTCTTTCGGGGATGTAAATCCCTATGGTGGGGGAGAATGTAATGTGTTATAATTTACATTATTTTTTAAATGTGTATGGAATTATATTGAGACAAAATTCTTTGATGAAATGCTATTCTAAGGGCTAGTGAGCTCGGAATGGAATTTTGACCCTTTTTTATGTTCACATAAGTAAACTTGTGAGCATGATTTTCCAACATTTGAACTGGTTCTCAGATTGAAAATCCAAGGGCACCGTTGAACTCAAAATTCCGGAATAGCCTATAAAAGACATAACATCAACTAGAAATGGTTAGAAAGAAAAGTTAATTTACCAAATTTATGAAAACCAATACAATAACATAAAAAGCTATTTTTTCCATTTCACACCATTGACCAGAGGACGATGGCGTTGTAGTGTAATGATGAGGTGGTGACAAGGAACATTAAAAACCGATCCCTAATTGCTAGTAAATTTGAAGCGTATTGTGTCATTAAATGAATCCTAAGAACAATATTTTGTAGCATAATAGAAAAGATGCTACATGTTTTCTTTTAATATGATAACATGTTTGGAGAAATGAGAATTAATCAACAGACAATTTTTTGATGTACCGCTGGTTATTTTTCTATATAACGAAGAATGATCAACACCAATAGAACGTTAACAACATCGAAGCACCTCGAATAACAGATCTGAGATGCAACCAATCCCTTGGACTTCTTCAGCCTTAATGGGAAGACCACTTCAACGTTGAATTTATTTGATGCAGGTGTTTGTTCTATTTTATGCTTTCCCCATTCTTCATCATAAACAACGAATGCAGATCAACCCATGAATATGTTGATATGTAGATCATCCATTCATATGGGAGGGTAATGTTTCTAGAATTTCTATTCTGGATTAATTTTTTTTAGAAATAAAATCTCTCCAAATCCTCTACTATTTAAACTTCTAACATGGAGGGTGAATGCCGACAAAAACATGGCTTATCCATAGTATAACTTGTACATTCTAGGTGGATGAGTTTCTGAAACTACGGTAAGGCATGTCCAATTCCTTCTTAGAGAAGGTGAAACCACACGGAGGCTGTGGGAGCAAGCGGCGAAAAGAATGGACCAACAGTGAAGACCCAGTTGTATGTTGAGTGTTCTGTTGGTGCGTCGGTAGAAATTTTGGCAGCATGCGATGGAGGCCATGGGCTGGTGGTGGTGGGCCATGATGGCATGATGGGAGGATCATCATGGCTCGCCCATGTTTTGGGAGAAAATCTTGACCGCTGGCTGTGCCGATGGCCGGTTGAGGTGGATGGGGCTGGGAGGCTCTGTCAATGGAGCAGCCCACAACTGCGGGCAATGTTATTCAGAGGTACATGGTCTTCAACCGCATGTGGGATTCTGGATAGCCGAGTAGCAAAAACACCGGATGCACCATGCATCGGAGATGGATGGAATGGCCTCGCGTCGACTGTGGGGTGAGTAAGGAGCCTTACATGGCTTCCAGCCGCATCCTGACTTGGAGGACAGAGTAGGCCAGAGGTCCACACCCACCCAATGGGCCAAACCCAGGTGGGGCCAAACCTAGGTTGGGTCATGTCCAGGTTAGGTTGGTAGACCTCGGTTGGGTTGGTGGAACATGGGTCGGATTGGGGGTCCACAGATCGGGTCGGGTCGGGTCGGTTCATCCATGCCAAACATGACCCGGACACAAACAACCCCTTTTGGGAAATACATCTCAATATTGTAAACCATGAGTCTGATTCATGATTTGTATGTGGAATTAGAACCCTCAGGATGAAGAGGTCCTTTTGGAATGTCATTTTTAGGGTTTCATGGAATTTGAAATATGATTAATGTCTTGGGGAGTAGTTCTCTTGAGAAAAATCATGCTTTGTAGAGAAACCCTATGCTTTGCTAAGACCTAAAGACACCTGAAAAGTGATCATGTGTGGATCAGATGCTATGGTCCAGAGGGAAGCATCTTTTGTATAACCTGATAGGTCCATGTTGTGGACTGGATTCTAGGTCACCTAGTAGACCCATGGTACTCGACTGGAGTAGTACCTCAGAATGCCCATAAATTAGGGGGATATGGCTTCTCTGTGACTGGGCATGCCCATAGTGGGGAGCGTCTTCTTTGTGACTCTATATACTGAGTGTAATCATGATTAATGAGTACCACAACAATCATAAGTTCAGTGGAAAGAGGTTTCTATGTGACCCGTTAGGCCCACTGTAATCATTGAGGATGTGTTCCATATAATCTGAGGAGTTCGACAATGTGTATAATGGTTCTACTTTCATACATTATGGTATACTTGGTGTTAGTTGTCTTACTTCATGATTATGCTTCGTGGTCAAGCTTTGTTTTTTGTTGTGAATTTCTTGGTGATATTTACTTAGTTTTTTATTATTTTGTAACTCATCCCTTCATAGGCATCGCCCACACATGTTGTGTCTGGTGTAGACAACTGCCACTTGGGCGGTGGACTTGGTGGCCCATGACCTAGTTGTTCTTAGTGAGACTAGGAAAACAGAATGTACTTATATGGTTCTAGCAGCTAATCTATACTTACCCATCATGTGGGGTTTTTATTGGATATCTATCTAGAGTTCATTTTTTACTTTCATGTTTTCAATTTAGTATTTTGTTGGGATTTTATTTGGGACCATTTTACATTCAACTGTACATTTTTAATGTGTTTTTAATGGAATGATGGATTCCTTTTTTAGTTTTGGGATGTGGTTCAGTGTACATGTGTACGGTTACTAAAGAAAATTCCTACCTCTTGAAGGTTGATTCCTTAGGCCCTAGTCGACAACCCTTGTCCTTTGGGAGTCAGGATTGGGGTATGTCACAACACAAGCATCGAGGGATGGGTCTTGACCTCACAACTTATAAATTGGTGGATATGAACAGAAGCTGTATTTTGACATTTGGATGGTCATGGGAGGATCATATTACTTTGGTTACAATCACCTATAACAACTAATTTTATGTGATAATACTGATGGCTCTATTTTATTATCTATATGGTTGTCCTTATAGTTCTCATCTATGTTGCATGGAAACAGGTGATACAAGATTTATTGGTTAGAGTATTTCTGAAGGAAATATATGGAAAATTCAGTTGATCTTGTAGTGGATGTCTATAGCTTAGATCTGATAGAAATCATTTAAAAATAATCATCACTGACAAATATATTTTATTTTGAGAGACCATGTCTTCATTAAAGTGTCACACATGTATGTTCATCATTACATGGGAAAATATGGGATGTTGGAAACATTGTATGCCTCTCCATTTGATGTGGGGGAACGTATTAGAATCACTTCATATCAATTATCCTTATAATAAATATTTTCATTCATTCATAAGGTTTTCCATGTTTCTTAATTGAATAGTTATCGCCCATATCCCTAATATGTGATCATTTGGTATCATGTTAAACATGATCCTATTGTGATATTTATAAATGAACCAATTAAGGTTCTTGATAGACAAGAAAATACACCAGATGGAAGTAACATCTCTTTAGCGAGAGTTTTATAGAATCATTGTTCTGATTATGATGGAAAATCAAAATATGAGACATTTGTGTTGATGAATGACCTTATTTGTTCAAGGAAAATGTTGATATCCAGCTTCCTCAAGATCGAAATCCCAATAGTGGTGAGTCATTAGTAACCCTGGATTAAGGTTCACAATAATTTTGGGATTTAGTTATTCTTTTAAATCATGGTATATCTTTTTAAATGGTTGTAAAATTTAAGAGGATGGATAAAATGTAATCATTCTACTGGATCTCAAAATGTAAAATATTTAGGCCATCAACATAACTAATGATAGAAATATGTCGAGATGTTTTCCATTGTTATGTCATAAAATGGTTTTTTCAGGTCTATGGCCGAAAACATAATGATGTAAAAAGACTACATTGTGAGATTTTATTGATATAAAAAAATAAAAAGATGACTCTATTCGTGGAGGATGTTTCCATTAAACACACAAACAAGGTTATTTCTCTATTTTCCTCATAAATCATTTTGGTCTAGTAGTTTGAATTTGAGTTATAATTAATATTAGGTAATTCAATATCCGTGATATTTCTATAAACTTCTTGGTATTCAATATGAAATTTCTAGTGACCATCAACCATTGGGATCTGATTTCAATGAATCCATGTTCTTTCAATTTCAATGATCAAAATATAGGGACTTATTATTAGTTATTTTTTAGACCTCCAACATTTTCCTCATATGGAACCACATATAAGAGTAGTTATAACGGGATCTATCGGTTTCTATTTTTGAACAACATGTCATTGACCATTGATAGAGGGACTTACGGAAGAGGTTAGATTAGACTAATTTTCCTGGTTTTCTTGTACAACCTGATTTTTAAGTTATGTGAATTCTCTATCACTTTACTATTATGAAACTGATTGTCATGATAATTTATAATTTGTTTTTATACATGGTTGGGAATACATGATGGAATTTTTTTTCAAAACCACCTATACGATATGGTTTCAATTTTTTTTAAAGATTGCATTTTTTAAAATAAATATTTGTTGTAAATTTGGTGCGGAGGTATTATCATGTGTTCACGTTCATTTGGAATGTTTTATAGTTGAATGAAACCCAATATTAATAATTGTATAGATAAATTGTGCATATTATTACCAATCTAAATTGGGTTCACCATGATATATCTTGGTTGATGGATGACTCATAAATCTTGAGTATAGGTAGGTCCATCATTTCTATAACACGCCAAGCATCTACAGTACATTTCCCTTTGAATAACGCCATAGCTTGCATTGTACGCACCATTGAATTTTAATAGACCACGACCAATAAACCTAGCTGTTTCGAATAAAAATAACCAATTTTAGAATTTTAATAAATTTTAATTTTTAAAATGGACATAATTTGGGGATTTATAATAAAAAAATTGGCTAAGGGGGAATTTTTGATATTTTTCTAAAAACATTCAATTTTTGATAAATTGTGAAAAACACTGTGTTATTGTTTTAAACTGAATTTTTATTTAAATAATTTATTATTTTATTTTAATTTATTTATGTCAAAATAGATACATAATACATATATATTTTCTATTTAATTCATTGGAGTGATATTATGAAACGTTTAGATATATAAGACGTTATTTAACTTTTTACAATCTTTTACCCTTTTTCTAGGTGCATTTACAATTTTGCATAAAAAATTGTACCACTTTTGTGAGTTGAATTTAAAAAATCCATGAAACACCATTTAAATTATACCTATAGGCCTTACTATGATTAGAAACTCAATCTATGGAGACCTTTTGGTCAACTCAATATAAAACACCCTATGAAGAGGTAATAATTTCCCCACCCTATTTCATGTACGTTTCTTCTTCCACTACCTCTTTCTTTGATGTTTCCATACCAAAATAAAAACTCATGTAACTTCTACATACTGTGATGTTATTATAAATATGGTACAATCATATTCATTATTCTATCCATCATATAAATGATAAGTCACCATACGTGCGTACTTACGACTTACCATCTCTACGTCGTGGTGTAGATTGTTATTCAAACACACCATTATTTTGGATGGTTATAATAACGAGTGTAACTGATGTAAATAATAAACATAATATGTTAATGATTCTATAAATATATTACATACCATTAAATTATATACGATTTCACCATCAATGTAATGATATTTTCGCTCGTGTGTGCGTATAGATTACCGTATCCATGAACCCGATGAAATTCATTCCCCATCGTAATCATTCAAGAATAATTTTCAACTTAAGTTTAAAAATATTTTTTATGAAAATAATATAATTCTTTATATGAATAAAATAAATCCTATCCAAAACAAACATGGAATACTTAACCATGAAAATAATGGAAAACAAATCAGTTATCACCTGAAACGATGATACTACTAAAATATTATTAACAATGAAATATTATAAGTTCATATATGATATCATTTTTTTGTATATGATTCATTTATAATTTAATAACAATGTTTTAACTATTATACATGAGGTTAAAATACCATCGACTGAGGAAAACTACAAGGTAAAGGTTAATTCTACAATCTATTTACTTATCCATGGTTTTTAGTGCATAAGTATCTACATGGACATTTTTATCATCCAAATCAGTGTTTTCTTAATAAAATAATATAAAAAATTATTACTATTCACTATAATATGGTTCAAAGTCATTTCTACCATAATGTGAACATATTTGTTTTGAATGTAATCATTTGATCAGTTTCCAAACAAGGTACTTTATTACCTTTTCAACAAAATTTAGGTAATATTTTCTTTTGTTTAATTATACGATAGGCGTGGCTATTTTTTGATGTTAGAATATCGTGGACTCTTCCCATACAATCTTATAAGAATATTTTGGAAATATGTGTTTTCTTTTATAATTATATAACGTTTAAATGATTTCAAAATAGAAAGAGATATTTCTCTAAAAATGTTTTGATTTAATCAATGTGAACATCCGTTGATGGATTTTATGATTTTTATAAGATGATTTATTTTGATAAAAACCATCAATATTTTATTGAAGGATTTATGATATGTTTTAATGTTAATTAGTTATTTTTACCCCAATCATGATTTATGGATAATATATTGAAATTTATCATGCTAGTTTTTTCGTGATTTATTAAGATTTTTCTCGATGCATCGGTAGGAATAACTAGCCATTATTTTGTCTTGGCCTATGGCCTTGACAAAATCATATTTATTGACTTTGCACAAGGCCTTGAATATTTAGTTATGAAGTCTTGCATTATACATTCCATCTTTATGAATGTGGCTATTGATATTGCATGTGATTATTAGACAATTAGAATATCAATGTGAATACGAAAATGGATAAATTTTATTTTATATTTGACATATTATTCTGAAATTTATGTTTAAAATGATTTTATTTTAGTCTTATACATTTCCATAAATGTTTATGCTTATTTATGAATGTTTTTTCTATATTTTAATCCTTACTGGGCGTCTATGCTCACCCCTTTATATGAGTTACTTTTCCTAGGATGTGAAGATGTATTGAATGGATGACCTATAGGGATAGGATAAGGATATAAGTGTGTTCAAAAGGGGAAAAAATGTTGTTGATATTTTTATTTCATGTTGTAATGTAAAACATATGAATATATCTAGTACTTCAAAGGCAACTAAAATGATCGGGCTTTCAGGGTTTGATCCCTTGTGATCATGCCAATTCTATGTAATAATGCACCGTCTCTGTGTAACTGGAGTCGGGGTGTTCTAGTTTCTATTAGAGTATGTTTAATACAAACCTTGGAAGATAGGTTTAGAAAAACTCTGATTAGAGAACAGTACACTATGATAGACATTGAGGATTACTATATAAGATCATAAATGAATTTAGGTAACATATATATTTTATCATTTTTCAATGAAATACATGCCTATATGGATTTGAGATGGTAGAGGAGGCTCTGGAATAGATTTACCTATGGGTAAAACTTGAAAAAACTTTTTGAGCTAGATTCGAACGAGAACTAGTTCACGACAATGGGACTTGCTGCACTCCTGGATACGACACTCTGGAGGGATATACTTAGGATAATTAAAATTTTGTTTAAAAAAACATTATGAAGGATTTATGAGTATATACCTCTCAAAGAAAACATTTTTATGAATATGGATTATATCCATAAACTGTTCAATTAATGTTAAGTGTTTTACATGTTTCAAATTCTGTATTGTGATTCATAAACTAATCTATTGTATGACATTGTTTATAAATAGATCCTAGTGTAAGGAATGAAAACTGTATAAACGATCGCAATCCATGTAAAAATTTCCCTATTACTCAAGATAATTAGAGTGGAGCTGGTGATTCACCTGGTGCTGATTAGATTATCACCATACTAGGAAAACTCACTCAGGTTATGAATAATAACCTTAACCGTATGGATCACCCTAATCCACAATGTGGAGGATCAGTGTTAGACAGCTTCATGAGGTAACCACAACCGACGTTCAATGGGAGTACAAATACATTTTTTGCCGAGTAATGTATAAATTTCTTATAATAAATATTTCATTCTTTGGGGAGTTGTGAAATGGAAAAAGTTTTCATGGAAGTTTATCGCCTCAAACAAGGTGTAGATCAATGGGGGTAAATAATCCATGACACAAATGAAGATTACGATGTTTCAAATACAGAATGTAGGGTGTTTAAAGATATTTAATTAGAAAAACACTTTCCTCGTGACCATCAAGAAGATATGGAAATACAATTTCTGAGTCTGAGGAAAAAGGAGGATGAGAATGTCTCAAAGTATGAGGCTAGCATTACAATGTGAACCAGGCATGTAGAAGATTATATAAGTAACCCAAGGATAATTATTGATCTATTATTTTATGGGTTAACAATATTTATCAATCGAGCATTAGTCTTAGAATCCTTATCATCATACGAAGATATAGTCTCAAGCACTGTGAAGACAGAAAATAAATTCATTATGTATTACCACATTAAAGTAACGAAAAAGAAAAAAAGATTTATTGAACACCCTAGAAATTGAAATAAGGGTGAGAAGTGAAAATGTGAATATCCTTCCTATTTTAAATGTGTGAAAACACCCTGGTACTTGCTAGAATGGAATGGGAGTCTGCTACAAGTGTGGCGAAAAAGTCCACCAAGCTCGTGATTATAAGGGGAAGAAGGAGGCTATCTAAGTTGAATGATACAATTTTAGAGATGAGGGGAATTATGAAAATGAATGTTCTAATAGTTAATAGAACATAACACAGAAAGGGCCATGGGATTAAGGCCAAACTTATTCGATCACTACTGCTGAGGTAGACGCTCTGAAAGATGTTGTGTTAGGTAATTTAATGGTTTCCTCTTATTTAGCCATGGATTTATTTGATTCTGGATTATCACATTGTTTCATATCTTCCCTATTTTCTAAGAAAATTAGATATTATCAATTTGACTTAACAATTGAGTTTTCGGTCAAAACACCTAACGAAAGTATCATTGCAGCTATGTTCTGTGAATATATTCCCATTAGTGCATATAAATGTTCTTCATTTTTTATGTCATCGTCATTCCAATGATTTAATTTTATATAATCCTCGAAATGGATTTTCTTTCAGACCATGATGTGTGAATTTAATGTAAGGAGAAGGAAGATAAAAGTTTTTAGGATGATAAGGAGTACCTTATCTTTAGAGCTGAATTGTTACAACAGATTCTTGTCTAGATTAGCCCCTAGTAGCTCTACTAAATTCAATTATTGGGGAGAAATAGAATGAAATAAATATGGTCAAGGAAAATAATGCTTGAATAGAGGAAATACATATTGTAAAAGAATATGTGGATTTTTTCTGAATGGATTTACCTGGGCATCCTCCAGAATGAGAAATAGAGATTTCCATTGATTTAATTCCTAGTTCAAGACCCATATCAGAGACCCCTTATATAATGGCCAATGAAGAATTTTTAATACTAAAGAAACCACTAGAGGAATTCAGTAATAAGGTATTTATTCACCCTAGTGTTTTACCATGGGGATCCGCTATCCTTTTTGTTATGATAGATGGATCTATGAGGTTTTTCATTGACTACAGGGAGATCAATGTTATAACAATAATGAAGAAGTATCCCCAACCTCATGTTGATGATTTATTTGATCCACCTCATGGAGATAAATATTTTATAAATATTGACCTTGGATTTGGATACCATTAGTTGTGAGTGAAGAAGGAAGACATTCCAAAGACCACTTTTCGAACCAGGAACATGCATTATGAGATTCTAGTAATGCTGTTTGGATTGCCTAATGCACAATATATCTTCATCAGTATAATGAATTGAGTTTTCAAGGAATATCATAATGAATTTTTAGTGGTATTGATTAATGAAATATTTGTATACCCAAAAATTTACAATGATCATGAATTTCACATTCACATTATTCAAATAACTATTAGATGAAATAAATTTTATGAGATTTTTAGCAACTGTGAATTATGGATGTAATAGATTTTTTTGATAGCCGTATTTTCTCTATTGATGGAATCTCTGTTGATCCTTCAATAGAAAAGGCAATCCAAAAATTTCTAGCACCGACGAGTTTAACTGAGGTATGCTGTATTATTTCTATAGTATGTTATTATAAATATTTCATCTAGAATTTTGCACGTTTGGTTATCCCATTATTAAAGCTCAAACGTAAAGGGGATAAATTTTATTGGACAAAAGAGTGTAAAGAATGATTTGTTGAAATTATTAGAATATTTTTCAATTATCTTATCTTGAATCTACCATATGGGAAGATGGGTATGTTATTTATAGCGATGCTTCAAAGAAAGGACTTGGTTGTGTCCTTATGTTGAATGATAGAGTTATTTACTATGCATCACGACAGCTAAAAATTAATGAGAAAAACTATCCTACTCTTGATCTTGAGTTAGAAACTGTAATCTTTTCTATGAAAATATGGAGACACTATCTTTATGGTGAAAAATGTGAGATTTATAATGATAACAAGATTTGTATATATATTTTCTGAAAGAAGGAACTCACCGTGATGCAGAGATGATGGCTTGAACTACTCAATGATTAAGATTTCACTATAGAGTACCACCCAGGGAAGGAAAATCAATTAAAAGATGCTTTGAGTAGAAATGATCATTGACTATTGAACAAGTTGATATTTGAAAGGGATCATATTTTCATGGATCTATTAATGCTAGATATGGGAATAACCATGGAAGGTGAAACAATAATAATTATTCAAATGGTTGTCAAACCATCATTACTAGAAAGGGAAAAATTTCTCAGACTAATAATGAGGAATTTCAAAAGAAAATTACTGATGTGAACAATGCGAGATTGATCGACTTCGTATATGAAGATGGAATTTTGAAAATTTTGAAGAGAATTTTTTTTCCTGATATACCTAATCTAAAAAGGGAATTGTTGGATGATTCTCAAAGCTGTAATTTCTCTATACACCTTGGGAGCACCAAGATGTATAGATATTTTTGTGGGAAAATTATTGGTGGGACAACATGAAGAGAGAGATTGTTGATTTTGTGTCAATATGTATGGTTTGTCAACAAGTGAAAGATAGAAGGAAAAAACATGAAGGATTCATGAAACCTCTTCCCATATATGAGTGGAAATGGGATAATATTAGGATGGACATTGTCAAGGGGCTACCAAAGACTCCATGTAGGAATGATGCAATATGGTACATTATTGTCTGTCTTACCATGTAAGCACAATTTATTTCTATAAGATAATATTTACCACTTTAACGTATGGAAAGACTATATATTAATGAAATTATAATATTTCATGAAGTACCCATATCGATTATTTCTAATCGTGATCCCAATTTTATATCCAGATTATGGAAATGTCTTCTGAAGGCCCAAGATACTGAACATTGTTTTAGCACTGCCTACCACCATCAAACTGATGAAAAAAAAACGGAATATTCAGAACACAGAATACATGTTGAGATCTTGCGCACATGCCTTTCAAGGTATGTGGGATCAATATTTAACATTGGTAGAATTTTCAAACAACAATATCTTCGATTCAAGTTTTCAGATGGAACCATATGAAGAATTATACAGAAAGAGATGTCACAGACCAACATATTGGGATGATGTTGGTGAAAGAAAACTCGTAGGGCCAGATCTTGTTGAGGAATCAATGGAAAAAGTGAAGGTTATGCAAACCCACATCAATGCATCCCAAAGTAGGAAAAAGAGCTATGTCAATAACTGAAGGAAGGATTTGAAATTTAAAGAGGGAGACCATGTTTTCATGAAGGTATCTCCATGGAAAGGTGTTACACGATTCGGTAATAAATGTAAATTGAGTCCTCGGTACATCGGACATTTTGAAATTCGAGAATTAAATAGAGTTGTAGCTTATCGTTTGTTAATTTTTCCAAGTCTCTACAATGTTCATGATGTGTTGCACATATCACTGTTGAGAAAATATATGCCTCACCCAACGCATGTACTCACATTAGAATAAATTGAACTGGAACCAGATCTGTCTTATTATGAAGAGCATGTCAAAATTCATGATATAAGAGAACAATTGTTGAGAAAATGGATGAATCATCTGGTAAAAGATTTTTGGTGAAACTAAATGATAGAAGAGGCAACGTGGGAACCTTAGGAACATCAGATGAATAACCACCCAAATATTTTCATGCAATAATATTCTTGAAAGTTCGAGGACAAAATTAATTTAAGGAGTGGAAAATGTAACTCCCTAAGCTTCAACGGTTTGTTTCCTTTTGAATAATGCAGCAGTTTGTGTTGTACGCAACTAGGAGTTTTAACACACAACGACTGATGAAAATAGTTGTTATGAATAGTAAAACCCACCTTTTGAAATTTTATTAATTTTGATTTTTTAAAATGCACTTCATTTTTTGATTCAGAACATCAAAATTAACGTACTGTGAATTTTTGTTATTTTTCAAACAACATTCAATTTGTGATGAATAGTGAAAAACACTATGTTATTGTTTAAATCCATATTTTTATTTAAATAATTAGTAAATTTATTTTAATTTATTTTAGGTCATAACAGATACAAAATACCATTATGTGTTCAATTTAATTAATTGGAATCATTTAATAATAAGTTTTGATATATAAAAATCTATTGAACGTTTTATCATCATTTACCCACCTTCTAGGAGCATTTACAAATTTTCATAAAACTTAATTTTACCGCCTCTGTGTATTGAATTTCAAAACTCTATGAGACACGGTTTATATCAGTAAGTAAAATTTTGTTTAATATGACAAAAATAATTTTTTGTGAATAGTAATATTTGACTTCAATTTAGCATAATTAAAAGTAAATAGGTTAATTAAAGGTAAAATGATTTTATAACTACCATAATATGTGTCCTAATTCTATTGTTTAAGTGTAATTCGACCAAAAACAACATTATGAGTAAAATATAATTGTTTTCTTCCAATTGAATTTGATTTGGACATTTACTATTATTTTATTTAAAGAAGAGTTAAAAGTGTTAAATTCAATGTTTAATAAATAAACATTTTTTTATTATAGGGATACACACAATATACATTCTACTATAATATTTCCTACATAATAATATTTCCTACGTAATTTTATTTTATTTATAACTTTTAGACATTAAATAATTTTATTTATTTTTTGACCCAACGATGATGTAGTAATTTCCTTATAAATGAAATATTTAAATAATTGATATTATAAATCTCTTAATAAATGTAAATTGAGGCTTCAGATGAATTCCACAAATTTTATAGGTTAATATGACATTATATAGATGATTAAATAATTTTTTTAAAGTTATCAAGCTGTTATGATTTTCACAACAACAAAATACTAAAAAGTGTCAAATTTTACATAATTGTGTTTTTAAGACAAATACTATATTATTAATTGATATAATATTCCTAAAAATATAAGGATCACCCAAAGGACTTATATAATGTTAAATATATTAATAATGAACCATTTGGGGTTCATGTGACTTGTTATAGTATGTACATAAACCATATAATATAAAAATACAAAGAAAATGATAAATGTCATACTATTTTAATTAGAGTTAAATATAAAAGACATGATTAATATGGTGAAATAAACCTATATAAAACCTGTTGTTTGAGAGGATTACGACCCATCCCCCCCATATCCTCTAAATAAATCATTTTGGAGCCATTATAAACTGAATATTATTTTATTATAAAATAATATATCTATATTTTCCTAATATGAGCCTTACCTCTCTTATATAAGCGTACCGACAATTCTATTAAAATAACATATCCAAAGCCATTTGTCTCGAGAAACACCTACCAAAATATCCTCCAAACTATCATCCCTTCATCAAATAGGCCTTACATTGATCAGAAATCCATGATAAGGGCCACTTTTGATCAACTAAAAAGGAAAGACCCGAAGAAGAGGTAATAATTTCACCACCCTCTTTCAAGTTATTGTTTTTCTTATACATCCACTTTCATTGTTATTTCCATACCAAAATAATACATCCAATACCTTTTACATACATTGATGTTATTATAAATATTTTACATCCATATTTGTTATTCTATCCATCTTACAAATGAAAAAGTCTCCATATGTGTGTACGTACGACATATTGTCTTCACGTCATGGTGTAGTTTGTTATTCAAAAACATCATTATTTTAGATGGGTATATTAATGTGTATAAGTTATGTTAATAATAAAACTAAAGGATAATTATTCAGTATATATATGATTTACCATCCAATTACCTATTATTTCATTATCAATATAATGATATTGTCGCTCATGCGTACGTAAAAATTACTATATCCACGAACACAATGAGAATAATCCACCATTATAACCATTCAATAATATTTTTCATTCTATGATTAAAAGTAATTTTTGTGAACATAATATCATTCTGTATGTGAATCAAATACCTCCAATCCCTAACAAATGTGGCTTACATAACAAAGTATATAAATGAAAACGAATCAATTAACACACGGTACGATGATACTACTAAAATATTATTATCCAAAAAATATTATAAGATCATATAAGATATAATATTTATGAATATTATAATTTCATAATTTAATAACAATGTTTCCAATATTATACATGATGTCAAAATACCAATGAATGTGGAATAGTACAAGGTAAGGGTTAATTTTACAATCTATCTCCTTATCCAAGGTTGATAATACGTAAGTATCAATTGGGACCACTTTATCATCCAAATCCTTTTTTTCATAAAAATGTAATTCAAAAAATTCCTATGATTTACTAGACTATGGGTCGAAGTCATTTATACCCTTATATGACCATATATGTTTTGAAAGGAATCATTCTATCATTTTCCAAACAAGGTAGTTTGTGACCTTTTTGAAAAAATTAAGGTAAGAACGTCTTTTTTATTAACTTATACTGAGGGTGTGGATATTTTAGACCATCAATACATTGTCGAAGCATCTCATATAATATTATAAGAATATTTTGAAGATAAATGATTTCTTTTATAATTATATAACTTTTAATTTATTTCAAAATAGAAAGAGATATTTCTCTAAAAATGTTTTTTTATAATCTATGTCAATATCCTTTGATGAATTTTAAGCATTTTGAATTTGATTTATTATGACAGAAATCTTCATTATTGTATTAAAGGATTTGTGATATGTTTGATTGTGGATGTATTATTTTTACACCATTCATGATTTATGGTTAAAGTATTGAAATTTCGTATGCTAGTTTTAATACAAATGTTCATGTTATATTTAATCCTTTTCATATGAAGAATTCATTGGACATAGTGAGTGACGGGTGGAGCCCGCTATAGCACATCGATGTCAGTAGGTCTCATGATAAAAACTAATGTCATGGCACCAAGACATTACAAAATCTTATTTTTAGTCCTGTAACAAGGCCATGACTATATGGTTATGATGTCTAGAATTATACATTCTATTAGTATGAAAGTGTTGATCGATATTTAATGTGATTATTCAACTAGTAGAATATCGATGTGAATAAGTAAATGTCATTATTTTATTTTGTATTTTCCATGTTTTTCTGATGTTTAATTTTAAATGTCTTTTATTAGTCTTATACATTCTCATAAATGTTTATTCTTATTTATGAATGTTTCTGCTATATTGTTATCGTTACTGAGTTTCTGAGCTCACCCCATTCTATGGCTTATTTTTCCAAGGACGTGAAGATGAATTTAATGGTGACCTGTAGGGATAGGCTAAGGATATAAGTGTATTAAAAAGTGGACAAAATTTTGTATATTTTTTATTACATGATGTAATGTAAAACTTATGTATGTATATAGTACTTCCAAGGGTACTGAACAGATTGGCCTTTCAGAATTTGATCCTTTCTGATAATGCCAATGTTATGTAATAATGCACCGATGCTAAGTAATTGGGGTCGGGGCATTATAGTTTCATTCATTGGTTGTGTGTGAATAACATATCCATAAACTGAAGAAGATTCTTCAATGTAAGTAGAGAAAAAGGTATGATATCAATTAAAAACTATACATAAATATCATAATGAAGACATTGAGTCTCTTTTATAAATACATAAATATAATAAAAAAAATAAATATCATTTATGTTGAGATTATCGGGGAACATTTGTGACATGTACACCTTATGTATAGAAATTGGGGACCAAAAAATTGAACAAATCTTCAATGGAATCTCATATACATCCTCATTGAGATAAAAAAATCATAAGATAGTTGTGAGTATATAATGTGACCTTCATTTTGTGGTTAATTAAATATGATATTTATAAATAAATCCAATCACTTTCAAAACATAACATCAAAATTTAACTAGATGGGTAATAATTATATTTCCAAGATGCACATTCCCAGTGTTACCAAATGTAGAAGGATCATAGACATGATATAAAATTATCATAACCATAAAATATTTTAAATAAAATTGAATGTAAAATTTTTGTGGATCAAATGTGATACCCTTAGAAAATTAATTAGATATCAATGTATGAGTAGATCAAGAATCCAATCAGAAATTTTTAGTTTAAAATTGGATAGTTTGTGTACCTTTTACCACATCATTATCAAAGAACACATAGACAACAAAAATCATATGATATTTCTATTTACCTATAAGAAGAAGATGTTGCTAAAATAAATCATCAAAATTAACCATCTTATTCCAGAACTATTTGACAAAATTTTCATTTTCATTTCATTTGAATACTCTGATTGTGGGTGTTTTATTCTATCTATCATTCTCCCTATTGACCTCTTTAGGTAAATTCTAACACAACGAGATTTTGTAAAAAAATAATTCAATTTAAATTGAATATTTTTTATATTTTTCATAACATGAAACTATAATTTTATCTTGTGTTAAGTATAATATTGAGTGTATCGTACATAATACACAAAACAATTTTTAGTTTATTTTGAACACAACAACGACAATGTGGATGACACATGACACTAAGCTTCTGCGAAGCAAAAAATGGTATTATTTTATATATGAAAATTATAACCTACCTGTTACATAGGTGGGTATGAAATAGTATTAAATAAATTATCAAAATTTACATACAATTTTCCCACTCAGCATAATTTTTCTTATAAATTCACGTTATATAATTAATTAATTTTTTGTAACGTAATTATATTCATCAAAAAATGTTTTCATCAAATATGATTTTTATTCATTTTTATGAGATAAAATATTATAGATATTTAGTAAATTAATTTGATAAAATGACGATAATTTTTGAAATCATCTGATCAAATTTAATTTATCCTAGAATTATTAGGATTTTTTAAAAAACAATGATTTTTCAATAAATAGTAAAAAATACCAATTTTTTGTAAAAAAATAGTTTTTTTCAGTAAATTAGTTAATTTAATTTAAAAAATATGTTTTAAAGTAAAATAATTATTATTTAGTTATATTAAATCCAATTATTTATTTATTAATCAAATTAATATTCGTCTTTATTATAATTTTCATTTAGGTTTTAAAAATGGGTTTTAATGGAAACTGGTTTAAAGTGTATAATGTCTCTCCGTTTCAAATAATAAAAATTATAAAAAAATGAAGAATAATTTCATGGATATGTTAAAATTATATATAAAGAAAATTTAATTTCTATTCATATAATGATGATTATTATAAATATAGTTAATATTTAACTTTCTTGTGCTTAAAAGATGCACATCATGATAACTTGATGGTTCATCGCACCTACGAGATTTCATTGAAAATTAAATTTTACAATACTATAAAACATAATTTCTAAAATAAATTTAATTTTTCAAATCATCCTTCCAAAATTATATTATGGTGGGTTTATTATATTTATGAAAATAATAATGTTATGAAGAATAGTAAAAATACTGAATTTTATTTTAAAATAGAGTTTACATATTATTTATGTATAATGTTTAATTATATTATAACTTGGTCTTAATGTAATATTTGTTCAATTATAAATCTGTTAATGTAATTTTGGTCGTTGAATCAATTTTATATTCCATCCAACATCCTGAAGGCCTTCATTTGTTAAAATGTTTTGATAATCCACCTTTCAATCGTTGAGGTGGAACCCTTACAAGGCCCGTAGGTGTATGTATTACATGGATGGTTGACCTTAGAGGAATTCATTTCCCTTTGGATTAAAAAATTATATACAACCCAGAATAACTACTTAGAATAACACCACCCTAGAATCTTCATCGTCAAATTGGTTATCCACCTTCGCATGGTTGTTTGGCATGAACATTCCAAGCATGCACATGCTTGTCACAATGGATGGATCCATACCCTCTCAATTTTTCAATTCGTTTTTATTCTATAATGGTGAAAGATCTTAGATCATTTCCATTTTAGTGAATGTTCCTTTACGGTTTCCTGGTTTTCATCTTTACATAAGGTGGACCGAAGGCCTTATGGTGGCCCAAAGGCCTTACTGACCCAAAGACCTAGTGTGGCATGAATGCCTTAAATGTCATGGGGACCAAATCAGTGGCCCAAATTCCGAAATTGGGGGATAGTCACACCTTATATAGTTCCAAAAAGATCTTCCAATAGATCTTGTTACTGTACTAACTATAGTACTACTACAGTACTGTTATAGTACCCCTGAAATTATTCCTCTGCCTGGATTTGAACCTAGGTCACATGGATTCACATAAAGTGTCCTCAAAAAATGGGTTAAGGCTCATGTGATAAACATGTTAACAGTTAATGTGTGTATTGGTGCGTCATTACAACCCCTGCATGCCATACATCATCGGTGAGGCCCATGGTGGCCAACCATGGGCTTTAGCCTATTCCAATCGAGGTAGAGGGAAAAATGAGAGATTTTTTAGCATATAGTGAATGTTTACATGTCAGGACTCAAACCTAGAACCTCAGGGCCATGAATCCACCACCATTATTATTATTTGGTTTTTCATGATAAAACACTTTTTCCATTAATTTTACACTCTTTAACACTAAATATTTCAAATATACTATTTTTTTTATAAAAATCGTCTTTTCAGTTGAAATCCCTTTTTCTTCAAAAATTATGTTTTATATAAACATTTATTTATAAATGATATTTTTATAAATATATTTTTTAAATAATTTTATGATTTTACAGTAAAATCAATCATTAATATTTTCAAACACATGTATTTCCATAACATTTTATGATGATTTAGTAATAAAAATTGATTTTTGTAGAATATATATTTTCCTTGTGAAATGATCATTGTGGCCATTAAAAATTAATTTCTGTAGGATTTAAATAATGATTTAGATGCTCAATATACAAGAGGGGGGTGAATTGAATACTTTAAAACTTCATTTAGAACCTTAAAAGTTAGTTATTCCGAAAGTAGGTTTCGGAAATATGGAACTTGACTAAAGATTACAATATGAGATTCTACCTTAAAGCGTATAGAATCTAAATGAAACAGAGTACAATTAAGTAAGTATAAGAAAGTTATACTTTCCTTACAATAAAATATGCAGCGGAAACAAACAATTAGTAAAACTACAAGTAACAAGATATAAGTATTTTAACCCAAAGAGAAGGGTATCAAACAACCTTGGATAAAGGTCCCTTGATTTATACTTTCAAGAAAGTCTGTCTTACCCACTCCAGGGTAAGACCTCGATACTAAGATTAGAGTCTCTGCCTTGCTATCCCCGCAAGCCCTCAACTTCAAGGTAGTTGGAAACCTCTGTCTTCCTCAGCAAGGAAGCCCTCGAACTTCAAGGTAGTCGGCACCTCTGTCTTACTATCCCCGGAAGTCCTCGAATGTAATCACCAACATTCAGAGTCTCACGAGGCAAAAACTGAACGAGCGGTTCAGTAAGCACAAGGCATGAAAATATTTATCTCTCTAGAAATCACCTTAGCAGTGTGTGGTCTCTAGATCGATAATCTTCTGTCATCTCCTTTTAGCTCTTTCAAATGAGCTCCTATTTATAGGCAAGGTCAGCCTCCTTTTCAACGGCCATATTTTCCTTAGAAATCGGAGGGACCTATAAATGTGTAACTTAACCAACAGTTAGTTTATAAAATAATAGACGACATCGTTTTATAACAAAACAAGTGAAATAGAATGTACGACATCGTTTTTAGTCTAACTCAAAAGTTTGGAGTGAATGTTCGGAGTGTAAACAAAATAATTTTCTGAGTCTAAATAAATTCAGAGTGTATAAAGAAAAGATGATCAAATTCTGTTTAATAGGGGAATTCGGAATGAGAATTCAGAATGATAATTTGTCATCAGAATTCGTAATGAGAAATCATAATTAGGATTCATCATTATATTTTGATCTCGAACTTCATGAGAATTCATATCCAGAATTCTGATTAGAACATTATCAGAGTTCGTATCCAGAATTCGGAGTAGAACTTTATCAGAGTTCGTAACCAAAATTCAGAGTAGAACTTTATTAGAGTTCGTATCCAGAATTTGGAGTAGAACTTTATCAGAGTTTGTATCCAGAATTCGGAATAAAACTTCATTACAGTTCTCATCCTGAATTCAGAGTGAAACTTTATTACAGTTCTCATACTGAATTCGGAGTGAAACTTCATTACAGTTCTCATCTAGAATTCGGAGCCTAAAACAGAATGCTTCATATCCGAGTTTCAAACGATTCTGAGAATATAGAAATGAATCCGATTCTTATACTTATGAAAAATATGGATGAAAATATGATATGAATAATTTTCCATATAAAATCTATTTTCCTTATAAAAGAAATTTTCCTTATAAAAGTGATTTTACATATAAAAGAGATTTTCCTTATAAAAGGGATTTTCCTTAAAGATAAGGTGTTTGTGATTTTCAAAACAAGAAAGAATGGAAAAGTCATAAGGAAAACCTTATTGACTCAACAATCTCCCCCTTTTGTAAAGCACAAACATCTTTACGAAAAATAAATTCTAAGAAGAAAGAAAACATTAAGGCTTATCTCCCTTTGCTTATGAATGTTGATGAATACGACTAACTCCCCCTTATGCTTTGAAACTCTAAGGATCGTATTCTATATTTCTGGAATGATATTTCATTAAGAATATGAATTTATTCTTTAATGAAAAACTCTCCCTTAGTTAAACTCTATTAGAGTTCTTTTTCATTATCACCCCTTTGTTAAGATTCTTTTTTCCTTTCCCATTTTATTTGGAATCTTTTCCTTCTCCGCCTTTGTGATTTTCAAAAAGAGTTTGAGGGAATAGAAAATATAACAAAGTACCTGAAAAATTAGTTACAAAAACAAAAGAAACGAGCAAGAAATATTTTCATTATGTTTGGAATTTCAAAATCAAGAAAGCCAGTATACAATAAAAGATCGGATTTGTCTATTTTGGATCTTTTTCCATCTCCATTAGACCCTTAAGAATAGTCTTTATCTTTTTCAAGTCTTTATGGTCTTCCTCATCTTTCTTTTCTAACACAACTACTCTTGCACTTTGAGGTTCATTATTTTCTTCCTGGGCTTGAGGGTTTTCTTCCTGAGCCTTCAAGATTTGTTCTTGCTTCAACAAATTCTTTTCAAACTCAATCTGATGATCCCTTTCATACTTCCAGTTTTGAGAAATAGAATTCAACTTCCCATTCAGATCTCTGACTTCTAGAATCCAGACATTCTTCTCAGCTGTCAATTTTTCTTCAAAGGAAGAAGTAAGTTCATTTTTCTTCCTGCCTTCTGTCTCAAAAGCATATTTAACATTATCTTGGAATTCATCAAATAGCCTAATATCTTTTACAGTCTTCCTCGACCAACTAGTCATTCTTTTACAAGATCTTTTCTGGGCTTCATAGACGACAAAAAAAGTTTTGAACTGAGCCTATATCTCATCACAGTTGTCCATAACCATGGATATAGAGTCTATTTTTTGATTTAAAGCATGTTGGAGCATCTGGTATCTTGAATCAATACATGAGAAAGTCGGAATAGTACCTACCAACTTCTTTAATGACTGAACAACAATGTCATGCCCCAACGAAGATGAATCTGAATCCGAGACTTTTCTTGGAGAATTTCCTTCTTCAATTTTTTCATTGTTCTTCTTAGAATAATCACCAACTTCCCTTCTCTTTACAGCAACTGAGATCAGGGTATCAACAACAAGTTGTTTTACCTTGTCCTTTTCAGAATGGATTGCTATTCCTGAGTCTTCTGTTCACTATCTGAAACTTGAACAAGATTGTCTTCATCATCAGAAACTTTTTGAGCGCCATCCTCTAAGTTCTCCATTTGAGCAATATCATGTAGAAGTTGTTCTTCCTCTGCATGATAAGCTACTTCTTGTTCTCCTTCCTGCTCATTCTTCCCTGGAGTGACTAACATTGATGAATAAGATTCTGAAGTTCGGGGCGACAAATGTTCCGAAGGTTTCCCCTTATAATCATCTACTTGCTTCAAAACATCTCCGGTCTCACCACTACATTTAGAAACTGGTTCTTGCTCTTCCACTTACTCAGTCTGCTCAACTTCCTCAACATGCTTAGTAACTGCCTCTTCCGGAGCGATTATGTTTCTTCCTGGATTCTCATGTAGAGATTCCAAAGAAAAAGTTCTTGGAACATGAATGTTTCTAGAAGCCATCTCAGTAAACTTTAATAAAGTCAGAACTACCTCAGCTTCAGACATCTTCTTCTTAATCATCTTTTCATTCACTTGTTTTTCTATCTCATCCGCTGTTTTTTCTTTCAAGGCCCTAGCCTCCGCCGGATCCAAGCCAAACTGAGGTTCCTCTTGCACTCTCTTCTCTTTGATTTCCCTTCACTTAGCAACTACCTCATCTGGGTAAGATTTCTTATTCTTCGGTTTTGGAGGTGCGGAATGAACTTCCTTAGATTTGGGATTCGCTGCTTCACCTTAAACATCTTCCAACTTTCTCATCCTCACTGTCTTAGATGATTCAGGTTCACCATCTTTCAGAACCGCTTCTTCTTGAGCAGGTAAATCAACGAACTGACCAGTCTTCTTGTCGAAGGCTACATCCATCCTTTTGAGGGTACCATCACTCACCAACATAATTTTGCAAACTATTTTCTTAGATTTGCAAGCCTCCCTGAAAGACTCATGGCACCGAACTATTAACATCAAGATGATTGCTGGATACATTATGATCTGAGCTCTCAGATTCCCTTTCTTAACATTCTCAAGGGTAATAAGAATGTGTTTCATCATATTAAACTTCCTCCGATTTATCAGAAAATATAGGATATAGATCTCACTTTTCTTCAGACTATCTTTTTCACCCTTCCTCGGTATGATAAGACCTTGTACCCATAATTCTAGAATCCGAAAATTTGTAGACGTAGTACCAATCTTCAGAGCCTTGTCATCTTCAAGTCCGAGAGTCTCTAATGCCTTTTCCTTGTCGAAGCTTACCTTTGAATCTGTCAAAACATGAGAGATTAACTCGGCTTCTCCTTCATAGGTCATCCCTACCAAGCTAGCTGCCTTTACATACGAAAGATTATAAGTCTTTCCATAAGACTGAAACGAAAATTTCTCCCTATCATTTTCATTAAAGAAGGAAACTGTCTCATAGAACTCTATAAGTAAATCCGAAAACACATCATCTTGATTCTCGGGCATAGACACAGTAGCATCTTCCCATAAATTTCTTGGATATAAGATAATCATACTTGTTGAAGAAATCAGAATGAACTAACCTTTCTCTATATACTAACCACTTAGAAATCGGCTTAGAGGAAGACATGTCTTGAGAAGCTACTTCAACAGTCATTTGGATCTAATGACTTCTGAGAAGTTTGGAACAGAGACAGTTGAAGATCGGAACGGCCATAAAACAGAGAGGCAGAGCTTCGGGACACTGGAGCTTGAAAAATCAATGTGGGACGAGCATTTGGGGTCCCTTTATATAGGCAAAGAAAAGACGGTCCATCTTCCTTGATTTATCGAACGGTTGTAACAAGCTGAGATCATATCTGACGGTTGAAAACCAATTCTCAAGAAAACTTGAATCCGATCTTTTGAGGTTTATATTAAATCAAAGATTTAAGAAATCTATAAAACGAAAACAAAATATAAGAAAATACCAGCAAATAAAGTATGATTACGACGACTTGAGTAAGGAAATCATACCTTTCGGATTGGCTTAGGAGGATTATTTGTAATGGGTAACATTCTAAAAAAATGACTACGAAAACACTTTATTACAAAAAGACATAGTTCGCAAAACTCACTATTAAAAAATAAATTCAGTACAGAAAAGTCAATATGAAAAAAATAATAATAAAACCTTATAAATATTTCATCACGGAAATTTCATTAAAAAGTTTGAATATAAAAAAAATCATTATGATAATCTCAGTACGAAAAACTCGTTACAGAAACACTAGTACAAAATTTTCCATTTCGGAAGTTTTCAATATGAAAATTTCCATTCCAGAATATTTCTATACAAAAATATCCATTCTGGAAAATTTCAGTTCCGGAAATTCCCATTTCGGAAATTTAGTTCCGAAAAGTTTGAAAACAAACTTTGAAAAACATAGTTATTCTAACAATCAAATGTACTCCCCCTATGAAATGGAGTTTATTACTTTAAGGAGAATATTTCAACAAGAAGTTAATGAAGAATGATTACCTGATAGTTATCATTCCTAACATTTGTTTAATGTATTCAAATCTATCAAAACGAAATGATTTTGTGAAAATATTAGCAAGTTGATCTTGCGTTCTGATAAACTGGTGAATAATATGTCTTTTTAGTGTGTGATCCCTAAGAAATTGATGCCTAATGTCTATGTGTTTTTCACGAGAGTGATGTGTAGGGTTTTTAATTAGGTAAATGGCACTTTTGTTTTCACAAAAAATTTGAGTTTTAGTAAAACTCAAGCCATAGTCTATCAGTGTGTGTTGCATCCACAAAACTTGAGCACAACAAATTCCAGCTGCTACATATTCGGCTTCAGCAGTGGAAAGTGCCACAGAATATTGCTTCTTGGAAGACCAAGAAACTAACGAATCTCCTAAGAAATGACAAGTTCCAGATGTACATTTTCTATCCATTCTACATCCACCAAAGTAGGAATCAGAAAATAATTTTAGAACAAAATCATTTCTAGAAGTATAAAATAATCATAGAGCCATGGTTCACTTAAGGTAGCGAAAAATTCTTTTTACTGCCTTTAAGTGGGATTCCTTAGGATTGGATTGATATCTTGCACATAAGCATACTGAGAACATTATCTCTGGTCGACTAGCTGTTAAGTTAAGTAAACTTCCTATCATACCTCTAAAATATGTTCGATCTACTGGATTCCCAGCTTCATCAAGATCTAAAGAGTTTGAGGTACCAATTGGAGTACATATACTCTTAGTGTTGTCATAACCATATTTTTTGAGAAGATATTTAATATATTTATGTTGAGATATTTAGGTTCCTTATGCTTTTTGAGAAATTTGAAAACCAAGGAAAAATGTTAACTCACCCATCATACTCATTTCAAACTCAGATTTCATTAGACTTGAAAAAGAGTCGGTTAAAGATTGCAGAGTTGAACCAAATATGATGTCATCAACATAAATTTTTACAATCAAGACATTTTTATTAACTTTATTTATAAAAAGGGTTGGATCTTCATTTCCCTTAACATAGTTATTTTGAAGCAAAAATCTAGTGAGTCTATCATACCATGCTCGTGGGGCTTGTTTAAGAGCATACAGAGCTTTGGTAAGTCTGAAAACATAATCTGGATGTTTTGTATCTTCAAAGCCAGGAGGTTATTCAACAAAAAAATCCTCTTGAACATAACCTTTAAGAGAAACACATTTCACATCCATTTGAAAAAGTTTAAAATAAAATAATGCTACAAAGTCTAGTAGAATACTGATAGATTCAAGTCTAGCTACTGGAGCATAGGTTTCTTCATAGTTTATTCCCTCTTGCTGATTATAGCCTTTAGCAACACGTCTAGCTTTATTGCTAACTATGACTCCATTTTCATCATATTTCTTCCAGAAGACACACATTACACTAACAACAGAAGTTTCTTTATTTCTTTCAACCAAGGTCCAAACTTTATTCCTCTCAAATTCATTTAGTTCATCTTGCATGGCTTTGATCCAATCATCATCACCTAAAGCATCATCAGTGCTTTTTCGTTCTAATTGGGAAATAAATGCTAGATGTTCTATTTCATTTCATAAGGAACATCTTGTCCTTATAGGTTGATTTACATCACCAATGATACTATCACTGGGATGATTCTTAAGAATCACCTGATTTGGGTTTTGAAAAACCTGTTCATCAACATAGGGTAGAAAGTCTTCTGGGGTAATGTTTCAAAAGTATCTTCCTGAACATTTTCCTTATCAGAAAAATCCTCTATCAAAGGTTGATAATCAATTTTTTAAAACACATCCAGGGTTTTAGATTGAGATGGTTTAAAAACAAAAGGATCAGACTCATCAAATTTTACATGCACTGTTTCTTCAACAGTACAAGTATTTTTATAAAAAACTCTATAAGCCTTATAATTTGTGGAATATCCTTAGAAAATTCCTTCATCGGATTTTGGTGAGAATTTATGTATGTTATCTTTAGTATTAAAAATGAATAATTTGCAACCAAAAACCTTGAACTAGGATAGTCTTGGTTTTCTACTATTCCATAACTCATAAGGAGTTTTATTAAAAAAAGGTCTTATCAAAACTCAATTTATAGTATAACAAGAAGTACTTATAACTTCAACCTAGAAATTTAAAGCTATAGAATATTCTCTCAACATGGTTCTAGTTATCTCTTGAAAAATTCTATTTCTTCTTTCAACTAAACCATTCTGAGGAGGAGTTCTAGGTGCTGAAAAATTGTGAGTAATACCTTTTCTACTACAAAATGTTTCAAAATCAGAATTTCGAAATTCTCCTCCATGATCACTATGAATAGTTTTCAATGGGAGATTTATTTCATTGTTAACCTGGGCTCTAAAACTTTTGAAATAAGAAAAATCTTCAGATTTCTTTTCTAGAAAATAGTCCCAAGTAAATCTAGTGTATCATCAACTAGAAAAAAAGCATAGTATTTTTCTCCAATACTTCCAGTTTGTGTTGGACCAAAAACATCCATGTGCACTAACTATAATGCAACAGTTGTTGAGACTTCACTGATTGATTTAAAACTAGATTTATGTTGCTTTCTATATTGACAAGGATCACAGACATTAGAAGAATCAAATATAAGCTCCTGTATATCCTTAACTAGTTTCTTCTTAGAGAGTTTACATAAGTTTCTAAGGTTACATTGTCCTAGTCTTCTATGCCTTAACCAGGAATGATCTTCCATTGCACTCAGGAAAGGTAAATCTTGACTCCTAAGGTATTCTAAATTTAAGGTGTAAACATTCTCTTGCATATTGGCTGAGAGAATAAATTCTTCCTTGGAATTGTGAACTAAGCACTTATCATTCCTAAAATTCAGAAGGTAACCTTCATCAAAAAACTGACTTCTGCTAATGAGATTGTTCTTAAGAACCTTTACAAAAAGAACATTTGAAATCAAAGTTTTACCTAGAAGAACAATATTACCAATTCCAAAAATCACTCCCTTAGAATTATCTCCGAATGTTACCTTTCCTCCTTTCATTTTGACAATCTTTTCAAAATAGATTTTGTTACCAGTCATGTGTCGGGAACATCCACTAACCATGTACCATGTGTTGTTGCTGGTACTCTCTTTATTTTCCTGAAATCAAGAAGAGAATTAGACTTTCGGAATCCAAACTTGGTTGGATCCGAGATTTCCAGATAACAAAATTTTAGGTACCCACATCTTCCTAGAGAAATAAGCTTTGTGAAATCCTAGAGATTGGGTTTTGTTTAAGGAACAATTCCTTACCCAGTGACCACCACATTGACACTTGGTACAAAATGGGGCACTTTGAGGAACAAAATAATTGTTACTAAAAATTGGATTTTCATGGGTATAACCAAATACAGATTTATTTCTTAAAGGTCGTATTTGGGAATACATTTTATCAAAATTTTCCTTACCATGGGTAAAGTGTGATAAAAACTTCTTTAAGGATAACATTTCAGACTTGAGTTTTATAACCATGTTTTTATCCTCAAAATCATTTTATTTAGAACTATAGCTAGGCACGAAAACACTTTTCTTAGAAATTACTTTTTCTAACTCTTTAGAATTTTTGTTCTTCTCAGAACTTACTTCCTCAAGAATTTTTGAAATGATTTTGAAATCAGAATTTTTCTTTTCAAGTTCATTAGAAAGAAATGATATTTATTTTGTACGAATAGAATTCAAAGAGTTTTCCTTATCATGTTTCTTGTTGAGTTTAGAGTTCTCAATCTCAAGAAGTTCAGGAAACCGAGAAACTTATTCATAGGTAGGTGAACTATTTTCTTCATCAGAAGAGGATTCATCATCAGAAATGTTATAATACTTACTATCATTAGAATTTAAAGATACATTTGTCAATGATTTAGCATTTCGTACCTTATCCATAAAGAAATGATTATCAATAGGTAATATGGCTATAAGAACAAGATTCTTCTGTCCTGAAGATTCATAATCAGAAGATTTATCTGATGAGTCACCACCACTGGCACTCCATGTAGAGACCCGAAGCCTGACGTACATTGACATTAAATTACTTTTGCGGAATACTTAGTACATTACAAAAACACACACACAAGGACCGTAATAGTTTAGTGTCTTTGGAAACTCGGACTATAATCTTCTAATCGTGGTGAAAGATCTTCAAAATCTCCCATAAAGATCTTCCTTTTTTTTTATACCTAAAACCTTTCTTTATATCCTGGGGAAAAGAAAACATAAAAGGGTGATCTCAAATGCTCAGTAAGGGTAAACAAAATAAATACCAATCACATCATATTCATAAGGACATAACATTTTGGAAATCATAACCTGCAAAAGAGAGCATAATTTCATAATCATGGGATAAATCATGGCAGTGAAAAAGTAATCCCAATAATCATAACTTAAAACATGAAGCTTTGTGGCATACACACATAATCATAGAGAATCATTTCTTGTTAGTCAAGACTAATTTCCAAGACTATCTTAGTGGACAAAGTCCCTTTCTGAATCGAGCAACCCTCGTTTCAGTCCTGTTTTACTCAACCGGTATAACCTACCATTTCAGCCATGTCTATCTCATGAGATATAAAATCATTACCCAATGCATTGGAGGGAGATATAGGTCCCACCCATCTTATAATGAATCCTTTCTTATGTGTTCCACATAATCATACATCATCGCATAACACATGTAACAAAAATGGGATTCTTGAAACATCATGACATCATAAATCAATTCATATAAGATAAAGGAATTCATAAAAAATATTTCCATCCCAACATAATCAAACCAATGTAATAATAGGGATAAAAACAGAACCCTTTTATTATCTTAGATGGAAAATAATTTTGATAAAATACTTGAACTTCATTCTTGAGGAAAATATCCTTTCTGCTTCAAAAATACTTTTCCTTTCTTAACATGTCGTACAATTATAAAATAAAAGAAGTTGATTTAAAATAAACTTAAAAACATGTAAAGGAAACTTCTTGGAAATAATGTTTTAGAAATCCATTCATGCCGTATAAGTTAAAAAAACATTCTTCGTACTTTTGTCGGAAAAGTCAAAAAGTACCTCGTACGAAAAACGACAAAAGATTCCTTTCATACGTATTACTAAAAACTCACCGAAGGTTAAAAATGGATTTAAACAATTTTAGGTGGATGGAAATAATATTACATATTGAGTAAACATGGATGTGGATGATAAAATACACCCCAGTAAATACTTACGAATAAACAATCTCGGATAAAAATGAGATTGTGATATTTCACTTACCTTATGTCTGACTTGCTTTGTAAGTGTCCGAACCTCCTGTATAATGATTTAAATCATGTTATTGACTTATTCCAGAATCATATTCATTGTTATGATATCATATATGGTTCACTTATGACATTATATTACCCGTTCTTTTGTAAATTCCATGTTAAAAAAGCGTTTTGGGTAAAATCGTTTCATTTATCGTAAGTGTTTTGACTTGTTGTTCTTGACATCATTATTACTTATATCATGATCTACTTACTTCCAGAATATAAAATATGATTTATATATCATATATATTCAGTATATATATATATAATAGATATATAAATAAAATGAAAAACACCGTTCATGGAGACGGTAGTCCGTACGTACGCATGAACGCTGTTTTACTTTCCTTATTGTCTTGAAATGGAAGTAAGTAGATGACATACATATATATATATATATATACATAAATCCAGTAACTTTATAATGTCATATATTTCATTATTATTTCTTATATATACTTTATAATCATTCTTAAATGGTTAACATGGAGAATGAATCTCATCGCGTCGTGGAGACGGTAGTCCGTACGTACGCACGAGCGATGATATCATTTCCATAAATATTGAACTGAATTGGAGTGGATTATACAATATATCAGAATCAATATGATGTTTTAATAACTATTTATAGTTATTCTTTACACCATTATACCCATACATGTAAGGTGGTGGTGGAAAATAGATTACACCACGGCGTGGAGACGGTATTCCGTACATACGCATGCGCGGTGATTTCTTTTTCCGTAGGATAGATAGATGGTGAAATAGGGTTGTTTCATACTTATAATAACATATCAGTATATGAGTGATACTGATGTTATTACTTCATAATGAAACAACCTAAGAAGAAGAAGTGGAAGAAGAAATAATGATGAAAGAATTGGTAACGGTAATTACCTCTTCTTTGAAGCGCCTTTTGGAGACCTCCTCTTAGGGAACTAAAATTGGTCTTTGAGGAAGACCAGAACCTCTAGGATTTTGCTAGGGAAGTGGAGAAGTGATTTTGGCAGGGGTTGGCCGAGCTTGAGTGCTCAAATTGGTGTGAGGAGGAGGGGGAGGAGGTGCCCTTTTATAAGGGAGGAGAGGGGCACCTTAGGAATATCTCAAAATATTATTTTATATTAAAGTAAAAATCGGTTTATAATGGTTCCAAAGGGTCTTATTTCGAAGATAAAGTGGGGATGGGTCGAAATACTATCAACCAATAGGATTTAGACAAGTTTAGGTTATTATTTTAACCATATCAATTAGATTTAACTCTAAGTTAAATAATTTAACTTTTATCGTGTCTTTTTGTTTTCTTTCACTATATGGTTAATACACTTACTATAACATGCCAAACGAACCCCAAATTGTTTATTATTAATATATATATCCATATCTAAGTCATTTGGCCGAACCTTAGATTTTTAGGAAGAAAATAAAAATTAATAATATAATATTTTATTTAAAAACTATTTTGTGTCAATTTTGACACTATTTGATATATGATTTTTGTGAAAGTCATAACAGAATTATATGTTCGAACCAAGTTGATTAAATAAACACTAATATATCATAGTAACATAGAAAATTAGTTTAATTCATAAAAAGTCTCAAATTACATTCATTTGAGTATTTATAACATCAATTATGTTAATATTTCCTTAAAAGGTTAATTACTGCATCATCGTTGTGTCATAAATACATTAATTTATTTAAAGTCTAAAAATTAAAAATAAAATATAATTATGTAGTAAATCTTTTTATCTTTCTAATGAATATTTATAGTCGAATTTATCTTATGTATAACCCCATATTAAAATTTTTTTCGTGAATAAACTTTGATTTTAACTCTTTTAACTCTTCTTTGAATTAAATAATAATAAATGTCCTAATCTAATGCAAGTGGGCCTAAATGATAATATTTTACACTTAAGGTTGTTTTTGGTCGAGATACACTTGTCCAATAGAATTAGGACATGTGTTAGGGTAATATTAATATCATTCTTACCCTTAATTACCCTATTTACTTTTAACTGTGGTAAATAAAACTAAAAAGTTACTATTCACCAAAAATTATTTTCATCTCATTGAACCACATTTTACTTACTGACATCAACCGTGTCTCTCGGATTTTTGAAATTCCATTCACAGAAGCGGTAAAATTAAGTTTTATGAAAAATTCAGTTTTTTAACTACCACTTAGTAGTTTCACTATTCATCAAAAAATGAAGGTTTTCAGAAAAATGCCGAAATTTCATCCTAAGCTATATTTCATATTCCGAATTCAAAAATGAAGTCTATTTTACCAAATTCATAACATAGAAGTTGCATTAATTAATTTTATAATTAAATCCCGCTGTTAAAACAAATAGCGTGTTTTTAAGAAACAATATCTATCAAAAGATTGACACTTGTTTATGTCTGGTTTAAATGTGCAATTACATCCAATGACCAACATTGTATTAAATTGTAAAAATATATTCTAAATATACTTTAAAACCACTCCAATTAATAATTTATCACTATTAATTATTTCGATTAAAAACGTTGTTTTTTAATTATAATTTAGTAATTTTCACTATTCATCAGAATATGAAAGTTATCCGAAATGTACCAAAATTTCACCTTAGGCTAAATTCGATACTCCGAATCCAAAAATGAAGTTCATTTTGAAAAATAAGATTTACAGAATTTTAAAAAGTGGTTATTACTATTCATAACGGCTAGTTTTAATAACATTTTAATAGAATATCGCTGTTTAGTGAAACTCGTTATTGCGTACTACACACGCTATCGAGGAAGGTCGCGATTGCGTGTAATGAAAGGCAAGTCAAGGATGCGTGTTGTTCAAGCTCCTTTTGGTGTAGCGTACAACACAAGACATTAATAAAATTAAAAAGAATATTTTTTATAAAATCTTGGGCTGTTACATTCTACCCCCCTTAAAATGAATTTCGCCCTCGAAATTCTTCGGGGTTATAAATGGTTTACTATTCGAAAGTTTCTTCAATAGAAACCCACATAGTAAAAAGGAACACCAAAACTTGGCTTTAAAAACTAAATTATGAAATGTAACGATTACCCAAATAAACTAATCATTGGGTTTCCACATAGGTGAAAATATGGATATGGAAGAGAAATCTAACCATCATGTTCTGATGAAGAGTGGTAGAGAACATGGCTATGGAAAAGCCAATAATCACAAATCCATAAATTTGTGACGATCTATGGTACCATCCGATTCATCGGGTATAAGATCACTAGGACAACATTTTTTTCGTTTTCAAGATCATTTCCCTAAAGTTGAAAATTTGAATTGGAATAAATACTTTCTTTATTTTTGTACAATCTCACTATTGTTCGTGCCTAGAACAATTTCCACTTCATATCTTAAATAAATGAAGTTGAATTTGTTATTCGTGAAGTGTTAGCAGATCATGTGATAGAATGACGGGTCATTCCATCTGTCTCAAACAAAAGGTTAGCAAAAATTATATACATAAGTCGATCTATAGTGAGATTAATCATATATACTTCCTAAAATGGAATTATACTTCATATATCATACTGCATAATATAATAAAACTAGTTTCTACTAAACAGAGACTTTCTGTAGGCCAGTGGTAGGCGATAAAGGCCAGTCGCACTTCGGTTGTGGGTTCGATTCCCACAGCCTTGTCCAAAGCGATGGGCTGTCGTCCGTCCTGAAGGTTGTCCTTTTTCTAAAACTATATTACTATTACATCCAATAATATCGAAAAAACTTCTATCCTTAAACAATACTAACTTATGTCCAACATAATCCATTCCAATCTTTAGTCCTATCCATAATACTGCAGTCCATTCTCATAACATAGTGAAAATGATTACAAGAGATTTAATACCATCATTGATCCCCATATATCATAAGATATATCTTGTTGGACACATTCCAAACATTCAAAGGCCTTAATCTTGTACTCTCTTGAATACCCATTGAACCTTAGTGAAAACTTGAATGTAGTTAAAAGTTAACACTTTCCACATACCAAAATCCTCAAAATTCTATATACTCAAACCATGATATCACTTAGTCCTTATATCAATCATGAGCTCATGAATACTGTTAAACATTTCATTTTCTCTCTTTCCCTTCATTATGCGCATAATATCTCAATCACTTTGAATACCACATTAGACCAATACATAAATATTCCAATATTCCATGATACAACATTATTTTGGAATCCCATTACATAAAAACTTAATCATTCCACCACATCGTTGTCATATTCAACATTGCCAATAGTGATCGCATGTGACTTCCCTTTGTCCTTTGCCTTAAGAGGTTGCTCATGTCGATCATCACTAACCCTTGGATTAGGGCATTTATTGGCATAATGTCCCATCTCCTTGCACTTGAAGCATTGAAGTGTTGGTTGTGCGTTCTCTGCAGTGTTTGCTTTATTCACTTCTTTAGAATCCCTTTTTCCATTACTTCGACACTCAGCTGCTCGATGACCTTCTTTTCCACACTTAAAACATTTTCTAGTCCCTTTAAGACAATCTCCACCATGCTTCTTTCCACACATTGTGCATAAGGAAACATTCATCTTCTTTTCACCATTATTCTGAGATTTCTCCTTGAACTCCATCTTTCGTTTCTTGTCAAAACCATGAGATGGATATGTAACACCAACTTCCATTTCTACCTTGATAGCACAACACACAATTTCTTCATAGCTACTGAAGTCTCTTATAGCTAATGCCCTTCGAAGACTTGGTTTTAAGCCACTGAAAAATCGATCAACTTTACTTTCAGGTTGGATGATAATGCCAGATGCATACCTTGCAAGTCTTGTAAAATTCGCTTCGTATATACCAACAGATTCATCATCCATTTGCTTTAGTTCAAGAAACTCCTTCTCCGTCTTCGTTCGAAGAATACTAGGGAAGTTCTTACTGAAAAAAAAGTTCTTGAACTCATCCCATTCCATGGAATCAATTTCATCTCTTTGCCTCGTATTCTTAATAAGATTCCACCATTGATCAGCTTCACCTTCCAAACGATATACTGCTAAGATGACTTTATCATGTTCAGAACATTGAAGAACTGAAAATATCTTTTCAGTAGTACTAATCCATTGTTCAGCAACTAATGGATCAGTAGACCCACTGAAAGAAGGCGGACGCTGCCTCATGAAGGATTCAACAGAATGTTGCTCCTTCCTTTGCTCGTTTGGAAGTCTTGCATGATTCATAGCTTGAGAAAGTTGTGTGAGCATGGCTACAAGATTTTGCATTCCAGGTCCCATATTGTTTGGTTGCTCAGGGGGACAATCATTGCATTGTCCATTGCATTGAAAAACACGGTTCCTTCGGGTTCCAGCCATCGTCTAAAACCCCAAAAGAATAGTGTGAGAGGAAAAAATCATGCTAGGGGAAACAACATAACAAAGGGGTAGTACCCTCAATATCTAACATCTTAGGTTAAATTCTATGATCGTTAGAGAAATTCTAGGACTATAATCTATACGTATACTTAACCTTAGAGACATCCCTAGACATACCTTAGAAATATCTCTAGGGATATCACTAACATTTTCGCATCCTAGTTTCCAAAGGTTGACTAAACCTTTCCTCTGATACCAACTGTAGAGACCCGAAGCCTGACATACATTGACATTACATTACTTTTGCGGAATACTTAGTACATTACAAAAACACACACACAAGGACCGTAATAGTTTAGTGTCTTTGGAAACTAGGACTATAATCTTCTAATCGTGGTGAAAGATCTTCAAAATCTCCCATAAAGATCTTCCTTTTTTTTTACCTAAAACCTTTCTTTATATCCTGGGGAAAAGAAATCATAAAAGGGTGAGCTCAAATGCTCAGTAAGGGTAAACAAAATAAATATCAATCACATCATATTCATAAGGACATAACATTTTGGAAATCATAACCTGCAAAAGAGAGCATAATTTCATAATCATGGGATAAATCATGGCAGTGAAAAAGTAATCCCAATAATCATAACTTAAAACATGAAGCTTTGTGGCATACACACATAATCATAGAGAATCATTTCTTGTTAGTCAAGACTAATTGCCAAGACTATCTTAGTGGACAAAGTCCCTTTCTGAATCGAGTAAACCTCGTTTCAGTCCTGTTTTACTGAACCGGTATAACCTACCATTTCAGCCATGTCTATCTCATGAGATATAAAATATTTACCCAATGCATTGGAGGGAGATATAGGTCCCACCCATCTTATAATAAATCCTTTCTTATGTGTGCCACATAATCATACATCATCTCATAACACATGTAACAAAAATGGGATTCTTGAAACATCATGACATCATAAATCAATTCATATAAGATAAAGGAATTCATAAAAAATATTTCCATCCCAACATAATCAAACCAATGTAATAATAGGGATAAAAACAGAACCCTTTTATTATCTTATATGGAAAATAATTTTGATAAAATACTTGAACTTCATTCTTGAGGAAAATATCCTTTCTGCTTCAAAAATACTTTTCCTTTCTTAACATGTCGTACAATTATAAAATAAAAGAAGTTGATTTAAAATAAACTTAAAAACATGTAAAGGAAACTTCTTGGAAATAATGTTTTAGAAATCCATTCATGTCGTATAAGTTAAAAAAACATTCTTCGTACTTTTGTCGGAAAAGTCAAAAAGTACCTCGTACGAAAAATGACAAAAGATTCCTTTCATACGTATTACTAAAAACTCACCGAAGGGTAAAAATGGATTTAAACAATTTTAGGTGGATGGAAATAATATTACATATTGAGTAAACATGGATGTGGATGATAAAATACACCCCAGTAAATACTTACGAATAAACAATCTCGGATAAAAATGAGATTGTGATATTTCCCTTACCTTATGTCTGACTTGCTTTGTAAGTGTCCGAACCTCCTGTATAATGATTTAAATCATGTTATTGACTTATTCCAGAGTCATATTTATTGTTATTATATCACATATGGTTCACTTATGACATTATATTACCCGTTCTTTTGTAAATTCCATGTTAAAGAAGCGTTTTGGGTAAAATCGTTTCATTTATCGTAAGTGTTTTGACTTGTTGTTCTTGACATCATTATTACTTATATCATGATCTACTTACTTCCAGAATATAAAATATGATTTATATATCATATATATTCAGTATATATATATATATATAATAGATAGATAAATAAAATGAAAAACACCGTTCATGGAGACGGTAGTCCGTACGTACGCATGAACGCTGTTTTACTTTCCTTATTGCCTTGAAATATAAGTAAGTAGATGACATACATATATATATATATATACATAAATCCAGTAACTTTATAATGTCATATATTTCATTATTATTTCTCATATATACTTTATAATCATTCTTAAATGGTTAACATGGAGAATGAATCTCATCGTGTCGTGGAGACGGTAGTCCGTACGTACGCACAAGCGATGATATCATTTCCATAAATATTGAACTGAATTGGAGTGGATTATACAATATATCAGAATCAATATGACGTTTTAATAACTATGTATAGTTATTCTTTACACCATTATACCCATCCATGTAAGGTGGTGGTGGAAAATAGATTACACCACGGCGTGGAGACGGTATTCCGTACGTACGCACGCGCGGTGATTTCTTTTTCCGTAGGATAGATAGATGGTGAAATAGGGTTGTTTCATACTTATAATAACATATCAGTATATGAGTGATACTGATGTTATTACTTCATAATGAAACAACCTAAGAAGAAGAAGTGGAAGAAGAAATAATGATGAAAGAATTGGTAACGGTAATTACCTCTTCTTTGAAGCGCCTTTTGGAGACCTCCTCTTAGGAAACTAAAATTGGTCTTTGAGGAAGACCAGAACCACTAGGATGTTGCTAGGGAAGTGTAGAAGAGATTTTGGCAGGGGTTGGCCGAGCTTGAGTGCTCAAATTGGTGTGAGGAGGAGGGGGAGGAGGTGCCCTTTTATATGGGAGGAGAGGGGCACCTTAGGAATATCTCAAAATATTATTTTATATTAAAGTAAAAATCGGTTTATAATGGTTCCAAAGGGTCTTATTTCGAAGCTAAAGTCGGGATGGGTCGAAATACTATCAACCAATATGATTTAGACAAGTTTAGGTTATTATTTTAACCATATCAATTAGATTTAACTCTAAGTTAAATAATTTAACTTTTATCGTGTCTTTTTGTTTTCTTTCACTATATGGTTAATACACTTACTATAACAGGCTAAACGAACCCCAAATTGATTATTATTAATATATATATCCTTATCTAAGTCATTTGGCCGAACCATAGATTTTTAGGAATAAAATAACAATTAATAATATAATATTTGATTTAAAAACTATTTTGTGTCAATTTTGACACTATTTGATATATGATTTTTTTGAAAGTCATAACATAATTATATGTTCGAACCACGTTGATTAAATAAACACTAATATATCATAGTAACCTAGAAAATTAGTGGAATTCATATAAAGTCTCAAATTACATTCATTTGAGTATTTATAACATCAATTATGTTAATATTTCCATAAAAGGTTAATTACTGCATCATTGTTGTGTTATAAATAAATTAATTTATTTAAAGTCTAAAAATTATAAATAAAATATCATTATGTAGGAAATCCTTTTATCTTTCTAATGAATATTTATAGTCGAATTTATCTTATGTATAACCCCATATTAAAAATGTTTTAGTGAATAAACTTTGATTTTAACTCTTTTAACTCTTCTTTGAATTAAATAATAATAAATGTCCTAATCTAATCCAAGTGGGCCTAAATGATAATATTTTACACTTAAGGTTGTTTTTGGTCGAGATACACTTGTCCAATAGAATTAGGACATGTGTTAGGGTAATATTAATATCATTCTTACCCTTAATTACCCTATTTACTTTTAACCGTGGTAAATAAAAGTAAAAAGTTACTATTCACCAAAAATTATTTTCATCTCATTGAACCAAATTTTACTTACTGACATCAACCGTGTCTCTCGGATTTTTGAAATTCCATTCACAGAAGCGGTAAAATTAAGTTTTATGAAAAATTCAGTTTTTTAACTACCACTTAGTAGTTTCACTATTCATCAAAAAATGAAGGTTTTCAGAAAAATGCCAAAATTTCATCCTAAGCTATATTTCATATTCCGAATTCAAAAATGAAGTATATTTTACCAAATTCATAACATAGAAGTTGCATTAATTAATTTTATAATTATATCCCGCTGTTAAAACAAATAGCGTGTTTTTAAGAAACAATATCTATCAAAAGATTGACACTTGTTTATGTCTGGTTTAAATGTGCAATTACATCCAATGACAAACATTGTATTAAATTGTAAAAATATATTCTAAATATACTTTAAAACTACTCCAATTAATAATTTATCACTATTAATTATTTCGATTTAAAAAGTTGTTTTTTAATTATAATTTAGTAATTTTCACTATTCATCAGAATATGAAAGTTATCCGAAATGTACCAAAATTTCACCTTAGGCTAAATTCGATACTCCGAATCCAAAAATGAAGTTCATTTTGAAAAATAAGATTTACAGAATTTTAAAAAGTGGTTATTACTATTCATAACGGCTAGTTTTAATAACATTTTAATAGCATATCGCTGTTTAGTGAAACTCGTTATTGCGTACTACACACGCTATCGAGGAAGGTCGCGATTGCGTGTAATGCAAGGAAAGTCAAGGATGCGTGTTGTGCAAGCTCCTTTTGGTGTAGCGTACAACACAAGACATTAATAAAATTAAAAAGAATATTTTTTATAAAATCTTGGGCTGTTACACTCCAGGTATCATTAACTTTCAAAACATTCTTAGCTTTGGATTTATAATACATCTTTCTGTTCCTGTCTGAATTCCTTTCTTTCTATTCTTTCTTTTTAAGCAAAGGGAAATCTGGTCTAATATGTCCATCTCTCTTTCATTCATAACATGTGACTTCTCCATCTTTCCTATCTTTCCTTTCATTTTTCTTATACTTGGATTGGAAACTTCATTGGCCAGCTTTCTTCTTCATCTTTCAAGCAAGATTTTCTAACTCATTTTCAGAGACTTCACTCTCACTAGATTCAGATTGGAAAATATCTTTCTTAGACTTGGACCTAGTTACTCTCTCAGAAGTTTTATCTTTCATCTGATTTGATGTTGTTGTAAAAGCAACAGTTCCATTTCCATTCTTCTTTTTGATATTGTCAGCATCTCTCTTCATTATTTTTTCATGTTGAAGAAGAGTTCTGAATAACTCATCAAGAGAAATTTGATTGACCTTCCTATTCTCATCTATAGCAGTTCTTTTGGATTCCCACTCATTAGGCATGATATCAATTATCTTGTCTATATGTGCTTCATCATCTAACCCCTTCTCTCCCATATACTGTAAAATATTGACAATAGTCATAAATCTTTGTTGAACTTTACATATTGGTTCACCATAATGAAAATTGAAGCCATGGTATTCATCTCTAAGCATAGCTCTCCTAGTTTCAATCATTTTAGAAGTTCCAAAGTGTGTAACCTCTAACTTCTTCCAGATACAATTAGCTGCTTCACAAGAAGACATTTGGCTATATATATTTCTATTCATTGAACAAAGTAAGGTATTGCGTACCTTATAATTGAGTCGATACTCTAGCTTTTCCTAGTTGGTGAAAGTTCTGACTTCCTTATCAGGAATTTTATAATCACCAGTAAGCATAACAAAGTTATCCACTCCAGTATTGATAACAAAATTCTTCATTCGATCTCTCCAGTACTCAAAGTCATTACCATAAAAGATTGGTGGTCTAGTAGGATTTAGATTATCAATGGAACCAACATTAATTCCTGCCATACTTAAAATAACATTTGGCGCACAAACTTGTTATTGGAAAATAATAACAAAGTTCAGAATGACAAAGTTCAGAATAGCAATGTTTGGAATGTGAATGTTCGGAATAATAAAGTAAGCAAGAGAAACTTATATGTGAGTATGAGTATTTTAGAGACCTGCTCTGATACAAATTGTAGAATCGAAATAATGATGTATATGCTCAATATACAAGAGGGGGGGGGGGTGAATTGTATACTTTAAAAATTCCTTTGGAACCTTTAATGTTAGTTATTCCGAAAGTAGGTTTCGGAAAGATGGAACTTGACTAAAGATTACAATATGAGATTCTACCTTAAAGCGTATAGAATCTAAATGAAACAGAGTACAAGTAATGAAGTATAAGAAAGTTATACTTTCCTTCCAATACAAAATGAAGCGGAAACAATCAAATAGTAAAACTACAAGTACACAGATATAAGTCTTTTAACCCAAAGATAAGGGTATCCAACAAACTTGGATAAAGGTTCCTTGATTTATACTTTCAAGCAAGTATGTCTTACCCACACCAGGGTAACCCTCGATACAAAGATCAGAGTCTCTGTCTTGCTATCCCCGCAAGCCCTCAACTTCAAGGTAGTTGGCATCCTCTGTCTTCCTCAGCAAGGAAGCCCTCGAACTTCAAGGTAGTCGGCACCTCTGTCTTCTTATCCCCGGAATTCCTCGAATGTAATCACCAACATTCGGAGTCGCACGAAGCAAAAACTGATCGAGCGGTTCAGTACACACAAGGCATGAAAAGCTTTCTCTCTCTAGAAATCACTTTAGCAGCGTGTGGTCTCTAGATCGATCAAATTCTGTCATCTCCTTTTAGCTCGTTCAAATGAGCTCCTATTTATAGGCATGGTCAGCCTCCTTTTCAACGGTCATATTTTCCTTAAAAATCGGAGGGACCTGTACACGTGTAACTTAACCAATGATTAGTTTATAATAGAATAGACGACATCCTTTTATAATAAAACAAGTGAAACAGAATGTATGACATCTTTTTAATTCTAACTCAGAAGTTCGAAGTGAAGGTTCAGAGTGAAAACACAAAAATTTTCGATGTCTAAATAAATTTGGAGTGTATAAAGAAAAGATGATCAGATTCTATTTGATAAGTGAATTCAAAATGATAATTCATCCTCAGAATTTGTAATGAGAAATCATAATCAGGATTCGTCATTAGATTTCGATGTCGAACATCATGAGAATTTGTATCCAGAATTCGGAGTAGAACTTTATCAGAGTTTGTATCCAAAATTCGGAGTGGAACTTTATCAGAGTTCGTATCCAGAATTCAGAGTAGAACTATATCAGAGTTCGTATACAGAATTCGGAGTAGAACTTTATCAGAGTTCGTATCCAGAATTCGGAAGAAAACATCATTACAGTTCTCATCCTGAATTCGGAGGGAATCTTCAATACAGTTCTCATCCAGAATTCAGAGTGAAACTTCATTACAGTTCTCATCCAGAATTCGGAGCCTAAAATATAATTCTTCATATCAGAGTTTCAAATGATTCCGAGAATATAGAAATGAATCTGATTCTTATACTTAAGAAAAATATGGATGAAAATATGATAAGAATAATTTTCCTTATTAAAGAGATTTTCCTTATAAAAGCAATTTTCTTTATAAATGTGATTTTCCTTATAAAAGCGATTTTCCTTATAAAAGTGATTTTCCTTATAAAAGTGATTTTCCTTATAAAAGTGATTTTCCTTATAAACGTGATTTTCTTTAAAGATAATGTGTTCGTGATTTTCAAAACAAGAAGGAATGGAAAAGTCATAAGGAAAACCTTATTGAATCAACAATTTCCATATATGATTAAATCCTCTAATGTAATATATTATCTACTAGTTATAATATTTATTAATACCATAATATATTTTTCTATGGATTTTTTTTTTTTAATGAAATTTTTTTGAAATGCATTTTTTTCATCAGTAATACTATGGGAAATTGATGGTATGTTTATGTAACAAATGTTTTACACGTTTTATGATGTGATGATATGTTGAATGTTTTAGTATATGGTTTCACACATAATTAATTTTTTATTATGATAGTGGTGGGATTTATATCTCTTTCCAATGAATTTGTAATGGATTTATATATCCTGAGATAAAAATTTGATACATGTAGAAGGGCGTGATCCATTCAATGAAATAGGTGTGTCTTGGACCTCTGTGGAAAAATTGTGTATCCTGATACAATATGGGAAACATGCATCTCTTAATCCACTATGGAAAATAGTTGTGTCCGAATACACTAAGGGAAATAGGAGTATCATTTTCCCTAATGAGAAACAGGTGCATCATAATCCCCTATGGGAAGTAGGTGATAATTATGTATCCACTATATCAATGGCCATTATAGTTTACCTTGACAAAATAAATGGTTTCCAATATTTAGTATGTTTCAATATATTTATGGCATGATAATATTGCTAATTATAGATTTATGATAATATCTCAATTTCCTGGCCCATGTTTTCTGAAATGAAAAATATTTATACCATTATACTTTTATATGATCCTTGAAAGTTTGGGTATGGGATTTATAGGTTATTATCATTAAAAATACCATTGTGATTATCTTATGATTTTATATGATCATATATTGATAACTGTTATTTTTAAACTTACATAGAATCTAGTCTCATCCCTTCTTCTAATTCATTTCGCTAAGTTTTGAATATATATATTAAACAGGGTATAAATATAATGAGTACTAAAAGAAAATATCATTGTTGGAATCATTGTAGATATATCTACATAGTAGATGATTGTATTCCATGATTCCAAAGGCACAAAACTATTATAGTCCTCAGAGATTTTTCTATGTATTGTAATGAATATTCCTTTAAAAAGATGTAATATCCAGGTATGTGATGTCTGTGTTTCAATAGTTAGTAATAGAATAATGGTTTAGTTAACCATTTGAAACTAGGATTAGAAATCATTAATTAGATCCCTAAGGACATGTCTTGGGATATGGATATGGATAATCAATGCATAGGAAAATGTTCTCAAATATTTTTAGAGGATAGAGTATGTGGTTTCCTAGATATACATCCCTTTGGGATACAACAGGTGGAAATGGATTTGGACCCTATGTGCCTAGGGGTAACAACCATAAAAAAATTTATTGAATTTGTGTCGATCGAGAACTGGTTCATGAAAATGGTCCTTGCAGTATTCCTCCTTTGACACTCACATTAGAGATTGTCTAGAAATTGACAAAGTCTAGAAACATCATGAATGATTTAAATCTATGATTTTTATGAATAACCTTGGATAACCTTATGGTGTAATAGAATAAATAATAAGGTGTCCTGATTTAGAGATCCTCCAGGTTATTTTCATGATTATTTGGTTTCCCATTATGATTAGTGTTTGCCACACTTTTTTTATGTTTTTATTAGTGGCCGGAACTGAAAGGAATCATATTATAATTAAATCTAATAGAATATTCAGTGACATTGAGAATCCAAATTGGATGATGGATAGAGAAAAAAATATTTTTATTATGCCAAGTCATCTATCAATATATTTTACTAGCAACATGTGCTCTAGTGTGATTCCTAATACATGAAAAAGTGTAATATGAAATTTTATAATATTTCATGATTTAATAAACAAAGTGGAATGAATATTATTCTTTCCATACATCAATACGATGGTATGTGTGAAGAAAAAACTAGAAGAAACATTTCAAATGGAGGGTAAGATTTTATTTTTGTGGAAAAGAAGGTTACATAGTGGTAATGATTAAAGGAGTTAAATGTCTTATTTATGGAGAACATGGGTATTGACCAACTCAATTCCATAACTCAAGAATTTACTTCTTGACCAAGGAAGTAACTCTCTAATTCCAATCATTGAAGTGGAGGCATTTAATAATTATGGAATTGGATTTAACTATTTTGAATTCTTAAATATATAAGGATTGTTTAGTGTAATATTTTTATTATGGTTTTGAAAAAATATGTTGATAGCCAGTAAATGTGATTTTATATCATAGTTATTGTTTACTAAGGAAATGATAATCCATAATATATTCCTATGTTGAGATAGTGGTTTTGGGGAAAATATAAGATTTATTTGGATAATGTAAAAATTATAACATTGGTGATCGTGGAATTATTAATGAATTGTGGACAATGTGGTTTATTCGGTAATTTATGTAGTTTAACATATTTCTAGATTTAAGGAATATCTAAAAAATATGTGTTTTATTTAATGAATATGGAGTAATGTATGTTTTTAACATGTATTTACAGAAATTATGGTTATTAACATGTTTCAAAATAATCCCTAATCAAGGTATTAACATGTTTGGCATGTGATAATAAAGAGATAATTTATGTTGTTTAGGGGACTACTGATATGATCATATTGGAAATTTACTGACCTTCACTCTAATGTTTTGGATTTTAATATTTTAGAAGTGTCACCTAATTAAACATTTATAAAATGGGTTTAGTTACTTTTTTTATGTTTTTTTAATTATTAATCTTTTAATTCCCAATATGAATATTTATTTATAACATTCGTTATCATTCAGTGATAATAACAGTAGATAGAATGAATGACACATCATTCTATTATGGATCTTATTTAGTGATTTAGATATAAAAAACTCTTAGAGTGAGATATATAGTTGTGATTAATGAGGGAACATAACAAAGGATTAACTTATGCATATCAAATAAAAAATATATAAACTACACACATTTTCATATGTTCTCAGTGAATATAGTAAATAAATTTATCAACTTCTGTAAAATGATCTTGAACCAAAAATGATATCCAAGTGAATTAATTTCAGATGAATCAAATAGACCCATAAATATTTATATGTTTATGCTTTTTGGTTTGCTGACCTTTTATAGATCTCCCAATTTAATGTGATCAATGATCTCTATCACCCTCTATAATAATTTATGCTTTTATTCTATATCAAATCTCCCCTTCCCATCTAAGGACTCTTATAAAGAGAATAATTTATATGATACTTTATATAATGATTATATTTATAGGTTTACCTATCTATAAATAGTTTTATAATTTAATTTCAGGATTTGTTTTTCTAAGGAATTTTAAAATGGTAAAACATTGTTGAAGTAGATTAATTTATTGGAAAAATCATCTTATACGCGATAGAATTTAACAACCTGAGAATTTGGTAAAATTTATATTTATTTATATTTAGTTTTATTGATATTTTTCATTTATTGTGATATTAATTTTATCTTTTCATACACATAAGACTGATTATATTATGTCTAATATTAAGCACTTAGTTTAGTTTGTGATACATGAAATAATGATATCATGCATTAAACGTGACACCGAGCATTAGTGAACGATGAAATAATATTATAATAAATATGACCATTATAAAACAACTATTATATATGTTTCTATGAATTTTATAAACTAATTTGTGAAGTATACATATAAATTATTAATATAACTTTTTTTTATAAATTTAAGTAAATAATTAATTACTTTTTATTGAAGTAATTATATTCATCAAAAATAATTTATCTTCAAAAATGATTTCTAATCCTTATTCTGAGGAAATATAATATAGATTTTAAAAGAAAAATAAAATAAACTTCATTTTTGAAATAAAATTATCTAAATTATCTTACGGTAATATTTAGGTATTCTTTGGAAAATAATGAATTTTTAGTTAATAGTGAAAAATAACGAATTTTGTAAACAAAATCATTAATTTTGAATAAATTTAGTAATATAAATGTCTCATTCTCGTTTAATGTAATGGTCTACGCTTGTCGTTGGTTGAAGTTTTATGCATCCCAAATTAATTACCCATTCTTAGAGCTTTAGTATAGCATAAGTCGGGGTCGATCCACAGGGAACTATGGTGTGCATGAATTTAATTGAGTTAATACTTAATTAGGTGAAGTATGAAAAGTTTAGAAACGATTAGGTTGATTTCTGGGTTTTGATTTAAACTAAACTGATTTACTTTGAAGAAAGGATATAGTTTGAAGGAAAACAACGGGTAAATTTAAAAAGATCTTAGAAATGGAAAGAAAAGACGTGTCGGGGCTGTGGTGAATAAGGAGTTCTTATGCAGATTGTTTAAATGGTTGTGTTGTTCATAATAATTCAATCATTTAGGATTTCATTTTGTTACAAGATTTCCTTGGTCCTGTTCCTCTTGTTTGGAATTAGAGCAGTTGACTCCTTGGTCCGAAAGTCAATGTACATAATTCTTTATTACGTCCAGTCCATTACTTGAATCGGTGAAAACCTTCCAATGGTCATGGATGTTTACACCGTTACTTTTCTTTTGTATCGCTGATAATCCTTCCCTTGGTCTGGCTAAGAATTCTCAGTTATATTATACAGTGACTTGAGAAAAGTAAGATGAATTACAACGATTCAAACTCAACTATATAAAACAATATACAAATATGATCCCATCATCCACAGCCCCAACATGAGGGGTTTAGTTACAAATAGAATTTTGGAGAGAAACGACACACGTGATACCTGACGGATTCATCGTGTAGGCATTGAGGTAGAGTATCAGAGGGTGGAATGGTGGAATAGCGGAATGACAGAACCTCAGTGGCTTCAGGAATGGTGGTAGCAGAGCTTCTCCCTCCTCCAATGGTTCTGAACACCTGAAATCTGTAGGCCAAGGCCTCATTTTGTAGAAAAATAAAGTTCACGGAGTGTATAGAAAGTACACGCCGTGTACTTTTCGTCATCGGGTTTTGGCCCCATTTTCTCCACTGGAAGGTGGCCGAGCACGCCGTTCTTGACATTTGAACATGGCGCCGCCTGCAAGTAGAGTGAACACGACATGTAGCGCCGCCATACATGGCGTGTAGTGCTACCAGCCCCTTCTAGAATAGCAGACACGACGTGTAAAAGTTCAAACACGTCGTGTCTTCATCAACGGCTAGATGGGCGTGTGTACTTTTCACTACAACCACTGCTTCTAGAAGGTGGTACACGGCATGTAGTGCCGTCCCACACGGCATGCTTCTCGGCCTGGAGACATGGGCGTGTACTCCCTTCTTTGGTCTGTGTCCTTGTCTGGATGTACACGACGTGTATAGAAAGTACACGCCGTGTAGTTTCAAAAATTTCACAAACATGCCTTGATCCGTGTATTAAGATAGAAAGCTCATACAAGTAAACAAATTCAAGAAAATCAAAGAATATGTTCATGAAACCACAGATATTTTCTGAAAACATGCTTTTATCTTCAATTACATATTTGGAAATGTATACACAAATTGGGTGAATCAAATTCCCCCAAACTTAGTCATTTGCTTTCCCTTAAGCAAAATCTCAACATCTAATTAAGAGAGCCTATACTTTGAAAAGGAAGGTATTTAGTAAATCAAACGTATAACTGATAAAGTTACTGAGGAAAAATTCTAAAGGCACAAAAAAATTCAATTCATAAGATATTATAATCATGCCTCATATATAATGTAATTAACTACTCTCATCCTCTTTCAACATATTGTTCAACCTTTCAAAAATAAGCATGCCACTTGATGATTTACCTTATCAGTTAAAATTAAACTCCACACTCAAGATGTTTTTAATCGAAGTTATGCTCAATCCAAGGCAAATACATTCTATCCATAGGTTTTAATGATATTTTGTTATCCATTTTAGAAAAATTGAATTACAAAAATCATGAGGGCTTTATCAATAAGGTTTAGATGTTTCTATGGCTAAGGGTTGGTAGGTTCAGATGTGAAAATAAATTCTATGGCTTGAAAAAGGATGGCTAATTCCTTTAAACAACATTGCATGATATTCAATGTAAAGATCATTGAAAATACATCCTTCAAAAGCCCAATCAAATGCTTTTTTAATCGTTACCAACTCCCTTAGGTAAGTAGGGTTTATGGGCAAATAAGTAGAAAATAAGTATAAGGTCCCTTCGTCGTTTGTTTGTTGTTGTTTTTTTAAGACAACAAAACACAAGGGCATCCCTTATGAATACAATGAGTACATGATTGGAACCCATTATACCCCAAATAATCAAGAGGCACTCCCCCACACTTTATTTCATGGATGTACAAAAATATGCCATGTATTTCCAACTCCCTCTTTAAAACATAAATGAATAATAATGCAATGTTTAAAAAGAAATTGGGTTGGAAGGGAAATAGGCTTGTAATGTGGCTTCCTATAAAGGTTTTTCATGGATTCAATGGGCTTAACGATGATTAAATGTAGGGTAGGTCTCAAGATAAATGGGTTGAAACAATCTAATGCCTCAATCAAGTTAATGTAATTCAAAAATTTATTCATATTTAGAAAAGAAAAACTTGCAAATTCTGGTAGTGATGCATATCCTAAGAATCTCTCAAGAAAAAGGGTATTAGAAAAGAAATACGAAAAAGGGTTTAGAATACCTCTCAGGAGTGGAAAACATAATAAAGGGACAATCATGTCATGACATGCATATAAATGATTAGCCTTATTAATGTAATTTAATCAATAATGAAAGGTTGTAATTGAAATTATATCAGCAATAATTTTTAAAATACTTAAAAACTAAAAAGATTTCAACCTTTCCAAAAGTTCCTACTGATAACTCTAGCATTTATAAGACTAATTAACAAAAATTGCTTTACAATTACAAAAGTAGAGTCTAATATTGATGTCTCCTAGGTTAGTTTAAGGGAAAAGACTATGGTGAATGATATAGATACTCCCCCATACTGAACACTACACATGGTCCACCAAATGCAATACCAAGGTAAAGGATAGGTAGCAGGGAGAAATGGGGGACAAAAGGAGGGAAAGTAGTGGAAGAAGGAAATCCAAAAAGAAAGAAAATAGAAATGGAAAAATACTCCCCTCATGAAAAGTGATGCCCAAAGGGTGCCATGCCTATACCTGTGACTGTCGAGAAAAAGAAAGAAGACTACAAACAGGCTTAACATCACAGCACAGAAAATGACAGAAGAGATATAGATGAGAAAGGAAAATGTCACTATCATGGGGTCGCCTCAGGGAAGGCATCATCCAGTACAAAATCGGTCGGGAGAGATGGCGCAGGAGCCGTGGAAGGGTGAGACTATGACTCGGCATCGGGAAGGGTAGCTGAAGAAGGAGGAGCCGCAGGTGCTAGACTCGGGATCGGAAGCTCAGCAGTAGGCCCTGGCCCGACAGAAGTGGCAGCAATGGAGCTCACTGTAGCCATCAGAACAGAAGTTGTGGCTGGCATAGGAGACGGCGGTGGAGCAGCAACAGAAGGGCCAGGAACGGAGGAAGGGGATGGTGGCAGAGGCAATGGAACACCAAGATGCTGAGCAATATGTACCAACATATTCTCCATCTGGTCCTAGAGGCTATCCAGACGAATCAAATGGCGCTCAATGGTGTCCTGGCGGCCGATGATACGGGCCAACTGCTGCTCCAGCGTGGCTAGGCGGAGGGAAATGGCTGGATCCACCGAGGGTGCGGGGGTAGGTGGTATGGGAGATGGGACAGAAGATGGAAGGTCAGAAGAGGTGGGGTCAGTTGGAGGTGGGTGAGGGGGAGAAGCTGGAGGATGTGGGGAAGGAGGGGCAGGGTCAGCAGGTGGGGCAGGGTCAGCAGGTGGGGCAGGGTCAGCAGGTGGCGGGGCTCGAACCTGAGCAAGGACATAGGCACCCCTGCTTCCGAACCAATCCCATGCGAATCAGCATGAGGAAGTCCATCCGCTAGGGTGAACCTAAAATGTTATGAGGTAATGAGGGCTCAAATACCCCAAAGTGTTGGGCAATACGGGTGGTGTAAAACCCGCTGTTTAGGTTGCCCTAACGGCCGGTAAACATGGGGTAAAAATTTGAGGCTGCAAGAAAGGGGAGGTCCGGGTAGGTGTGCCGGATGAAACAGGTAAGAAGCTCCATGTCACGGCCGGTAATGACCCCCATATCCTCATGGCGGGGGAAGAGTATGGTGCTGAAGCACCGGTGGGTGAAGCGAAGGACGAGATCGGCTATAAGAGTGCTCTTCTAAGAGGTGGGGGACTACCGGTGGTCAGGCCCAGTGATCTCCCGCCACATGGAAATGAGGTTAGAGCGCTCGGGCTGGGTCAAGTAATAAACGTGGTGTGGGTGAATTGATGGGGGTAGAAGCCGCACCCTCGGCCGATCTCTGTCATCGTTAGAGAAAAACGTCGGCTGCCTAGCTGGAATCGAACAACTGGCACCGCATCTCCAGGGGTCTCTCGGTACTCCACTCCATCAACTACAGAGCCGCTGTGGAATACTGCTGTCAAGGTACCGACCACTCAATGGTATCAGCCGACGGAAAAGCGTCAGATCCTGTCATAGGCGAGGTCAGTAACTGGGAATACCGTGCAGGGATAGGGAGAACATGCATGTCCCAGCCCAGGTGCCGGTGCAGCAGCATCATCTAGCTCTGGAGGTGGATCCGCTGAAGAAGAAGGTGGCTCGGTGGAAGGGGTTCTCAAAGAGGGACCAACTACTGAGGATGATGGTACACCGGAAGTTGTAGCTGGTAAAGTATAAGTAGGCCCCACCTCATCTGAGTGAGTGAGTTGTGGCAGAATGGCCAACGAAGGGAGCTCAAAGACCAGAGCTGCTGGGTCTGGCTGCATAGGTGGTCGGAGTCGGATCCGACGAAAACTGGACTCCTCGCCCTCAGTGGTGGAGGCTGGCCACATCCCAGGCGAATGATCATGATCTTCCATATCCTGAAAAGAAAAGGAAAAAGAAAACAAAGGAAAATAAAAGAAAATAAAACAAATAAAATGTGAGAAAACTGGAAAATAAAAGTACGCGGCATGTAGGCCAGAGTACACGGCGTGTAGTCTGAAATGGAGAGTATCCCGTGTTCTCTGGAAAGACACGCCGAGGGTGGAAAGACACAATGTAATAGGGCATGGCGTGTACCGAACATACACACCATGTTCACATCAAAGTGCAGGTGGTCGTGTAACAAATGACACAACCATGTTTTTATCAGTTTTGAGAAAATAATACACACCGTGTAGTTTATGGACATGACGTGTACTGCACACGAAGAACATGGCCGTGCAGAGGGGAGACACAGGCCAGCCACAGATATAGAGGATATGGCGTGTTCCAAAGATACACATCGTGTTCTGGAACATGGGGTGACATGCCGTGTTTTGTGCCACACACGGAGGGGCCAACACAAACAACGGACATGGTGTGTACCAAACACACACGCCATGTATATGAAAATGGTGTGTGAGACCGTGTGCAAAAGTGTACGCAGGCACGATGAAACGGACACGGTGTGTACCGAACATACACACTGTGTATATTCAAATTTCTGAAAATTCATTCAGAGACCGTGTTCAGACGTACACGGATTGTGTTCTTCATTTTGTGGACGTGTACTATCGGAAGCCGAATGGTCGGACGATCTGAAAAATACCCTAAACGAGTCTAAAAATTTGAAACAGAGGGTGCAGAATGGTGTACCTGGATTGAGGATCACAATGTGAGGGGAATCAGAACTTGAAACACCCCAAATCGACAGATTTGGTAAAAGGGGGTTTGGACGGCATTTGGGAGAAGAAACAGGAAGAAGGGGAAGAATGGGACGGCCGTGAAATCATGGCCTCAAGCCGGGTGGCCCGCGGCTTTTATAGCCGAGGTACACGGCGTTTATAGAAAGTACACGCCGTGTATTATTATTATTATTGTTTTTTAAGAAAAGTACAAAATTTAATTATTATAGTAAACTATATAATAATTATTAAAAATAGAAATATTGATAAATTCTGTTATACATAAGCCGATACATGACGTATATCGGTAAATACACACCGTGTTTTTTAAAATAAGAAAAAGATTAGTACAACCTTTGGTCTGGTGCTTGGGGCGGGATTCGAACTGGAGAATAGCCGATTCGAACGGACGCCCTCACCCACTAGAGAAATGTTTGTTCTGCTGTTCATATTTATTATATATATATATTTATTCAATACGGTTTATACACACGGAAAGAAAGAAAAGCATGGTGTGTGGTTTTTATTTAGGAAATGATGGGGGTGAAGCGGGGAGATTAGCGCGATTCGAAACTGGGTCCTGTGAACCTAGTGTCGAGACATTGCCAATCCACCAACTTCACCTGTATGTAAGTCCTTATTTTTAAAACGTTTTTATTTATATTTGAAAAATCATGGTGCACACAGCGTATATTGGAGTACACGTCATGTGGTTTAATTAAAAGAACAAATGATGGAAATGGGACAGCTTTCTGGATTCAAACCCGGGTCATTTGAAACCAGATTAAGATTTTAGACAACCGGCCCATCCCCATCATGGGTGTTATTAAACACATTTATATATATATATAGATTAAAAATACTACACACATCGTGTAATTAAAAAGGAGGAACCCCGTGCCGAATGTAGGTTAGGAGGATTCGAATCGAGGACGAATCGAATAAACTCCAGTGACTTTGCCATCTGCACCGGCATCATCCCTGGTTATTGATTTGTTATTATAGAGATTTATATTATTAAGTTTACAAATGAAAAAGACTTATAACATGTCGTGTATATAAGTGGGACACGGCGTGTAAACTCTGGGTTGCCTCCCAGGAAGCGCCTTTGTTTTAGGTCGTTGGCTTGACCTACTTACCTTGCTTACCAGAGGAGTATGATGGACAATGTTCCCACCATGTTATCTGTAGGATGGTGAGCTTTCAAGCACCGCCCGTTTACCTTGAATGGTTGAACATCTTCTCCAGAAATTTCTCCCGTTCCATGATGGAATACGCGGATAATGAGGAATGGTCCCAACCAGCGTGACTTTAACTTCCCTAGAAATAAGCGTAGATGAGAATTAAAGAGATGTACCTGATCACCGGGTTGGAAAGATTTTCGTGATATCATCCGGTCATGAATGGCTCTTGTCTTCTCCTTGTACAGTTGGGCATTCTCGTATGCCTCTAATCGGATCTCATCTAGTTTCGACAGTTGGAACTTCCGTTTCTCGTTAGCTGCCTTCAGATCAAAATTTAGGGCTTTGACGGCCCAGTAGGCTTTTTTTCCAATTCTACTTGAAAATGGCAGGACTTTCCATAGACGAGGAAGAACGGGGACATTCCCAGTGGTGTTTTGAAAGCTGTCTGATATGCCCATAAGGCATCATCTAACTTCTTGGACCATTCTTTCTGTGAAGTGTTCACTATTTTTTCCAGGATCTGCTTGAGCTATCGATTGGATAGCTCTACCTTTCCACTGGACTGGGGATGATATGGTGTCCCCATCTGATGTTTTACTCCATACTTCGACAGTATTCCTCTCATCAGTGTGCTGTCGAAGTGGGTCCCTCTATCGCTGATCAGTACTCGTGGAACTCCAAACCTACTAAAAGTATTTTTCTTTAAGAAATTTATGACTACCTTGGCTATGTCGTGACCTGTAGCAATATCTTCCACCCATTTAGAGACGTAGTTGACGCAGAACAGGATGTAAGTGTTCCCAAAAGATGGGGGAAAAGGACCCATGAAGTCTATGCCCCTGACGTCGAAAATATCGACCTCCAGGATGGGGTGCTGAGGCATCTCGACTCTACGTCCCACATTACCCGTCCTCTAGAACCGGTCTCAACAGGAAACAAAGTCCCTATCATCTCTATGCATAGTGGGCCAGAAAAATCCAGAATGAAAGATTTTTGCTATAGTATGGTCCAGGCCATGATGTCCTCCTACTGGTGAGGTGTGACAGAACTCCAGGACACCGTGAACTTCATTCTCCGGGATGCAATGACGGATCACTCCATCTCCACAGGATCGGAATAGCAGAGGATCCTCCCATAAGTACCTTTTCACATCAGAGAAAAATATTTTCCTTTGCTGGAAGGAGAGGTCAGGATAAACGACACATGTAACTAGATAATTAGCTATATCAGCATACCATGGTCGAGGTGTTTCACTGATCGAAAAGAGGTGCTCATCCGGAAAATCCTCCCTGATCTCCCAATCTTCTTTCTTCTCCATGTGTGGCAGCTTGAGGTGGGAGAGATGGTCAGCAATGAATTTCTCACTCCCTTTCTTATCTCGGAACTCAAGATCAAATTCCTGTAGAAGGAGTACCCAATGGATTAATCGGGGCTTCGCATCTTTCCTGTTGAGTAGGTACATTAGTGCTGCATGTTCAGTATAAACAATAACATTAGACAACACTATGTAAGAACAAAACCTGTCAAATGTGAAAACCACTACAAGCATATCCTTTTCTGTGGTAGTGTAGTTGATATGTGCCTCATTGAGCGTCCTTCGGGCATAATAGACAGGTCAAAAAATCTGGTCAATGCACTGGCCCAATACTGCCCCCACAGCGTAGTCGCTCGCATCGCACATCACCTCAAATTGTTCCTCCCAGTTGGGAGAAATCATAAGTGGAGCTTCCACAAGGCACTACTTCCGATGCTCAAAAGATCTGACACAATGGTCATCAAACTCAAATATGGCATCCTTGGTTAGAAGATTAGTGAGGGGTTGGGCTATTTTGGAGAAGTCGCGGACAAACCGCCTATAAAATCCTGCATGCCCCAGGAAGCTGCGGATGGCGTGGGCGGAAGTCGATATTGGTAGTCATGAAATGACTTCAATCTTCACCGGGTCAACCGCTATCCCCTTCGATGAAATTCTGTGTCCAAGGACTATGCCACTTTGCACCATGAAATGAAACATTTACCAGTTCAAGACTAGGTTCGTGTGCTCACATCGTTCCAAAACAAGCTCTAGGTTTTGTAAACAAATGGTGAATGATTTTCCGTAAACTGAAAAATCATTCATGAATACATCCAGGATTTGATCCGCCATATCGTGGAAGATGTCCAGCATACAGTGCTGGAAGGTGGAGGGGGAATTACGCATGCCGAAAGACATCCTTTGATAAGCAAATGTTCCATAGGGGCAAGTGAAGGTGCTCTTTTCCTGATCCTCCGGAGCAATGGAGATTTTGTTGTAACCGGAAAAACCATCGAGGAAGCAATAAAAGTTGTGCCCTGCTAGCCTCTCTAGCATTTGATCCATGAATTGCAAGGGGAAGTGATCTTTTCTTGTTTCATCGTTCAACATCCAGTAATCCACACAGACTCGTAAGCCCGTGATAGTGCGTGTAGGGATGAGCTCATTCTTTTCATTTGAAATCACAGTGATACCCCCCTTTTTGGGTTACACTTGGAGAGGACTCACCCACGGACTATCCGAGATGGGATAGATGATGCCTGCATCCAATAATTTGATCATCTCCGTATTTACAACTTCCTTCATGGGAGGATTCAAGCGTCGTTGTGGTTGCCGAGATTTCTTGGAACCCTCTTCAAGTAGCACCTTGTGAGTGCAAATGGTTGGGCTGATGCCCTTCAAATCAGTGACTAACCACCCAATAGCATGCTTCCGTTGTTTGAGAACCTGCAGAAGTGCTCATTCCTTCTCCTGTGATAGTTCTGAATTAAGTATAATAGGAAAATTTTGATTGGGTCCTAAATAACATACTTGAGAGAAGATGGAAGAGGCTTCAGTTCGAGATCAGATGCCTTTAAAATCGAAGGCACAAGTTTCTGCACCTTTCCTCGTTCCAAACTATCAGGAATAACTGTATGCTGCCAATAGTGGCCTCCCTAGCCTTCTATGAATTGCAAATCTTCTAATAGAATATCTAGATCAGTTAAGTTATTCGAAATAAAATAACATACCATTTCATCCCCTTTGTCACTAAAATGACTATCCCTGGTGGACACTGCATAACAGTCCCCATGCTCTGATAAGGAAGCATGTTTGATGGCTTTGAGGACGTTATAGGAAACTCTTTCATCACCTACCCGGAAATCAACTCTCCTTGGTGAACATCGATCAGTACCTTCCCAGCTGCCAAGAAAGGCCTTCCAAGTATAAGAGGTGCTTCCTGGTCATCTCCCATGTCAAGGATGATTAAATCAGTAAGGAGAATCAGCCTACCCACCTTGACCAGTACGTCCTCAAGTAGTCCATTCGGGTGTTTGATGGATCGATCAGCAAGTTGGAGGGCGACATGGGTAGGCATGAGATCATGGAGTCCCAGCTTCTTGAAAACTCCGAGGGGCATAAGGTTCACGCTGGACCCTAAGTCGCAGAGGGCCTTCCCGAACTCACAGGATCCAATAGTACAAGGAATGGTGAAACTACCTGGATCTTGGAGTTTGGGAGGAATGGAATGTTGAACCACTGTGGAGCACTCCTTCGTTAGTGCAATAACGCCCAAATCCTCCATCTTCCTCTTATTAGAGAGGATTTCCTTCATGAATTTGGCATATGTTGGAATTTGTGTCAGGGCTTCCTCAAATGGTATGGTGATTTGTAGCTTCTTGAAAACATCCATAAATTTTCTGAATTGGTGGTCCAGATTCCTCTGCTTCAATCTTCCCGGAAAGGGTAAGGCAGGATTAAATGGTTGGATTACTTCCTTTTCTTTATTTTTCAAAGCCTCCTTATGCGGTCTTTTGGATGATGAGGGGTAGGTATTGGTACCTTTTTCTTCAACAGTGGGTGTGGATGCACCTTTCTATTCTGATAGGTTCTGGTGGAGCTCTTTTCCACTCCGGAGCATGATAGAATTGGCCTCCTCCATTGGGTTCTTTTCGGTGTTCCTTGGTAGTGTACCGGGCTGCCTCCCTGAGAGATGATTTTCCAGCTGGCCAATCTGATTCTCCAAGCCTCGAATCGAGGCTTCTTGATTCTGGAACCGAGTCTCAGCAGTAGATATAAATTTATTCATTAGATCCTCTATCCTTGAGGTGTTCTCCTGCTGAGGTGGTTGTTGAGATAGTGGAGGAGGTGGCTGTCGTGACTGCTGTGGATGAGGGTTTTGATACCCTTGCTACTGATAAGGACCCTGCTGGGGTTGTTGTGGACATTGGAATTTGTTCTGATATGGAGGTCGGTTGTAGTTGGGCGGTCGCTGGGGCAGAGGATTCTGCTGTTGTTGGCCCCAGCCTGTGTTCTGTTGATCTCTCCAACCGGGTTCTGGTACTGCTGGTACTATTTGGGCCCTCGATTTTGGGCAACTTAACTCACCTCTCTCTTCGAGGGGCCTCCAGCCGATCTCGGGCATTCTCCCATGATGTGGTTATCACCACAATCGCCACATGCTGGATGATGTGTCATATGAACTTGAGATGCTCCTTTGAGGTTCAATGCGTCGATTTTCGTGGACACAGCGTCCAACTGAGCAGCTAACATAGTGGTAGAATCAATATTGTGCATACCTTGCTTTTGATTCCCCCGCTCAGAGTGCCACTGGAAGCTATAGGCTAACATATCATCCAGTAGTTCGAATAGTTCTTCGGGGGACTTTCGTATCACCGTACCTCCAGCAGCAGCGTCCACCACAGACTTGTTATTCGTGGTATGTCCTCCATAGAAGGTCTGGACTTGCATCCAGTGTGGGAGTCTATGATGGGGGCATTTTTTTAACATCTCCTTGAAGCGTTCCCAGGACTCGTACAACGACTCAGAGTCGTGCTGCTGGAAGTTATGAATCTCATTCCGCATTGTCACTGTTTTGGATGGTGGGAAGTACTTGGAAAGGAACGCCTGGGATAGCTCCTCCCAGGTGAGGATAGATCGTTGTGGCAGCACCTTGATCTAGTCCTCCACCTTATCCCGTAGAGTAAAGGGAAATAGGTGAAGACGGATGGCGTCCTCGGACACGCCATGGTACCGAAAGGTGTCACAGATCTCCAAAAAGTTGGAGCGATGGGCGTTCGGATCCTCACTAGCCAGGCCTCCAAATTGGACTGTGTTCTGGATCAACTGCATGATAGCAGGCTTGATCTCGAAGTGTTGGGCCTGGACCGGAGGACGAACAATGCCCGTATCAGCTCTGTGAATCGATGGAAGTCTGTACTTCATAAGGGTACGTTTTGGAGGTTGTTGTTGACGGGATGGAGGTTGCATAAACTTCTTCTAAGGGGAAAAGTATGGTCGTGGTAAGAGTTGCTGCGGCGGCCGTTGGTAATCCCTTGGGAGGAATTCCATGAAGGCTCCAGGAGGTTGATCCGGTAGACCAGCAGCGGGAGGCTGCTGGTCTTGGTACTGATGCTTAGTCGCAGCATCTACGGCTGGTGCTCCCTCTTCCTTGTTCTCCATAAGTCTTTGTAGATGGTTGTGAGTTTCTGTCTATGTACGCCGACGATGAAGCAAGGTCCGTTCGATTTCCGGGTCAAGCGGAACTAATTCCGAAGACTCGGCACTTCTGGATTGTGTAAAGCATCGAAACATACACTTGAAGCGCTACAAAACACAAAAACGAACACCAGGCGTAAAAGGGAAAAAATAATGAAAATTTGAATTGAGATTTAGAAAAGAGATTTTTGATAATTTTTTTATTTTTATTTTTATTTTAGTTTTTTTAATTTTTTTAATTTTTATGTTCACTTAAATCAATTATTAACACAATTTAAATTTTAGCACTAAATGGGGTCACCAGCAACAGTGCCAAAATTTGGTCTACGTTTGTCGTTGGTTGAAGTTTTATGCATCCCTAATTAATTACCCGTTCATAGAACTTTAGTATAGCAGAAGTCGGGGATGATCCATAGGGAACCATGGCGTGCATGAATTTAATTGAGTTAATACTTAATTTGGTGAAGTATGCAAAGTTTAGAAACGTTTGGGTTGATTTTTGGGTTTTGATTTAAACTAAACTGATTTACTTTGAAGAAAGGATACAGTTTGAAGGAAAACAATGGGTAAATTTAAAAATTTGATAGAAATGGAAAGAAAATACGTGCCGGGGCTGTGGTGAGTAAGGAGTTCTTATGCAGATTGTTTAAATGGTTGTGTTGTTCATAATAATTCAATCATTCTGGATTTCATTTTGTTACAAGATTTCCTTGGTCCGGTTCCTCTTGTTTGGAATTAGAGCAGTTGACTCCTTGGTCCGGTAGTCAATGTCCTTAATTCTTTATTACATCTAGTCCATTACTTGAATCGGTGAAAAACATCCAATGGTCATGGATGTTTGCACCGTTACTTTTCTTTTGTATCGCTGAGAATCCTTCCCTTGGTCCGGCTAAGAATTCTCAGTTATATTAGATAGTGGCTTAAGAAAAGAAAGATGAATTACAACAATTCAAACACAACTATATAAAACAATATAAAAATTATGATCCCATCATCCATAGCCCCAAAATTAGGGGTTTAGTTACACATATAATTTAGGAGAGAAACGACACATGTGATACCTGACAGATATATCGTGTAGGTGTTGAGGTAGAGTGTCAGAGGGTGGAATGGTGGAATAGCGGAATGACGGCATCTCGGTGGCTTTGGGAATGGTGGTAGCAAAGCTTCTCCCTCCTCCAATGGTTCTGAACCCCTGAAATCCGTAGGCCATGGCCTCATTTTATAGAAAAATAAAGTACATGGAGTGTATAGAAAGTACACGCTGTGTACTTTTCGTCAACGCCTTTTGGCGCCATTTTCTCCGCTGGCAGGTGGTCGAGCACACTGTTCATGACTTTTTCACGCGGTGCCGCCTGCAAGTTGAGTGAACACGGCATGTAGCACCGCCATACACGGCGTGTAGCGCTGCCAGCCCCTTCTAGAATAGCAGACACGACGTGTAAAAGTTCAAACACGTCGTGTCTTCATCAACGACCACATGGGCGTGTGGACTTTTCTCTGCAACCACCGCTTCTAGAAGGTGGTACACGGCGTGTAGTGCCGCCCCACATGGCGTACATCTCTTCCTAGAGACATGGGCATGTACTCCCTTCTTTGGTTTGGGTACATCATGTAACATAGGCTTTTTAGATATATTAAATTCACTAATTTAGTTTCGAATCTATATTATATTATATTTTAGTATATGTTTATTTTAGTGTTTCAAAGGGGGTTTTTTAGAAAACTGTTTTAATGTGAATAATGTTTCCACATTTTAATAATTTAAAATAATACCTAATGAGGAATATTTTTAATGATATTTATTTATTTTTTTTCAATAAATTTTAATTTATATTCATAAAAGGATTATTACTAGACCCATAGATATTATAAAATTATATTGTAGTTGAAAAATACACATATTGAACACTTACTTTTATATCGCACCAATGGGTTTGGAGAAAATTTAAAATTTTCAAATTAAAAAAAATTAATTTTTTAAAATAATCTGGTATAGATTATATAACAGTGAATTTTTAAACAAAATCTGGAAATAATTATATTAATTTGAATTATGGAAATATTGAATTTTAATTTAAAACATATATTTAGTTTTCCTTATTTATAATGTTATATTAGATTTTAAATTGGTTTCACAGTAATATTTGGTCAAATATGTTGGATCGAATAGTAGATATATGTCTATTAGATGGAACAATACAAGAGGGGGGTTGAATTGTAGGTTTAAAAACCTTTGAGTTTTAGCAACAAAGAGATTAGTTTAAATGATTCTAAACTAATACAAATACAAACACCCACAATTGTATTGAATATAAAAGGTATGATGTATTGTAATACTAATGTAAAGTAAAACAATTGTATTCAAGGTGAACACAATAATCAGAGTAATACAAAGATGAATGATTCTACCTTAAAGCGTATAGAATCAATTAATACAAAAAGTAATAGAATGATTGTAATTGAAACAATTACAATTGAATATGTAAAGAAGAAAGGAAACAATTCAAATCCCTTTCTAATACAAGTAACAGCGGAAATGTAAAAATAATACAATTCTTTTAACCCAAAGAGAAGGGTTATCCTTTCACCTAGGATAAATGGTCTGTCTCACCAACACCTTGGTGAGCCCTCGATACGATGATCGGCATGTCTGTCTGCCTATCCCTGGCAGCCCTCGATACGATGATCGGCACGTATGTCTGCCTATCCCTGGAAGCCCTTGATACGATGATCGGTACGTCTGTCTGCCTATCCCCGGCAGCCCTCGATATGATGATCGGCACGTCTGTCTGCCTATCCCCGGCAACCCTCGATTTTGCAGGTAATCGACACCTCTGTCTTTCAATTACTTGAAAGCCCTTGATACGAAGATCGGACGCACAAGGCAGATGAGAGAAGTCACAGTGTCTCTCTCTAAAATCTTGGTAGTTCACAGAGTCTCTTCATTTGTTCTCTTCGTTCATCGTTGTTCTCTCAGCTTCAAATGACCTCCTATTTATAGGCCTCGGGTTCCAACGGTCATATTTCCTCCAACAGTCATATTGAAACAGAAAGCATGACACCGTTTTGATTAGTTTGTAACTAACTCAATGACATCGTTTTGTTAGGACAAGAGATATAAGTAAATGAAAAACATGAGTACGATTCATATGCAGTGAGTGTTTTTGACTAAGTACCAAAACAGATAATGAACATTTGAATAGCAGATTCAGTATGATACGATTGATAGAGTCAGTATGTTACGATCAACAGAGTCAGTACGATACGATTGACAGAGTCAGTATGGTACGATTGACAGAGTCAGTACGATACGATATGGTCGGTACGATCAACATTGTACGATACGATAAACATGATAAAAAAACAATTTGTAATTTACAAACATATGATATAATACATTTGTGATTTCCAAAACATGATATAGAAGTCAAAAGAAGACTTTTGTCCTAACAATCTCCCCCTTTTTGGAAAGCACAACACACAAAGTAAATGTAACAAGAAAAACTTATCTCCCCCTAAGTTATTGAAAACTCTTCTGAATAAGAAGTTGAATACAACTAACTCCCCTTTAGGTATGGACTTTCCTAAGGATTGTATTCGTGGATTTTCTTTAAGAGCATTGTAAATCATTATCCCCCTTTGTAAAGCATTCTCCCCTTTGTAAACATTCTCCCCCTTTGTAAACATTCTCCCCCTTTGTGATTTACAAAAAGAAAGGAGTAATCTTGAATTGTCTGAAAGAGTTAGTAAAGAAATACACGAAAATGGATAAAAGAAAAGGATCATAAGAGTCATTACAAAACAAATACAAGTTTCCAAAAGAAAACAAATACAACAATCATTTGTTTTCTCTTTCCTTCTCCTTCTTTATAAGCTCATGAAGAACATCTTTCATCTTCTTGATCTCCTTCTTGTATTCAGAAATTGATTCTCCCTGAGTTTTGAGAATCTCTTGTTGATCCGCAAAAATCTGATCTTGATTTATGATGGTCTCCTCTTGGACTCTGATTACTTCTTCAAGGGTATCAATTCTGTTTTGCAAATTCTTGTTGTCTTTGGATAACACAGAATTTTGATTCTTCAGCAAAACCATTTCATATTTTAAAGATGAAACCTTCGAGAATTTAGATTGAAAAACATTCATTCTCTCTTGCAAATCTTTCACTAAAGGAACATCGTCTCTTTGAGAAGACAAAAGATTCAACCTTTCAACCGTTTCTTTATCAAGATTGTTGAAAGAAATTGCAATCTCATTTGATAACCTTCTTATATCTTCAATTGCTATCTCATGATCATTGATTGAGCTCTCTGTTTTGTATGACCACTTGGTCATCTTATTGCAAGCCTTCTTATGAGAAACTGAGCTTTCTGAAAGAACTTTCAAATCGGCTTCTACTGACAAAACATTCTTCCTCAATTCTTTTACAGAGCCAAACTTCTTCTTTTGATTGTCAGTAATAAAATCAATCCTTCCTTTCAGCCTCGGGAAATAAGGAATAGTCTTCTCAACCCTTCTTAAAACATGAACAATGTAATCACTCTTCTTGAGAGAGATTGTATGCTCTGAATCAGTATCTTCATCGTACGATGCTAGTTCGTACGATCTGCTTGAGTCAACAAGTGGTTGTTTCCCTTTTGCTTTTTATTTCTGCTTTCTTTCTTCTTCCACTTTGTCACTAATGACAACAACTTTATCAGAATGAGGAGAATGAGCACCTTGCTTTTCTTGAGATGGCATTCTGTCCAGAGATCGAGCTTGATCAGCATGAGGAGTTTGTTGAACACCTTCACTCAGCTTTTTAACCGATTCCTCTCTACTCTTCTTTGAACTTTGAAGAAATTCTAAAAGAATGTCTCCTTCTTCTTCTTCCACTTCTTCTATCTCTTCCATCACTTGTTTTTGTTTTCCTTACTCAGGGAGACTCTGTACGTTAGGATCTTGATGCACTTCTTCTGTTAGTTGGGCACTGGCATCCTCAACCGCTTTCAAGACTTTAGAGACATCAAAGTCCTGAGCCTTTCTTTTCAAAAGAACCTTCTTCTTCTTTTCAGCCTGAAGGGTTTCTTCTACCCTTATTCTTTCTGCAAAAGCATCAGCAGGGTCAAGATCGAACTTCGGATCACCTTCTTTTCTCTGTTCCTTACCCTTTCTCCATTTTGCTACAACTTCCTTACTGTACCTCGGCTTCTTCTTCAGCTTTGAACTGGTTTGCGGATCAGACTTTTGAGTAACACCGGTAGATTGATTGTCTTTGGCTGGCATCAGTGCCGATTGATTCTGAGCCAATTCAGCTTCTACATCCTTGAATAAAAGTTTTGAATTCGGATCAAAACAAACATTCAGCTTTTTCATCGTACTCTTACTAATCCATGATGGCCTCAAATCCATGGGTTTTCCTTTCAAATGAATGTTACAAAACTTCATACTCTCAAGAATAAATTTCGTAAGGATAGCTGGATACATAATCATCTGGGACTTAATCCCTCCTGTCTTGATATTCTTAATTGTTTCAAAAACATATCCCATGAGATTTACTTTTCTCATATTCACAAGATAGTCAAGCATAAAGATATCATAATCTTTCAGAGTTTCTCTATCCCCTTTCCTTGGGATAAGAAAACCTTGCATCCATAATGTTACAAAATGATTGTCCGGAGAAAGATGAGACACTTTTCTCTTTTCTTCATTAATAACAAACAAAGTCTTTTCAGCACTTTCTCTATTAAACGTACCAGCTTCCTCTGGTAGTTTGTGCGATGGACAGAAAGAATCCCCTTCTACAGAAACATTCAGAAAATGTGCCGCTTGTTTCACATACATAGACAATTTTCTATCGTACACAGCAAAGTTTATGGTCATGTATTTGTCGAAAGAGACTGTTTTATAAAACTGTCAAATTTCATCAAAAAGAACCGGATCTTGAGAATCAGGTTTTTCAACACACAGATGTTCCCATCCTTGAAACAAAATGATCCTCGTGATTGTAGAATCGTACGTATCGAAAATGTCTCGAGATACTAACCTTTCTCTGATAAAGTCTTTCTCTGTAAAAGTCTTTGAAGACATTTCGGCTGGAGTATTAGCAGAGGATTGAGACATAAAGGTTCTGCCGATGAGAAGATCGTACGATGATTTATAGCTGGTGTAGCAGAGCTTCGCCTGAAATCCTGAAAAACCAATGTGGGTTTTGGGAGGGGAGGGGGCTATTTATAGGCGATAAAGAGGTGACCATTGATATTCTACGGTCGAAAATGGGTGACCATTGATCTTCTACGGTCAAGATTAGAGAAAAACAGATCAATGGTTAGGATTAAAACAAAAAAAAATTAAAAATGAAAAAGATACCTGTCGGAGAACATAAGGTAATTGTTGGTTTTGATATCAATCAAAAGAAAAAAACATCATCATGATGATGGAAAACAAATTCATTACTATGAACTGACCGTACGATAGAAAACAATCTTGTTACCATGAACTGACAGTACGATGGAAAACAATCTTAATACCATCATCGGTCGATTCGATAGAAAAGAAAATCATTACCATTATCGGTCGATACAAAACTATTGATACGATGGAAAAGAAATTCAATACCATCATCGGTCGATTCAATAATATTGATTGATTGGTACGATGGAAAAGAATTTGATTACCATCATCTGATGATAGTAAATGATACTATAAAACTGTCAATACGATAAACAGGAAAAATGAACGAAACGATAAAACTGTCAATACGATAAACAGAAGAGAAAAAAGAATGATACGATAAAATTGTTAATACGATAAACAGAAAAAGATACACATAATGAAAGAGTAAATAGTTAAAGATCATAAAAATAAAAAGAAACATAAAGACATAGAAAGAAATGTCCTCCCCCTTTCTACGAGGATTTTTTTACTATTAAGAGAGATATAAAACAGGAAGTGGATATGAATGATTATTTTAATGTAATAATTCCAAGATTCTGTTTTATATATTCAAATCTATCAGAAGGTAAAGGTTTTGTAAAAATGTCAGCACGTTGTTCTTGCATTCCGATGAATTGTAAAATAATATCTTCTTTTCTGTGTGTGATCCCTAAGAAAGTGATTCCTAACATCTATGTCTTTTGAACGAGAGTGATGTGCTGGGTTTTTACTAAGATCTATGGCACTCTTATTATCACAAAGAATTTGAGTTTTGGAAAAACTCAAACCATAGTCAGTGAGTGTGTGCTGCATCCACAATACTTGATCACAGCAACTTCCAGTTGATACATATTCAGCTTCAGCAGTGGAGAGTGCTACTGAGTGTTGTTTCTTGCAGGACCAAGAAACCAAAGAGTCTCCTAAAAAATGACATGTTCCATATGTACTTTTTCTATCCATTCTACAAGCACCAAAGTCAGCATCTGAAAAACGTTTTAAAACAAAATCATTTCCAGAAGAGTAGAAAAGACCTAAATCCATAGTGTCTTTTAAATACCGAAAGATTCTCTTTACGGCTTTTAAGTGAGACTCTTTTGGATTAGATTGATATCTTGCACATAAGCATATAGAAAACATCAAGTTGGGTCGACTAGCTGTCATGTATAGAAAACTCCCTATCATACCTCTAAAATTTGTTTGATCTACTGGTTTCCCAGTTTCATCAAGATCAAGAGTATTTGAGGTACCAATTGGGGTGCTAATACTTTTAGTTTTGTCAAATCCATACTTTTTGAGTAAATCTTTAATATACTTATGTTGAGATATATAAGTTCCTTCTGGTTTTTGAGAAATTTGAAAACCTAGAAAGAATGTTAACTCACCCATCATACTCATTTCAAACTCAGATTTCATTAATTTTGGAAAAGAATCAGTTAAAGATTTCTGAGTTGATCCAAATATGATGTCATCAACATAGATTTGGACAATCAAAACATTTTTGTTTTCCATTTTGATAAAAAGAGTTGGATCTGCTGTACCTTTTGTATAATTGTTTTGTAAAAGAAATCATGTAAGTCTATCATACCATGCTCTAGGGGCTTGTTTAAGACCATATAGAGCCTTGGTAAGTTTAAAAACATGATCAGGATGTTTTGGGTCTTGAAAACTAGGAGGTTGTTCTACAAAAACTTCTTCTTGAACAAAACCATTTAGAAAAGCACATTTGACATCCATTTGAAATAGTTTCAAATTGAAATATGCTGCGAAGGCTAATAGAATACGAATAGATTCAAGTCTAGCTACATGAGCATATGTTTCTTCAAAGTCTATTCCCCCTTGTTGATTATAGCCTTTAGCAACAAGTCTTGCTTTATTTCTTACAATGATTCCATTTTCATCACACTTGTTTCTGAAAACCCATTTTACACCAATCACAGTTGTTTATTTAGGTCTTTCAACTAAAGTCCAGACTTGATTCCTTTCAAATTCATTTAGTTCATCTTGCATTGCTTTGATCCAATCATTATCACCTAAGGCCTCCCTTGGACTTTTAGGTTCAAATTGTGAAAGAAAAGCAAGATGTTCTATTTCATTTCTTAAGGAATTTCTGGTCCTTACAGGTTGATTTATATCATCAATGATGTTATCACTGGGATGATTCCTAAGAAACAATTGATTTGGGTTTTTTAAAACCTGTTCATCAACATATGGTAGAAAATCTTCTGTGGTAAATGTCTCAGGAATACTTTCTTGAACATTTTCCTTATCAGAAAACACTTCTAATAATGTTTGATAAACATTTTTAGAAAACACATCTGAGGATGTAGGAACGGGTTGGTTGAAAAAAAAAGGATTAGTTTCATCCAATTTTACATGTACTGTTTCCTCAACAGTACAAGTGTTTTTATTTAAAACTCTATAATCCTTAGAGGTTGTAGAATAGCCTAGAAAGATTCCTTCATCAGATTTTGGTTCAAATTTGTGTATATTATCTTTTGTATTCAGAATGAATACTTTGCATCCAAAAACTTTGAAGTATGAAACTTTAGGTTTTCGGCCAGTCCATAACTCATAAGGTGTTTTATTAAGAAATTCTCTAGTTAAAACACGATTTATAGTATAACAGGCAGTACTAACAGCTTCAGCCCAAAAGTGCTTAGCAATTGAGTATTCACTCAACATGGTTCGAGTCATTTCCTGAAGAATACAATTTCTTCTTTCAACAACACCATTTTTTCTAAGGAGTTCTTGGAGCTGAGAAATTGTGAGTAATACCTTTCTTACTACAAAAAGTTTCAAAATCTGAGTTTTGAAATTCAACACCATGATCACTATGAATAGTTATCAATGGTATGTTTCTCTCATTTTTAACTTGGGCTCTAAAAGTTTTGAAATAGGAAAAGGCTTGAGATTTCTTTGTGAGAAAATAGACCCATGTAAATCTAGTAAAGTCATAAACTAAAACAAATACATAGTATTTTCCTCCAATGCTTCCAGATTGTGAAGGAACAAACAGATCCACAGGCACAAGCTGTAATGCATTAGAAGTTGAAACTTCATTAATTGGTTTAAAGCTAGTTTTATGTAGCTTGCCAAATTGACAAGGATCACAGACTTTTGAAGAATAATATCTAAGATCCGGTATTCCTTTTACAAGTCCTTTCTTTGAGAGTTTACTTAGGTTTCTCAAATTACAGTGTCCTCGTCTCCTATTCCATAGCCACGATTGGTCTTCTATTACACTTAAACAAGGTAAGTTTTGGTTCCTAAGGTCTTCTAAGTTAATAGTGTAAACATTCTCTTGCCTATGGGCAGATAGAATGAAATCATCCTTGGAATTGTGAACTAGACACTTATCATTTCTAAAATTCACAAGGTAACCTTCATCACATAATTGACTTATGCTGATGAGATTGTGCCTAAGACCTTTAACAAACAAAACATTTGAAATAAGAACTTTTCCAAGAAAAACAATATTACCTATACCAACAATATTTCCTTGAGAATTATCTCCGAATGTAACTTTTACAACTTTTGTTTTGATAACCTTTTCAAAAAGATCTTTGTTTCCAGTCATATGTCGAGAACAGCCATTATCCATGTACCTAATGTTCTTATTGATACACTTCTCATTTTCCGGAAAAAGAAACAATTAGATTTTCAGAATCCAAACTTGTTTGGATTCAGAAGGATTAGATAAAAGAATTTTAGGAATCCACATTTGTTTTGCAAAATGAGCTTTATGAAATCCTAAAGATTGAGTTTTGTTAAGAGAACAATCTCTTCTCCAGTGTCCACCACATTGATACTTAGAACAAGAAATGGTTTTTTGAGGAACAAAATAGTTATTTCTAAAAACAGGTTTGGAATAAGTATAACCAAGACCAGAACGATTTCTCAAAGGTCTAATTTGAGAATACATCCTATCAAAGTTTTCTTTTCCATGAGTAAAGTTTGAAAAACAATTCCTCAAAGATAAAATCTCTGACTTTAGTTTTAAAACCAAATTATTATTTTCTAAAACATTTGAATTTGAACTAGAGTTAGATTATAAAATATGTTTCTTTGAAATTACAGTTTCAAGATCCTTAGAAAGTTTATCCTTATCAGATTTAACTTTCTCAAGGGTTTTCAAAATAATTTCAAAATCAGAAGTTTTCACATCAAGATCTTTAGAAAGATCTGATACTTCTTTAGTCAAAATTGAAATTCTAGAATTTTCTTTTTCAAATCACTTTTTGAGTTTAGAATTTTCATTTTCAAGTAACTTATCAAATATATATACCTCTTCAAAAGAAGGTAATGTATCATCTTCTGATGATGAGGATTCATCATTTGAAGATTCATAATATCTATTATCAATATAATTTGCATTTAAAGAGACATTTGTAACAGATTCAACATTATGTACCTTAGCCATGAGACAATGATCTTCAATTGGTAATCTGGCTAGAAGTCCAATATTCCTTTGTCCTGATGTCTCATATTCTGAAGAATCATCTGAGGAATCACTACCACTTGCACTCCACATATCATTTGCTTTCAAGACTTTCTTTGTCTTATAAAACTTTTTCTTGTTTCTTTCAGGGTGCTTCTCTTTTCTATCTTTCCTCTTCAGTAAAGGACAATCAGGCCTTATATGTCCTTCTTTCTTGCATTCATAACAAGTTACCTCTGAATCTTTGCTATCTTTCCTATCTTTCTTTTTGAATCTATATTGAAAATCTTTCTTTCCCACAATCTTGTTCATCCTTCGAGCAAGATTGGCTAACTCATTATCCGAAAGATTACAATCACTTGAATCAGATACAACAACATTCTTGGATTTAGACCTTGTAATCCTTTCAGGTGTTTTAGCTTTAGATGCAAAAGCTACACTTCCATTCTCATTCTTATTATTATAGAAATCAACATCTCTCTTCAATCTTGTCTCATGCTGTAGAAGAGTTCCGAAGAGTTCATCAAGTGTAATCTGGGAAACTTTTCAATTCTCATCAATAGCTGTTCTTTTTGACTCCCATTCATTTGGCATAATATCTAAAATCTTATCAACAAGAGCTTCATCATCAATACCTTTTTCTCCCATAGATTGTAAGCTATTTACAATCGTCATAAACCTTTGTTGAACTTTACATACTGGCTCTCCATAAGGAATGAAAAATCCATGATACTCTGCTCGAAGCATTGCTCTCCTTGTTTCTATAACCTTTGATGTACCAAAATTAGTAACTTCTAATTTCTTCCAAATACAGTTGGATGCTTCACATGAAGATATCTGACTATATATATTCCTGGTCATAGAGCATAATAAAGTATTGTGTACCTTGTAATTCAGTTGATATTCGTGCTTCTCTTGGTTGGTGAAAGTACTATATTCTTTGTCAGGTATTTTGTAACCCCCAGTATGCATAATAAAATTGTCTACACCAGTATTGATAACGAAAGTCTTCATACGATCTCTCCAATACTCATAATCATTCCCATCAAAGATTGGTGGTCTAGAAGGATTCAGATTGTCTATTGATCCAATATTCATTCCTGCCATCTAATACAACAAAAACAACTTTTCCACTCCACACGTTAGTGTAGTAAGTATTCAAGATAGTAATAAGAAATAAATCTAGTAATACAAATTAGTGGAAAACCGCCTCTGATACCAATTGTTGGATCGAATAGTAGATATATGTCTATTAGATGGATCAATAGAAGAGGGGGGTGAATTGTAGGTTTAAAAACCATTGAGTTTTATCAACAAAGAGATTAGTTTAAATGATATTAAACTAATACAAATACAAACACCCACAATTGTATTGAATATAAAAGGTATGATGTATTGTAATACTAATGTAAAGTAAAAAAATTGTATTCAAGGTGAACACAATAATCAGAGTAATACAAAGATGAATGATTCTACCTTAAAGCGTATAGAATCAATTAATACAAAAAGTAATAGAATGATTGTAATTGAAACAATTACAATTGAATTTGTAAAGAAGAAAGGAAACAATACAAATCCATTTCTAATAAAAGTAACAGCGGAAATGTAAAAGTAATACAATTCTTTTAAACCAAAGAGAAGGGTTATCTATTCACCTAGGATAAAAGGTCTGTCTCACCAACACCTTGGTGAGCCCTCGATACGATGATCGGCACGTATGTCTGCCTATCCCTGGCAGCCCTCGATACGATGATCGACACGTCTGTCTGCATATCCCTGGCAGCCCTCGATACGATGATCGGTACGTCTGTCTGCCTATCCCTTGCAGCCCTCGATACGATGATCGGCACGTCTTTCTTCCTATCCCCGACAGCCCTCGATTTTGCAGATAATCGGCACCTCTGTCTTTCAATTACTTGAAAGCCCTCGATACGAAGATCGGACGCACAAGGAAGATGAGAGAAGTCATAGTGTCTCTCTCTAAAATCTTGGTAGTTCACAGAGTCTCTTCATTCGTTCTTTTCGTTCATCGTTGTTCTCTCAGCTTCAAATGACCTCCTATTTATAGGCCTCGGGTTCCAATGGTCATATTGCCTCCAACAGTCATATTGAAACAGAAATCACGACACAGTTTTGATTAGATTGTAACTAACTCAATGACATCATTTTGTTAGGACAATAGATATAAAGAAATGAAAAACATGAGTACGATTCATATGCAGTGAGTGTTTTTGACTAAGTACCAAAACAAATAATGAACATTTGAATAGCAGAGTCAGTACAATATGATTGACAGAGTCAGTATGGTACGATCGAAAGAGTCAATATTATACGATTGACAGAGTAAGTATGGTACGATTGACAGAGTCAGTACGATACGATATGGTCGGTACGATCAACATTGTACAATACGATAAACATGATAAAAAACAATTTGTAATTTACAAACATATGATAGAATACATTTGTGATTTCCAAAACATGATATAGAAGTCAAAAGAAGACTTTTGAATTAACAAAATATACATCCACTAATAAAATTGGGATCATTTTGTTATATTTAATAATGATTTTTTTTATAAAAACATTGTAAAATTTTCAATATTTTCTCTTCAAAAACTCAATTTATCATCTTCCCAATGGGATTAATTTCAAATTAAAATTTTCCGATCATATGACTGTAATTTTGAAAAAATGGATTTTGTATTTTTAATAAGATTAATTTTTTAATGTTTAATAAATTTATCTTTATTTTGAACTAAATTAAATAGTTAATGTAATAAAAAATAATTATCGTAGTTAGGGTAAAAATTGGTTTGAATGGGGTTAAAAATAAAATGATAAAGGAAAAAATGACCTATAAATATATGTAAAAACTAATTTCCCAAAATAATTCTACCATTACACATATAAGGTTCAATAATTACCCATTTGGGACCCTTGTGAGATATGAAAAATGTGGTAGCGCACGATTCATATGAAAATACCAAGTGTGTCCTCTGCCATATATAAATGGTCACACCTCTTATGTATTTCTAACTACATCAAACTCTATTTTTATACCATGAAACTATGAAATAACATACCAAATTCCATAATAACATCCAATATGCCTTATATTGGTCATAAATGTATCCTATTAGTCATTTTAGTTCAGTCACAATTAGAATACCAGAAGAAGATCTAATGTTCATCAAGGAGCAATTTTTTTTGTCATGCCCCACCTCCATAATTATTATTATACCATTATTATATAACAAAATCTAAATTATACATATAGTTATAATTTTTTGTGTTAATTGCATGACCAAAAACCCTCCCCACTTCTGTCAAATGGGTCACAAAATCATGATTCGGGGTTATGGGGGACTACCGCCTCACGAACAAATGTCGTAATTTTTTTCATTACTACCTCTCATTATTGAACATAATTATGTATTTATAATATAAATAATGTGTCTATTATTTTAATATTTTCCAATAATAAATATATTACAAATAAATTCGTGAATTCAATTTGGGAATATGATAATGTCACTGTTGTGTACGCCGGACTACTGTATTTTGAAGCCATGTGATTCATTCACTCTTTACATAGAAGGTATTAGGGATTGGTTTAGTGAAAATATGTAATATATATGAATTAAAAAATATTATTCGATGATTATATATCATTTACAATTGTTTTTTATGAATCTATTAAATGTATCTAATATTCATGTGTATGTACGACCTACTGTCCCCATGAACGATGTATTTAATTTTCAATCACTAAATTTTATAGATTAAAATAAATAAATATATAAAGAATATATATGATATTTATATAATGTTAATCATTTAGATATTATGGAAACATGATAAAATTAAGAATACCAAATATATTACATATCAAAGCACATATTAAAAACAATGTGTTTATTACTGAAAACGTGGATTTAATATGAATTTATTAATAAAAGGGTAATAAAATTTCCTAAGAAAGTAATATAGGGTATAACATAAATTAATATTTTTTTATTTTTAAAATAAAATTATATTATTTATATAATAGGTTTTATTGATTATGATAGATTTCATTACTTATTTTAAGGGATTTATGTCTCACTTTTTACTTCTGTGGAACACAAGCCATATACACCAATTATTTCTTTTTGTTGTTGTATGTTAATCACATTATTTTTTTAAATTATGATTATAATTATAACTATGGTTATTTACATATCATTTTTTGGATCTCTTTTATTTGTTTTATGTTTCAAAATTTATCAAATCATCAAGGTTTTTTTGTCTCAATATTATTTCAAAGGGAGATAAGTTGTATTATCAACGAATCCTATTTAATGTGATGTATATACTATCTCTTGGACATGTTATATAATTAATATATTTATTTTAATGGTATTTTAAGTAAAATTTTATTTTATTCATTCATTGGTCTTATTATTAAATGTTACCAAAATGGTGAGAGATTTATTTTTCAATCTCATCATTTATCGATATTTTTTATGCTAATACATCAAATGATGAAATATTAGGATCTGTCTCTCAATAAACTCATAAATTATGTTATCCTATGGTTATATCATGACAAAACATGTTTTTAATTTGGTTTCATCTCTTTTTGTACACTTGTATAGATAATAATATTTTTACAAAAAATTTGCTTTCATGTCAAAAAAATTTCCATCCAAACCTATGTTTTCAAAAAATATATTCAAAATTTTTTATATTATAAAAAATTACCTCACCCTTGAAAATATATTTTCCTTAATATGTGGTTTTGAATAATTTCAACATCTTCCATTATATGTTTTATATATTTTTTAATAGAAGATATTTTCCATATTATTTAATTAATTTTTAATTTCAAAAATAGATTATCATAGAAAACTTATTTTACTAATGAAATATTCCATGTATCCTTTAAAATTATTTTCCACTTAAAAATACATCATATAATATCAATTTGATTTATTGGGGATATGATTTATATATACTATCTTTATTATTTCAATGTGTGTTTAATGTTTAAGTTGATAAATTTTTTTTAAAACCCATAAATTTTTTATGGGTTATGATGTGGAGAATTGGTGAAATTTTTTTGAAACCCATATTCATACAAGTGGTAATGAAGTGATGATATATTGAATGTATTATGATATTATGACACACAAAAATATGGGATTCATTAAGTGATTGGTGTGACTTATATCTCCCACCAATGCATTAAGCAATGCTTTAAAACCTATGAGATAAAATAGGAAAAAATTAGACATACTTGATCCACTATAGGAAACATGTGTGTCCTAATCCAGAAAGAGAAAATAGTGTGTCCAGATTGGAACCAGTTGTTTCTAGATCCACTATGGGAAACAGGTGTATCCTGATCCATAATGGGAAAGAGTTGTGTCTTGATCCATAATGAGATGCAGCTGATAAGTCATAATCCATTATATTTTTGGTCATGGTATATAATCATAACCATAGAAATGGTTTTTATATATTTATGATTGTTATTAAATTTATAAAATTTGTTTCTGGTTCATTGTTAATTTATGATTATCTCTCACTCTTATGGACCGTATTTTCTAAATTGGAAATATTTATTCACATTAATCTTATTTATTATCCATGAATGGTTAGGTATGATCTTTCTATGTTATGTTCATTATCAAAAACCAATATACTCTATTATTCTTTCATATTGTCATAGATTGATATCTCTTTCGTTTACCCTTTCTGAGCATTTAAGCTCGTCCTTTCTTATGTTTTTTACACCGTCTTATGAAGAAATGACTTACTTATGTTATGTATATGAAAAGTACTAAATGGTAAGATATTTGATGGAAAAATTTATAATATTTCATCCTATTAAAATATTTTTCTAATTTTCCAAATGATCTAAACTATTACAGTCCTCTGGTGCATATTGGTGTAATGTAATGAATATGAATATATATAATTTAATATCAATGCATGAGATCCCACGTCCAATATAGATGGATGAGAAGGAAATTTTTAATTAACAATTCGAAACTAGAATGATAAAATCTTATTGTGATCCCTAAGGATGTGTTTATGGTTAAGTTTAAGTATAAGTCAAAGAATAAAAATTGTTCTGGAATGTTGGTAAAGTTTATAGAGAGAGGTTTTCTTATAATACATCAAAGTCTTTATATTAAATCTAGATGGGACTCAGGCACATATGTACCAAGGTGAAACAACCTAGAAAACACCATATTGATGTAGACTCAAAGAAGAACTGATGAATGAAAATAGGTCATACTATACACATAGTTTGACACTCCCTGTAGATTTTCTTGGTATATTTACAAACTATTCACTTATTATAATGAATGAATTGAATTTATGATGATTAATAATGACCTAGGATGAACCTACAATGTCATGGAATAAATAAGAAGATGTTCTAATTTAGACAACCAATAAGTTTTTTTCATGATTATTTTATTAAAAATTATATTTAGTGTTTCTAAAACTTTTATTTGTAGTTTTATTAAATGGATATAACCAAAAATAATCATGTTAATATTGAGTTTCATGGAATATTAAGTGACTATGAGAAGCTATATTGGATGAAAAATACTTAAAATATATTGTGATTATTCCTAAACTGATATTGTGATATAAGATTTATAATGTTGACATTAGTGACATTCCTGATACATCGAATATATGGATGATATAGATTTATGAAATTTCATATTGTAATGAACTAAGAGGAAATATGTTTTTTGGATTTTCACATTCAGGAACATCGGAAAAAAATTGTGAAGTAATATCTCAAATGGAGGGGATGATGTTATCTATGGGTAAAATATGGTCCTATAGTGAAACATTTTCAAGGATTTCAATGTCTTATCTATGGATAATATTAAAATTACCCAACAATTCCCCAGGCCAAGAATCAAATTCTTGACCAAGGAATTACTTATTTCATTCCAATCATCAAATTTGAGGGATTGAAGTATTTATGTATTTGGATTCAATAATTATGAATTGTGTAATATTTTAAGACATCTTCGAATAAATTTTATATTAAGGATTTGAAAAAATATTTTGACAGATGTTGATGACCATGAAAAGTGAATAAATGGAACGGTTATTGTTCGATTAAGGGAATGATAAACCACAATATGTTATTAATGTTGAGATAATATTTTTGGGACAAAAATATTATTTATTCTGATAATGTATATTTGATAGTATTCATTACCTTGGAATTGAATAATTATTTGTGGGTATAGAAGACTATTCCATCGTTGATGAAGTTTACATGATTTTTGGATTAATTTAATTTCTACAAAAAACTATTTTTAATTTAATGTATATGGAGTCATGTATGTTTTCAATAATGTTTTATGGTAATTTAGGATACTAAAATGTTTTAATAGAATCAATGATGAATGTTTTAAAATATTTGGTATGTGATAATTTATATTTACATAATTTTAGTTGGGAGTCAAATGATATGATTATATTTGAAATTTAGCAACATTATTTGTAATTTTTTGGATTTTAATCCTTTGGAAGGGTGATAAGGATTATAATTTTAAAAAATATTATGATTACATTGGATGGGTCATTGATGATTAATATATTACATCACTATGTGAATATATATGCATAACATGTGGAATCAAGTATTATAATAACTTTAAATAGAAGGAAGAAATTATCATTCTTTTATGTATCGTCTTTAGTTCTTCAAACATGAAAATTTCATCTCTTTGAGTAAGACATGAAGTGGAAGTTTATCATGGAAAAACAAAATAATGAAATTGTTCTTGTGAAATAGAAATATATCAAGTATTTACATTTTCGTATGTTCTCTACCTAGATGTTAATAGAATTACTCTACATTAGGAAAAAGATCATGAAGAAAAATTGTAATCCCAAAACCTTCATTTCATATGAATCAAATGGTCCCTTAAATAATTAAAATGTTTTGGGTTTGTAGATTATAGAGTTCTACATATCATTAACTTTCATGTGATCAATGATCTCAGCAACATTGACAATTATTGATGCTTTTCTTTCATGTACAAACATTCACATCCTACCTAGGATCTCTTATATGGAAACCAAGTTAGGAATTACATTATGTAACCGTTATGCTTCTAACATTCCCTTTTAATTACATTATTTTATTCATTTAGATGATGTGGGTTTATATGATTTAATTTTTAAATTGTAAACCATTTATGAACTCGAGGAATTTTGAGGTATTAATTTATTTTATGTGGTCCAGAATGTTAGACCCTGAGATTTTGTGATATTTTTTCAAAATAAATTTATTATTTTTGATAATTTTAAATACATGCCACACAAATTTTATCATATGTTGCACACAATACAAAATATATAATATTTTATACATAACAAATATTTTAGTTTGGGTTTCTTATAACAATGATAACATGTGTAACACTCGACACCATGTTTCAGAAAATAATGAAATAATATTATATTAAATTTGACCATTATAACTTATTCGTTAAATATGTCTGTATGAATAGTATAAACTAATTAATGAAAAATATTTTAATTTATTTATAAATTAATACTAACTAATCAATTAATTTTCAATAATGTAATTAAATTCATCAAAAATATTTTTTCCTCACAAATGAATTTTATAATTGTTTCATAAAATATTATAATTATTTTACAAAACATATTTGATAAAATTAAAATCATTTTTTAAATAATAATAAATAATTATTTTATGGTATAATTTTTTATTTTTCGTAAAATAATGATTTTTTAAAGACTAATGAAAAATATAGACTTTTCTTAAACAATAATTTATATTTATAAATTATGAAATTTAAATTAATAAATGGATTTTTAATTAAAATAATTATTTTTATTTATATTTAACTTACATTTGAAATTTTGAATCAACATTATATTTTATTTTAGTATATCTCTATTTTAGGGTTTAAATATAGGGTTGTCTTAAATTTATTTTAATGTGCATAATGTTTCTCTATTTTAATTGATTAATATAATACATAATGTGAAATTTTTAAATTAAATGTATTGATTCTATATCAGTATATTCTAATTTAAATTCATATTATTATTATTAAAAGACATATAGTAAATATAAAAATCATCATGTGGTTGAAAATTTTACATCATGAAATCTTAGTTTTTTTATCAAGAATTTGATTTTTTTTATTAAATTTAATTTTTAACAATTTAATATTGAAATAAAAATATAATTATCTTTTAAAATAATAATTTCAATATTATATTAGGTCGAAATTTTTAGAATTTTTTTTAAAAGAATAATGTTTTAATGAGTAGTGAAAATAATAAATTTTAATTTAAAACGACTTTTCTTTTAATCTATTTAGAATGTTTTAATATATTTTAAATTTATTTTAATGTTAAAATAATGAAATTATATATCCTTTAATCCAAATTTTTTTATTTCAATAAATTTCAAATAGAACATTGATATATGAACATTGAAAACTTTTGATATTTTTCTCTTAAAAATTTGATTACTCATCATGTTTGTGGGATTTATTTTAAATTTAATTTTATAATTATCTGAATTGAATTCATAGAAAATAGATTAAATATTTTATATAATAATTATTAATATTATATAATTATATTAACATTATTTGTTTTAACCAAATTAATGTGACTCCCAGATTTTCTGGAGTGTGAATATTGTATTCGATTGTACTTGTGACACACATCACCAAGCATATGAGATAATATAATATCCCATGAATTTATAGATTATTTAATATTATAAATGAAATCTATATATTCAAAATTTATAAATTCATAAAAGTCTGATTTGTAATGTGTTACACACAAGAGAGGCTTTCATTGATATCTTGCATTACATGCAACGAGAAGTTTTTAACTGAACAACAACACATTATTATGATATTATCATTTAATATAATAAACCATAACCTTTATGTTAAATTGGTGGTTATTAATAGTATTATATAACATAGTAAAATATACTATTTAGAATAACAAAAGATTAATTTATATGTTAAATTTTAATTAGTAATGAATATAGGAACCAAATAAATATATAAAAATTATTTTTATATAAAACCATTTTTATCATCACAAAGCAATTTAATCCTAATAAATTAATTTAATAAAAATTATTTAATGATTTCATTGAAATATAAATTTTATATAATAAATAATATATCTTTAATATTTATCCAATTTATTTTATAATCATAAGATTAGAACAAACCCAATTTAAAACAAAAAAACCTATATATTTATTAAGGAATATTTAACACCATATAATGGAACAAATATTTTAAATATATGTTTTGAAACATTTATGAATTGAATTTGAAAAATAAAATTCATTTTTGAATTCAAAATTTCAATATTATATTACGGTGAATTTTTTTTCTTAAAAACATCATTTTTTGATGAAATGTGAAATTTTTTCATTTTAGTTAAAAATTTCCATTTCTTAAAAATATTTATTAATTCTTAAGTTGTTTTAAAATAAAATTATATCAATTATACATATATTAATTTAATTTATTTCATTATAATCAATTTAACTTTGATATTAAATATAATCACAAAACAATCTTTTGAGCTTTTTTCTACTATAACCATTTAATTCTTCCATATCCAAGATTATCATTAATCATAATTTTCACACATCTATGATTGAAATTTCAAAAATCTGACATAAAACATTTTAATAAGTATAATATTTATATTATAATAATACCATGCTAATTTTTGAATGAAAATATTAGTAAAATTTGTTAAAAATTCACAACGATTAAGGTAAAATTATGCCTAATTAGTTTCTAACATTAATGTTAGGGGTCCAAATGACTTAAAAACATGTACAAAACCTATTTTATGGACCAATCACCACCATAAACATTATATTGTTGATATTGGATGTTTTTAATGACTTTTTAGTGTGTCAGAACTTGTGTATACAAAACATGTTTTCAAACCCTCCATTTGAGTCCTTTTCCTTCCCTATAAAAGTCCACCACGTCTACCACTAATTGAATCCTCTAAATGCTATTAGTTTCAAGGAGGATCTTCCAAAATATTGTCCAATAATCTCTCCCCCTCAACCTAGAAGTATCAATTTGTATATAAATCTATCCAATGATTTTTTTGGAATAAACCTAAAGAAGATACTTGATCAAGAGATAATGTCTTCTCTCAAGATTGGTAGTTTCATTTATCTTATCCCCTCCATATGATTATATTATTATATTATTATATATAAAAAATATAATCAATAAAACAGGTTTTTTTATTCTATTGATTATAAGTACACATATGCATACTTTAATTTAATAGATAACAAACATAATGTTTCAGCATACGACGAACTACTACCACACGAAATGATGATTGTTTATTTTTCTATTACCACTCATCACAGTGGAAATTAGGATGGAAACTATATTTATTAATTCTATATATTATATATAAAATATATTTATGTTTTTATAATCTTCTTTTATAACATACCATTATGATTTCAATCTTGTGTAAATATAATAATTTGGTTCGAGAAAGTGTAGACTACCTCCCCGTCAAAGTGATGTGACTCATTCATTCAATATATGATATGAATAAATGAGGGAATTAATAAAAATCTGTACATATTATACTACTATTATAATATACATATTTATCCTTAACTATTCATTTTTAATGAGACAAAAAATGAAAGTAGTGTTCATGTGGCCTACTGTCTGCATGAATGGTGCACTTCATTTCTTATCTACAATTTTCATAGACAATTCCAAATATGTATTTATAAGATATACATGATAATTCATCACAGTTTTAATAATGGATATTATAAAACAATGATCTTACTTGTGGGAAAAAATAACCAGTCAAATTATACTTGACAAAACTAGGCAATTAACAAATGAAATAATCAAAATATTATAATATTGTTAACAAATGAGTAATAAGATATTATAATAAATTAATATATTATTTTATAAACATTTTTATGGTTATTATATTAGTTAATAACATATTTTAAATCACTATAAATTTTTCTAAATACCACACACATAAAGCAATGATAAGGATAAAGATTCTTGTCTTACTTTTCTTTTCGGAGGGCATTAACCATATAAACCACTTACATCCTTTGTTTATTTTATGTACTACACATTTTACACATTATATCATGCATACTTTTTCATCATTGTAATAAAAAAATTTCTCTATTAGTATTATGACTTAAATGATTCATGTGGTATGGGGAACTCGGGGATGTTCAATGATTAATTTCGCAAGACAAATTCTTAAGGCTTATTTTGGCATTCTCACTTACTTGTATGATTATTGACCTTATCTTGTAGTAATAACATTATTATAAAGACTTTTCGTAAGAAATTTACATTTATGTACATCTTCTTATAAATGGATATTATTATTTCATAAATTGTATACCATTTTTCATATGGAATCTACTTTTACATTTATTTGATTATTTAAAAAAATATTAAGAAAATAATATTCTTTATTCAATGCAGATATTTGATAGGGAATATTTGTCATTTTTTTATTTTATTTTTTGAATTCATTGGACTGGTATTTATGGGTGGGCCTGAACATTATATAGCCCCTTTATGCTTCAATAGGTTCTCATGCCACAAATTAGTTGTACAAATTAAAGAGGTTTTATTCCAAAGTACTAAATCGTCTTGTGAATGGACATGATAATAATAATATTTCACGTGCCTCAGGCATTCGATCCCTAACAAATGAATTTATCTCATTTAGATTTACTTATAATTCTTCCATGAGATTTTTCATTGAAAAAACAATGGATACATTTAAATATCATATGATTGATTTAGATGGATTGAGATTCATTTACATGCCTTTCTAAATAGATATTGCCTTTTCAAGTATTTTAATGACATGTATTTTATGTTATTTATATTTCATTGTTTATTTATTTTTATTGATTCATTATTAAATCCTCTTTACATACCCTTAATGATCATTTGAGCTCAGCCTTATTAAATTTCATTTCCCCAGGTTAAGAAGAGAAAATATTTGAATAATAATTCAAGGATGAAATATATTAAAATTTATTGTGGATCAAGTTTGTATATATCATTTACCATTATATTATGGGTCTCAATTATATAATATGGATTTTCAAGTCTAGTGAACCGGCCAGTCCTTCAACATTTTATTCCTTCTAATAATGCCAATGTACTAAATTAATGCATCAGTTCTGGGCTTCTGGGGTAAGGGAATTACTATTATAGTCCAAGAAAGTTTAGCAATAATAATGGAAACAATATTTATAAAATATAGATTAAAGATCCAAACCGAAAGATATAAATTTAGTATAATTAAAGAAAAACATCGAATAATTTTGGTAATTTTGATATTATTTCAGTATTCCTAGATGTACATCCCTACCTTTATATTATAAGTGGACATGGTCCCGGCATAAATACACATAAGAGTAACAGAATCAACAATGTGTTTTGGGACTGAATCAGGATAACCTACTAAACGACAATGTACATTATTGTGTACCTAGTCTGAAAATCCCAGGGGATATGTTTTTGATAATTCACATTCTATTTACCTACCATTATCTTGTATTAAAAAGTAATGATTTCCCTAACGTTACAAATTATTATGATTTTGGGATTTAAGTTTCATAAATTTATTTATTGTGTTATTCAATGTTTTGAGTTATAGAATATTCATAGTTTTATGAGTGAAGCTAGAATATGTTATTTTATAGAAATGGATTATGGAAGGAAAAAGTGTGTCAACAGTCATGAACAATGTATTGATTTCCATAATGAGGTAGTCAATGTATTTGGTATTAGAATGGAGAAATTTATGGATATATTATGAATGCTTAGTCTGTTTATGATGAATAACATTGCCTAAATTGAGAATATATTTATTGGGATTACTAAAATAACGGTAGATAAAAAATGGATTATGTCTTTGGAGAATATATTTATATCCTAGGAATGCATCGAAAGGAAAAAGGTTACACTTGGGGTCTATTGTATCCAAGGATATGATGATCAATGGTGGCCCTTGATCTAGAATACTAGTGATGAAGAAGAAACATAACTCAGGGAATGGAGAGAATTTAAGTGTACAATATTTTATAAATACTTTCCTCAGGATAAGAAAATTGACACAAAGATAATTTTTTATATCTTAAAGAAAAATAATGAAGAGAGTGTTGTGTATTATGAAGATACAAATATAATATTACGCAGTTATTATACAGACTATATACATAAAATAGTGTTGCAATATCACCCACATCATTTATGTTATTAATAAAAATATTCTAAGGGCACAAGTTTTTAAGAATTTTTCATCCTACAAACATATAGTTTTATGTACCACCAAAATAGAAAATAAATTCCCTAGATCGTAGGTATTCAAGGGAAACGAAGGGATGAAGCGGTCCAAGGAATTCCATAAAATGGTAATGATTCAAAGAATATGAATGAAAAGATGGATTTTCTAACATGGGATTACTATGGAAAGAATAAACTAGATAAATTCATGAAATGATTTGTATTTTGGTATTAGTGTTAAGAAGTGGGTCACCGGGAAATTTAATGTGATGAGAAGAAGTCGATCGATGATGTTTAGTGCTACAACCTCAAAGAGATGGGGAAATATACAAATTAATGTACAATGTTTCAAGGGAATATACCATTGAAAAATATATGGAATCATGGTAAATAATATATTATTTACAAAACATAAGTGGAATGATTAATGTAATAATTTATTTGGATCTAAGAAATATGTTATAACAATAATTCATTTATGTTGTTCTGGACCATTGATGTATGAAAAATGTAAGGATTTTACTGCATTAAATTTTTCATTAGCAACTTGAGACCATATGTTTAATGGTATAAAGAATCATTATTGAGTACAAAGATATAATTTGAGGAAAACAAATGATTAAGGGAAAGAAACCCATTAATATGTTCCCGATTTTGAGATAATGGTGAAGAAATGACTTATTGTGAATAATTATATCTTACTTTGAATATATTAATGACCTATTCTTCATGTGGACAATTATTCAATTAATAGAGTATTAAAAAATTATTTAAGAAATATATCCAATAACATATGTATTACTTTAGAAATAACGACGAATGCATCATTCCGATAAGTATTTATGGTTATTTGAGTTTTTTCCCTATTTCAAGAAAAAACATTATAAAATTATTCACATGTTTGTATTTTGAAAATTTAGACATGCTTAATGTTGATTAAAGGAAAATGAAATGTACATTATGAAAATATATTGACCATATTTCAAAATTATTGGATCATAATCTTTTGTAAAAGTTACCTATTAATGAAATGGTTGAATACGATCATTGGAGGAGATTCTTGTGGGTTTGTTATTACATCCCAATATGATGCATCTTATGCTATGAGATGATATAGAAATTGTTTAAGTCATAAAAAAGGAAAATATTATGTCTGTAAAAATGCATATTTACTAATATTCTTATTGTGTGAAAAAAATCCTTGAACATAAAAAAGGTGGTTTGGAAACATATTTTTTATCCTATTATCATCATTTTTGATGATATCAATGGCCTTTATTCACCCCTATAGATTTTGGTTTTGTGGCCTACAAGTTTCAACTGAAAATTTTCTCTATCAATCTCATTTAGAACTTGATTGTTATATTTTTTTTTCAATGTATCCATATTTCAATTTCCCACATGTTTTCTCCTAATTGGGATCCAAGTTACATGACCTTTATACATTACCTTCTATATTATTAAGAGGATGTGATGTTTAGTCTTTTTAAGAAATGGTTTTTTATAAAAATAATTTGTTTTCAATCCAATGATTATTGATATCATGTTTAAATTGTACAAACTCAATTTAATTAAGGTTGGGAGAATGTAACACCCTCATATTCTAGAGTATGCATATAGTATTTGATATCATGCATCGCATTAATCATAAATTGCATGAGATAATATAATATGCTACTAATTTTTTTATATAATTTTTCAAAAACATTCTATGTATTAAATATTTTTTAATTCAGGCAAGATAGAGTTAATGTGTGTTACACACAAAAGGGGATTTCATCAGTAGATTTCATTTCATATAAGACTAAATTTTTAAGAGAACAACAATAAATTATTCAAATATTACAATTTAATATAAAAAGACATAACTGAACAACTAAATTAGTAGTTATGAAAAGTATTAACTAACTTAAAAAATAAATTTTTTATAATAACATTAAATTAATTTATAGTTTAAAAGTAAATTAAAAATGAATATTTGAACCAAATGAATATAAACATATTATTTTTATATAACACCGTTATTATGCCCAGAAAGCTATTTTGACCTAATAAATTTAAGTAATATCAATTATTGAATGATTTTAATGAAATATATTTGTTATATATTCAATTATATATCTTTATTACTCATATAATTTGTTAGATAATCAAAAGATAAAAAAAACTCAATTATATACATAAAAAATTATTTTACTAAGGCATTCTTACAGCCTTTTAATGGAACACCTATTTTAAATATTAATTTTATCACTTTTATGAATTTAATTTGATAAAATAAACTTCATTTTTTTAATTTAGGATGTCAAAATACCACAAGTATAATTTTTGGAATTTTTTCGAGACATCAATTTTTCATGAACATTGAAATGTATGTCATTTTATTTAAAAAAGGGTCATTCTTATAAATAACATTTTATGTTAAACTTTATTTTAAATTTTTATGTCTAATTAGATATTTATAAATTTATTAACTTATTTTTGTTTTTATAATCTATTACAATTTGAAATTTATTATAAACCCTTAATAATCATTTCTGAATTTTTCCACTAAAATCAATTAATTTGATTATCTACGAGATTATAATTTCTATTAATTTCCCATATTCAATGATTTAAACATATAAAATCTTACATAAACCCCTTTATTCTATATAAAATTTAGATTCCAATAAGACATTGTAATTTTTTCACAAAAATGATTAAAAAATATGTTAAAAATTAATCATAGGAATTAAGGACAAATTAATATAATTAGTGACTAAACCATATTCGTATGGGCCAAAATGACATAGAAACCTGTCCAAACCCCATTTTATAGAAATATATCCTCCATTAAACTTCCATTATTTAGTTTTTATGGTTTTTAATGTTTTTTTATTTGATAAGAGCATGTGTCTACTGGTCTTGTATTAAAAAAGTCCATGTGAGTCATTTCATTCCCTATAAAAGGCCTCCACATATCTCACTAATTAAATCCTATAGAACTGATTAGGTTTGTAAAATGTTTTACCAAATATTCTTAGAATATCCATACTCTAAACCTATAAGCATCACTTTGTATTGATATCATTCCAAGGAAGACTTTTGTTATAATCCAAAAAAGTTACTCGATTAAGAGGTAATCACTTCTCTAAAGGTTTTTAGTTTCATTTCCATTATACACTCACTATAATATTATTATTATATTCTTCAATAAAAAATAAATTTCATAAATATACTAGTTTTTTTATTGAAGGAATAGAATTACACTTACATGCACTTCCAACTGATGGGTAACAACCATATTGTTTCTTGATACGACGATTTACTACCGTACGAAATGATGATTGTTCATTTTTCCGTCCCAACCACTCATAGTGTACAATATGTTAAAAAAATTTATCTATATATTATATATAATATATTTATAATATTTTTATTCTTCTGTAATTTTAATTTTTAATATATATTTATGTATTCTATATTTTGTCAATATGATAATTTCGTTTCGGGAATTGTGGACTATTGCCCCCACAAAGCGATGTGTCTCGTTTCATTCCATATATGGAATCTATAAAAGATGATATTAATAAACATATAAAAAATATAAAAAATTTATATTATACTGGAATTATAATATTAATATGTATCATTTACTTTTAATTCTTTTAATACGTCAAAGAAATTAATGTACTGTTCATTCGATATATCGTCTCCTTGAACGGTGCAATTCATGTATTATCTACAAACTATATAGTAAATTATAAATACATATGTATAGGATATACATTATAATTAAATCACTATTTAAAATATAGAGAATATGAATACATAATCTAATTAATATGAACAACATATAAGAAGTCGAAACATACCTGACAAAACATGGAAATTAACACCAAAAATAATAAAAATAACCATTGATTGTTAACAAACGAGTTAAAAGATAATATAGGATATTAAAATATGATATTATTAAAATGATTTAGGTTAATATATTAGTTAATAAAATATTTTAAAACTCTATATAGGAGGATAAAGACCACCAATCAATATGGAAGGATAGGGTAAGGGATTTTCGTTTTACATCTCTTTTCATAAGTCATCCTCCATATAAACCACTAACTTATTCTATTTAGTGTATCTACTGATCATTTTATAAATTTTATTTAGAATCTATTTTCTTCATGGTATTAAAAACATTCCTTCAGGTGGATTATGAATTAAATGATTCCAGTGATATGTGACACTGCAATATGTTTAATGATTATTTTCCTAGCTAATATTCTTAATGAGTATCTCCTCAATGTCACATAATTTTTATATTTTTATTTATCTTGAAATAATTACTTTATGGTAATAATTTTTCCATAAAAATTTACATCAATATCTATATTCCCATCAAATGGATTTTACAATTTCCTAAACCATATAACGATTTACATATGGTAACTACTTTGGAAGTTATTTGATTATTTGTAAAATTATTGATAAAATTGTATTATTTATTCATTATGGATATTTATATGGAATATTATTGATTTGATTATTTTATATGAGTAATGATTTGGAATTATATTGACGTGTGGGGACCAAATGTTATATTGAACCCTAATGAATTGATAGGTTCTCAAGAGACTGATTAGTTGGCCAAATTAAATGGGTTTCTATACATAGTAAGATACCATATTGTGAAAGGTCTTTACAACAATTAGATTTCGTGTTCTTCAATGAAAATGTATATAAAAAAATAATTTCCCTCATTTAGATTATGTTATTATTCATCCTTGAGATTTTATTTTAACATAACTATGGATTCATTGAAATCTCATTTTATTGATTAATTTGGCATGAGTTTCTGTTTCTAACATATCCATATTGATAGTTCCTCATCTAGTTTTTGAATAGGAGGTGTTGTCATTTATTTACCATTCCCTGATAATTTATTCCTATTGATTCATTATTAGTTCTGTTTTAATTATACTTACAATACATTGGAGATCCCCCTTATTATGTTTATTTTATCATGGTTTAGAAGAATAAAATATTTAATTACCATTCAGGGATTCATTTTATTACATTTTATTACATATCATGTTTGTATATCTTTTTTTCCAACATAGTTTGTCTATAATTTAGGTAATTCAGCATTCCAAGACTTCTAAATTGGATAGTCATTCAGGATTGTATTCCTTGAAATCATGCTAATGTTACAAATTAAGGCACCATCTCCTGGATTTTGGGGTCATGTTATTACAATGAATGGTAAATTTAGAATAAATTAATTACCACGGTTAAAGTAAAATTGGCTTTAATGGGGGTTAAACATAAGACATAACAGAAAACAATACATATAAACTTGTATAAAACAAATTATATTTAAATATTTAGACCATTAAAACTATAATTCTATATATTGGATCACTTTGGTCCATTTTTACAAACTAAATACATAATTTTACTCAATTCGTTTAATAAATACCATGTGTTTCCTCTCCTATCCTTATAAAAGGATTCCCCTATCATCTATTATGCATTCCATAAAACCCATTTGATTCAAAAAATATATTATATAATCACTTACCAAATATCATAATTTCATCCTCTATTCCTTATTTTTTGTATAAATTCATCATATGAGTGTTTTTACTTCAACCCTATAGAGGATAACCCAAGAAGAGGTAATGTTCATCAACAAGCGCTTTTATTTTATTTCTTCCTCCATAAACATATATTCATATTATATCTTGATTATATAGTAAAATTTTATATTCCATTTATTGATATGTTCTTATGATAATTCCATGACCTAAAACTGTCTCCTCTTCCATCAAATGGGATATGAAATCATCATTTATCTCTATAGTGGAGTACTGCCTTGCGAACTGATGTCATTCAATTTTTTTTTATTACCATCTAAAATGGTTGGAAATAAGTATTTTTTTTATTTTTTATAAATGATATTTTCTTGTTTTTATTTTTTAAATATTATATCACAAATACCTTAATTCCTTCCATTTTTGAGAATACAATAACGTCGCTCGAGTGCACGACGGACTGTCACCTTGCATGGGATGTGATTATTCATACTTTACATAGAATGTATTAATGATGGTGTTAATGATAATATGTGATATTTATTCCGTAAAAATAATTATTTAATTATAATATATCATTTACCATTCTTTTTTTATGAAAAATGAAATCCTAAAAAGCATTCATGCATACATACATCCTCCCGAAACTATGAAGGGTGTATTTAAATTTTCAATCATAAAATTTAATTAATTACTATAACAACATATATACTAAATCTCTATTATATTTATAACATTTTTATAAATATAAATTTTATGGATCCAAATGAAATTAATAAGACCAGAAATCTCACAAATCAAAACACATACAAGAAACAAAGACGTGTTTACCTAAAACCAAACTATGACATGAAATTTATAATATTGGGGTAATAAATGGTCATAATAAAATTATAATTGGTATTATATATATAAATATGGTTCTATAATAGAATTATATGAAAATTATATTTATTATGTAGTAGGTTTTAATGATTAAAATGGAATTTAATACATAATGTAAGATATTCTCATCTAGATTTTTACTTCTTTGAGACACATAACATATTCAATACCTATTTATTTTTTGTTGAATATAAAATGACCCTAAATATATTTTTTGATGATTATAATTAAAATTATCTTGAATTAAAATCAATTTTATTATCTCCCTTTAATGAGTTTATGATTCAATATTTGACAAATTGATAATGGATTTTATCTCAATTTTACTTCATTGGGGCGTAAGTTTGGTTATCCATCCATCCACTTCCCAAGGATTATAAAATACACTTTTTACATGTTACATCATGAATATAATTATTTTATTTATGTTTTTAGATTTATTTTTTTTATATTTCGTAATAAGTCTTTTTATTCAATGTTACCAAAGTTGTAAAAGTATATAATACGATCTCAATGTTCAGCATGATTGATTATGATTATGCTTCAAATGATGAATTATTATGATCTATGTTCAAGAAAATCATGAATTAGTTTATCCTATAGTTTCATAATGTGAATGCATTTTTTCATTTATTTTCATCTCATTATGTAATTAAGAGTTTAAAAATAATGTTTTTAATAAAAATCATCTTTTTAGTCAAAAAAACCTTTTCTTCAAAAACCATGTTTTCTGTAAAATGTTTTCAAAATGATATATGTTATAAATAGTGTTTTAAATGTCGAAATTTTATTTTCCAAAATAAATTTTTATACATAATTTAATATAGGTGGTTTATGTTTACCTAGATATTTCCAATAAAATATATATCTTAAATATTTTATGAATATTTTTTTTAAAAGTGATTACCAAAGAAAAGTTATTTTCCTTAGGAAATGGTCTAAGTGTCCATTAAAGTAGAATTCTATCTAAGATTATATCCTATTTTGTTATTTATGATTTACTGGGGATATAATTGATTGATACCATCATAATTTTTTCTATAGACTATTTACATTTATGCGGATGAAAATTTTATGAACCCCACTTATTTTTAATGGGTTATACTATGGGATAATGATGGATTGTTTATGGATCTAGTTTTATTAACATGGGTTGTGATGTGAGGATATGATAAAATTCTATTGATATGGTGTCACATAAAATCATGGATTCCACTATTAATTGGATGGGAACTCGATCAAAATTTAATTCATAAGGATATAATTTATACCACATGAGTTAGAAATGGGAAGAAAGACACTGGGATTGATCATCTTTGGTAAATAGGTGTGTCCTCATCCACTGTAGGAAATAGGTGTGTCCTAATCCACTAAGAGAAAGAGGTGTTTAATGAAACACTATGAGAATCATGTGTGTCCTGATCCATAATGGGAAATAGGTTTTTCATAATCCATAATAGGAAGTAGGTAAAAATTCATAATCCACTATATTGATTGTATAGATAATTTACATTGACATAGAACACATTTTTCTTTTTTATGTGTGTTTTATACTTTTATGACATGTTCTAACTATTCATGTTTTTTTAAAAAAAATCACTCTTATAGCCCCTGATTTATGAAATTATAATGTTTTATTGCATGAATCATTATTTATGATCCATGAAAGGATGTATATGAGCATTGGATGTTATATTCTTGATTAGATTACATCATTAATATATAATGATATTATATGATTATATAATTATGTATCTTATGTTTACCCTTATTATGAATTTGAGATAGTCATTTCTTATGTCTCTCATACCAAAGTTGTAAGGAATGGATTTAAGTAGGGCTTGCTAATGAATATTACTAAATGGGAAGATCTTTCTTCAAAAAATTAAAGTTATTTCACCATATTATAATATGATGTTACATGTTTCTAAAGGCATTGAATCATTATGAAACTTAAGTGTGTGTTATTTTAATGTAATAAATATTCATATAAAAATATGTAATATCTACCAATGATTATTCTGTGTCTCTCTAAATCTTTTCCAATCACATCAGCAGATGATTTCCCAATAACCTTCATTACCACAATTATGGAATTTATTATTCTCTTATGATTGTTTTGACAATTTTTATTTTGATATATTATGAATAATATAATATTAATATTCTTCTCACTATGGTTTATATTATATGAATTTTCTTTAAATTCTATTATTATTTTCATATAAGAAAAACTATTGTGTTAGTTTATTCTGATATCTATTTCAAACTTGAGAAAACATTGAAAAATTACTTCATATCTATTGATATATCTTATGCCTAACACCCTATTAATACGTTGGTTTATGCAATTAATAAATATATCAATATTTATTTTAGTTAGGATCATCATATATATTTCATTCCTCATATTTCATATTTAATATTTATTTTAGGTACTCATATATTTCTTATCAACAAATTAAACAATACACGTAATAAATAATGGTTGATGTTTCTTCTTAATGAAATCAACAAGATATTGTTCACTCCATATCATTTATTGAAGTTCCAAATTATTAATTTCCTGAAAAATTTGTGTAAATATTAAAATGAGCTTGTTTAATCCATATCTCATAAAGTTTTATTAATAAAAGGGAAAATAATTTTATTTTCCTTTAGTTTTATTGTGAACATGTTTTCTCCGGGTCCTAGCAATTGACAATAACCCAAAAAGTATAACCTTTGTGACAATAAACCTAGAGATAAAATGTATAATCATAAAATTACATTATATAATTCCTAAATCATGACACACTCTTTTTAAATATATCACACCAAAAGATTAATATAGGTTATCTCTGGTAAATATCTATTTAAATATTTCTTTAATGTTCATAATAAAAAGCTTATTATTCAAAGAATATCCCATTAGAGGGTCTATCAAGGTGTTCACTTTTAGGCTAGATCATCATGCACCATTGACGATTGAGATAAAATTCAATCCACTAATTTTAGAGTTGTTACCCCTAGGTGCTTTTATACCATAGTTATTTCCTCTTGTGAGTATATATAAAGAGATATATTTTCTCGTATACCCACTTTACTTCCATTACCAAAATGTATGAAATTATGTTATAAAGAGTCTTATCTATAGGTTTCTCAAAATAAAATTCATCCATGATTCTATAAATATGTAAAATTTACTGAGATAAATGTTTTTGGGAACCGAATATAACATACATAAATATTATATCTTATTAGAGGTTTATTCATAACATTATATAATGATGAACACCAAAAACATAATATAGTGTCATATAATGTTATTAGATAAAAAAATCTTTTACATAACATATCAACAATATAACACCCCTAAGATCTTCAGATCTAGCACATTTTTTAATACACTAATACTTACAAAATTTCATCATATCCATAGGAAAATTAAATATAAAATGGATGAGATCAAATTATATGTAAATTTCTATACGGGATATATAAATTAACAATTATTAGTATGAATAACATGATAATAATGGTATTGAACCCTTAAATTAACTTTTTAAAATCATACCCATCAATTAAGATATCATAATCATGATTCATTAAATATAACATTAATATTAATAACATATTAATCATGAAGGAATTATTGTGAATGATCTATAGAGTACAAAATTTTCATAATATCGTGTCATAAAATAGTGAAATATATTTTGGAATAACTATAATCAAAGAAATCATATGTCACCACCACCCACTATTTAAATTATCACTTGTTTGGCTACAGAAACCACCAGATTGCCTTCTTTATGTTTGGTATAACCTCAAACATACCGCTTCCGGGACTTAAATAAGCTCCCGTGTAAACCCTTTTATTATTTAGATATCCCCCACACACTATTAAATTCCATAAAAAATTAATCATTAATAAATATACTATTAGGATATAAAAAACCTAATTTCACACAACACATTCATATGTGCGTTGTATGATCATGAAAACATTTATCATGTCATCATAGCATATCTTTGGGGAAAGAAAATAAGTTTCATCAATATTTAATCATCATAACCAAAAATATATAGGGAAGGAAAAAAGATAATATAATAGGATCATATCCCTATAAAATCATATGTAATGTCAAATGATGTTCACACAGATGAATAATTCAATTAAAATATCATTGAAATATTTCCTGAGAAAAATATCATTTTCATTTTTAAATCATCCTATTAAAAAAAATTGAATATTCTGTAAAATTTTATATTTGGAAATTAAAATGATATTTTGTAGTTTGTGATAAACATTTAATATTATTTTTAATATTGCAAACATTCGTTCAAGTTCTATACTATAAAATAATTTTTTCATTGTCACATTAAAAAAATGTGGAATAAACCATATTTGAAAAATAAAAAGAAGAAACATTTATAATATTATTATATAAATTAAAGAATTGATACGATTTATTTTTTAAAATATATATCCATTATTTAAAATATTTCTTGAAAAATATAATTAAAATTTGAACATTTACGAAATGATTCTTGGACGAATAGAGTGATAATGTCTGTTTTCCATAAATAAATTGTGGCTGATTAATCACATATGGAAATTATTTTTAATGAAAATGGTTTAATTCTAGAAAAAAATGAAAATAAAATATATAAGATTTATTTTGTATAGATCCAACAATTTTATCATTTGGATATATGAGCATAAACAATCTTTCTATGTATTGAAATAGTAATATAAAACCATTACATCATGTTTGACTTGTTTCATAAGCACTATAATGCCATATATTATATATATATAATTTGATTTTAATTAGGTACCAAAACCATATAAAAAATATAATATCATATTTGTTCTAGTTGTAATATTTTAATAAATACTTCTTAACAATTATTTATTACAATCATCATCTCCCATTGTCAAATATTTCTTATCATATTATGTTGGGTTTCAGAAGATATAATTTTTGTACTATAATCATTATACTATCATCTCTACAATTATAATTATGATAAAAGATATCTTGTATATTCATTATATAAAACTAAATATAACATTTCATAAACAGTTTCGAATGAAAATTAATTGCACTAGTCTTGGAAATAGTAGTTTATATGTATCAATGAATGTTTTTTTCATTTTATATAACCAATTATGATTGAAATATAAATACTATTTTATAATTCTAGAGAAATAATTATATTATATATATAATATTTAGAAAATCCATCATTTTGAGTCTGTTATAAAAAATGATTCATATCCTTGGGTGGAGGAAGTAATCAACAAGTATGAAAGAGAAATGATTTCCCATACCAATTAATTAAAATGAGGTTGAAAATAATTTTTCTATCATCTTAATTACGTATTAATATATTTATGAAATTTTAGTCATCAATTTATGATTGATACAATTGGCATATAAATGGTGTAATAATAAATATTGTTGAAGGTTCGTGGTTTAGATTTATACTGATTTGTCGATAAATCTGTATTGAATTACACATTAATCAAATAATTAATTGTTTTAAGAGAATTATTGGAGCCTATTATGAATGAAAGGATGCTGGCATGGTTTGGGGAAATGAATTGGATGATCTAGGATTGTTATTTAATGATGATGGTATTCCTCATTAGTTTATAAACATAAGGGTATTATCTAGGAAAACATGCATTACCAATAAACCGTACAAGTTCACACTCCTTATAGATATTACTTTGTTCATTAAAAACTATTATATTAATTGAAAAATTCTAGAATTAATTGATTCCACAGTATGATTATTTAATCTTTTTCATCTATTAAATCTATAATCCATTACTTTTTAAAGATGGGGATGATCAAATATATGATATTACCCTACATAATTCTCTATAAAAAATTTGTAGCATTCATTTACTATTTAAACATCATCCCTCAAAAATAAAATGAAAATGAAACACAATCTAATACATTCCAATTTTTTTTTCAGATTTGGATAATTATTATCTTAAAATATTTTTTTTCATTGATATTTTTTCTATTTAGTCAATGAAATCATTTATCTAAAAAAATTTCCAGTAAATTCACAATATCTTCCAAATTAATTGGTATTTAAAAAAAATAAAATTTACTATCAAATTATATAATGGGGTTTCTTCTATAAATTCAGTAATAATTAATATATAGTAATTCAGTACAATTTATAATGGTCTAACACATGAAAGTCTTCTCGATTACCATAGCATTATAGAATATCATATGAGAAATACTAAATAACATAGCATGCTCCACACCAACATTATCGTATTGATATTTGACTTTAGAAACTAGATGAAAAATATTCCAAGAAAAACACCACAGTCCAATCTACACCAACATGTTGTAGTTATTTTATATAAAAAACATCATTAAAATTCATAGAAATAGGCACACATGAATGTTTTCCCATCTGTTCCAAAAATTGTGAATCACAACCCATGTCCACAGCATACAAAATGACTAGATTAGTCCACAAAATTTTATATAATGTAATTACCCAATTTATAATTCTGAACAACATGATGTTCTATGAAAAACATCATTGTAATGTAACAACCACATGATAGACCTCTGTGCGGTCATAACCTTCATCCAATTTTATCCAATATAATGTATATGATTGTATGATGTTCTCATCCTTCCTTCTTGGAATTAAACTTTTTGGGAAAAAATCCCTCAAGGCATCATTGAAGCATTCTTGAGATGATTGTGTTTTTTTATAAAGTGTATATCTGTGTTGTGATTGTTGAAAAAGCAAACCATGACATTAAAGTTTTTTGAAAAAGGGGATTTCTTGGTGGCATGTCAAGTTCAAGGGCTGTGGTTAACGATCTAGTTTTGATTCAAGATTGTCGAGAAAGGAATGGATGATCTGAAGGCAGTATGAAAAGAGAAAATATTTCTTGGCTAAGAAAGAAGCAAGAGTTCATTTAATTAGGCACCGTATAGAAGAGTATATTACGACCACTTAAGCACGCACACATTATTGTGGATGAAACAACAGCTTGAATGTATTGTCATTGAAGTGATATCTCCGATCAAAATCCAGTGATATAACTCAAGTACTATAAATCGTAGCAAAAATCACGTACATCACTCAAGGAAAAAGCTCCTTGAGATAAAGTATCAATTTATCAAGGAGAAGGTTTTAATATGAATCATGAATTTGGCGTATGGCCTACACAACTACATGTTGGAGACAATCTGACAAAGGCCTTATCCAAGGATGCTTTTGAGAGGCATCGACTGGCTCTCAAAGTTCAGTCAACTCCCACCACTTGAAATAGTATGGATGTGGGACCCCCCTCTCCTCGAGGTATGATGTGTTTTTCACTAATGTGCTGCTATGTGTTCTGTACTATGTTACAGACTGCAGAGGAGTGACCTTTGGGTTCGTTGACAAAGGGGGAGAAAATAGTGACTGTTGAAGGTGGAGACAATGTGGCAATTTGATAAATTATTATTGATATGGGGAGAATCTGACAGGTGGAGCAGCAAGGAAGGGGGAGTGAAATGAGATATGGGGAGAGTTTTAAATTTTGAGGAATCTATATGTGATCGATCAATGAATAGATATCATGACAGCTGAAAATCATGATAAAAGTAGGAGAGTGGTTTTAAAATGTGGTAGGAATATTTTCAAAAATTGGAATCAGTTTTGTGTCAATAGTGGGTGTTAGAGTTGAAGTGATTCATTGATTAAATTTTCAATTACTCTTGTTTCTCACACTGATCATTTCTCATGGTGGCTTAGAGTATGTGTTGAGTAAATCCTTGATCGCTATCTGAATTGCAATAGGCAAATGGTGGATGAAGAATAAACAATGTATTTTTTCTGGAAGAGTTGCCACCAAACCCAAAGGTGGTGATTGTTGGGAAAAAATCCCTCAAGGAATCATTGAATCATTTTTTGTGGTGATTGTGTTTGTTGACAAAGTGGATATATGTGTTGTGATTGTTGACAAACAAAACCATGACATACAAATTTTTTGACAAAGGGGATTTCATGGTGGCTTGTCGAGTTCATGGGAAGTGGTTAACGGTTTAGGTTTGATTCAAGAATGTCGAAAAAGGAATGGATGATATCGAGGCAGTATAAAAAAATTAGATACAAGGGGGTGCCATTTTCCAGTGTTTGCCAACATTTTGTGCCTAAAAATCGACAAATGAAGAAAACTGTTTTTGGAAATGGGACTTGCACACTGTGTACTAAAATGAGTGGAAAAATTCAAGGCATATGTTTTTCAATCTCATAACATCAAAATATGGAAAAGGTATATGGGTCGCGCATGTTTTGGGTTTGGTCGCGCAAGTGGTTTGTGCAGCAGAAACTTGTGAGACAAAACATGCGCACTGAGGGAAAACTTGTGCGCCGTCGCGTAGGGTGTCCAAATACCTATAAATATAGGATCCCCTCCTCATTTTTCAACATGATCAAAACTTGGAGAAAATAAGATCTCCTGTTTCGAAGGTGTCGTGGTCGCACAAGTGGTGTGTGGTCGCGCAGGTGGAATGGTGCACAAATGTTTGATGTTGCACGCCAATATTGATTTGGGTGAAAAAGGGGTTTAGTCATGCATGTTTGTAATTTCAGAAGATTGTTCCGCACTAGTGATTAAGATAGAATTGCATGCCAGTTGTGACTTGCACGCCGATACTTGCACACCGGGTTAGACTTGTGACCTAAGTAAGGTTGGTTCACATCTGTTTTCCAGGGCTCTGTGAAAGCTAAAAGATTTCCTGATACCTTCGGTGCAAGAGAAATTCATCTACGGGTGAATGTTGAACTTCAATAGAGAATATTCATACAACATAGGATGCATTAATTATTTATAATGAAGAGACGTAGAAGTCTATAAACTGTGAGTGGATCATTTCTGAAGTAATGAGAAAAGGAAGAGGATGAAGGTGATCCTCTCCACCGGCAGTCAGCCAGAGAGAGAGAAATAGGGAGGGACCCTTGGGAAAGTAGTGAGATAACCCTAATCCTTGTAAAGGCAGTGAGCCCAGGACAAAGTGACTATTCCCAAACCATTGTATCCACATCTAGTGAAGAATAGTAGAATTTGGTATCACAGGAAACTTGTCTGCGTATCCTCCTTTGACGTAGCCTAGTGAGGGTGAACCAAGTAAAAATCTTTTTTGTCTGCCTGCTTACTTCCCTGCATTTCATTTAAAGCATCATCATCAGATAAAGAAGACAATAAGTTATCATAATAAACACACAAGTGAGAACAAAGTGACCCTTGTAATAAAGAGGTCATGTTCCAGTGGGATAGGATGAACTTTGAAAAATAATATCCACACCCTGATTCACCCCCCCCCCCTCTCCGGGTATATTGGCCCCTATTGGTCCTAACATAACTTTTTATTACCTAAATACCATATCTATTTTACAATTTTATTGAATTTCAAATTAATGAATAGGAAGTAGTATCCATGTCTGGGATAAAACATATGGTGTTTTCCACACTAAAACCACTACACAGACATAGTGTCGACTGACACTAACTATTTTCCCTATATCTCAACACTTCTCTACACAAATCTATTTCATCATTATTACACATCTTGAATATAAATTTTTCAATTATTTTATTTATTATTTTATATTTATTTAAATTTGTATTATTTATTTCCAATATCAATAATTTCATAGACTATCCATGGCATAGAGGTTTTTGTATATCCCATATATAGTATTTTCATTTTGATACTTCAATTAAAAATATCTAAATATCCCCAATATTGTTGATTCCATTTCCAATATGAAAAATCATAACTCACCATGGCATGGTGATTTCCTTGGTTATAAATCCATTCAAAAATTAAACCTTTTTCACTTAAATAATATTGATTGTAAGATCTTACTGTCTCTAACACTAGAATAATCATTATTTTCCATTTTAAATTTTTTGTTTTCATTTATCTGAAACCATTTTTGATATATTTAGACATATCATGACACTTTAATTATTGGTTCATAAAAAATATAATCATTAACAAAAAATTCAATAACAATATAACCATAGGTTCCTATAGGTTTGGATAATGATTGTGTATTACATTATATCCATATAAATTAACTGAATATTACATTTTTTAAGATTTTATATAATGTAATTTGTCATAAATTTTAAGATGTTCTGACAAGGAATTATATAGTGCCTTTTTTGGTCATCTAGCACAGATTAGTTATCATTTATTTAATATCATATATCATAGACCATTGATGTGTGATTCATGGACTCATATCCTGGATTACTATTGAATGGATTATATTTTTGACAAAATTTTATCTTTTTCATATGGGTTTAGTATTAAGAATTATATAATAATAAGTGTACTTCAACTAGAAATAATGTTTTATACAAGGAAGATTAATAAATTTCATATTACATTTAGGTATTACATTTGGTTTGAAGCCTTTTTCTGTTCATATTCGAAAAAAATTATCCTGATTTTTGTTATTTATTATTTGAAACACATGTATTTCAAAATAATGGATGAAAATATGTTTCTTATACCATATTGATATCTTATTGTACTGATTTCTCATTAACATGATTTTAAAATACTAACTAGATTATCATGAATTCTAGATACTAATATGGATTAGCTTATAACTATTTCATCCATACATAATGATTACATTAGTTTCCTTATAAATACTATTATAATTAATAATGAAATAAAAAATTTATTAGACCTTAATGATTCTATCAGTTTTGGGAGTTATCCAAATATATTTATATTATTAATGGAATACAAGATTTCAATGGATAACGATTTTATAATGTATGTTATGATTCCATGGATATTTCCTTGAAAGGTAATAATTTACAGGTTTTGAACATGAAATAATTGTTCCAACATAGAATTTTGATTCACAATGGAAAATAATTGAATTTATCCCTACTCAGTGCTTGTGGTTAGAGGTGCATTTGAAGAATTCTTCCAATATTCAAATCCCATGAAAGGGGAAAATTAATTTTTTATTACATATTAACAATAAAATTTATAAGATTTTAAATTTATAATTTATGTAAAATTGTAATGAGGTTTCATACCATAAGAAATGGGGTCTGTAAAATGACCAGATAGTGTGCCACTATTAAGATAAGTGTGGTAACTATACTCAAAGGTACAAATTTTACCCTCCATTTACTCATCGTTTCTCAATTCATGACATCCCCAATGTTCCCAATAAGCAGTACTTTTAAGATAGAACAAGGGTACATTTTCATAATCAATACTAGTTAATCAACATGATTTGGAATCCAAAGATGGTCATACTTAGTTAATGTTAGAAATTATACTAAGAAACAATATGTTTTAATTCCTCCTTAATGGTTCCTTGATTGGATATTAATCAGGGGAAACATGTTCCATATATACTTTGTAAAATAATATGTATATTTTTATCTAGATCCTGAGGTAATATGCATATAAGATAAAATCATTTGATCTTATGTGTTTATAAAAGGTCAGACACGAAATTTCCATTCATTAACTTATAGTGTATCACATGTCGACAGTGTATAACATTATATAGAAGGATTATGAATCACCATATCACAAAAAATGGTGAAATTATACAATACTTATTAATAATTTAAAATGATTGAAAAAGTATTTTTATGTGATTTTAATTCTGTTTTGTGTTATAAATGGGTTTTTAACATGGAAGGGACTAGTAATGGGATTTTTTTATAGTGATAATTATCATATAATTTTTTCAATTAAATATAGAATACCAATTTTTGGAAAACTTAATTATCAGTAATGAGTGGGAAGATATAGGGAATCATACTTTTAATCATTGTTGGTCCGCATTACATAATTATTAATGTGGCTCAAGATATATTTTTGGATGATGAATTCAACTAATATTTTTTCCTCTAGAATTTAAAACTATTTGACGACACCTAACATCATAAACCCACAATTACATGTTTTATAAAAATAATTTTACCTTTTTACGTTTCTAAGAACATTTTAGTTTGTAGTTCAATGGAATTATGTTAACAAATTACATATGAAAGAATATATTTTCATATACTATAAATTTTCCAAGAAAAAAAAGTTTTTTGTGTATATCCCTATTTAATTCCAGTCTATTTTTTATTGATTAATGTAGTCACTATAATAGAAATATTGACATTGAAACAATGCATACACGTCTTTATATCCATTTAAAAAACATTGAAAACCTAGTTGAGAAAAAATAAATATCATTAGGTGATAAATTTCAATAACCTCAATAGCCTATGGAAAAAAATAAAACCTTTGGGAGAATTTTACTGATACAAAATTAAAAAATAACAACATAAAATAAAAAATACACATGTTAAAATAATAATTTTAAATATTAAAACATTTTAATACCATTAAAAATAAACGGTAAAACCATTAATGAATCTTGACGATTTTGGTAACTCAAAAAATACTTATTTGAAAAAATAGGCGTCCTTCAATATTTAATAAACATTCCTTTTATCATGAAATCAAAGTATTTCCATATAATTTTTTTGTATGAATAATAATTTTATCTAGTTGATTCAAACTCATAATAAATTTTCCCTTATTCTTAATATGTTTTATAATAAACAAATAATATTTTATTCCATATAAGAAAACTACCATGTTATCTTCCTCGTTATCCTCTTTTTATGTAAATTCATTTCAAAAGACTTTTGATGGGGATTAAATATTCAATAGTCATAAATAGATATATTAGTCTCACATACATCCTTTTATAATGTTAATTTAACATTTCATGAATAAATTATTTACATATTATAAATGATTTATCACACGACTCGTGAAACATTTATTTGTATCAATAGGTAAAACCCATTCTATTATCACAGAATCATATGGAGAAATATCAATTTTTCATCAAAACCATAGAATTATTAATAAATTAATGTTTACAATAAGATATAAATGTAAATACCTTTTAACATGAAGATAAATCTTGAAAATGAATTACAGATATGATGGAGGGAAATGGTTATTAAACCGTATACATTAAAAATTCATTTTCCTCTTTTTCAAAATGTTCAAAATATCCAATATGGGAATCATTGATATGATTTGTTTTTAAAAATTAATATATCAAGTAAAATAGAGTGGTAGATTAACCTTATAATCCATTGAGTTGAAAATAAGACAAATTTTGAAACATTTAAAAGAAAACATAATTGGTGGATAAAATATTAAAACATTAAAACATTGTTTTGAAAGAAAATCCTTTAAATTAAGTCTCATTTAGCATTGTTTGTCGTATTCCTCCAAAGTCATAAAATTTTATTATTTTTTTACATTCATAATATTCTTTTACCCATTCATTTGATTATTATTATAATTAATTTTAATTCATTTATAACCCTGTTTTATTTAGTAAATAAAAATTTTAAGTTCACATTGATCATTTTAGGGTATTACAGTTTAGAAAATAAAAACATCATTAATGTTGTAATACCCAATATAATTTTAGTGATAAAAGTGATATATCTTACTAACTATTTAAAAAATATAACAATTTCTTTTTAAGAGCCCACCTGATTAGAACACCATGGTTAATGTGGTGTTTCAAGATCTAGTGATAAGGATTGGTGACTGCAAAAGAGGTTTGGCAGGGTTTGTGAATATTTGTAAAAGTCATATTTAAAATTATTTGTTGAATTATAGTGATATTAATTTTATAATAACCTTTTTGGAACTATAGTTGAGACCTATTTTGGGTATAACATGTGTATGTGGTGCAATAGGGGTGTAAGTGGTGACCAGTTTTTAAATTAGTATTAGATTATGAACACAACCATAAATTTTTTAGAACTGATGGGTTTGATATTTTGGGTCCACAATGATGAAAATGTGCTAAAATATTTGACATGAATTTACACCCACGTAAATCAATGTTTTATCATGTATTTGATTTAATACCTCTGTCATCCAGTGGTAGCTTTCTTTTATAGAACCTACCTGATTAGAACACCACAATTAGAGGTTTAAAATTGATTTGTTATCATGATGGGTGCTCTCTTATATTTTTTCCCAAGCTTATTATGAGTGAGAAAAAGGACTGTTATGTAATAAGCCAATATTTAAATATATGAATACCTTAAAATAATTCAACATTACTGATAACATGCTTGACATGGAACGTATAAGTAAAATGAAATTATATTATATTTTAATAATTATACAAATAATAATTGTTACCATTGAAATATATCTATTGAATAAATGTTAATGAACAGTTCAAACATCATTTTGAAATATTTATAGACAGAAAAAATGGCTACATTTAATTTGAATGAATTTAAATTTGTATAGTTAAAAGAACTATGAGAATCATATTTGCTTAAAAATATAAATTACTAAAATTGGTGTGTTATTTAGGAATACTATTTATATATGATAAGATAATAATAAAACTTATTGATATTATGAATACTATATTAAAAACAAAATAATTTTTAATTGATATGAAATTAGGATAATGGATTGTCAACAGTTATATGTAAGAGTTATATTCTACTATGAATAGTTTCCCACTATATTTTTGGGATTTTAATTAAATAACTAGATATTAAAATTTATAAAAATTATGTGATAAAAATATCATATTTTATTAATTAATAAAAAATTTATAATATTAAATTGCTTTTTTGATATTTTAAAATGATTGTTTTTTTGTGAAAATATTGTTATTAAAAATGGAAAGACATTTTCACACAACTAGTATATAAGTTTAAATTAGAATCTCTTGAAATATATTTTTGGACCATATATGTATTTGATATTTTAAATTATAAATTCCAAAATTTCGGAATTAATTTACCAACACGTATTTGTTATTTCAAAACATAAGTAATATCTTCTAAAAAAATAATAAATTATTTTATTACATAATAATTATCATATTAATGTATATATTATAATGTAATATAATTTAAATTTATAATATATAGGACTATATTATTTGATAAGGAAAATATTTTTTCCCTTATAGCTAATTTACATTCATTAAAAAAATAGTTACCACAGTAAAAGAAAAATAATTAATGTAAAGAATATAATAGTAAAAGACCTAAAAAATAGTTAAATCCTTGAAATGAATAGGTTTATAAGTCCGTCCATGGCCATATCCCTCTACCACCATTCATTATTTATCTATTTTTCAGTCACCATAATTTATACTGAAATTCCAAAATTTAAAACATTTGGGTATTTACAAAAACATTCATCACTTTTCACTAATAAAGGGGACACTCCTAATATAAATTCCCATCACACCGAAACACAAATATTTCATCCGAAATTTTAAATTACTAAATATTATACACAACTATACAAATTAAAAGGTTATGGTGTTCTTAAAAGACCAACCCTCTAAAGATTAACAACCTTTTCAAAGGAGAATATTTATGAAGTGAGGTATAATTTTTTTAACATCTCCTCTTTTTATATTTCATTATATGCACTTATTCATCCTCAAATTTCATTTCAACATATTAAAATGATAACATTAGTATCATGATAATTCTATATTATTATCATAGTGATGGTATAATTATTAGCCACACTCCTCTTTCCATTAATAAAAACGTAAGTGTGAATCATTTTTTGTTAGAAGTACGTCTTACATGATGCAATGTGATTCCTTTACCTTCAAAAATTTGAATGTTAGTAAATAATACCAAATATAAAATATAATTTTGAATTTATTACACATTTTAGATTATGAACTGAAAAACCAGATTAATCATTCCTCATTTTCATTGGAAAATGATATTTTAATACATCTGTACATGTGGACAACCACCACCATGGAATAATTGGTTATTGTTTTTATATTCTTTGATGTTACTAATTAATGTTCCTATAAATGGGTTAAATAGTGAAATATTATTTTTATGATATAACTACACTTCTTTTATTATAATAAAATGCATATTTGTAATGTGATCAAAAAATATTAATCATTAATTCAACCATTTAAAATGAGGGAACAAAGAGGAAAATTATCTATTATTTCAAATTAATGAATTATTATAATTTATAAAATCTTTATAATTATTTATAACTATGATATATGATGATAATAAGAATAAAATAAGATAATTATTTTTATATTATTATTTTATAATTATTAAACAACCTTTTTATCACATTAGTCACAATAGGTACATGTGTTGGAATGTTTAAACACCTACATGAACAATACAAAAAAAATTTCATGGAAGTATATGATAAAATATTTAATGTTGTAATATGATATAAATACTTAAATAATTATTTTTTATGTAGATTGTTTATGAATATTTTACTCAGGAATTAGGAAATAACACTTTATTCATTAAAATTTTAAAAAATGATCATCAATGATTTAAACATCCTTGATTGTATCCAAAACTACCAAGAAATTAAAATAAATATTTATAACATATATTTGAATATTTATTACATTTAATTAGATGATCTAATACTAATCAACTTTTAAAAATTTATTGATATTAACTTGACTTTGATGAAACAAGTTCGATGTGAACAATGATTACATACACTCGATGTTGAAAATGGGTAAAAACTAGATAATATATATATTATGATTAAAAAAGGGTATTATAAATTATTATGGTTCTGAATATGGATCTTGGGTATGTATTAAATCTACTATGTTAAATTATTCAATTATTTTTTTCAATTTCATAATGAATTATGATATAGGTTGCAATTTTTTTTTTCTGAAATTCCTATCAGCGAGATTTGATTAATATTACAAACCTAATTTCATTTGATGTTGTACATACATCCAATTTGAGAAATAATATCATGAATTAAATTATAACTATTTCATTATATGTTCAATTAAATTCCCTCTCGTATAGGTTTTTTATAGTGTAAAAAGTCTACAATAATTTTATTGGTCTTTTTTCTGATTCTTTGAGATATTTTTCATGTTATATACCATTTTATCCACATATGTTGTATAAAATTAAAATTATAAATTATTATAATACTATATTTATTCTATGGAATATACCTTCAAAATAATTTTCCATTATTCAAAAGGATTTTGATTCAATTGTTTCCCCCATATAATGATTTTTTGGAAACTCAACTACAGTTCATTGAGTTATGATTATTCTCTTTAACATATATCATATATAGTTTATATATGATTATCATTTATTTTATAATTCCATAGTATCTCATTTATTCAATATATATACATTGTTACAACACAAACCCTGTGTTAAAAATTTGTCACTTCTTGAGATATGTTGCATGTATGGGATGTTAGTAACTCAAGTGGCCTTATTTGAGTTATAATGATTTATGTTAAAAATTTATCATCCATTATTGGTTCTATGTCATTAATATATTATGTTATATTATTATACTCATTAATAAATTTATTTTGTTATATGAATATTAATTTATTTTCCTATTTAAAATATTTTTTTTGAATATTGATGTTTTTTGAAATACTAAAAAGTGGTTTTCTATTCACATTACTATATTTTATTCCTATAATCATATCTCCATGAAAAAACATGAATTTATTTAAATTCATCCATAATTATGTATTATTTTTAAATTTAATGGTTTTTAAATTCTAGCATGTCACATTTTCAAATGTTATATATGGAAGCACCATGTAAATTTGAATTTTATGACTATTAAATTTTCTTCCTAAAATCTATTTAATGTTTTTGTTACAATTCTCATTATCATTTTTAAAAGGATTTTTTATAATGGGGATTATTTTTCATTATAGAAATATATTTTATCATTTGACGGATTTAACTAGGGTAATAAAAAATTATTCTTATGATGGTGTTCAAATCATTATTTTGTAAGATATGTTTTATTTTGTGTCAATGCCCTTCTATGGTTCTTTATTACACTGTGGTTATATTTTGTTCAATACAAATTTTTTTTATACCCATGGCATATGATCATGTTATTCATGTGTCGAGTTAGACATATAGTAATTTCTCTATATCGTATGAACATCACATTACATATAGTATGTATTAGAATATGTTTTTGTAAATAATATGTTATTCAATTGACATTTGTAAATTTAATGGAATTGGATATATTATTTCAATATGTATAATATTGGAAAGTGGACAACATTGTATTTAACAATCCACCTTCTTCCAATTGATGGGATAACATTGTTATATCCATTTTATTGATATGGGGAAATGTATTGGCATATTGTATCTTGTTATTCCAAAGCCCATGATTACTGGAAAACTGACTATAAATTTTTTAACCACCCACATTATTTATTTGGATGGGTTTTGAAAATGTTATCTATTTTATTTAAATGGGGAATGGTATGGATAATATTAAAGATTATTTACTACTGACAAAGGTTTATTATTTTCTTTATTTCAATATTTATCATATATGGATAGCCAAATTATTTTTTATGAGGTTCCCTAGGGATTGGTATGGATAATCAGGAGGAATAATATGTTGTATAAAATGGATGGAATATGGTTATGGGTTGGTCCAATAATTATATTGACCCTTCATGCATCATCATATCTTATGATACAAAACATGTTAGGTTTTTGTGTATACCTCTTACCATAACATGATGGGGCTTTGGAATAGGGCCTTGAAAACATGTTTTTGATTGTGTGAGGTTAGTATTATTTATACTCATGTTCTAATTTATATTTATGTATAAAAAATTGATCTTAGATTATTTTCTAATATGGATTTATAAGTTTTACCTATTCATTTCATGATATTTATGCTAGGTTTCTTACATGGTTTCTTCAGTTATATGTTTCCATTAATGATTAATGAAGAAAAATACTTTCAGATGTTTGATTTCTCAGGTTTAGATGAAATTTAGTACACATTACATGTTACAAATTATAGAATGTGTGTATGGATTAATATAATATTTTAATGATTTATTAATTATTTCATAGTTTCTTATATTGTGGGAAACAATTTCATCTTGATACATTGAATATGGGATTTACTACTTTATGTTGTGATCTTATTCTCAAAAACAATAACATGAAATTGATTCCTGAGATATAGGATATGAAATTAATTATTTATTTTTAATTATATATTATTATATATATGATTTTATAGTTTTTATCAATGAAATTTTGAAATGTATTTGTTTATGAAAACAAATATGGATTGTGGATATGGGGTTTAAAAGATGGTATCAAAGATAATATTTAGATCAAAATTAAGATTATGATATTTATTTATGAATAATTAAAAGTTTATATGTTATCCTTTATCAAAATTTCGATTTTAAGATTACCATTTGGGATAGTTTATGATTTTACATTAAGTTAGTAATGCATTTATTTTTTATGATTATAATAATATAATATTAATAAAAAATGTAGATATAATCTCTGTGAGAATTATAAGTATTGGATAACATTATATTGTTTTGGTAAAATTAACATTGTGTGGATCTCTGAGAAATTTACTCCATATCTAGATACTTTGTATGGAAACAAAATTGTGATCAGAAGTACCCAGTAGTAATATAACTAAAATGGGTGGATTGGTTATTTACTTGATTATCGTATGGTGCATGAAAAAGATGCCTAATTACACACCTAGTTTGAATCTCTTTATGGATATGATATTGATAATTTTAATAATCTTAATAAAATATTATAAGGAATTTGAATATGATTTGATTCGATAAGCAAATAAAAAATACCATATATAACAATTGATTGAATAAATATTGTAAAAAGATCCACTAAAACGTATCGTACATTAATGAAAAGGTTCCATAAAGGAATAAATATTAATATTTATGTTTTCACATTAATATTTTTGATATTATCACAACAATTTTGGTTTTATTATTTTGTCAAAATACAATCACAAGGATAAATTTGAGAATGGTATGTATATAGAATCGATTATGTCATATTACTGAATAAGGGACAGCAATTAAATAGTTTTTAATCAGAGTAGATTCCTGTCAAATGGAAAATTTGAGTTTTCATGTCTTTCATAAGGTAGTGAGGATGTTATATTAAATTAAATTAAACCTCGTTACATATTAATATTTTCACTTGTGAGAGATATTTAGGGATGATATACTGATATCTTCTAAATATTATTATAATTGTGTGAAATATAAAAGGATAGTTTCATATTAATTTTTCTTATTCATTAAATGATTATTATCAAATTTTATATACAAGAAACAAACATTAAAAGTTATTTTATGAAAATTTTATATTTTTTAAATAACAATTAGAGAACACCTTATTGACTGATGGATAAAACTTTTGTCTAATATAATCATTATGGTGAGATACAATCCATTGTTTTAGTTTGATAAATGTGAGTTAGATAATATTGATATCCATGGAATTGATTATAAAAATAATAAGATTAGTCTGAGTGATGTTTTATTTTATTTTAAAATATATTGACTATTGTGTGACCTTATTAACTAGGGGATTCATTTGACCATTAAAGAAAATAATGATTTATTGAAGAATATATGGTTTTTTTGTGGTTTAAGGTGTTATAGATTGAGATGTATTTGTGGATATTATATTTTATATCAATAAATTTTTAGTGAATATTCATACTTGAGTATATGAATGAATAGTGTATTAATGTTTAATAAGGAAATATAAATAACATATTCTATCCGAAGAGGGTTTGGTAAAAATAATATGAGATATTATAGATTGATTGATGAATATGATAAAAATAACATCATCATTATTCCTCAATGAGATATAATTAATATTGGGATGAAAATATTTATTTAGGGTGGGGGATTGTGACATGCAAATATTTTACTATATGATTACCAGTAAATATATAACTGTGTTTGATTTCTCTCTTGACATACAACAGTGAACAAAAATGAATCCACTAGAATTTAATTAAATATAATTATTAAATATAATCATTAAAACCTAGACATTAAATTTGAATGATTGAATATGTGAAACCAATTTATGAAATATTTATAGAATTAAAATAATGGATACATTTAATATGAATGAAATTATGTCTATGTTGTTAAAACACCTAAGAAAATCATTTTATTTTTCAAAATAATTTTTTTGGTATGTGGGGATTTATTTAAAAAGTATATATTATGAATACATAAGAATAAAATATATATTTTATATTAATAATACATAAATAATATATTTATTTTTAATTGAGATGAAAAAATATAGAATAAACATTAAAAAACTATTTTCCAAATTTAAAAACATTTCAACTATGTTTTTAAACTTTATATAAATATTAAATTTATCCCAATATAGTAATTTAATTTCAAAAAATTCCTATCATTTATATATTAAACTAAATAATATAATCATACGATGAGTTTTTTTGATTTACCTATAAGTGTTTATGCATGGTTGAAAATATCGATTTTTAAATAGCAGTACATTGATGACGTTATATGTATATAAATATGAATATAAAATCATGAAATATTTTTCTTAGACCATATATTTGTTTCATATTGTAATTAAATATTTCAAAAAGAAAATTAAATTTTCATGACCGTATATGATATCATAGAGAAAAAGTATTGTTTTCTAAAATATTATTTTTATAACATTATACATTTTTATTTTAAATAAATTTTTTATCATTGTGATAAATTAAATAAAATTAAATTGATTACATGAATATAATAATTGGATATAAATTATATAATATGGAACTTTTTATTTCTTTTCTTAATGTATATATTACTGAATCTATTAACTAGATACTATGGTAAGAACTCAATGGTTCATGTAAAGAGTCTAAGAGTTGAAGACCAAAAACATGTTTAAAACATGTGTGCGAACAAGTTGTTGAGGCCTTTATCCATCATAATAATTTCCCCTCTATTACTAGTCATTTGTTTCCAAATTCGTAGATCATGAATTCATATTTTTTTAAACCATTTAGTATTTAAAAAAATCTCATCCCTATTCACATATGAAAGGGACACCACTCTCCTCACAACACCTCCCACAGAATCCCTAAATGATTATAAAAAATTATTGCTAACCCTATCTTACTCTATCTTAAAAATGAGAATAATATTTTGGTCTTCTCAAATGATAATCCTTTTAATGTCATAAATCACATTGTAATATAGATATTGAATGAATAGTGGTATAAATTTATAACCTCCCCATTATTTTTCATCTTCATTATATTCCTTTATTACTTTTAAAATTTATTTTCTCTATAATGAAATTATAAAATTAGTATAATTATTAAAATAGTATGCTATCACTTTATATTATTAGCATTATCCACCCTCTGCTTTTATATTTGGAAAACCAAAAACACGATTCAAGTATTTTATGGACTAAAACCTCCACGGTGCCACGTGTTTGTTATTAATTCATTTCTATACAATTATGGTAAAAATACATAAATTAATTTATATTTAGTATATTTATGATATATTTTATATTCTTAATTTCCAAACTATATTAATTATTCCGTATATATATTGGAAAATAAAATTTCCATCCATGACTATTTATAGACTACCACCTCCAATGAACTGTTGATGTTTTATATTATTTTCTTTATTTCAATTCATGGATGGTACTAATGGTGAGTTTAATAGACAAATATGACTTTTATGATATCATTATATTATTAGTGTAAAAAATCAATGATTTGTTTTTGTAATGATCAAAAAAATATTATCTTTGATTCAGTTGTTTAAAATCATCGAACTAAGAGAAAATAGATATATTCATTCTAGTTAATGACATTATATAAATTGTCATGTCGATAATTTTTTGAAATTATAATAAACCACACAAATAATAACCAAATAATATAATTATTTTTAATTAATAATTATATTAAATATAAACTAACACATAATCATATACTAGTAATAGTAGATTTGTGTTTGGGATTATTTAACAACCAACATCAACAACACTGTACATTTATACAATCGATGACTATGACAACATAATTATACATATGTGATTTTTTTATTTTATTCATATATTTGGAATTATATTAATGTATTGATTTCAATATATAATTGATTATACTTTCCATGTTTTTAAAATTTATCTTTTTTATTGATTTATGTCGGTATACAAAAAATCATAGGAATGGAGAAAAATGGATTAAAATATGAGCTTAAAGGTGATTCATTCCAGAAGATAATTTAAGGGGAATCACACTGAATTCTTTAAGGAGAATAATTTTGTAAAATTGGAGTAGAACATTTACAAGTCAAATATTATATAACCCATCATGATTATGTTGGTAGAAGTAATATTTAAAGAGATATATTAAATTTTTGCTTCCTTCTCATGAAGTTAAAATTAAAATAAAGCATGATATTTATAATTTTTACAGTGTCTCTGTTTTTGTCAACCAAAAAAATTAAATATTCATTTTATAGGGTTTTTATGGGATATGTATTAACATTACCACCTGTGCTATACATCATAGGAAATCAGGGACTGAGGGAACCAATATTTGACTTCCATACAATATAGTGGAAATATTGATCCCTTTTTCATTATTGTTCTGTACTACAATTCTCCCCCAGGTGTCCATGCTGCTCTTCATAATCTTCCTTTTCTTGAGAGAATATTTTTTTTGTCTGGAGATATAATTATATGGGGGAAGTTTCATTATGTATTATATTCATATATTATTATTGTTTTGGATTTATATGACTCGATTTTTTTAATTATAATTCACATTATTTTAATACTTACTAACCATTGTATATTATTTTAGGTGTTTCTGCTGGAAATCCTTTTTTTGATTTTCATAAAGGTGATTTAGGATAACCGGTAACCTCACACCCACACAAAAAACCATGGGATCCATGAAACCCCTTCATCCAAAAGCAAAACCACCTCAAAATTTGAAAATTAAAAAACAGGTCGAACCACGTTTCCACCTCGAGCCACACAACCACCTCGAGGAGTGGGTCAGCACGTAATCCAACGTCACCTCCCATCAGATTGTTGGTGAGAATGCCGGAGCACCATGCCCCACCATTCACAGGGGAAGACAACGGAGCTGTCTACAGAACAACCATTGACCCCTCATGAATCAAATCAAACATTTTCTTCCAAGATGCCGGAGAGAGTTCCGGCCCCGCCACCATCTTCACAAACAACCATCACTACCACCATTGAATAAAAAATAAGCATGGCCAAAAAACAGGCACATTCACGAACCATAAACCCATTCCTTTCCATCCGTGAAATCCAATAAGCACTCGCATAGAAGATTGCGAGAGGAAGAACATCACCAGAAACCCAAAAATCACCCAAAAGAGAAAATCGAAATGATCAAACAGCATAGTATAACACCAGTTTCAAGCAAAAACTAGCCTCAAACGATCACACAACAAACTCCAAGAACAACAGTTTTTCCGAAAAATCCTTCCTGACATCATCCAAATCATCTCGAAACAAAACAAGTTCCCAACCCTGCCATCCGAGAAACCCAGAGATACAACGCTCGACCTCCAAACACCCAGATCGATGGCTAATGTTCTGATCTCGAAACATTGCGCCAGGGTAGATGACCATTTGAATGATGAAATCATAGGATTATAATATGATACCAAGACCGGGGATCCCTTCTAACCAAATTCAGACACCAAACATAAATAACCCCCTAATCAATAGAATCTATAGAGCACAAACCTTTAAATAATTGAACCCATAATTACACTCTCTTGATATCAAACCCAATATTTTATTCACTTATTTATCATTCTCCCCTAAATAAAAAAAATTATTTTTCAATTTTTATAAATAATTAAAAACATAAAGAATCATCTATATGCGCTCGACGCTCGTAACATCTAAATACTGCATTTTTAGTTAAGTTGTCTATGATTTATAAATTACTATTTTTTGTTCCCCCCAGAGGAATTTACTGATTATATGTGGGCTATCAAAATAATATTTTATAAATATTTATAAACTTCTTCTGTAATTTTTAATAATTTTTTAATTCACTAATGATGAAATCAAAATTCATTCATTCAGATTCAGGGTAACAAACTCATCACCAATTTCATCCCCTTGGATAGTAGTGAAAAATAACATAAATTGAAGTTATAGATTTATTAACTATAATGAAACATCTATTAATATACCATAAATGATATAATAGTTATTTAAATTGGAAAATTAATAGATACCAACATTAATTTTATGGATGTTGTTCAATGTGATGAAAGATTACTTACAACCAATGTTGAAAATAGGTAAAAAAATAGAAAATAATTATGTATATATATGATGGTGATTTAAAGTGTAGATTATAAATTTTTATAGTCATGAAAAAGATATTGAGTATGTATATAAATTTATTGTTATAATTATTTAGGAACATTTGTGTAAGGGTTGAACAAATTTAGAATATGTAAACATTTCCATCTCAATTTATTATACTAGATATATATTTTTTTATTTTGAAATCAATGCAATTTTTATAATGTATATAATAATTATTTGAGTTATAATTTTGTGATTTTTTTAATAATGGTATTTTAAGTTCAATTATTGACCATATTTTTCATGGGGTTTTGATTAAAGTGATACTCAATCTACAATATTTTTTATGGTCACAATTCTAATTTTTTAGATATTGTACATGTTATTCATCATGATTTCTCTTGAGTGTGAACTTAATATCCATGGATATATTTGTAATAAATTGTTTTTATTTCATTTTATTAATATCAACGCCATTTTTTTAACTAAAATAGTGATTGATTAATTTTTTCCCCATAAGTAAGTATTTTTGGTAACTCTACAATCATTTATTGAGTTATGATCATTCTATTAAACATTATTCATATGTTTCTGGCACATTATTCCCATTATTTATTTTTTTGGTACTCTATCACTATTTTATGTAGATATACCTTCATAGAAAATAATATTTTGACAACTATTCATCACTTCTGAAATTATTTTTCCCATATGGGACACTAGAATCTCAGATCTATTTGATTGAGTAAAAATGATTAATCTCAAAAATTTATATTCCACAGTTGGGTTATCCCAAAGTAATGTTGTATGCTATTTTACAATCCACTTTGATAAAATTAGTTTTTAATTTAAATAAACATGTATTATTATTTTAAAAGGAGATTTCTAAACAATTTAATTTCTAGAATACTAAAAACTATTTTTCCTTTCACATTAAAAAATATCTCTTCATCATCAGATTTATAAATTAAAAATATTTATTCATTTTCCCAGATCTATAATTTGAAAATATTTTTCAAAATTATTATTTTTAAATGCAATCAAGTTACATATTCTAAACTAACCATTGAATGAGACATGTAAATTTTTTATTTTTGTGTATGATAATCATGTTTTCTAAATGTCCATTAAAATTATAACATTTATTATGCTATAAGGTTTATATACAACCCTTTTGAAATTTTATTTCATGAATTTTTATATTATCATGATATTTAATATTCCAATAGATCTTATTCTTTAATCATTTTCATTCATGTGTTTCTTAATTGTTATGATACACTTTATCTAAAACATTTTTTTAAATGTTTTATATTTTTAATATTCTAAACCATTCTCATTGATGTCCACATTGTTTAATTGGTTTTATGGGATTATTTATATATTCATTAATATTTAAAAAAATTAATTCCTTTCAAACGTTTCAACATGGTATAGAGGCTTTGATTAAAAAATCACTTTATTAAATGATTTAAATGGTTTTGGAATGGGATTTAATATTTCAATATCTAGAATGTATTTCTTGTGATTGATGAGTAAAATGTTGATACTTTGAACCATTCATGGGTTATGATTATGTAATGGTTCTTGGAAATTTTTAAAGTGGTTAGGTGATAATCCTAATGCAGGTGGATTCGTGATAATCCTAGGTTCGATGACCCCATGATAGCTGTTAAATTAATTGTGCAACATGACAGAGGTAAACATTAAGGTTTATGCAAAGAGATTTAGGTAATATATTCTGATGAGTATTCCAAACGTTGCCTTTAATGTTACTCTCTTTGTATCAGTTATGTCTACAATGTATGTATGTTATTGCTGCCAAAAGTTTCAATAATGTTTTATTATTTTGGTAATGTTTTGTTAGAATCAATGGATAATGTGATATATGTTAAGTATTTTATGTGTTATAGGTGAAATATAAGATTTTTGAAAAATGTTTCATGGGTTTTAAATATTAGTGGACGAATCGTTTTATTCTTTACTGGGAATATTTTTGATCATCCCATGTCGATGAAATGCATTTCACATGGTATAACGACGAATATGAGAAAGGAAAAACTCCCGAAGATTTTTATCCAGTAAATAATTCTGTTTTTTAAGGAATTTTTTTATTGTGAAAAAATTGGATAGAGTTGAATTGTATACTTTTTACTTTCTATGATATAATTTAATTGTTAAGAGTTAATTACTAAAAATATAAACCTGAAAAGATACTCAATTTGAATGATAGTTAATCCTTGAACAATACTCAATATTATGTAAGGTTTAAGGATGGGTCCTTACAGTTGGTATTTAAGGAAAGGTTTAAATAATATTAGGGATTAAAAGTTTTGGATAAACACATATTAAGTCTTTATGTCAATTTTTTTACTTAAATACTTGTTTTATAACTTTTTCCAATTAAAGTAAGTCATTTACCAAACATGGGATGAGGATATGAAACAATATTCCCATCATTTTTCTAATGACATTCTTGAAATCATTATTTTAATGTCATGTTCAGAAGGTTTTGGAACGTTTTATAGTATTAAAATCACTTAAAAGAAGTTTCATGGGATATCAAACACCTACACTATACCTCTATAGCATCATAGATCAAGTGTTGTATTTAATCAAATCATATTTTATTAATATTCTCGTAATTTAATGAAAGGTAAATATTATCATAGAATTTTATAAAAATTACCTTATAATAATATTTTGAAGAATACAATGGTTTTGAAATAGGTATTGATGAAGGATCATCTTCTAAAACCTATTTATACTTTCTGTTAAAATATAGTCTTTCAGTAGATATGTATGGTATTTTAAAAGGACCATTGATTGAATATTTCAACTTAATCTCAGTCTGACTATTTTATAAAAATCATGTTTTATCAAATGTTTTGAAAATATATTTCATACATGATTATCTTCAAAAACATTTTTTCTATGAACACCAATATAACCCTTTTTATTCATGTGTATTTGGATAAATGAACTAAGTTATTTTTATGAATCTATTACTCATTATTGAAATGCATGGAAATTTTATTTCATTGAGAAATATGAAGACGAAACCAAGTAGATACCATGTTATTGTTATGATGTACTTTCTATTAGAAATGTAATTATTTTATTATATGGAGGTGAATAAATTTTCAAATGATAAATGCCTTAATGAATTAAAACGTTGACATTATTATGAGCTGGGATAAAAATTAGAGGTATAATACAATCATTGAGGTTAAAATATGTTATTTTAATTTTTTATGATGTTATCTCATGTTGGTAATGTTATTAGAAATATATAATTTTAGAAAAAAGATGAACCGTAAAATGGGTGACATCCCATAGGATTGGTGATAACCACTCCCATCCAGAATGTTATGGGAATTAAACCAACAAACGATGGGAGACAAGGGTGTATCGCCTACCTCAGCCTATGTGAAGTCCCTCGTGTGTATGACATATTCATATTAGTTAAATGATTTTATGGGTTAGGAATAAGATTATATTTGGGACCTTATGTCTTATCAAATGGATATCCATAGTATAGGGGAATGATTTGGGGATTGAGTGATAATTGTTATTTTGGAAGATGTTCACTATTTTCAGAAAACTATATGTCTAAGGAAAATAGAATCCTACAGGATTTAATATGAGGAGTAAAGGTTGAATTTTATTTTTTAAGAATATATGTTTTTATTGTGGACATACATAGATTTTTTTATTTATGGAAATTATTAACAAATCATGGATAATATGTGATTACGTTAATTAATTTTAATTTTGTTACATTAAGAGTAGATGATGTTATTTGGACATAAATGTTAAGATTAATTGTTTAAGATAATGTGATCAAGTTCATTTGAATTGATGGTTTCAATATTTTTTTTTATTATTATTTAATATGAATTATATTGACATTTATTTGTTTGATGGTCTTTTTTGAACTTTGGTGTATAGTTTATTGAATTTGGGAGATTAGGAATAGTTTTTCTTTTTATAAAGGATTACTCTTTTTGGGGGATTATCTGATATTACACTAACCATTTTGGTATTGGATAATGTATAAAGGCATGGGAGAAATATGATTCATATTTTTTGGATTATTTGATTATATAGATGTTTATTATATTAATTATGGTGTGACCAAGTCGTCTTGAATACTCATCGTTTGGAGAAAAGATGAGTTTGTGGAAGAAATTAATTAAAGGAAGAAACTCTAAATGAAAATATGGTATGTTTCCTTATATTCTTAGTAAATATCATAAATAAATTCCTCAACATTTTTAAAACGACCATGAAAATGATTCATATTTACTTATTCTACTGTAGAATCAAATAATATTTAACATATAATTCCCCAACCCCAGTTACTCGAATTTCATACTTTATTACATATCCTTGGAATGATACAAGTAATAATGTCCTGAGAGACTCATAAATTTAGTATTATTGGAAACAAGATACATACATATGTTCAAAATAACAACATGAAAAGAAATAAAACACTAATTTTACTATTAGAAACATCGAAGCTTCCTAGATTATTCATGTAAGTCTCTCATAACTACTTCTTCATTTCCTAGAAAAATGATACATAAGAAAGGTATGAGCTCAAATTCCCAATAAGGTTATGAAATACAATGGAAGATAACATAAAAATTATGCATGGTGAGTAATTAAAAACACATGTATTTATAATTAATAAACATGAACAATATATTGAGGGAATATTAGCTGAGTAAATAAGGCCATAATAAAACATATTCATGGGTATACTACTAGTCGAATAACCACTTGAACCATCAACATTATTTTCATAATGGGGTAATGTATAATGCATAACATTCTGAAACATCTTATCGAGGCCTTTTACCAGACGTCTAAAAATGATTTAGGCCTTAGACAAAACCATATATCAAATTGGGAAATCCCATAGAGAATTCCATGTCTAATTGTCTCATTAGACCTACTGATGCAGCGAGGAGCTATAGCGGGCTCCACCCATCACAGACTATGTCCAATACATTCCTCATATTAAAAGGCTGAAACATAACATACACATTTGTTTTAAAACAACCATATAAAATGTAAATAAATTTATCATATACCGTGTATGGAAAAAAATTACACATCCAAAATGAAACGTATCAAAAATACTTCAGTACAATATGAATGATTTGTATAAAACAAATCAACATAAAAAATGTTTAAAATCCATCAATGGATGTTGACATAGATGAAATAAAAACTATTTTAAAGATATATCTCTTTATATTTTGAAACCATTTAAGAGTCACATAATTATAAAAAAACATTTATTTTGAAAATATTTTGATAATATTTTATGGGAATCTTAAATGATGTTACAATGGAGGAAAATAGCCTCACCCGGTGTATAATTTAAAAAACATTATTACCATAATTTTTTCGAAAAGGTCATAAAGTACCTTGTTTGGAAAATGATGGAATGTTTCCTATGAAAACATTTAAGGTCAAATAAGGTTAAAATTATATTAACCCGTAGTCAGGTAAATAGTAAAAATGTTTTTAAATACATTTTTATGAAAGCATGGATGTGGATGACAAAGATATCCCAATAGATACATACGTAAAAACAACCACGGATAATAAAAAGAATTTGAAATTAACCCTTACCTTGTACTTTTCCTTGTTTGGGGTTATGATAACCTCATGTATAATAATTAAGTCATTTTTATTAAATTATTAATGAACTATATACATACATATGATATAATATATGATCCTCTAATATTGATTTTTTAATAATATTTTAGTTGAATCATCGTTTTAGGTGTTAACTGATTCATTTTCCTTAATATGCTTGGTTAGGTAAGCCAGGATTGTGATGGATAAGATATAAGGCCCTGACATTAAACCTTACTTAATATTTAATTAAATGAATAATTCACATTGAGGATCTTTTTAGGTTAGAGTTTTAGTGAATTAGGACATAACTATTACATCTCAAAAGGTTACAGAGTAGAAACTTCTACTAAGTTTCCACAAAATAAAAACTCTTAAAAAGAAGCATCTCTAGTTCCATGTTTTAGATAGCATGAATTTCCCTTGATCCCATCTATGACCCTATTCCACATTAAGTATTGTGAAAAACATTTCAAAAAAAAACATGGGGTGAGCATAAAAATCTCAGTAAGGGATACACAATGAATGAAAACTGTTAGTTTTTCAAAACAACATGTAAACCATGTATACTTTATCAAAGTAATAATTTTCACCTTTATGATGTAGTAGAAACTCTTCAATGAATAAAATATCATTACTTACCCTTTTTAACCAAAATATTACCATAAAACCCATATAAAGATCACATAACATATAAAGGTATCTTGGGAAATAAACATACTTAAATGGAATAATCATACGGTCGAATTCCACACATATTACATAATGGAATAGCCATACGATAGACTTCCATACCCAATGAATTGGAGGTCATAACGTAGCCACCCATCCTGTTTTTCACAGCACCACCCCTCATATGGTTTATCACGTAACCACCCGTCAAATTTCCATGTACCATTATAAAATCATAAGACTTAAAACAAATATAATGGAAAGAAAACATTTCCACACTTTGATCACAATATATCACCAAAATATATTGACTTATAAAATCCATTATAAAAACCATTTTTGATACCAAAATACATAAAATAGTATATGGTATTTATTTCATTTTAAAAACAGTACGTCTTATTGAGGAATCCAAATACCAAATAATACTCGCGACGGCGGAAAGGGTCATTGTCACCGCGTAGGTTAAAAGAAACATTTTTTTTAGTTTTGTAAAAATAATTGTATAAAAAGATTCCTTTTGAATAAATTTAAAAGTCAAAAGGGGTTTATACACCGTATAAAAGAAAGTTGTGTATAAAACAAAATATTTCGCAATGAAAGGACATTGAGACGAAGTCCCTAACCTCAGGTCCTACTTGACTCGATCGTTCATTAACATCATGAATAATAAACTTGAGTTAATTTCTACTTTATTAAGAACATTTTTCAAGTTCATTATTCTTTTTATATAACTTATTTCAATGTTATAAATATTATGTAATCATTTATGTTAATAATATTTGTTTTGTCGATATTTGGTTCTTAAGTCGAAAGTGGACTTCTTACAATTACATGTTGTTCGTGTAGTCAATGATTCATTATATCCAGAATGATATTCAAGATTTGGATATTATATATATCATATATATCCATCATATACATGTATTTATAATAATACATAATCATTTAGAGGTAAGAAATGAAATGCACCGTTCAGGAAGATGGTAAGTCGTATGTACGCATGAACGCTACTTTCATTTCTATGTCATATTAATGGAAAATATAACTCAATGAGAGATATGCATATTTTAATTCCAGAATTATATTAATAATTTAGATGTAACATACATCATATATATCAACTATATATATTTACTTATAACAGTACATTACATTTTGGGGATAAGAAATGAAATGCACCGTTTAGGGAGATGGTAAGCAGTACGTACGCATGAACACTAATTTCATTTCTATCACATAATTTAATAAAAAGAAATAATAATGATATAAAGGTATATTATAATTCCAGTATAACCACATATATAATATCATTAAATCCATCCTTTATACGTCCCACATATGGCATTAACGAATCAAATCACTTTGAGGGGGCGGTAGTCCGCACATCCTAAAATGAAGATATCGCATATACCCATAATGGAATCCATAAAGGTATACCATAAATGGAAAATAGAGAATACAAAAAAACATAAACATATAATATATGATATATAAATATAGTGACATCTTAATGGCCACCTTTGAATGTGTTAAAAGAATATTGAACAATCGTCGTTTCGTGAGGCTGAAATTCACTATCCACAGAAACAGTACGTTCTTTAACCATTAGATGTAGGTGTGTGTATGTTTAGCTTGAATCCATCTTATAAAAACATCCTAGTATATTGAAGATACTGGAGTTGTTCCAAAATAAAATAATAAAAAGAGTTTAGGGGGTTGGAGAATCAAAATAAAACAAAAGAACACAAGTGAAGACATTACCTTTGAATCGGGTAACTCTCTTAGATTTGAGCTCATATTTTCCTTGGAAAGACCTCGGCCCAAAGTGAGGCTTCTAGGAGTAAGAGATGGATGTGGAGAGATAAAAATAGAAGATCTTGGCCGAACCAAAGGCTTGAGAGGTTTGGGTAAGGAGGTAGGGTTGGGGGCCTTTTATAAGAGGAGAGGAGGGGCACTCTTGGAATGTTATAGAAGTGTACTTTATTATAAAATTATTTTAGGATTTTAAAGGTCCCACATTGATATAATTCAAGGATAAGGTGATAAGGGTTCGAAATAGACTCATCAAATAGGTCTTTGACAATTTTATGTCATGGATATTACATTATCGTTTCATTTTATTTAAATCGTTCATTAATGAGGTAATCGCTACATCATCATGATGTCATAAATATTTTAATTTATTTAATGTCTAAAAATTATTTAAAAAATATCATGATGTAGAAAATATTTTTATATTTCTAATGAATATTTATAGTAAAACATATGACTTGTATAACCCCAATTAAAAATTGTTTTAGTAAAAAACTCATGTTTGTGACATTTTAATTTTAACATTAAATAAAAAGTTTTTAAGGTCATTTTCCAACCAATGTGGCTCCATGAGGTCCCCAAGTTGACCCATAGATTTTCTTGGTCGTCCAGGACACATTCAAAAGGGTAGGACATGTGTCATGTTCATTTCTTATTATTAAAACATTATTTTTACCTTAAACTACAGTAATTACCTCTAATCAGGATTAATAAACTTAAAAGTTAATATTCACCAAAAAATTATTTTAATCCCATTGAACCAAATTTAACTTCTTAATGAAAACCATGTATGTCAGAATTTTGAAATTCAAAACAGAGAGGTGGTTAAATTTCATTTAAATGAAAAATCAGTTTTTAAAGTACCACATAGTGGTTTCACTATTCATCAAAAATCGAAGAATTTGAGAAAAATACCAAAACATCACCCTAAGATATATTTGATATTCTAAATTCAAAAATGAATTAAATTTTACAAAATTAAAAAAATTTAAGTTTCATTAATTAATTTAATAATTAATTCCCGCTGTCAGAGCAAATAGCATGTTTTTATGAAACAATAAGTATCAAAAGATTGACACTAGTTTAAGTCCGATTTCAAAGTGAAATTAATTTCAACGACCACTATTGGATTAAATGGTAAAAATATATTCTAATTTCACTTAAAAAAATTCAAAATATAATCAAATAATATATATAAATTAGATTAAATAGAGGTTTTGAATTAAAATACAATATTTTGCACTATTCATTAAAAAAACGATCTTTATCGAAAAAATATGAAAAATTCACACAAAGTAAATTTTGATGTCCCGATTCTAAAGGAGAATTTTATTTGGTCCGATAGAATGTATAATAGTGACCAAAACTATATTTATAGACGGTTCTCCATCAAAATGTGATATGTCGACCTTTTGTGAATATTGGAGTATATATGCCTAAAATTGAATTATTTTCATATATTAAGCCTTTATACTTTATTGGTAAATATAAAAACATTTAACAAACATATATAATCATATTTTAGTTATTTACATTCATTACCACCAATACAACAGCTACGTGTTAACTACCATTTAAAATAATATTATTTTATTACAAGTGTTCAACGTAAAATTTCAAAGAAACTCTTTGTTGTGTATTGGGTACACTATCAAACATAAAAACCCATTTAAAGTAAAATTATTATTTAATTCGTAAATATTAATAAATATTATAATTCTTTATTCATTATTTACCTGGGATGTTACTTCCTTCCCCCCTTTTGAGAATTGCGTCCTCGCAATTTTATTCACTTATCAAAATAAGTTGGGGTATTTATCTCTAATAGCATTTTCAGATTCCCATGTTGCCTCTTCAACCATATGGTTTTTCCACAAAACCTTTACATGATGAATTACCATATTTCACAACACTTTCTCTCTTCAGTCAAGAATCTGGACTGCATGTTCTTCATAAGAGAGATTCTCTTCCAACTAAACTACCTCTGGGCTCAAAACATGAGTTGGATCTGGCATATAATTTCTCAACATCGAAACATGAAAAACATTGTGTACCTGAGTTAAACTCGGAGGTAAAGCCACTCGGTAAGCAACTGATCTAACTTTCTCCAGAATTTCATATGGTCCAATGAACCTTGGACTCAGTTTTCATTTCTTACCAAATCGCATCACACTTTTCCATGCAGAAACCTTGAGAAAAACCTGATCACATACTTCGAAAGATAGATCCTTGCTCCGGTTATTCACATAACTTTTCTCTCTACTCTGAGCTCTTCTCATGTGTTTCTGAATCAACTGAACTTTTTCTGCCATATCTTCTACCAATTCTTGTCCCATCAGCTTCCTTTCACCTACATCATCCCAAAAATCTGGAGTTCGACATCGCTTCCCATATAATGCCTCAAACGGTGCCATCTGTATACTAGAATGAAAACTGTTATATGAAAATTCAACCAAAGAAAGATGTTGGTCCCAAAATTCCTTGATAATCCATCGAACAAGCACGTATCATATCCTACAATGTCTGAATTGTTCGTTCTAACTTCCCATATGATTGCGGATGAAAATCTGTACTAAAATTTAATTCAGTACCCAATGACTTCTGAAGGCCTTTCCAAAAGTTAGAAGTAAACCTGGGATCACGATCAGACACAATGGAGAGGGGAACTCCATGTAACCTGACTATCTCATTAAGATACAAACGGGAATGTTGATCTAGGGAAAAAGTATCTTGTATCGCAAGTAAATGAGCAGATTTAGTCAAGTGATCAACAATAACCCATATTTCATTATTACCTCGAGGTGTCTTCGACAATCCAACAACGAAGTCCATGGATATATTCTCCCATTTCTACTCTGGTACTGGTAAAGGCTGCAACATCCATTTCGGTAACTGCCTCTCTGCTTTAACCTGCTAACAAGTCAAACACTTCACAGTAAAATCATCAATATCCCTTTTCATTCCATCCCACCAGTGATACTCTCGCAGATCTCTGTACATATTAGTACCGCCAGGATGAACTGAAAATGGAGAACTATGAGCTTCATATAACAACTATCTCTTCAACTCTGAATCACAAGGCATACACAATATCTTCTCAAATCTCAAAACAAAATCATTATAAATGTTGAATTCAGGCAACTTACCCTTTTGAACCAGCTCTAACTTTTTCTGCAACTCACTGTCTCGCTTCTGTGCTTGTTTGATTCTGTCTGATAGAGAAGATGTCACTGATACCTGAAACAAAACAGAAGGACTAAATGCACAAACAACTTCCATTCCAATGTTCATCAAATCAAAAACCAAAGGATCTCATTCCGAACATAGCATGGTTAATGAAGCATTACTTTTTTGACTCAAAGCATCAGCCACATTATTTGCATTTCCCAGATGGTAATGAATTGTACAATAATAATCCTTGATTAATTATAACCATCTCCTCTGTCTCATGTTCAATTATTTCTGAGTGAATATATACTTCAAACTTTTTTGATCAGTAAATAGTTCACACTTTACTCCATACAAATGATACCTCCAAATTTTTAAAGTGAAAACAACATCATCTAATTCCAAATCATGTGTAGGGTAATTTACCTCATGAGTTTTCAACTGACTTTAAGTATATGAAATTACCTGATCATTCTAAATAAGGACACAAACATGTCCGTTCAACAAAGCATCACTGTATATAACAAACTCACCATTCCTAGAAGGAAATGCCAAAACTTGAGCATTCACCAATCTTCTTTTCAACTCCTTCAGTAGTAACCTGTGTCAACTGAGCAATCTCTGTAACAAACTGTTTAGCTCTGATTCTGACCATCTCAGGATACTGATTTCAATGGTCATTTCCCCCTATATGCCTTCCCAGAAAAGTTGTTCTGTTTCCTCTTTGAAAAACCATTCTTAACCCAGAAATATCATTGGCGAAAAAACATAGTAATCTTTAAATGATATATCATTTCAATAATACCATAAATTAATTTGTAATTTAACAATTTTCTAACTCCTAAAGTTGTCTAAACCGACCTCTGATACCAACTTTAGGGTCCTGGACTTAAACCTTACTTAACATTTAATTAAATGAATAATTCACATTGAGGATATTTTCAGGTTTACAGTTTTAGAGAATTAGGACATAACTATTACATCTCAAACGGATACAAAGTAGAAACTTCTACTGTGTTACCACAAAATAAAAACTCTTAAAAAGAAACATGTCTAGTTACATGTTTTAGATAGCATGACTTTCCCTTGATCCCATCCTTGACCCTATTCCACATTAAGTCCTGTAAAAAAACATTTCAATTTAATACTTGGGGTGAGCATAAAAAGCTCAGTAAGGGATACACAATGACTGAAAACTGTTAGTTTTTCAAAACAACATGTAAACCATGTATACTTTATCAAAGTAATACTTTTCACCTTTATGATGTAGTAAAAACTCTTCAATGAATAAAATATCATTACTTACCCTTTTATAACCAAAAGATTACCATAAAACCCATATAATGATCACATAACATATAAGGGTAACTTGGGACATAAACATACTTAAATGGAATAACCATATGGTTGACTTCCAAACATATCACGTAATGGAATAGCCATACGACCGACTTCCATACCCAATGCATTGGAGGTTACAACGTAACCACCCATCCTGGCATTCACGGAACCACCCGTCATATGGTTTATCACGTAACCACCCGTCAAATTTCCATGTATCATTATAAAATCATAAGACATAAAGCAAATATAATGGAAAGAAAACATTTCCACACTTTGATCACAATATATCACTAAAATATATTGACTTATAAAATCCATTATAAAATCCATTTTTTATACCAAAATACATAAAATAGTATATGGTATTGATTTCATTTTAAAAATAGTACGTCTTATTGAGGAAGCCAAAGACCAAATAATACTCACGGCGGTGGAAAGGGTTGTTGTCATTGCATATGTTAAAAGAAATATTCCTTTTTGTAGTTTAGTAAAACGCTTCAATAAAAATATTACATTTGAATAAAATTAAAAGTCCAAAGGGTTTTATAGACCATATAAAATAAAGTTGTGTATAAAACGAAATATGCCTCAATTAAAGGAGATTGAGACGAAGTCCCTTACCTCAGGTCTGACTTGACTCGATTGATCTTTAACGTCCTGAATAATAAACTTGAGTTAATTTCTACTTGCTTAAGAACCGTTTTCAAGTTCATTATTACATTTATATCACTTATTTCCATGTTATAAACATTATGTAATCATTTATGTTAATAATGATTGCTTTGTCGATATTTGGTTCTTATGTCAAAAGTGGACTTCTTACAATTACATGTTGTTCGTGTGGTCAAAGGTTCATTATATCTAGAATGATATTCAGGATTTGGATATCATATATAACATATATATCCAGCATATACATGTATTTATAATATTACATAATCATTTAGAGGTAAGAAATGAAATGCACCATTCATTGAGATGGTAAGTCGTACGTACGCATTAACGCTACTTTCATTTCTATGCCATATTAATGGAATTAAAACTAAATGAGATATATGTATATTTTAATTCCAGAATTATATTCATCATTTTGATTTAACATAAATCATATATATCCACTATATATATGTACTTATAATAGTACATTACATTTTGGGGATAAGAAATGAAATGCACCGTTCATGGAGACGGTAAGCAGTACGTACGCATAAACGCTACTTTAATTTATATATCATACTTTAATAGAAAGAAATAATAATGATATAATGGTATATTATAATTCAAGTATAACATCATATATAATAACTTTAAATCCATCCATTATACGTCCCACATATGGCATTAACAAATCAAATCACCTTGAGGGGGCGGTAATTCGCACTTCCTAAAATGAAGATATCGCGTTTACCCATAATGGAAACCCTAAAGGTATGCCATAAATGAAAAATACAGAATCTTAAGGAAAACATAAAAATATTATATATCATATATAAATATTGATAAATCTTAATGGCCAACATTGAGTATGTTAGAATGATATCGAACAATCATCGTTTCGTAAGGCAGAATTTCACCATCCGCAGAAACAGTATGTTCTTTATCCATTAGATGTACGTGTGTGTAAGTGTAGCATGAATACTTCATATAAAAACATCCTAGTATATTTAAGATACTGTAGTTGTTACAAAAGAAAAGAATAAAAAGAGTTTAGGGGGTTGGAGAAGCAAAATAAAACAAAAGATCACAAGTGAAGACATTACCTTAGAATCAGGTAACTCTCTTAGATTTGAGCTCAAAGGCTTCCTTGAGAAGCCTTCGGCCCAATGTGAGGCTTCTAGATGTAAGAGATGGATGTGGGGAGACAAAAAGTGCAGAGAATGGCCGAACCAAAGGCTTGAGGGGTGTGGGTAAGGAGGTAGGGGTGGGGGTGGGGGCCTTTTATAAGAGGTGTGGAGGGGCACTTTTGGAAAGTTATAAAATTTTACTTTATTATAAAATGATTTTCGGATTTTAAAGGTCCAAAATTGATATAATTCGAGGATAAGGTTATAAGGGTACGAAATATACTCATACAATAGGTCTTTGAAAAGTGTAAGTCTTAGATTTTACATTATCGTTTCATTTTATTTAAATCGTTCATTAATGAGGTAATCGCTGCATCATCATGATTTCATAAATATTTTAATTTATTTAATGTCTAAACATTATAAAACAAATATCATGATGTAGGAAATCTTTATATTTTTATAATGAATATTTATAGTCAAAAATATGACTTGTATAACCACATTTAAAAATTGTTTTAGTAAAACAACTCATGTTTGTGACATTTTAATTTTAACATTAAATAAAAAGTTTTTAATGACATTTTCCTACCAAAGTGGCTCCATGGGGTCCCCATGTTGACCCATGGATTGTATTGTTCGGATATGACACATAAAATAATGGTATGACATGTGTCAAGTTCATTTCATATTATTAAAACACTATTTTTACCTTAAACTACACTAATTACCTCTAATCGCGATTAATAAACATAAAAGTGACTATTCACCAAAAAAAAATTTAATCTCATTGAACCACATTTTACATCCCGATGACAACCATTTATGTCAGATTTTTGAAATTCAAAAAATAGAGGTGGTAAAATTTCATTTAAACGAAAAATCATTTTTTTAAGTACCACTTACTGGTTTCACTATTCATCAAAAATTTAATTTTTTCAGAAAAATACCAAAACTTTACCCTAAGATTTATTTGATATTTCGAATTCAAAAATGAAGTCTATTTTAAAAAATTCAAAACATATAAGTTACATTAATTAATTTAGTAATTAATTCTTCCAGTCATAGCAAATAGCATGTATTTATGAAATAATAAGTATTAAAAGATTGACACTAGTTTATGTCCGATTTCAAAGTGAAATTAATTCCCATGACCACTATTGGATTAAATGGTAAAAATATATTCTAATTTAACTTTAAAACCAATTCAAAATATAATCTAATCATATAAATAAATTAGATTAAAAAGAAGGTTTCAATTAAAATACAACATTTTCATTATTCATTAAAAATGAACTTTATCGGAAAAATACCAAAAATTCACACAAAGTAAATTTTGATGTCCCGATTATTAAGAAAAGAACTTTATTTGGACTGATAGAATGTATAAGAGTGACCAAATCTATATTTATAGACGGTTCTCCATTCAAAGGCGATAAGTCAACTTTTTGTGAATGTTAAAGTATATATGCCTAAAATTGAATTCTTTTCGTATTTTATCACTTTATCCTTTATTAGAAAAATATAAAAACATTTAACAAAAATATATAATCATGTTTTAGTTATTTACATTCATTCCCACCAATAAAATTGATATGTGTAAACTACCATTTAAAATAATATTATTTTATTACTAGTGTGCAACGTATGATTTCAAAGAAACACTTTGTTGCGTATCGGGTATGCTATCAAACATAGGAACCCCTTTAAAGTAAAATTAGTATTTAATTTGTAAATATTAATAAATATTAAAATGATTTATTCTTTATTTACCTGGGATGTTACATAAGATGTATTTAATTCATATACTAAAGGATATTATGTTAATAAAAGTTTTTTTCATAAATTGAATATTATTCCAGAATGTTTACAATGGGGAAATGAATCTCATCGTGTTCGGGGAGAGGGTAATATGTACGTATGCACGAGTAACAATATCATTATATTTATGATGAAATTATATCTAATTGGATGTTATATAATATATACAGAAAAATTTAGATGTTATATTTATTATTAAAATTTGTTATAATCATTATTCTAGCCATCCAAATAATGAAGTGATTGAATAACAAACAACACCATGACATAGAGACGGCAAGTCATACATACGCACGTATGGTGACCTTGTTTTTTATAGGATGGATAGAATAATGAATATGTCTAAAAATATTTATAATAACATCACATTATGTAGAAGGTACTAGATTTATTATTTACGTATGGAAACAATAAATAAAGAGGAAGTGAAATATGAAAGGAACATGGAAGAGGTGATGAAATATTTATCTCTGCTTGGGTTCTTCATTTTGATTTGATCAAAATGGATCCATAGAATGGATTTCTGACCAATTAAATTCTTCTAGTATGAAGGGAGGAATGTTGTGAGGATATTTGGACAGAGGATGGCCTAGGAAAATGGCTTTGGAAGTGTCATTTTAGGAGAATGGAAAGTATCCTTTTATAAGAGAGGTGATGGTCACTTTAGGAAAAGCGTGAAATATTATATTAAAATAAAATAATTTTCTATTTCTAATGGATCCAAAATGATTTATTTAGATTCTATGATGGGGATGGGTCGCAAAAATCTTAACGACATGGTTTTAGACAGGTTTTCATCACCATATTAACCATATCTTTTAGATTTAACTCTTAGTTAAATCGTTTGACATTTACCATGTCTCTTGGTATTTTTAAATAATATTGTTTATAAACATTCAATAAACAACCCAAAAGACCTCAAGAGGTTTTTTTATTAATATATATAACTTTATCTAAATCTTTTAGCAGATCCTTATATTTTTACGAATATTATATCAATTAATAATATAGTATTTGATTTAAGAACTCAATAATGTCAATTTTGTCACTATTTAGTATTTTATTTTTGAAATCCATTAAAAATTTATCAATTATAATAAAATTTATTTAACAACCCTAAAATGACATATTGAACTAGGAAATTAGCAGAATTTATCAGAAGTCTCAATTTATATTTATTAGGTTATTTATAATATCAATTATTTTATTATTTCATTAATAAGGTAAATATTGCATCATCATTGTGTCATTAAATATTAAATTATTTAAGAAAGAAATATTATAAATAAAATAACATTATGATATAAATCATTTTTTCTTTCTAATGAATATTTATAGTCTAATTTATATTGTGTGTAACTCTATATTAAAATTGGTTTAGTTATTAAACATTGAATTTAACTGTTTTAGGTCTTCATTAAATAAAATAATATTAAACGTCCTAATCTAATCCAAGTAGAAAAAGGGGGTCATATTCCTTTTTTAGGGTTGTTTTTGATCGAATTATACTTATCCAGCAGAATTAGGACATTTATTAGGGTAATTAGGATAATCATTTAACATATAATTTCCTTATTTACTTTTAAACATTGTAAATAAAAGACAAAAGTAACTATTCAAAAAAAATTATTCTCATCTTATATATCCAAATTTTACTTACAAATATTAATCATGACTAATGGATTTAAGAAATTAAACTCGCAGAAGTAGTAAAATTATGTTTTATGCAAATTTGCAAATGCTCCTATTTGTTAGGTAAAAGATGGTAAAAAGTTCAATAAAATATATTAAAATATATAAATTTATTATAAAATGATTCCAATGAATTACATTGACCTTATATAGGTATTATGTATCTACTTTGGTATAAAATGAATTTAAATAAAATAATAAAAAACATTAAATAAACAGTTGGTTTTAACAAATAAGGCAATGGTGTTCACTATTCATAAAAAAATTTATGTTTTCAAAAAAATACCAAAAAGTCACCTAAGATAATTTCGATATTCCGAATTAAAAAATGATGTCCCTTTTGAAAATTAAAAATTATAAAATTTCAAAAGGTGGGTATTAATATTCATAACGGAATGTTTTATTGGCCGCGGTGTGTTATAACCTTGAAGTTGCGTGTAATGCAAGTTATTGCATTATTCAAAATAAAACATACAGTGGATGCTTGGGGTGTTACATATTTCCCACCTTCAGATAATTTTGTCCTTAAAATTTATAGAATACTAACGCAGAAAAAGATCTGGGTTGTTCTTCATCATAACTACTTATGGTTCCCACGTTGTCGTTTCCATCATATGGTTTTTCCATAGATCTTTTACGAAATGTGTCATCCGGTTTCTTTTCACTTGTTACCTATTATCGAGAATACTAATCAACTCTTTGCAATAAGACAGATCGAGTTCCAGTTCAAATACCTCATAGGTGAGTAAATGCATTGCGTTAGGCATGATTTTTTACAATAGTGATAGGTGGAACATATCCTGAACTTTGGAGAGACTTTGCTGCATTTCCAAATAGTAAGATACAACCCGAATTTATTCTACAATTTCGAATGTTCCAATATACATTGGGCTCAATTTACCCTTCACACTGAAACATAAAACACCCATCCATAGAGGTACCTTCAAGAATTTTTTTTTCCAACTTGAAATTCAAAATTTGTCCTTTGGTTATAGGAATAGATCCACTACCTAATTTTATGTTCTTTGATAAGGGTTTGGATAACCTTCACCATTTCCATCGTTTCCACAAAATCTTATGGCCCAACTATTTTTCTTTCACGAACATCATCCCAAACTAGTTTGTGTGTGACATATTTTTCCATATAATGCTTCAAATGGTGCCATCTGAATAAATGATTGGATGTTATTATTTAAGGAAATATTATAACAGAGGTATATATTGATCCCACATTCCTTGAATGTAAAGTGATAAAGATCACATCATGTCTTCTTAAGGTTCAATTCCTCTATTATTATTGTCCATCACTTTGAGAGTGGTAGGATGTGCTCAAACTTTGTTCAATATCTAGTGCTTTTGGAATACTTTTCCAGAATCTTCAGGAAAAATGGGGATCCCGACAAGAAATAATCGTTATAGGTACACCGTGGATTCTTAAAACATCATTAATATATATTATTTCCATACGTTAAATTGGTAAATCCACTCTTATAGGAAGAAAATGTGCTGAGAAGTTTGTATAGATAAATTGGAGCTCTGAGCACCATTGAAAAATTTGATTTTTAGATCAGTTATGTTAGGAACACATAGTCTCTTCCCAAATTTCAAAATTCCATCTTCATATATAATGTCACTCAATCTCCCATTATTCAAAACCATAAATTTTTTTTGAAACTCCTCATCACCAGTCTGAGAACTCTATATCCATTCTAGTAATGATGGTTTTTCAACCATTTGAATATGTTTTGTTATTTCACCTTCCAGTATTATTCTCATATCCATATATACTATATACATGAAAATGGGATCCCTTTACACTATCTTATTGTTCAAAACTCTACGATATATTAAACTCAAAAAATCTTCCACCTTATTTTCCTTCCCTGAGTGGTAGTGTATAGTGAAATCAAAATCCTTGAGTAGATCAAGCCATCTCTTTTTCCTCATGTTTAGTTCTTTTTGTAAGAATGTATACTTCAATATCTTTTTATCTATAGAAATATTACATTTTTTTGCCATAGTCATATTTTATTCACAACTTCAGAGTGATGATTACAACTGCTAACTCTAATCATGAGTTGGATAGTATTTCTCATGAATTTTTAGCTATCGTGATGCATAAGCAATAACTCTATCATTCTGCATAAGGACACAACCAAGTCCTTTCATTGAAGCATCACTATAAAGAAAAAACCCATTATTCATTGATGGTAGAGTCAAGATAGGACCATTATATAATATTCTCTTCAGTTTTTAAAAACATTTTTTACACTTTTTTGTACAAAAAATGTAACCCCTTTACATCTAATCATGGGTAACGGGTTTGCCAACTGAGAATAATTCTAGACGAAATGTCAATAGTAACCTGCTTAACCAATAAAACTGTTTGCCTCAGTTATAATCATTGCTGTTGGCCATTCTTGGATTTCCATGGTCTTTGAGGGATCAATAGAGATACCATCCTTAGTGGCAATTTGGCCAAGACAATAAATCTCATGAATTCAGATTTCACACCTGCTAAAAATCCCATATAAATCATTTCTTATAAGAGTATATAAGATAATGCACAAGTGATTTTCATGATCTTCATAGCTTTTGAGTATTGAAAAATATCATAAATAATTACCAATTAAAACTCATTAATATATTCCTTGAAAACTCAATTCATTATATTCATGAAGATAGAGGGTGCATTCGTCAATCCAAAAGCCATTAGTGTAAACATGTAATGCTTATACCAGGTTCGAAAATATTATTTCAGAATGTATTCCTTCTTCACAAAAAACTAGAGATATACAGATCCAACATCAATAATTGAAAAATATTGATCTCTATGATGTTGATAGAATAAACCATAAATACGAGGTAGGGGAAACTTGTTCTTTATTGTTATTGCATTTATCTCCCTATAGTTAATGCACAACATTATTGATCCATATTTCTTCTTTATAAAAATAATAGGGGCACCCCATTGAGAAACACTACGGAAAATAAATAAAATATTACTCAATTCCTCTAGTTGTTTCTTCAGTTCCACTATTTCCACAATTTCCATTATACAAGGCGTCTTCGACATGGGCCTTCAAACATAAATTAAATCAATGGAAAACTGAATTTCTTTTTCTGGAAGATATCTAGGTAAATCCTTTGGAAACACATCAATATATTATTTCACAATAGGTACAACATCTATTTGAACATTCCATTCCTCACCCATAGTTATTTCATTCTCTTACTCCCCAATAATTTCATTTACTTGATATACTGGGGGTGGATCTAGATAAGAATCAGGTTGTGATGTTTCTTCTATAAAGATAAGGTACCCATTATCTTAAATGAGAATTTTATCCTCCTTGTTTTTTCAATGAATTTTCACATCATGGTCAAAATTCCAATCCAAACCAATGATTATATCAATTTAAATCATGGGTATGATGATGAGTTAAATAGATAAAAATTATTTTTGTGTCAAATGGGAGTTGATTCAAAAAACTTTGTTGTAATGATACTTCCCTTAGGAGTTTTAACTAAAAACTCCATTGTTAAATCAAATTGGAAATATATAATTTTCATAGAAAAATGGGAAGATATGAAACAATAAAATGATCTGGAATCAAGTAATGCGTTGGATAAACCTGTTGAACCCATTAAATTACCTGCCACCATTTCTTTTAGAGCTTCAACCTCAACAGTAGTGATCATATAAACTTCTAATTGATCCCTTGGCCATTTCTAAGGTAAGTTTCCCTGACTCTTAGGACATTCATTTTTATGTGGTCCCATATACTAGCAATTGTAGCATTGAACATTGGTAGCTTCCTAATTCCCCTTACAACCACTAGTATGATGGAATTTTTGTTAACATTTTTGGAATACATCTTTTCCTTTTAGACATGAACTAGGGTGATTCCTTACAAAATTATCATAGGGTGTAAATTAAAATCTTCCCTTCTTCTAGGTTTGCTTATTTCCCTTCCTAGAGTGTTCAATGGATCTATTATTCTCTTTCTTTTCTTTAATGTCGTAAGACATAGAGAATTCCATTTCTGTCTTGATATCAAATAAATAATATCTTCATATGATAAGAAGTATTGCGAGACTAATTCTTGATGGAGAAATGGTTTTAACCCATCAAAGAAACAATCAATCTCACTTCTTCGGTTACATATATAATGTTCACCATGCCTTTCTAACCTTGTAAAGTTAGCTTCATTCATTACGACATTCTCATCCTCCTTTCGTATCAGACTCAGAAATTTCATTTTCATATCCAATTGATGGTCATGAGGAATGTATTTTTATAAGAAAATCTCTTTTAACCACATAAATTCCATAATGGATACTTATTCATCATCCGTTGTGTTTTGAATTAATAACCACCATTGATCTGCATCTCCGGTGAGGCGATAAACAGCCATGATGACCTTTTCCCTTTCACTACTCGATAAAGCAAGAAATATTTTCTCTATGAAACTTATCCATTGTTCATCAACCATTGGATTTTTAGACCCATTGAATGTTTGTGGTTGTTTCCACATGAATCAGTCTAACATTTCCCCTCCATGTTTTCAATCAGGGTTTACAATATGGGAAATGTTATTATTTATAACATGTGTGAGTTTTCCCAATATAGTGATAAGATGATGAGCACCAGTTGCATCACTAACTCCACTATAAATATCTTGAGCAGGTGGTAAATTCCTATATGGATTGCATGCATTGAAATAGTTTCCATTCCTTTCATCAATCTCCATTTCTAATCTTTGTCATATAGTAGATTAGTTTATGAATCACAATACATAATTCCAAACTTGAAAAACACTTAAAAAAATTGAGCAGTTTTTGAATATAATCAATATTAATAAAAATGTTTTCATTGAGAAATTATATTCTTATAAATCATTCATAATTTTTTGTAATGAAAACTTGAATTTCCTTAAGGATATCCCCTGGGAGTGTCGTAACCCAGAGTGTCGCAAGGCCTATCGTCGGGCTACGGTTCCAGTTTGAGACTAGTTGAATGTAGTATTTTAGGGTTTTACCCCTAGGTACATTTGTTCTAGAGCCTCCTATAACTGATCATTTCCAAACAGTGATGTATTTCAGGGAAAAATCATGGAATCTCCACAATACCAAAATTCTAGGAAGTTCTTCAATACTAATCCTCAGATTATATCATAGTGTGATGTGCTTTAATTAGAGTTTTCCTAAATCTAGTATCCAAGGTTTGTACTAAACTTCCTCTCATACCATCTATAATTCTCTAACCCTAGATACCCAGAGTCTGTGATTTATTACATAACATTGGATTGATACAAGGAATCATGTCCAAAAATACAGATCCGTTGAGTATTATTGGAAAAAATATACAAACATAAGTTCAACATTACAACTTGAAAACAATTAAAACACTAATTTATTCCATTTGAAACATGCAAGCCTCCTTGATTATGCATGGAAGTCACTCATAACTAACTTCGTCATATCCTGGGAAAATGGAACATAAGAAAGGTGTGAGCTCAAACACTCATAAATGGTAAACAATACATCATAAGATAACAAAAAAAATTTTCATGGTGGATATTTAAAAACACCTACCATTACATATAATAAACACAAACAATTTATGGTAGGAATATGAGATGAGTAAATAATTCCATAATAAAACATAGTCCTAGGTATTTTACTAGTGGAATAACCACATGAACCATCAATATTATTTTCTTATTGAGATAATGTATAATGAAGAACTTTCTAAAACATCTTTTCAAGGCATCTTCCAAGATCTCTAAGAAAGATTTAGGCCTCGACCAAAATGAAATATCAAATTAGGAAAGGCCTCAGCCAATTACATGTGTAATAGTCTCATGTGACCTACCGATTCACCTAGGAACTATAGCTTGCTCCACCCATCACTTACTAAGTCCAATACATTCCTCGTGTGAAAAGGATGAAACATAACATAAACATTCGTATTAAAACTAGCATATGAAATGACAATAATTTAACCATAAATTGTGAATGGAATAAAAATAATACAACCATAGTAAAACATATCAAAAAACCTGCAATATAACATGGTTTATTTGTATTATAATAAATCATCTTTAAATATGTTTAAAATCCATCTAAAGGATGTTGACATAGATAAAATGAAATCTATTAGAAAGAGATACCTATTTGTATTTTGAAACCATTTAGGTGTCACATAATTATAAAAATAATTTATTTAGAAAATATTTTTGTAAAGATGTAAGGCAATCTTTGATGATGTTACAATGGTGGAAAATATCCTCGCTCACCGTATATGAGAAAAAAACATTCTTACCTTAATATTGACAAAAAGATCAAAAAGTATCTTGTTTGGAAAATGACAGAAAGATTCCTCTAAAAATATATATGGTCAAATAAGGGCATACATTACATTAAAACATAGTCTAGTAAATATTAAATTTTTTTGAATTACATTTTTATTGAAACATTGATGAGGATGATAAATATGTCCCTGTAGATACTTGCGTAAAAACAACTTCATATAATAAATAGATTATGAAATTATCCCTTACCTTTTACTTTTACTCGGTCAAGGATACTTTAACATCCAGTATAATAATTAAATAATTGTTTTTGAACAATAAAAAACAATATACATAAATATGATATCATATAAGATCATCTAATATTGTGTTGTTAAAAATATTTCAGTAGTATCATCGTTTCGAGTGTTAAATAATTAATTTTCCATTATATCATTTGTTATGTAGGCCATGATTTTTACTGATATGATGTATTTGATTCTTATAAAGAATGATATTATGTTCATAATAATTATTTTTAGCAATCAAATGAAAATTATTATGGAATGGTTATAATCGAGAAATGAATCTTATCGCGTTCGTGGAGACGGTAATCCTTACATACGCACACGCGGCAATATCATTATATTGAAGGACAAATCATATGTATATGGATGGTATATCATATATAAATAACCATTAAGTTGTTATATTTATTATTTACATTAGTTTTACTCATTATTATTCCCATAAAAATAATGAAGTGTTTGATAAACAAACTACAACCAAACGTGGACACGGTAAGTCGTACGTACACAAGTACGGTGACATTAATATTTATAGGATGGGTTGAATAAATAATTTGGTTGTACCATATTTATAATAAAAAAACATTATGAATAAGGTAATTTATTTAATATTTTGGTATGGTAACCACAAAGAATGAGGAAGTGGAAGAAGAAATGAATTTGAATGAGGTGCTGACATATTTATCTCTTCTTTGGGTTCTTCCTTTTGATTTCATCAAAATAGATCCTTTGGACGGTTTTCTCACCAATGTAATGCTTATATTATTAATGTATGAATGATGGGAGGATATTTTGGAAGAGTATCACCTAGAAAAATGGCATTGTATGTGTCATTTTGGGATAATTGGAAGTACACTTTTATAAGCGAGGTGATGGTCACTTTATGAAAAACATGATATATTGTTTTATAATAAAATAATTTTCGGTTTCTAATTAATCCAAAATTATTTATTTAGATCCTAAGGTGGGGATGGGTCGCAGACCTCTCACATAATTGGTTTTAGACAGGTTTACATCACCATATTAGACTTATCTTTTAGATTTGACTCTTAGTTAAATAGTTTTACATTTACCATGTCTTTTTATATTTGTATATTATAAGGATAATAAACATACAATAAACTAGCAAGAGAAACCCATGAGGTTCTTTATTAATATATATAACATTATATATGACTTTTGGCAGATCCATAGATTTTTATGAATATTATATCAATTAAAAATATAGAATTTTTTTTAAAAACGAAATAATGTCAATTTTTTCACTATTTAGTATTTGAATTTTTTTAAATCCATACAAAATTTACCACATAGAATAAAATTTATTTAAAAACCCTAACATGTAATATTAAACCAGAAAATTAGTATAATTTATTAAAAGTCTCAGTTTACCTTTATTTGGATATTTATGATATCAATTATTTTAATATTTCATTTATAAGGTAATTACTGCATCATCATTGTGTCATAAATAAATCAAATTATTTAATGTCTAAAAATTATAAATAACAAACCATTATGTAGTTAATCCTTTTAGATTTAAAATGAAAATTATATGTTTAATTTATATTGTCTGTAACCCTGTATTAAATATGGTTTTGTTATTAAACAATGAATTTAACTCTTTTAAGTATTCATTAAATAAAATAATAATAAATGTCTTAATCTAATTCAATTGGAAAAAAGAGGGTCATATTTTATTCCTATGGTTGTTTATGGTCTAATTACACTCATCCAATAAAATTAGGACAGGTTTTAGGGTAATTATGATTTCATTTTTACTCACAATTACCCAATTTACTTTTAACCATGGTAAATAAAAGTCCAAAGTTACTATTCCTAAAAAATTATTTTCATCTTATTGAACCAGATTTTATTTACTAATAATAAACATTTCTCTTGGATTATTGACATTCAACTCAATGAAGTGGTAAAATTATGTTTTATGAATATTTTCAAATGCTCCTAGGATGTAACACCCCTAGATTTTATGAAAAATATTCGTTTAATTTCATTGATGTCTTCTATTATACACCACACCAAGTTTAGAGTGTACAATACGCAACACTGTATTAGCATGCAGTATACGCAATGCTATTCTTGGATCATGTTACACACAATTTCACGTTCGTTTTATAATAGTCTTTCTACTCATCATTTAGTGTGTTTCTATATATATATATATTTAATTTATAAATAAAATATGGTTGGATTCTGTTATACGAAACAATGAAGGATTCTTGCGCAACACGCAACCCTGACTTGGCTTGCATTACACGCAATCACGACCTTCCTCGATAGCGTGTGTTGTATGCAATACCGAGTTTTACTAAACAACAATATATTATTATTATGAACTAGACGTTATGAATAGTATTAAGTAAATTTTGAATTTTATAACATTATTATTAATCTTACATATTTTCTTGAACATGGTATGAGAACAAAATAATTATTTCGGGTAAAATAAGTATTTTTCAAAAAATGCAGTTTTGCCGCCTTTTGATGGGGCATCCACATTAAATCTAGTTTTGGACATGTTTAAAGTTCAATTTGACAGAATAAAATTACCCTTTTGAATCATTATATAAAATTTTACATTGGATAAAGTTTTGATATTTTTCTGATAACTTTCATATTTTAATAAATAGTAAAAATACGCTATATTTTAATTAAAAACAACTTTTTTCATCATAAACATTTATGTGGTTAAATTATAATATTTAAAGGTTTTAAAGTATAAATAGAATATATTTTTACCATTTAATATAATATATGTCATTATCATTGATTTTACCTTGAATTCGTAGGTTAAATCAATTCAATCTTTTGCAATGTTTTAAACAAAAACCCGTTTTCTTTCGACAACGGGATTAAGTTTAATTTAATTTCTGAAACTTTTGTGTATTGAATTTGGAAAAATGGATTCCATATTTTGAATCAGTGGGTTCAAATTATGGTAATAATCTGCTTTTATTTTTGGGCATTATGAATAGTAACTACGATAATTTTTATTTACTGCGGTTAAAGGTAAATAGAGTAATTCAAGGTTAAAATAATATTATAATAATTCAAAATTACCTTGACACTTGTCCTAACCATATTTGATGAGAAGTGGCCGACCATGGGAATCCTTGAGCCTATTTTGGGTCCCCAATGAGCCACTTGGTAGTGAAAATGACAATTTGGATTAATTAATTTAATGTAAAGACAAAATTGACTTTAGCAAAAATCTTTTAGTAATTAATTTTTATACGGGGTTATATAAGTTATATTTTCAACTAAAAATATTTTTTGGAAAGCTAAAAATATTACCTACAGCATGGGATTTTGTTCATAATTTTTAGACATAAAATGAATTAAATTATTTATGACACAATAATGATGTAGTGTTTACCTCATTAATAAATGATTTAAGTAAATAAGATTATAATGATTAAAATATCATCCAAAACCTATCCAATTACAATTGGATGATTTTATTTCGAATATTAGTCATCTTATTTTCGACATTAATGTTTTTTGGACCTCTTTAAACCAAAGATAGGTTTATAATAAAATAATGTTTTCACACATTCCTAAAGAGCCCCTCCTATCCCTTATAAAAGGAGACCACTTCTATGCAATTCCTCACACCTCTCAAGCCTTTTGTCTCCTTCCAAACTCTGCCCAAATAAGATCCCTACATCCCTATCCTCCATCTTGAAGCCTTACAGTAGGCAGAAGACTCTCCAACAAGTCCTTTTGGTTCAATCCAAAGGAAGTTACCAATATTAAAGGTAACCGTTTCTCTTAAGTTGTTTTTTTTATTCTACTTCTCAAACCCCTAAAATCTTTTTAATCCATTATTTTGTAACAAAAAAATATCCTAAATATACTAGGATGTTTTTACGAGATGTATTGGAACTACACTTACACACACCTCCATATAATGGATGAAGATCATAATTTTTCTGTGATGGCAAACTAACGCCTCACGAAACGATGATTGTTCGATTTCCTCCTACCGCCTCTCATGGGGGCCATTATGATGGCACTATATTTATATATAATATATATTATGTTTATGATTTCATTATGCTTCTTTACTTCCCAATTATATCATGACTTTGTGGTTTCCATAGTCGATAAATACGATAATCTCATTTGAGGAAGTGCGGACTACCGCCCCCTCAAAGTGATGTGATTCGTTAATACCTTATGTGGGATGTATAAAAGATGTGGTTAATGATATTATATATGATATTATAATATACCTATGTATCATTATGTTCTATTTCCATTAAAATAAGAAATTGAAATGAAATTAGCGTTAATGCGTATGTACGGCTTACCATCTCCATGAATGGTGCATTTCATTTCTTACCTCCATATGTTATGTACTATTATAAATGCTTGTATATTCTGGATATATAATGAATGTATATGATATATAAATCATGATTTACATTTTTTAAGTAAGTAAATCATGATATAATTAATAATAACATCATGATCAACCAGTCCAAACACATACAATAGATAAGATGATTTTACCCAAAACGCTACTTTAACATTAATTTACAAAAGAATGGGTAATATAAAGTCATAAGTGAACCATATATGATATAATAACAATGTATATGATTCTGTAATAGGTCAATGACATTATTTAAATCATTATACAGGAGGTTTGGATACATACAAAGAATATCAGACCTAAGGTAAGGGATAATTATTCAAATCTCATTCTTACCTGAGATTGTTAATTCATAAGTATTTACTGGGGTTATTTTTTTCTTCCATGTCCATGTTTCATAAAAATTGTTTCATGTATGTATAATGTCCTTTTTACCCTTTTTGACTTTTACTACATGGTATTTATGGAATTGTTCTATTACGATGTACTTTTTGAGTTTTCCAGCAAAAATAAGAGAAGAATGTTTTTTTATCTTATACGGCACGAACGGATTTTTAGGGTTTTATAAAGAATTATTTTCATGAAGCATCCTCCAAAATATTTCATGACTATTTTAAACAAAATACTATTCTTTTAAAATTGCATGGCATTTTGTGAAAAGAAAATGATTTTGAAGAAGAAAGGATATTTTCTTCATGAATTTATTTCAAGTGTTTTATCAAAAACCATTTTTCATCTAAGATAAAATTATTTCATATGTGTATGGTTCAAGTATAATGTGTCTATGATTTACATGGTTTCACTTTTTATGAAATGATATCCATTTCTTTTATATGGACTATGTGATGATGGGATGATGTTTATGAAACCCATTTTATTTATTGGGTTTTTATGAATGATGTATGTTTATTTTGTGGCACAAGTAAGAATAATTTCATTATGAGATGGGTGGGACCTATATCTCCCTCCAATTTATTGGGTAATGATTTTATATCTCATGAGATATACATTGATGGAATGGTATGTTAATCCGGTTCAGTGTTACAGGACTTAAACGGGGAGTGAACTCGATTCAGAATGGGACTTTGTCCACTAAGATAGTCTTGGCAGCAATGCCATGGCTACTATGGAAATCATTACATGTGCTTAATGGATTCCACAAGTACATGTTTTATTACCATGTTATTTTATCATGATTTATGTTCCATTATGATCTATGCCTTATGTACTTCCAGGTTCTATGTCGTTGCTCAAGATTTTTAATGTTCATGTTTTTTTAAGTTCAAATGTATATGGTATGTTTTATTTTATCCATGATTACCCTTACTGAGAATTTGTGATCACCCTTTTTATGTTTTATTTTCCCCAGGATGTAAAGAAAGGTTTTAGGTAAGGAAAAAAGGGGAATATCGTTAGGGGAGTTGTTGAAGATCTTTCACCACGATTAGAAGATTTTATTCTGAGTATCGAAAAACACTATACTATTAAGGTCCTTTTGTGTCTATTTTTGTTATGTATTAAGTATTCTGCAAAAGTAATGTATTGTCCATGTACTTAAAGCTATGGGTCTCTACAGTTGGTATCATAGGAAAGGTTTCGTTATCCTTTGGAAACTAGGATGTGAAAACTTTAGTGAGATCCCTTGAGATATTTCTAAGGTATGTCTAGGAATGTCCCTAAGGTTAAGTATACGTATAGGATATAGTCCTAGAATTGCACTAACGATCTTAGAATTAAACCAAATATGTTAGATATTTAATGTACTCCCCCTTTATTATATTGTTTTCCCTAGCATGGTACTTGCCTCTAACACTATTATTTTTGGGTTTTAGATGATGGTTGGAACCCGAAGGAACTGTGTTGATCAACGTAATGGAAAATGCAATGATTGTACTCCTGGCCAAACCAATGTCATGGGATATGGAGTGCACAATCTTATTTCTATACTTACACAAGCTATGAATCATTCTAGATTTCTAAATGAGCAGAGAAAGGAGCAACATTCTGTTGAAACCTTCATGAGGCAGCGTCCACCTTCATTCAGCGGGCCTTCTAATCCCTTAGTGGATGAACAATGGATCAGTACTACTGAAAAGATATTTTCAGTTCTACAATGTTCTGAGCATGATAAATTCATCTTAGCTGTATATCGTTTGGAAGGTGATGTTGAACAATGGTGGAATCTTATTAAGAATACGAGGAAAATAGATGAAATTGAGTCCATGGAATGGGACGAGTTCAAGAACATGTTTTTCAGTAAGTACTTCCCTCGTATTCTTCGAAAAAAGATTGAAAAGGAGTTTCTTGAGCTTAAGCAGAAGGATGATGAATCTGTTGGTATATATGAAGCGAATTTTACAAGACTTGCAAGGTATTCATCTGGCTTTATCATCCAACCTGAAAGTAAAGTTGATCGATTTTTCAGTGGCTTAAAACCAAGTCTTCGAAGGGAATTAGCTATAAGAGACTTTATTAGCTATGAATAAATTGCGCGTTGTGCTATCAAAGTAGAACTGGAAGTTGGTGTAACATCTCCATCTCATGGTTTTGACAAGAAACGAAAGATGGAGTTCAAGGAGAAATCTCAGAACAATGGTGAAAAGAAGATGAATGTTTCTTTATGCTCAATGTGTGGAAAGAAGCATGGTGGAGATTTCCTAAAAGGTACTAGAAAATGTTTTATGTGTGGAAAAGAAGGTCATAGAGCAGTTGATTGTTGAAGCAATGGGAAAAAGGTTGCTAATGATGTGAATAGAGAAAAGACTACAGAGAACTTTCCACCAACTCTTCAATGCCTCAAGTGCAAGGAAATGGGGAATTATGCTAATAATTGCCCTAATCCACGGGTTAATGATGACCAACATGATAAAACTCTTAAGGAAAAGGATAAAGGGAAGTCTCATGCGATCACTATTTGTGATGTTGAGTATAAAAATGATGTTGTGTAGTGATTAAGTGTTTATGTAATGGGATTTTGAAATAGTATCATGGAATCTCATGTATGGTAATGTAGAATTTTTGAATATCTATGTATTGGTTTTCAATAATTATATGGTACTGGTAACCATGAAAAGGTGATTGAAATATTTTTGGAAAGCAGATGATATGGGCATAATGATGGGATAATGAGAAAATGAAATGTTCGACAGTATTCATGAGCACATGATTGATATAAGGACTAACTGATATCACGGTTTGAGTAGATAGAATTTTGAGGATTTTGGTATGTGTAATGTGTTTACATTTAACTGAATTCATGTTTTCACTATGGTTCAATGGGTTTTCATTCTTCAAGAGCATACATGATTAAGGTATTCAACAAGATATATCTTATGATATATGGGGGATAAATGATGGCATTCATGTGATTGTTATGTGACATTTCAATAATCATTTTCTTTATACTATGAGCCCGGACCGAAGTATTTTAGATGAGCCTAATGATTATAATGGATTATGATGGACATAAGTTAGTACTGTTTAAGGACAAATTTTTTTTTCGATATTATTGATGGGATGTTATAGTAATGTAATTTTATAAAAAGGAAAACCTACAGGACAGGCGACAACCCATTGCGTTGGAAAAGGATGTGATAATTGAACCCACAAATGATGTGCGACCAGCCTTTATCACCTACCACTGGCCTACAAGAAGTCCCTGTTTAGTGGAAAGTAGTTTTATTTTTTTAAGCGGTATGATAAATAAAATATAAGTCCATTTTTGGAACCATATACGATTAATCTCACCATAAGATGGACTTATAACTTTTTCTAACCTTTTTTTTGAAACAGATGGAATGACCATTAATTCTATCACATGATCTACTAATGCTTCACGAATATAAAATTCAACTTCATTTATTTAAGATATGAAGTGGAAATTGTTCAATTCACGAACAACAGTGAGATTGAACCAAAATCATGTAAGTATTTCTTTAATTCATCAAATTTAGATAAATGATCTTGAAAACCAAAACTTTTGTCCTACTGCTCTTATATCCGATGAACCAGATGGTACCCTAGATCGTCACAAATTTATGGCTTTGTGATTGTTGGCTTTTTCATAGACATGTTCTCTAGCACTCTCTATCAGAACTTTATGGTTAGATTTTTCTTCCATATCCATATTTTCACCTATGTTATCCTATGTTGAAACCCAGTGATTAGTTAATTTGGGTAACCGTTACGTTTAATACATTAGTTTTTAAAGCCAAGTTTTGGTATTCTTTTTTACGATGTGGGTTTCTATTAAAGAAATTTTCAAGTAGTAAACCATTTATAACCCTGATGAATTTCGGGGGAGAAATTCATTTTAAGGGGGGTAGAATGTAACACCCCTAGATTTTATAAAAAATATTCTTTTAATTTCGTTGATGTCTTGTATTATACACCACACCAAGTTTAGCTTTTATTATACGCAACACCGTATTAGCTTGCAGTATATGCAATGCTATTCCTGGATCGTGTTACACACAATTTGAAGTTCGTTTTCTAATAGTCATTCTACGCAACATTGAGTGTGTTTATATATATATATTTATATATTCAATTTATAAATAAAATATGGTTGGATTCTATTATACAAAACAACAAAGGATTCTTGCACAACATGCAACCCTGACTTGGCTAGCATTACATGCAATCACAACCTTCCTCGATAGCATGTGTTGTATGCAATACCGAGTTTTACTAAACGATATATTATTATTATGAACTAGTCGTTATGAATATTATTAACTAAATTTTGAATTTTAAAACATTATTATTAATCTTACATATTTTCTAGAACATGTTATGAGAACAAAATAAATTTTTCGGGTAAAATAAGTATTTTTCAAAAAATGCAATTTTGCTGCCTTTTGATGGTGCACCCACATTAAATCTAGTTTTTTACATGTTTATAAGTTCAATTTTACAGAAGAAAATTATTCTTTTGAATCAGGATATAAAAATTTACATTGGATAATGTTTTGATATTTTTCTGATAACTTTCATATTTTAATGAATAGTAAAAACACGCTATATTTTAATTAAAAACAACTTTTTTCATCAAAATAATTTACGTGGTTAAATTATAATGTTGAATGGTTTTAAAGTATAAAAAGAATATATTTTTACCATTTAATATAATGTATGTCATTAGCATTGATTTTACCTTGAATTCGTAGGTTACATCAATTCAATCTTTTGTAATGTTTTAAACAAAAACCCGTTTTCTTTCGACAACGGGATTAATTTTAATTTAATTTCTACAACTTTTGTTTATTGAATTTGGAAAAATGGATTCCATATTTGGATGCAATGGGTTCAAATTATGTTAATAATCTACTTTTATTTTTGGGCATTATGAATAGTAACTACATTAATTTTTTTTACTCCGGTTATATGTAAATAGGGTAATTCAATGTTAAAATAATATTATAATAATTCAAAATTACCTTGACACTTGTCCTGACTCTATTGGATGAGTAGTGTCCAACCATGGGAATCCTTGTGCCGATTTTGGGACCCCAATGAGCAACTTGGTAGTGAAAATGACAATTTGGATTAATTAATTTAATGTAAAGACAAAATTGAATTTAACAAAAATATTTTAGTAATTAATTTTTATAACGGGTTATATAAGTTATATTTTTGACTAAAAATATTATTTGGAAAGTAAAAAACATTCCCTACATCATGGTATTTTGTTAATAATTTTTAGACATCAAATGAATTAAATTATTTATGACACAATAATGATGTAGTGTTTACCACATTAACAAATGATTTAAATAAATAAGATTATAATGATTAAAATATCATCCAAAACCTCTCCAATTACAATCGGATGATTTTATTTCGAATATGAGTCATCCTATATTATACATTAATGTGTTTTGGACCTCTTAAAACCGAAGATATGTTTATAATAAAATAATGTTTTCACACTTTCCTAAAGAGCCCCTCCTCTGCCTTATAAAAGGATACCACTTCTATGCAATTCCCCGCACCTCTCAAGCCATTTGGCTCGTCCAAACTCTGCCCAACTAATCTCCCTACATCCCTCTCCTCCCCCGTGAAGCCTAAAATTAAGCATAAGACTCTCCAATATGTCCTTTTGGTTCAAACCAAAGGAAGTTACCAAAATTAAAGGTAACAGTTTTTCATAAGTTGTTTTCTTTTATTCTACTTCTCCAACCCCTAAACTCTTTTTAATCCTTTCTTCTGTAACAAAAAAAATCCTAAATATACTAGGATGTTTTTATGAGATGTATTGTAACTACACTTACACACACCTCCATATAATGGATGAAGAACATTATGTTTCTGTGATGGAAAACTAACGCCTCACGAAACAATGATTGTTCAATTTTCTCATACCACCTCTCATGATGGACATTATGATGGAATTGTATTTATATATATTATATATTATATTTATGATTTCCTTATGCTTCTTTACTTTCCAATTATATCAAGCCTTTATGGTTTCCATAGTCGGTAAATACGATAATCTCATTTGAGGAAGTGCGGACTACCGCCCCCTCAAAGTGATGTGATTCGTTAATACCTTATGTGGGATGTATAATTTATGTGGTTAATGATATTATATATGATATTATAATATAACTATGTATCATTATGTTTTAATTCCATTAAAATAATAAATAGAAATGAAAGTATCATTCATGCGTACGTACGTCTTAACGTCTCCATGAACGGTGCGTTTCATTTCTTACCTCCATATGTTATGTAATATAATAAATGCTTGTATATTATGGATATATAATGAAAATATATGATATATAAATCATGATTTAAATTTTTGAAGTATGAAAATCATGATAAAGTAATAATAACATCAATAACAACAAGTCCAAACACGTACGATAAATAAGATGATTTTACCCAAAACGCTACTTTAACATTAATTTACAAAATAATGGGTAATATAAAGTCATAAGTGAACCATATATGATATCATAACAATGAATATGATTCTATAATAAGTCAATGAAATTATTTAAATCATTATACAGGAGGTTTGGATACGTACAAAGCATATCAGACCTAAGGTAAGGGATAATTATTCCAATTTTATTCTTATCTGAGATTGTTTATTCGTAAGTATTTACTAGGGTTATTGTTCTCATCCATGTCCATGTTTCCAAAAAATTGTTTCATGTATGTTTAATGTCCTTTTAACCTATTTTAGACTTTTACTACATGGTATTTATGGAATCATTCTTTTTCGAGGTACTTTTTGACTTTTCCGGAAAAATTACGAGAAGAATGTTTTTTAACTTATACGACACGAACGGATTTTTATGGTTTTATAAAGAATTATTTTCATGAAGCTTCCTCCAAAATATTTGATGACTATTTTAAACAAAATCCTCTTCTTTTAAAATTTCATGGCATTTTGTGAAAAGAAAATGATTTTGAAGAAGAAAGGATATTTCCTCAAGAATTCCTTTCAAGTGTTTTATCAAAAACCATTTTTCATCTAAGATAACATTATTTCATATGTGTATGATTCAAGTATAATGTCTCTATGATTTACATGGTTTCACTTTTTATGAAATGATATCCATTTCTTTTATATGGATTATGTGATGATGGGATGTTGTTTATGAAACCCATTTTATTTATTGGGTTTTTATGAATGATGTATGTTAATTTTGTGGCACAAGTAAGAATAATTTCATTATGAGATGGGTGGGACCTATATCTCCCTCCAATGAATTGGGTAAAGATTTTATATCTCATGAGATAGAAAAGGATGGAACGATAAGTTAATGTGGTTCAGTGTTACAAGACTGAAATGAGGAGTGAACTCGATTCAGAATGGGACTTTGTCCACTAAGATGGTCTTGGAAGCAATGCCTTGGCTACTATGGAAATCATTAAATATGATTAATGGATGCCACAATTACATGTTTTAGTCCCATGCTATTTTATCATGATTTATGTTCCATTATGATCTATGCCTTATGTACTTCCATGTTTTATGTCGTTGCTCAAGATTTTTAATGTTCATGTTTTTTTATGTCCAAATGTATATGGTATGATTTATTTTATCCATGCTTACCCTTACTGAGCATTTGAGCTCACCCTTTTTATGTTTTATTTTCCCCAGGAAGTAAAGAAAGGTTTTAGGTAAGGAAACAAAAAGGGGAAGATCGTTATGGGGGTTGTTGAAGATCTTTCACCACGATTAGAAGATTTTATTCCGAGTTTCCAAAGACACTAAACTATTACGATCCTTGTGTGTATGTTTTTGTTATGTATTAAGTATTCCTCAAATGTAATGTATTTTGCATCTACGTCAAGCTATGGGTCTCTACATAGGAGGTGTGTAAAATACGGTAAAAAGTTAAAAAAAATTTGATATATCAAAAAATATTATAAAATTACTCAAATGAATTACATTGAAATTTTATTAGTATTGTGTAACTATTTTGACATAAAATAAATATAAATTAAATAAATAATTTTTTTAATTAAAAAGTTGGTTGTATCCAATAACACATTGTTTTCACTGTTCTTCAAAAATAGACTTTTTTGATAAAAATACCAAAAATTCACCCAAAAATAATTTCGATATTCTAAATTAAAAAATGAAGTCCATTTTGAAAAATAAAATTTATAATATTTCAAAATGTGGATATTACAATTCATAATGTCTACTTTCATTGTTCATGGTGCGTTAGAGCCTCAATATTGAGTACAATACAAGATATTACATTATTCAAAGGGAAACGTACCATGGATGCTTGGGGTGTTACATAACCCATCACTTGTTTATAATTTTACGATTGATAAAATTCTATAGATTATGTATTCATTCACTCTTCATCCATAAAATATGGATAAATTTTCTTCCATATCCATGTTTTACAATATAGAATCCAATTATGTGTTATCTCAGGTGACCTTTGGGCCTCCCTTTATTTTTTTAAAGGGATAATTTTATTGACTCTATTTACAATGTTGGATTTTCAATGATCATATAGTGAAAAAGTTTTACATTTTCAAAGATGAAATTTCAAAATAGTGGAATGATGTAACATCTTGGTTTTGAAGAAAAAAAACTATAATCAATAGCATATATGATACACTACGTTGAGCTTAAATGAACAACTAAATATTATTATTTAAATTTTACGATTATAAACTAGCTGTTGGAATGGTGTGAATGAATAGTTTGAACTACATAATGAATATATGGAATAAAAATGATTAAATAACGATTCATTGGTTAGCATATTTATTAGAAATGGAAATAAAAAACCATTGAATATAGATGATGTGTTTTTTATGAAAACCTATTTAAAATAGAATAATTGTTTTCATAAAATAAAATTATTCTTAATGAATGTTTATTTAATGAAAAATATATGTTATATATTCCATTTAATGATTAAAATTAATCTTTTTTTTCAATATATTATATACGAACAAAATCAATTATTCGGATAAAAGAAGTATGTTTCTAAAAATGTAGTTTTACAACCTTTTACTAGAAAACCCTTATTAAATATAGTTTTTTATACATTTATATGTTCAAATTGATTAAATAAAATTCTTCTATATATTTGGTATATCAAAATTTACTTCTGTTGACTTATTGATATTTTTCAAATAACTATCATGATTTGATGAATAGTAAAAATATGTTAAATTTTAAATGAAATCAAATTTTTCCACAGAAAAAATTTATATTGTTAGATAATATTATTTATTAGTTGTAATTTATAAATGGAATATATTTTTATAAATTAAAAAAATTTAGTCATTGTAAGTGATTTCACTTTTTAATCAGACATAAACACATGTCAATCTTTTGATAGTTTTTACTTCTTAAAAACATTCATCCTTGTTTTGACAAAAGGAATTTATTTTTAATTAATTACTTCAAATTAGTTGTTTTAAATTTGGAAAAATGGATTCTATATATTTAATTAAAAGTTAAATATTGTTTAAATAGTCACCTTTTATATTTGGACATTATGAATATTATGTTAAATAATTATTTATATTTATCATGGTTCAAAGGTATATAAAGAAAATAAGGATCAGAATTATATTATAATAATATAAAAATACCCTCAAAAAATTTCTAATCCTATTGGATGAGATAATTTTGACCCTTGACATCATTAGGAATAAGATTTGGATTTTGAGTGCTACTTTAGATTGAAAATGACATTTTATAATTTTTAATATAAAGAAAAGAGAAATATAACATAAACATTTATCTTTTTCTAAAAAAATTTTCATGTGGGGTTATATAATTGATATATTTGACTATAAATAGTAATAATAAAGCAAAATATATTTCAGAACTAATTTTATATTATTTAAATAAATTATACATTATATAAGAATATTTATTTATGGCAGAATAATGATGTAGTGATTACCTAATTAATGAATGATTTGAAAGAATGATATTATAAATATTTAAATATTTAAATTATGAATATTTTTATTCAATCCGAGAATTTTAATGATTATATTGACATATTATATTTTATTTAATTCCTCGGTGTGTAGAAATAATGTTTTTATGACTTTAACAAAAATGAATTACTAAATAGTTTAAAAATTGACATAAATGTGTTTTTAAAAAAGATACCATTTTATCAAATGATATTATAGTCCCAAAAATACAGGATTTGATATACTAAATATATAGTATATAAAATTTCATTAATTAACATCTTTTTGATCTATTATCATTTAACTTTAAATCTAGTAACCGTATATTATGAACATACAAGAAGACATGTTAAGATTTAATGTTTTTAATGAAGGATTAAAGCTAAAATATAAGTTTAATTTTTTGACCTAAACTTACCTAAAACCTATTAGTTGAGATTATTTAGACCCATTATCATCTTATCCTCTAAATATATCAATTTTTAATATTATAATTAGAAAGTCAGTTTATAATAAAATAATATTTCAAGACATTCCTAAAATGCCACTCCTCCCTCTTATAAAAGGCCACCACATCCACCCACATACTCACCCTTCTCATTTCCCTTGGAACATTCTAATGATGATCAAATTATCTCCAAACATCATTCCCTTCCCCCATGAATCCTAACATTGGGAATAAGGTAATTCGAGAATTACTTTTTTCATAAATCAAAAGAAGTTATCTAATTTAGAGGTAATGTCTTCACTTAAGATCATTTCCATTATTTTCATTCTCCACTAAATATGATCTTATTATTCAATGATTAAATAATAAAAACCACATCCTCAATATACTAGTATATTTTTATGAGATTTAATCAAATGACACTAGACACACTTCCATCTAATCGATACGATTTTACAGATTTGGTGTACAACAAACTTCTGCCTCCCGAAATGATGAATGTTGAGTTTTCTACTAACACCTCTCATGGTGGCCATTATGATGGTAATTTATTTATATATTATATTAAATATATTTATTTTGTGTCTATTTTTCATGAATTTTTATTTAAATTTTCATATTATTCATTTCATAATGTGTGAGTACAAGAATTTCAATTGAGGAAGTGAATATTATCGCCCCCTCAATGTGGTATGACTTGTTCATGTCATACATGAAATGTATAAAGGATAGTGGTAATTATCATTTTTAACATATATTTCATATATAATATACTTTATTTATTACATATCTATGTATAAATTATTTTTCATTCCTTTAATATGACAGAGAAATAAATGTAGTGTTCATGCATATGTATGGCCTGCCGTCACCTTGAACGGTGCATTTGATTTATTATATTCAAAGGTTATGGACTGTTATAAATACATATATAGTTGATGTTTTTTTAAATTATGAAAAATTTTCTGGTTATAAGGTACTTATGATGGATGAATAATTTTCATTAAAACAAGTTCATTTTTGAGTCAAGTGCCGAACATCAACAAAACGTCCGATACAAACTCAAATAATTAACTAATTCCTATAACATGGTATGAAGTAATATAAAATGAATAATAAACATTAAAAAGCTTCTAAAAAATATAAATTAACCTATGTTTGTTATTCTGGATATTATAGAACGAACGAGAAAATTCGGATTCAATGTAAGGGAATTTCTAAACTCAAATTCCTCTCACTGGGTTTTACGCTTACTTAGTTGATTATATTATGCCAAAATTTTCCATGGATTAAATTATTATTTTTTTATGTTGTAATTTAAAATAATATTTATATGTATATAGTATTGCAACACACAATTACACCGTTGATTAATTCTTACGTCATTATTATGAAATTTTTAAGGAATATCATAACTCAATATGCTATCAATGAGATAAATATCTATGCCATTGGTTTTGTTTTCCCATGAATATGGGTGAATGAAATTTGATTATTTTACACTAAATATCCACTTCAATTGCGTGTATTTATATTTATCACACATATTTATCTCATTTATTTATCATCAATCTATTTATATGATCGTTATAAGGGACTACGTCTCAATCTTCTTTCATTAAGGTATATATATTTTTATTTTTCACCTTTATTATCCTATAAGGTGTATATAAAACCCTTCTCAAATTTTATGTCATGAATTTTAATATTTTTAGGATATTTATTTTTTAATTTGATTTTATTCTTGATTTATTTATGTGATTCTCAAGTGATACATGACTCTAACTAAAACATCATTTGTATTGTTTTAAAGATGTATTATTCTAAATATTAATCATTGATGTCCATGATTTCAAAATTATTTTTGGATTTATTTATATTGAAATTATTTCATTTAAATTTTAATTCCATTAAAATATTTCAATGTGGTATGTGGCACATTGATTCAAAAATCACATTATTAATTGTTATAAATGGTTTTGGAAATGGATTGAATATTTCAATATCTTGAACTGATTTCATGTGACTGATAAGTAAAATTTTGATAATGTCAAGATTTTATGAGTCATTATTATGTAATGGTACTTGGAAATTTAATAGGTGGTTACATGATAAACAAAATATGGGTGGTTACATGATAAACCACGGGTGGGTGAGCCCATTATAGGACTCTATTGGATTGGGTAATGTGATAATGTTAAAAATTAAGGTTTCTCCTAAGATACATTGGGAATATACTATGATGGGTATTCCAAACCTATCCATAAATGTTAATCACAATTTAGATTTTATTGTTATAATGTAAGTATGATATGGTTTCCAAATGTTGACTTTAGGTTTTATGATTTCTATAATATTTATTTGGAATATCCTGATTATGTGATGTAAGCTCTGTAATTTATGTTTTATTGTTGAAAATTATGATTTTGTGAAAATGTTTTCATGGGTTTCAAATATTCATGGTCTGACACTTTTCTTCCATACGTGGCATTTTATGCTATTTTCATGTTTATAAATTTTTATTTCACAGGTTATAAGGAAGGATAAGATAATGGTAGAATTGAATAACATCATTATCAAAAACAAATTCTTATTATATTTAATGGGATTTATTAATATGATAAAACTAGATTATATTGAAGTTTCTACCTTTTAATTGTTGACTTGTATTGTAATAGTTATGGCTTAATTCTCTAAAACTCAAACCCTGAAAAGTTCTTCAACGTGAATGAATGTAAATTATTGATCCAAACTCAATATAATGTATGGATTAAGGGTGGGGCCTAATAGTTTGGGTGTGTTATCAGTTGGAGGATTGAAATTGTAGTAACAAATAATTCAATTGTTATGATGTAGTTTGATGTGTTCTTTTACAAGGTTCATTTTCATTTATGTCAATACTACTCTGTGATTCTCTATTTCAATGGGGTTAGATTATCTTGAATCTATCAAGCTTATTTCATTATATATCTTATTATAAAACAATTTGAGTGTTGAATTAGTTCTCTATTCATTTATCTATATGATTTGAACATCAATTTTAACACAATTCATATAAGATGATGTTCACCAAGAAAATATGTTCTTTTATTAACATGGGAAATTGTGTTGGTGTTACTTATATTGCGTCAATAATTTTGATTACTAGAATGTTGAATATCTATTTTTTAAAACATCCACCTTCTTTCGTTGGATGTGTTTTTGATCATGTTATCAATTTTATTGACAATGGGTAATGAATTGCAATTCTGTATGTTGTTATTCCTATAGAAACGTTTTTTTAGAGAATTGACAGTGTATTATTTTCCCATCCACCTTCAATCATAGGATAGAGTATGATCATATTTTTCCTATTATTTAAATGGGGAAAATAATAGGAATTTGTAATGATTATATACTTCCATATCATGATTATTATGTATTTGATATCGGTATTTCTTATTATAGGGATAACCAAGTTAAATTCAGAATGATGTTACATAGGGAATTTTATAAAAGGTTATGGTGATATATAAATTTAAGGAATTGGTAGAAAAGTGTTGATGTGTGGGGCCTAATATTAAAAATCCCCTTGAGGCATTGACAGGTCTGAGGAGACAACACATGTGGGTTCTTGGAGTTTGTCTCTTCGTGTAAATAAATAGTTTCTTACAAAATCCATAAAATTAGGTTTTTATATCTATTATTGTTAATTCCATCAGTATGATATGACTTTTATTAAAATCAATGCTTTAATTTATTTTCATCTATATAACATTATCCCAGTTTCATAGTGATTATGGATTCATATTGTATTCATATAACTACAAAAATATTAATGCCTTATTAATTCCCTAGTTTCAATTGTCATATTTTTACCATAATTATTGTTTAATCTCACTCATTTCTTATGATTATATTCTTTATGTTATGAACATAAATAATAAAATTTAAATGTTAATAGCGATATAGATTCTTAAGGAATTTATGGAAGATATTTAAGACTCATTATGGATTAAGTTGTTTCTTATATAGTGGAGAAAATGTATTCCTGAAATAGAGGACATCAAATTTATTTATTTTACCATATGTCCTAATTCTCCATTTTACTAAAACTGAAAGGATCCATTAGATTTAAGTTAATAAATTATGTTTTATTAATTTTCTCATTGTGGATAGTTATAAAATAGCATATACATTTTTTGTATAAGAACTTATGTAATTTGTTTTATATAGACGAATATTTGGGAGAGTAGGACTAGGGAATCTCACTAGAAGGAATAATTGCTAGCATATGGGGACATCAATTTGTTTTATATTCCATTCAGGCACGTGGGAGGGCCATATGAAAGGTATAAAATGTGTCTACGGGGACACATTGTTTTCTATGGGGACCAGTTGATATAATTGTATTGACAATGGTTAAAGGGGATATAGTTAAATTGTCTCAAGAATAATAAAATATTATATTTAGCATTTGTATACATAAAATATAATTTTAAATCCCCCATGTAACATGATAATAAAATATGAATCTGGTCATTCAATGGAGTATGCATTCTGTATGTATGCTTCAATGGAATTTTTATTTTTCTACTAAATTATTTTCATATATTACTGTTATAGAATCATAAAGACGTTTTAAATGTTTTATAAATTCATTAATCAATCATTATGACTATCCTTGTATTGTGTTAATGAAAAATCAATGGCATCACATCCTATAGTTGGTATTATAAACATATGTACACACAATATTATAGACTTTTAGTGAAAAATATAAGTTGGTAACTAATATATTATCATAATAGATCATAATTCATTCATAAATGTCACGTGTAATTATATTAACCATTATTTTAACCAGCCATATGTTCAAATCATGAAAAACATGGAGGGACACTTTGTAGAGGTGTTAGTATACACATACACATGATAAATATATTTAATCCCATGGGGTGTATAAATAGTTGAAAAAGATTATTCCTCGCTGATAACAATATTTTAGTATCTATATAACAGTATTTTTTTCATTTTATTATTTTAATGATTATATGATGTTAGTGTATGAATAAATAATCATGAAACTCTCTATTAAGAGTTATATCTCTACATTGGGAAACCTCCATTCTCATGAAAATTATGATTTTATTGGATTGATCTTATGGTGAGACCAAGACCTCTATTTCATGGGAAAGGGTGAAGGGGGGATATTGATGTATGGTTTTTGAGGGTATATTTCTCACACATTGTGAGGAAGATACAAGAAGAGGTTCATTTTATAAGTGATAGGAGTGGGACTCCTGTAAATTTTTATGACCTTTCACTAACAAAAAAGGCATACTCCTGGTCTGTAGGCTTAGAACAATGCAATTTTTAATATAAGGTGATAACAGTGAATAAAATATCATATAATTATATTAAATATTTAATATTGTTGAATTATCATAATTTTTTTACCATAAATATCTTGATTAACCCTCTCCTATGGTGAAACATTTTCACCACGGTTATTATTCATAATGAAAATAATGAAATTAAAATCATTAAAAAAATTTAATAATATAATTCCAAATATGGAATTCAATTTTCAATATTCAATATGAAGAAGTTTCAAAAATTACATTTAATTTATTGGTGAAAAAGCAGCAAAAGCTGTTATTTAGATAATATAGTTATCAAGTAAATAAATTAACATATATCTAAATAAGATATATTTTTGATTCATATTGTATTATTTATATTATTTTTAATAAAACAAATCTTCTATTAATTTAATGATAAATACAATATATAATTATACTTTTAAAATTATTTTATTTTTTAAAAGAAATGACATATTTAAAAAAATATACATTATTCACTATTCACTGAAATATCATTTCTTTCAAGATAGATTTCAAAATTCTCATCGCGAAATTATTGAAACGAAACTATAAAAAATAATTTCAATTTTTTCAAATTAATATTCTTAAAATAATAAATTTAAAAAATGAATTGATGGGAATTTTTTTTAAATAAAACTCTTCATTTTTTGGATTGAGATTTTATATTAACTCATTTATAAAACTATAATGTATGTAAGTACCTAAAAAATAACAATGAATACATTTTTTTGATTATTTATTCAATTAACTAGATTTTCACATTCATCCTACTTTGATAAATTGTTCCCTCGTGGTTTCCTTCATTACATGAACAAGTGAGGGCTGTATTACCACATAGAATTTTAGGATTGTCATGTTTCTTCTTTAATCAAGTGGTTCCTCCTTACAAACTATACTTGTTGAATCATCATAATTTTCGTTACAAACCCTATGGGATGCAAAATTAAAATTATATTTTCATCATATGATATAACCTCTTCTAAAAATAAAACCCTATGTATTAATACAAGAGACATATCATGTACATACTACCATATCATAGAAACATGAAACATGTCACATACATTAATTAATCAGGGATAAAAGGATACCTCATAAGAAATAATCCCCAAATTATCTATTATTTAATAGCTTCGAAGGAACAATGGACATGAATTTCCCTTATTACCATGTAATTTTCCAAAAATTTCATTTAATTTTTTTAAATTATATGGAATTATTTCAAGACTGCAAAATCTGATGGCATGCGATTCTGATGTCCATAGTGCCCGAAATGATCCATTGAATTTCTGTTAAGCTTTAATTAGAAGACATAAGCAGTTTTCTTAAAAATGTGGAATAACTCTTAAATGGTTACTCGGATCAGAAATTAGAGGGCACCGATGCACTCAGGATGGCTGTTTTCCCCTAGGCATGACTTAATTTCAGTCATTGCGGGCCTCCTGTGAGAAAACTTGAAAATGGAATAATCATAAATAAAGTTAATAAATAATTTTTTTTTAATTTTTTAAATTCATATAACTCATGAGTGGTAACTCAGATTATAAATTTGAGACTACAGCTGAATTTGGGGGGGATATGCTTTCTTTAAGAAGTTACTAACATTTTCCAGCGCGGGCTACTAATTAATGTTAGTTATTGGCTATAAAAAAATAATTTAGTGAAGATTATTTTATTTTAATATCCGAAACATTTAAATGGTAACCCGGATAGGAAATCCGAGATTACAGTTGGGTTCTTCTGGGAGTTTTTTCACATCGGAAGAGCCTAAAATCAAGAGGCACGGGTAGAGGGTGACTGTTGATAAATTTCTGAACATTTTTTCAGGTACGATATGTAAATGTGTCAGCGATGTTTTCTAACATTTGAGACATTGGTTGGATAAAAAATCTGAGCACACTATTGAATCCATAGTGCCAGGATTCGCTTAAGGGAGACATAATTTCATCATAGGTATGACGGGTGTAAAACTTATTTTTGTTGTCTTTTGAAAGTTTAATAATATAACATGTTTTATTATTTTATTTTATTTCTTTCCTCCAACGTACGAAGGGAACTGGCAGGAAACACAATGTGTCAAGCCAATATATGGATTAAATCTTTTTTTCTTGTAACTTCACTATTGGGAATTCGAGAGATAAATTAATTAAAAGAGCCATGTTAACTCCCCAATCATTGAACACTCCTTATCCTCTCAAATTTATATGGAGCTCGTTAATGTGTGTGGGAATGGGTTCACCAATAGAAGAATAACTGAAAAATTATTGTGATGCCAATTACCTGGAGGGAAAGGGGGGTTCTAATTACCGGTGATGAGCACCACCAAGACACGAACCGATGACAACGATGAAGGAAGTTTCATCGACCGTTGTTAGTGGACGTCTCTTCCAGTTGGGGGATTTTATTCATTAATACATTCAAATTATTTTTCTCTTCTCCATTCTTGAATATCCTGGTTAACATGGGTCAACTGACTAATGGGTTGAACCGCGATTCAATCATCTTTGAGGGGTGTTAATGTACTGAATCGTGTGGTGTTAATATTTTGTTCAATACAACTATTTATTTAACTCCCTTAAAATCCCCCATATTGTGAATTAACATGGAGGGTGTGGGCCAAATGAACCTGGCCTGAACCATCCGCTATCTTTCATTCCGTGTGCCACCTTGGAATTTTGTGACCACATTGACACACCATGCAAGATGAGGGTCGTGGCTCATCAGCCGCAGTGAACAGAGGAGGTGGCCGACTACGAGAACGAAAGTTGTGCGACCGCCATGCCACCGAAGAACAGAAGTTGTAGCCGAAGGCATGGAAGGGGCCGAACCCAACTACGACATTTAATGAGAAGATCGAGCGGTGTCAACGTGGCACCTCTTCCTAGCCAACCAGAAGGCCTCCGCGCCGTTCGAGAATTTGAGAGACAAGTGGGTTACACCCCTCACTTCAGATCGAACTAGGTCGTCGCCCTCGAGTCGGGATGCCGCCATCGAGTCGGGCTGCCGCCCTCGATCCGGGACACCACCCACAAGTTAGGCCACTACCCTTGGAAAGGGCCCCACCATCACATAGGGTCGCCACCCTCGGACCGCTCAGTCGCCCTCGGACCGGGCCGCTACCCACGGACTGGGCTGCTGCCTCGAACCGGGCAGCTCCCCTTTCGGCCTATTGCCCTTCACCCCCCCCATCCGAGATGCTCCCCTAGTGGGCCACTGCCCCTCACAGGCTATGCAGCCCCCCTGCGAGCCACCCTATTCTGGTCGGTTCAACATTGCATGACTGCCCCCCTATTCCGCCGCCCCCCTTTTGGGCCACCCTATTCTGGTAGGGCTTCCCTAGCAGACCTCCCCTCTTGTGGGACGGACCAGACATCAAATCAGCTAGGAGAGTCTACCATTGCCCAGTGGGCTGCGTCCTCCCCGGCTTAGTTTAGACCGAGTCGGGCTATGACGGTCCGACCGGGTCGGACTGGACCCAATAACACTTAAATGGTCATATCTAGAGATCCAGATGTATGATTGATGAATCGTCTGCAGCATTGGGATCATTGGAACAATAAGGTCGTTTTGGTATAATCTAATTGAGTTTTGCATAATGTTTTAGTACGTCCAGGTTGGATCGAACCCGAATCCAACCGTGCCCTCGGTGCAAAAACACTTATAACTCATAGATCAGGCATTTGATTGACGTGACATTTGTCACGTGGGAGAAAATACAACATAGTGGCCCGTTGGGTTACTTATTTTTGGATATAAGTGGATATCTATGTACGGTGGATATATCGAGTGGGAGATTACCTGGATATCGAGTGCACTAGGTGCGAGGAAACCTACGGTAGGCTCCAATGTGATGAAAGAACATCCATCCTATTTGGGTCTGCTTCTATCTAGCCTATGTGGGTCAGATCCTGTGTCGTTCAGTGCTCAGAAATCCAGTGTGGAATAGTACATACTGATCCTATATGGGTCATATCATGTGTGGGTTAGTGGGGGTTAGATACCTATCAATCCGGTGTGAGTCTGCAGGAGTTAGTTATATATGAATAATATGTGGGTCAGCATCTGTGCTATTTAACAAAATAAGGTGATCTAGTTTACGACTAATCATATGTATTTAATTACATTGGTTATAATTGATTTTTCGCTGAGGCTTTTAAATGTTTGGTAATTAAATATTTTTGGTGTTACCTGTGAGGTGGTTCTATCTTTGTGGTATTACCTGTGTGGTAATTCAAACATCGTGGTGTTACCTCAACAATATTTCTATGTTCATGGTGTAACATGTATGGCACTTCTACATTTGTAGTATCATCTTTTTGGTGTTACCAGTCTAGTAATATTATCTTCATGGTGTTGCATGTGTGGTAAATCTATCTTTGTGGTGTTACCTATGTGTTACTTCTATATTCATGGGGTTAACTATGTGGTACTTCTACCTTGGTGGTTTTGTCTTCATGGTGTTACATGTGTGTTACGTCTATCGTTGTGGTCTTACCTATATGGTACTTCTACCTCTGTTGATTTACCTTCATGGTGTTATCTTTATAGTGTTACCTGTGTGGTACATTTACCTTCACGGTGTTACCTATGTGGTGTCCCTCCCTCATGTATGAAATGAGTGTATCTTGATAACTAATATATATGTATGGGAATATACGTTAGTAATTTTGATGTCATGATTTTTTGTTTTTCCATTATAAAACTCGAGGAGACCTACTGAGATATTGGGCTCCCTGTTGAGTATTGTTATACTCAACCCTGTACAGGCTTCTCCTGCAACTTGTTGTGTCTAGTGTAGATGATGTACAATGTTGATCAAGGATGAGGGGTTCTAGGACTGGACGGTTCTCAGAGGTGGACCATTCGGTATGACGTGACGTGGAGGAGACTAATGGTCATGGAGTATTGAGGAGGTGATCTGTACCTACCATACAGGTATGATCCTCGAAGGATGACCCAGTTTCTGTTTTCTGTTTCCTTTCATTTTTATTTTACTTCTAATCGTACTTGTACTTTTAATGTAGGGTGTGTATTATATCCCTATTTACATTATTCACTCTTTTACTACAACAGTTTACCATTTGGTTTCATCTTATTGTATTCTAGTCTGTGTGGTTTCTACATGTTGTATTCTTGGATTGTGTGTCTATTTAGGTTAAAAAGGAAATTCCTTCCCATTTAAATGATACGCATTTCCAATTCTAGTTTCCAGCCCTTTTACTATGGAAGGTGGGCTTGGGGTTGTCACGACCCTAGCCCCAAGGGACGGGTCTTGAAAAAGTGGAATCATATGAGTTCGGTTCAACCAAATATATAGGACTCTCATCTTTTCTACGAAGCAATACAGTTACGTGTTATGAGTGTGATTTTCAGTTCGGGAATTCCTTTATTGGTGCGATAGCAGACGTATCCAAACACCAAGATCTTGAATTATGATTTCCAACTCAGCGCACGAAAAAAAAGATTGTGTGTGATAATGAAAAGTTTTTCTTTTGATTTCTTTGGAGTTTTCTTTCTAGGAATAACTTAATGACCATGCCACACCAGTTTATTAATTGAATTTTCCCACAAAGATAGCGACCCATGATTCTTGAGAGTGTACACGATGATGGCCCACCGAGTGATGAGGCTCTGGTACAGGGTCCTCTTAATGAATTGGCACCTTTAGGTGATGTACCAGTAGCACCACCACCCATTGGGCAGTAGATAAAAATGGTAGTAACGATAGAGGATGCATTTAGGCTTAGTGAATTACATTAGTTTCAGTATCAGATATGCCTCAGGTTCCGAGGCGAGCCCGACTCAGAGGCGGCTGAGGACTAGCTTCAGGAGGTGACTGAGACTTCCTTAGAGATTCTATAGCTTCGGTAGGATGATGTATGGGTAGAAAAGTATTCTTTGAGGTGTACTGACAATTACTAGTACATGATGAATACAATATGATCAGTGCATTGGGAATCAACCTTCTGAGAGCTCTGTGTTTAAGGACATCCAAGACAGCACTATTCATCTATGCATTCCTACCTATGTTAGCGTGCTAGAGAGAACTTTTATAGTTGAATTTTATTTGGTATAGTGGATACAACTAGTTAATGTTAGTAGTGGGAAAGAAGTAAAAACGTGCCAGTCTCAAAGACATGGGCGTGTAGAAAGATATTTGGGAGGAAGAAGTGTTAGGGAAAGATGAATCCGTTGGGCTGCATATGTGGAAGCAGAGCTAGGAGATCAGCATGAGGTGGTGTACATTTTGACATGTTACAACCACCCCCTATGTAGTCCCCACCAGGATAAGGGAGCTAGTGGACAGGGGATGGGATTAACTGTGTATGGTCAAGGATTGCAACCCAAGGGATCTAGGAAGGATTTGATAAATGTTCGGTGTCTACTACTAGTTGTCATATTAATAGAAATAGGTACCAATCATTCATTCCGTCCACGAATGTTTTACAAGTACAAGAGTTACTGGTTAAGACATTGACATATCCCATTATGTCTGGAAATTCCTTTATGTGGAGATTCGATAAGCAAACTTATGCTGATAGTGTGATCTTACTCTTGAGGAAAGAGTTTCGGTTGGATCCTCTTGGTGGGAAAATCGAGGCCTTATGACATTAGTTTGGGTATTGACTGGACATCCACAGTTGATACTCAGATTGACTGTATTAGGAAAGAAGATTTTGGTTTACCTACAACATGGGAATAGGATTTTCCTTGGTCAGAGAAAAACAAATCCCAGGAAGCACAAGAAAAAATCAAGAAAATGATGGAGCTATCGATCACTCTAAAGTCAGCCAGCCCTACCATTGTGGCAACAGGAGTTTTATGTTTTTAGTTCCCAACAGAAGTAGAAATTTATTGGAGATATCATTCCAAAAATATTTTTTCATGTTTATGTCCCTGAAGGGTGAGAGAATTCTACTTTTGATGGGTACTACCGGAGTTTTGGACCAGACTTCTACATGGTAGTGGCCCCTTTGTTAGTTTTGATGAAGAAAGTGGATAATATTCTGTGGATGGAGATGTGTTAGTATAGATTTTAGGAGATGAGATAGAGAATGATGAGTAATACTATTATATTCATGACCCCGAGATATTATAAGTTGTTTTTTCGCTAATGATGTGGTGACACTACATGATGGGGGAACGTTTTATAGTCTACTATGATCACAAGAGCCTTAGGTATATCTTCTCTCATAAATACCTAAAACCGATACAATTTAGATGGAATGAGATATTCAGGGACAATGAATTTGAGATATTCTATACTCCTGGGAAGGGGAACTTGGTAGCAGAATCACTTAGTAGGAGGTCTGGTATGCAGTTGATGAGTGAAGCAACAGAGCAGCAAACTGCATTGCAGATATCGTTTGTGGATAGAGATAGAGCAGCATATCTCTAGTATATGACAATCACTCCCCCACTTCATTAGGATGTTCAGGGAGCACATCTTGGGGCATTGACTGTATGGGTTGATGTGCTCAGATATCGACAAGAGAGGCGCCTGATTGATTTTCTAAAGGTGGGGAGCACACCATCCTCCTCAAAGGACATACTATAGTACCAGTGGTTCAAAGGGGGATATTGGTGAGGATGTTCTATACATCCCCTCTAGTGGTACATCCAGGAGTGTCAAAGATGTACCAGGACATTCTTCGTCTGCAATGGTGGCCAGGGAAGAAGAATGTAGTGACAGAGTTTGTATCATGATGTCTCAGTGGTCTACTAGTTTAGACTTCATAGTGCTGGAGATGTCTTATTCCGACAAGAGATATAGAGCTCTGGATTTCTAGTAGGGGGGGAGATGTTTTCTTGTGAGCCTCCCCTCGACGGGGACTACGATTATTTGGCCGAGGTGGAACGTTATCAATGAAGTATATCGAACCATTAATGATACATCAAAGGATTGGTGAGGTGGCATACTACATGGCACCTCCGAAACAGTTGGAGTGGATGCACAACATCTTCCACATTTCCCAGCTAAGGAGATAAGTTCATTAGACTTCTCATGTCATCGACCATGTCATGCTAGAAATAAATGGTGGCCCGCTATTTACGAAGGTTCCAGTAGTGATTGAGGATACACAGGAGTGGGTCCTTCATGGGTGGTCAAAATATCTGGTGGGCATTCGATGGCAGCACAGGAACCTCCCGGATAGCACATAAGAGCGGGATACTAAGATTAGTGCTCAGTTCCCCATTCAATTCCTTAGTCTATGTTGGGGCTTTGGGGACGTAAACACCTGTGGTGGGAGGAATATAATGTCCGAGAATTTCATTATAATTTTTTTTTAAAAAATATATGGTATTATTTCAAGACCGTGAAATCGGTCAGCCCACGATTTGGAGGCCCGGAATGCCCGGAATGATCCATATAATTTTGAAAAGATTTAATTAGTGTGTGTAACCATTTTTCCTAAAAATGATGAATAACTCTTAAACTGTTACTCAGATCAAAAATTTGAGGGCACCATTGGGATCATGATTGTTGGTTTACCCTAGGAGTTACTTCTGTTTAGTCGGCACGTGCCTCCTATGAGAAACCCCAAAAAATGGCATAATTGTAAATAAAATTATTAAATGAAATTATTTTATTTTTCAAATTCTTATAACACATAAATGGTAACTCAGATTAAAAATCTAAGATCACTAATGATCTCTTGAGGGTATGCTCTTATTAGGTAGATACTAACATTGGCCGGAGCGGGCCACTATTCAATGTTAGTTTTTGGCCATAAATAAAATTAATATGTAAAAATTATTATATTGTAAAATCCATAACATTTAAATGGTAACTTGGATTGGGAATCCAAGAGTACTGTTTGGTTCGTTAGTGTGTTTTTTACTTATGCAGACCCTAACCTCTACTGGTGGTGGTTGAGGGTGACTGTTAATAATTTTCAATAAATTTTTAGGTACATTTAGTAAATGAGTGAGAGCCGTTTTCTATCATTTGAACCATTGATCAGATTAAAAATATTAGAGAACCATTGAATCCGTAGCACCATGAATCGCTTATGGGAGACATAAGTTTCACCGCATTAGGTCGGGTGAAAAAATTTATTTTTGTGGACTTTTGAATGATTAATAAAATAACTTGTTTTTTTATTTTATTTTATTTCCTTATTCCAATGGATGAATGGCGCAATTGGGAATGAAAAAATGTCATGCCAATAAATGGGTTGACACATATTTTCCTATAACTACATAGTTTGGAATTCAGGAGGTTCATTAATTAAATGAACCTCATTAATTTAATGAGTGTTTCACGCTCCTTCTCATATCATATTTATATGGAGCTCAAGGAGGGGTGTTGGCACGACCTCACAAAGTGTCGAAGCCCTAGCAATGTACCATGACCCAATCCTCCTTGAGGTAGAGATTGTTTCCAACGAGGGGTGACGAGTTCCACCGAGTCGTTAACCGATGATAATGATGAACGAGGTTATATCAACCATCGTAAGTGGAAGTCTCCTCTAGTTTTGGGGTTTAATTCATTTATGAATTCAAATGATTTTCCTCCTCTCTTTTGATTAATTACACAGAGAACACGGGTCAACCGACTAATGGGTTGTCCAACGATTCTTTCATCTTCGCATGATGTTATTGTGGGGAATCTTGTGGGGTTAATCTTTTGGTCAATAAAACTATTTATTGATCTCCTACAAAATTATTTGTATAGAAAGCTAATGTAGATGGTGAAGGATTAATGAACCTGGCCCAAACCCTCCCCTTTCTTTCTTTCATTGCGCCACCTCGTAAGACCACGAGCACATCGACGCATACCGTATGAAGAGGGATGCCACTCGTTAGTCTTGGAGAACGGAGGAGGCGGTTGGCCACGAGAATGAATGTAGTGCAACTGCTACACTGCCAAAGAATGGAAGCTCTAATGGAGGCCAAACCTACCTCTAGTGGGATACGCGGTGAATGATAGGCACCTAGGAGGTGCCTCTTCCATGAAAAACAAATGGCCTTCCGGCCGTTCGGAAATCTGGGTGACTAGGGGTTACACCCCTCGTGTCGGACCAAACCAGGTCGTCGCCCTTAGAGCCAGCCACCTCCTAAAACCGAGCTGATACCACTCTGGGACACCTCCCCAGTGGGCCACTTTCCCAGCGGGATGCCACCCCATTGGGTTTTCGCCCCACGTGGGGAGGGCCTCCATATTCCATTCGGGTTGCCCTTGTAGGTGGCCCCCCTGATGGGCCACCCCATTCTGTCTGGTCTGCCCTTACAGGGAAACCCTCTTACTAGACGGACTAGACAGTAGCCCAGTGGGACGAGTCCTCCCCTGGTCAGCCTAGCCCGAGTCAGGATGGGTCGGTCCAACCGGGTCGGACAGGACCCAGACCCAACCGGACCCAGAAACACTTAAAGGGTCATATCCTAAGAATCAGACATCTATTTCATGAAATGTTTACAACATTGGGATCCTTGGATTGGCAGAACTTTTGGTATATTCCACTTCGGTTTTGGAGAAAGTTGAAGTATGGCTGGGTTGGATCGAATTAAAATCCAACTGAGCACTTAGAGCTAAAATCATTATAACTCACAAATCAGACATCCGATTGACGTTCCACCGATAGTTTTTGAACCCTTATGACATCGAGGTCCATTGGATTACTCCTTTGTGGAGAGTACTGTCGATCAAGGTAGACATCTATTTCTAGGGGTAGATTCTATGGAACTTTAGCACACTAGGTGCATGGAAACATTTGGCAGGCTTCAACATGAAGAATGAACGACGATCCTATGCGGTTCAATATCTATTGATCCTTTCTGGGTCAGATCTGGTGTGGGTCAACACTCATTGATTTATTTTGGGTCAGCACAAAACGATCCTGTGTGGGTCTGTGGGTGTTAGTTACCTATCGATCTTTTGTGGGTCAGCATTGGTCAGATACATATCGATCCTATGTGGTCTAGCAGAAATGATTATTAAAAAAATATGATCTATTTTATGACTAGGCATCTATACATCTTTATTTTAGTAATAACTGATTGTGAGCTTAGTCTTTTAACTGTGTGTAAATACAATCTCTGTTGTGTTACCTGTGTGGTACTTCTATCTTTATGGTATTACCTCTGTGGTACTTCAATCTTTGTGGTGTCACATGTGTGGTACTTCTATCTCCTCGATGTTACCTTTGTGTTACTTATAACATTGTGGTATAGTCATTGTGGTGTTACCTGTGTGGTACTTCTACCTTTGTGGTATAGTCTTCATGGTGTTACATGTGTGGTACTACTATTTTCATGGTGTCACTTGTGTTGTACTTCTATCTTCATGGTGTTACCTATGTGGTAATTATATCTTCATGGGGTTACCTATGTGTTACTTTTACCTTTGTGGTATTGTATTCAGGGGGTTACCTATGTGTTACTTCTATCGTTGTGGTGTTAACCTTGAGATACTTTTACCATCATAGAGTAACCTTCATGGTGTTTTCTTTATGGTGTTACCTAAGTGGTACGACTACCTTCATGGTGTTACCTATATTGTGTCCTTCCCTCATGTATGAGATGAATATATCCCGATAAAAAAGGTATAGGTATAAGAATATACCTAAGTAGAGTTGATGTCTTGCTATGTGGGTTTTACATTGAAAAACAGTAGGAGACGTACGAGGGTCTTGGGTTCTCTTCTTAGTATTGTTATACTCACCCACGGACGGGTTTTTCCCACACCTTGTGGTTTCTAGGTCTTACGATATACATTTTTGATCGAGGCTAAGGGAGAAAGGCCTGGACGGTGCTCAGAGGTGGACCAGTCGACATGACGTGATGTGGAGTAGACTAACAGATGTGGAGTGTTGAGGTGGTGATCTATATCTACCGTAGAGATAGGAACCTCATAGGACGACCTCATAGCTATTTTCCCTTTTGTTTAAGTTGAATTTTACTTCCAGTCATACTTGTACTTTTACAGTTGGGCTTGTATTCTAGCCTCATTTTATATTCAGCACTCTTTTACAACAATATTTTACCTTGTGGTTTCATCTTATTGTCTTCTAGTTTGTGTGGTTGCTTCTTGTTTTGTTCCTGGATTGTGTTTCTGTTCTAGTTTAAAAGGAAATGACTTCCCATTTTTGGGTATGCCTTTCCGGTGCTAGTCGCCAGCCCCTAACCTATGTAAGGTGGGTTTGGGGTAGTCACAGCCTGAGCCCCGAGGGATGGGTCCTGACATACCATAAAAAACACACTTTTTCAAGGGGATACATTAAAAAAAATTATTTTTCATAAGACAAATAAGTTTTCTTTTCTCCAATTATATACTTAAATATTCTCAATACTCTAATCTTCCCTCATCTAGTATTTAAAGAAAATTAAACTATTAACTATCATTTTAACCAATTAAGGACTATTTAACAACATTTCAAAGTGTTCAACCAACACAATAGAGTTAAACATTACTTTTAATATAATTCCTCAAATGTTCCAATCAATATAATGATATGAATACCTGTATCATAAGAAACATCCACAAATGAAAGATGTTTATGGAAAATTACATGATAATCTAATGGGAAATCCAGAAGAATATCAATTAATAATTTAATTTTTCCTTCAAATTATTTATTAGATTGATGATGAAAATATGTAATAAAACATAACATAGTACCCATCCACTTTTCCTATCATTTCCATAAATATAAGGTAAATCTTGGATTACAAAAATATATAACTGAATGCAGGTCCCAATTTGATATCACTCTCTTATTTATATAATTTATAGCAAGTTTATAGAAAGAAATAGTCCCTAGACAAGGATGAAAATGCATTGATTTATTGAAATAACCAATAGTATAAAAAATAATGTTACTATCATGAGATGAAGGTTTTTATCCCACTGAAAAATACTTGGTTATATTACCCCATTACCATTTATGAAGTGGAAAAGGATAATACACCTCCTTTGGTTGTTTTTTCATGAAATTAATCCATAGAGAAGTAAAATTTTTAATGGTAAATTAAGTAATATGATTCAATATACCTACACAAAAATAATATTCCTGATGAACTCAATAAATAATATTACATAAATTATAAATATCAAAGTTAGAAAAAAAATATTCACACAACAATGTCCATCATCAACTGCAAATCACATTGCACACACAACATACATCCAAACATTCAAACACATTATTTTTGAAAACTAATGTGAGGAAATTAACCTTCATTTCCAATTCAAACTTTTCAATCAAGAAAAGATCTTCATTCTAATCCTCCTTAATTCAATATAGTATAGATTACAACATTGATACCACATTCAATAATGAATAAGATTATGTGTATAAAATTTATTTCAAAAAATTCATTAAATAATTAAACAATGGATCCCATTACAAATGTTACATGGTAAATTATGTATTTTATTTATTAATCAGTGCATCAAATACCTAGTTTTGTTATCATGGATGAAATTGTAACATGAAATATAAATCTATCATGAGTTTCAACCATTAATTCTCTTCCAAATGTTCAACACTTTATGAGTAAATATATTCTATAATATTTTATAGTCAACATATATTTCAAATTTTACCCCATGTAATACGTTTCTCTAAAATTTGATAGCATAAAACACCATTGTGTTATCAATAAATCGCATAGGGTAATTCTTCTAATGTAATTTAAATTGGATTTATTCATATTCTATTTCTTGATCATCATGATTCAAAAAATTACTCTACCTTTAAAGGTGAATCACTATAAATGAAAATTTCACCATTTCTTTTTAGAAAGGCTATCAGAAGAGCATTCACCTATCAATGTTTCTAATCCTAAAATCATGGAAAAAACCGTCATAAGAATTTTGCATACTCGTTATTGAGGTAATGTTTTTATTAGACTAGGTAAATGAAAATAAATTTCAAAAAAAACTTATATAGTAAATTTATAATGCATGAAAATATTGAATCTTATTGGCCATTGTAGGTATTATACACCCTTTCAATAATTTATTTTTAGGTTTATAAATAATTATGGCATATTTAGAAAAAATATTCCCAAATAATGACAAATGTTAATTCCAAATTCCACATTTGGTGAACTTTATATTCAAAATGATTTCTCTAATCACCTAAAAAATCCTTAGGTGTTGTAAAAGTCCACCAAATTATTTTTAATAAACTAGAATTGTTTCAATATAAATCATGAATTTTTTTTCATTATTATCTAGGAAAACACTTTTTATATTATATAGGAATATAATGGGTCTATCTTTTAACCCAAATACACTCCATAAAAACATATAATGACCACACATTGTAAGGATAATTTCCTTCATTATGTCTTTCTCTGTCACTATTAGCTTGGGATACCCAGAACTGAAATAAATAATTTAACAAATATTGATCACCTTTGAGATGGAAAAAATAGTCTTTGATATGGGGAAACATATACCTTCTTATAAAAATGATGTTATTTTATACATTATAATAAATTAAAATTCTCATGGTATAATACTAATTTTTTTAAGAAATAGAGTATCCCTGAAGAGAACTTTTAAAGAGAATGTAACATTTATTATAAATATCATGTAACTACTTATTTTCTAAAAATGCAACTAATATCATTTGGTTTGGAGGATTTGAAATTGTCTTAGAATAATTCACGAAGTAAATAATATTCTCAACCACTCAGTCAGTATTAACACTAGGAAAGCCATGAAAAAATACATTCATATAATTATTTACAACTAGTAGATCACTACATTGAATAGTATCATTCTTTTCCAACTATATGTTCAATATAACATTCACATCCATAGTTTATCATTTTATCATATTATTATTATTATATAGATATTTTAATTTTTTTTCTTATATATTAAATCCTAATAACTTATAAAATTTACAATTTCTTCTTTATGTGTACAATATATCATATCATGAAAAACTAAAATATAATCCATACCCAGAATCACATAAATTTATAAAATGGGAATAAATACAAAGTTTATAGGGAAAAATTTTTTGTAGATGATGAAATTATGATCTCTATAAATTCATGATACATTTATGTTACACTAATATTATTAACTATTAGTTTCAAATGCATTTCTTGAGTTAGTATATCTATTTTACATTCAAATTAACTTAATATAAAAGGTTGTGTGGACCTAGAATAAAAAAATACTTTGGAATAATGTGAATAAACAAGTAATGTACCCTAATAACATCATTTTATGGTATAACATCAACTATTGTATAAGTAAAAGTTATTCCCACACCACTATGAATTTGGCCTTGATGATTATGGTATGAGTAACTAATTTTGGATATGAATAATTGTTCTGACCCAACTCATTGTGAATAAAACAAATCACTTTGGGATGAATGTCAATTTACCCATTAATGGTCTTACTATAAATATTCTCCTTATATTCGTGATCCAACTGTCCATACTAACCTCTTTGTATCCCATTTATGGTATGACTAAAATTTATCTGAAATATGAGTTACTCATTCTGAATATTTTGGGGGATTACTTCACAATGTCTAATTTTATTTCTTCTTCCTTACATTCCACACATTCATCATCTTAATTTTTTATCATTTAGTGTATAACTACTGGAAATATCTATCTCAAAAATCTCATCACAGCGAAAAAATTCTTCATATATTTTAAATTCACCACAGGACAGCAATCGTATCTATCTAGGTTTTATACATGTGTAAAATCTATAAAATTTACTCCCATACACCACAATGAAATTTGGTGTATACTGGGATAGGCTTGTAAAATTTGGATCATAAGTGGATATAAATATCCTTTAATAAACATGAACATTATAAATTTTATTTTCAATATATTATTAATAACATTAGGATAATAGCTCATAAGAAAATTATATTTAACATATGTCAACTCTATGGAATCAATATCACTATTTTCCTCAGAATTTGTAATCCCCATCAACAATCAATCGACATCACCATCAAAATGAAAAAATAAGAATTTAGTACCTTTTAATTTACCATACATCCCAAAACATCAATATTCATTTCTAGTTCATTTATCTATCCTTTGGAATTCATCGAGTACAAATATATAACTAATGTTGGAGGGTGTTTTTTTGTTAAATGATATACTATATACATGATACTCTATAGAGAGTTAATTCTATATAATTAATAGGTTCAATAATTAATAACCCAGGTCAATAGAGTAAATACATTTACATATTCCTCTATTATAATCCTTCAGTATTTCTGATTAAAAAATTTTGTATGTCTATAGTATCATTCTACCATAGCATACAGATTTCCCATATGTAAACCCATTCCGAACATTCGTGGATTTGATGTATCAATATAAACATATTCAAAACATATATCATTATAATATAACCATAAACTAGTGTCTCTCTATAGGGCCTGTTAAAATTCTATTTAACACTAATATAATATAAACCTTACCTCAGATACTAATTTTGATGAACCATAATATAATCAGCCAATAATTAATTGATCTATAATAAGGTTTTCAACTTCCTACATTTCCAATATCATTTAATTTTATAATTTCTACTATTGAGATAACAAAATTACAAAATATTGTGTTAACATTCATTAAAAAATTATTTTTTTTCATGAAAATAGAGCATTATGTTTACACCCATATTTCGATAAAAATGTATTTATTTTTTTAGATATTTTAATATAGAGAAAATTTTGACCATTCTAAAATTTCTACACATACAAAGATGCTATTAAATACAATTGAAAACATAATATAAAAAAATCATAGTAATAGATCAAAATAAGGAATCTCATTAGTCAATTTAAAATCCAGAAAACCCATGAAAATTTTTACCTTTGGAGAAAATAAAACATTACGCATCAAAATATAATATATCCACATGATAAAATAAAAATTTCCTCATTAAAAACCTCTTGAAAGTCATTGACAAGAATAATAGAATCCATTAAGTCATATTGTGGCACCAGGTACCTCATGGAAACTGCATTTTTGAAACAAACCATTCCCCTATTTACCACATGAAATAAACACATTTAAATAAAATTTCTTTTGCAGTTGTAATACTGGTATCATAGAGAATAAAATTCATGAAACATATTCAGTCTTTTTTTTATACAAATTTAGAATGATTGATTCCAATATAATTGTATATTATTAAGGTACCCATTTATCTCCCATATTTTCTTCCATTGAATATAATTCATTGACTAAAGCAGTGAAGAGATATATCTAACTAACCCATCAATATGTGAAATATCAGTTTCTCCAGCTTTTATGAACAATTATATCATTCCAAATAATTATCAAATTTTTTTTAATGATTCAATATTTTATCATAAAATCCTTGAAACCCATATTTGAATACACAACTAAATACATTCACAATCAAAAAAATTATACAGATAAATATCACTTTTCTTTAAAAAAAGATAAATGAAAAATGACATGAAGATAAATAATTTTTTATACATTGAAAAGCCATCTTAACATAGATGGGAATCATGATAGTGATTAACAGCTATGATTGTGAAAAGTTATGGTGAATATGAATATATAAAAAACATTCCAAACATCTGTAAATATTAAATTCCACCTTACCATATATATAATGAAATGATCCACATTATGAATTTTTAAATAAATTATATTATATTTTAAAATTTCATTTAAAAATATTTAGGACATAAAAATAAAATTATTAAAACAGTTATATAAAAATATTTATGGAGTGGAAAGTCATAGAAACATTTAAAAATGATTGATGATAAAATACATTAAAATAATTTTGTTATAGCTTGATACCTTATGTAGATCCTAAATAATCAAATTATAATAGTTTAAAACATTATTTATAACCATTTTCATATATTTATTCTTTATTATTATACATTTATTTCATTTATTACATTGTTTTATTTATTTTATAAAATGGTAATTTTCATTTTGGATGTTTTGGGGATGTTTAGATTACAATATCCAAAAAACATCATTGAATTTACTAATTGAAAATTAGTCATGGATTAATTTACTATATAAACTAAATCAATTATAATTATCATATTTATAAATTATATAGAATTTTAAAACAAAATAATTAATGGAAAATATGAAATATTCAAATAAAATTATTGAGGCTATAGTCTATACATATAAATGAATAAAGAATTAATTATTATACTTAATGGATATGAAAAAATAGTATAATGTATTATTCATATATAATAATTAATATGTTATACCTATAATATTTATTTATTATATCCATAATTATGACTAGGCCTTACGATAAATAAAAGAAAATGAATTATGTCACTTTTTTTTAACTTTTATTCAATACCTATGCATGATCAACTACCTCAATTTAAAAATAAATTATGTACGAAGGTCATTAATATCATTTAATTGAATTAAATATTTTTATCATATCTATCCTCTATATTTATTTGATCTATGATTTTATCTAAAAATATAATATAGAGACAAAAAATTAAACACATCACTTCATGGAGATGGTAATCTGCATGAACTCATATCGATTTTTCATATCCCAAGGGATGGAAAAAAGTAATGAAATATTCTTGTTAAATAATTATAAAAAATTATTATATAGAAAATATGGATGTTATTATTTTATCACTATTAAATATTATTCAATGGATGTAAAATATTAAATAATCACAAAAAAATTAATTAAACATTGTACCTCTTCTTTAGGAAACCTCATTCGGCTTACTCTATAATACATCTGTATTTATAATTATAGTACTAACCAAACCTATAATACCATTATATTGATGTTGGAGATAGAAATATATAAGAATTTTTTTATAATTAGTTTTTTGTAATGTGTGAGAAATAGGGGAGATGAGATTCTCGTTTAATAGTTAGTGGAGTCGCTTAATATTAATTTTTATACACATTTAAATATTTTAAATTTCATGATCAAGGTTATGTAGATAAAAAAAGATTATAATAGATAAGGTGATAAAGGTATAAATAACAATATAAAATAAAATTAATGATGAAATTATATGGCCATGAAACGAATTATATTCCTCAATTAGCCTGATTTATCCTTTAATGTGGATACATAATTTTACCATGGATATTGTTCTTAATGTAAAAAAATTTAATTGATCTCCTTTATAAATATAAATCAAAATATTCCAAATAAGAATTTCTTTTATTAATCAATGTATATAATTTATAGAAATTAAATTTCATATAACTTCACTAGGGCATTGAAAAAAATGTTTTATAAATTGTTTTTTATATGTATAAAAATGGAGATATATGTAAATAAATAATAATGATGAAAAATATAGATTTATTAATATTTTATTAATCATTATGATGTTATGTTACATTAAAAAAAATATAACAACATGGTAATTTCAATATTAGTTTGTTTAATTATATGAAGTGATAGTATTTCAAAAACTAACATTTCCCATTATTCATGTAAAAAAATATTTTTTTTAAAAATCAAAAATATCATCATAAGAAGAATTTGATATTAAAATATAATAACTATATTACATTTTATCAAATTAATATTCTATAATCATGAAATTAACAGTAATATTAAACTATGTATTACATAGAAATAATTTAGCAAAATAAAACTATTCTAGTTTTTATTAACGAATTATATAATTTCATTTATAAATCAGTGATAAATCATTATCCATAATATAAAATATTTAAATCATACTATAAATTTATTTATAGGATTAACCAGTATTCTATGTTTTTTATAATTCATGATCATTTATTATTATGTGTACAATACCACAAATAGGAATGAAAAAATATATTTAGTAACAGAAAACCTCATTTAGATTTCATTCTTATGATCAGTTTAATTTCATTATCAATTATATTTATAATTACTCAAATAGATCATAAATGGAGTAGTTATATATTTTGAAATTTATTTGAATAATATTGGAATATTTTGGTAGTTATACATTCGATATTGTTCTATTGATTTAGAATATTACTTGATTAAAAATGATACCTATTCACCAATGAATTTTGAAGAAAGATACATATTAATTAATTGACGATATAAAACGATAGATTTCATCAAAGGTGCTATTTTTTCAAAATGAAACATCATTTAAAATAATAGGATGAATAAGTACTATTGACTACTAGTCCATCTACATCAACGTGGAATCTTAAAAAATTTAAGAGTACGAATTTGACCCTTCTTATCAATGTTTAAGTTGATATAAAATATAACTAGACATCTATTGAGTAGTATAATAATAAATATGGGGTGATATAATTCAAGAAGAGACTTTTATTTACATTGAAATTGTTTCATGAAAGGATTATAAATAGTTGTATTTTCTTTTACACTACTCATCCATGTGCTTTTATGATAATCCAAAACAGAAAACAATGATATTTGGGGATTTAAAATATATGAGTGTTAATATAATTTGTTTCTAATTATCATTTATATTGATAAAAAATGAGTATTAAGCGAAAGAAAATAAGGTTACTAAATATTATTTTTTTAATAATTTTTTTATTTCATCATAAGTCAATTTATATATTTATTATCAAAAATCAGTTTCCTTTTTCATAAAATACAATAACAGTTTCCTCTTATAAAATAATCAAATAATTTCTCATCTAGTCATCCATTAGTGTAATAATGTTATAATATTTTTTGATCCATTATGTTCTGTAAATCTTGATATATCTTTTCATTCGACCAACAAAAATTCTAATAATGAACAATTTTTTTATCAGGATTATAGAATGGGATTTGGGATATAATAAATATCATCAATAAATGAGAATAAAATATTATCCAAAAAAAGAATAGTCAAATTGGGAATATAATTTTTTCTTTATATTACATTCACCTTTATTGAATTATTTATTTTTATTACTCATTGGAGAATTATTAATCCCTTTTGGATTTTTCCGGTAATAATATTCATCCTAAATGTTTCTGTAAATATTTATGGAAATTTTGTATGGTATTATATATCTCATATTTATAAGGCTAAACATGGATAATGTTCATATCTTGTAACAATACATGTTCTGATAACCAAGAAAAAATTTTATTATATTTATAATTATTTATTGTTTTATTCAAAGTCACCATATATTTATTTTTGAAAAATGACTTCATCCTAGGAGTGATTTTATAATGTGATGTGTTATGTCCAAATATTTTTCGACAAATGAGATATCAAATATTGTGAATGATGTGTAAACACTAATTCAGATGAATTGAAATACTAATAATATTTTTACATCATATTAATGTTTCATATAAGTTATATTTAAAATACAAATATTCTTCCATTTATGATTTCTTCAATATTACAAAATATATAATATACCAATATAATAAATATATTATAAATGTATTGGAGAATTCCACAATACATATTGATGGAATTATAATGGAACATCCTATTCATATTGTAAATTATCATGATAATGATTTTAAGGAAAACTTACACCAAATACATGAAATGATACAACATGGTAATGATAGTCATGTGAGATAGGAAAATGATGAATAAATATGGTGTAATATTCTCACAACTTATCGATTGTGGGAAGTACATTGAGAACCATGATTTATTTTTTTATTTATATCATTATAATTTTTATTTTTTAGATTTTTACTGCTCTAAATTTTATGATTTAATATTATTTTATGAATTATCAGGTTACATAATTTAATTGATATCTTTAGTAACCATGTAAAAACATTTTATAGGTAGATCATGTTTATTCCTCCATATGTTGAATGGTTGGAACACATTATCACAAAAGGTGTCTCGAAATTCATTTTTTACTAAAAATATTTATATTTTTTAAAATTATTTTTATTGGCCTTGAGATTTTTGTAAAAAATATAGATACCCCCAATCTAACATCATACCCTTCTAAATTATTGATGAGCCCTTTTCCCTCAATCTTAAGTCATTAATCTATGCAACTACATCAATTAAAATACATTAATCTTTAAATTATCTATTTATCTCTACAAATGACATTCAATCTATGGTATATGATGGTCCATGAATCATTTATTTTTGTGTGACTAAACAAGAGGATTATTATTATTTTGTTTTCTCAAATTCTTATTCTACCCAAATCTATTAAAATATTATAAAGGGTACAAGACCTCATAGATAATAACAATATTTCTCTATGTAACCTTTTTTTAATTCTATTAGTGACTCTAAAATAAATTTATTAAATTTACAATATCCTAAATCTTTCAAATATCCACTTATTATTTATTATTTTTTGTTAAAATTTTATTGAGTTCATATTTGGTAATGATGATATTTCGATGGAATTATTCAAATATATCTCAATCATAATTTTAAAAACATAAAAGGTGTCAAATAATGTTTATAATTATAATGTGTATATTTAATTGCATGTCGAATTAATTTAAAAAAAAGTAATACTTCATGTAAAAAAATATTATATTTAATATTTTTATTCATTATATAATAGTTTATTTCAAATTGAGAATGTGATTTAATTTTATTATCCACATTAAATTTATTCCTTGGAGATATCATAATTGTTTAAAATATTATAGACATGGTAATTATTACATGAATTTTATTTGAGTAGGTTCACATTGGAATAATGTGATGTAAATTAGGTTATTTTAATGAGTAATATAGTGTTTCAGATTAAGAATCGAGTTATTTCCCTAGGGTGTATATTATTAACTAGATTATGGGTTTTATCTAGTTGATTCCATTAGGGAATGTAAGGATTTGTGACTATAATGAACATATTATTATTTGAATATTGGAACTATTCTTATCATGATCCATTTTTATTCCATAGTTCTCAAGGTTGATTTCCTGTCTTCTGTTATGATTGGTGTATGATTTAATTATTATATTGATTAATTGTTTCATATTTATACATGTTATACCATCAGAGTAACTAATATTCATTAAAATTGTACATATTTAATGGGTGAAATGATGTGTGACTTATTTTTTCATATTAAAGTAATATACAAAGGTAATATTAAATTTTATTTCAAATTGGAATCATGTGTTTTCTTAATAAATTTATTTATATATATTCATTTTATCATCATACCTAGAAGTTTTTCTCCCTAAAAAATCCATATCTCTAATGTATTAATAATTGATATTATTTAAAGAATTTAATGATCATATTTCATCATCTTTGATTATAATTTCATAACTAATTTATTCATGATTATTGATAAGGATGATTCGGTTGAGGACGTGAGTAAGAATGTTATAGTTCTTGTGTAAGTTTTGGACCTTTTATGACAATATATGAATTTATATATATCATAAATACCATCATTTCAATTTTTTATATCCTTAGTACAATTTTTATTATATATTATTCACTACATTTAATTTATGAAGATATGATCACTTGTTTTTCCTAACAAACATTTCCATATATCCTAATACATTTTTCGATTATTATTAAAACCATTATTTCAATATGAATAACTTTAAAATTAATGTGATATTTTTATTATTTATCAAAGATAATGTGTTATATTATAAACCACAACATGTGTTTATACTAAAAATTATTGGTTTTAAACCATCACTATTAGGAAATATGATGCAAATACAATACTTACCAGGAAATATGATGAAAATACAATACTGGTAGCGAGAATGCTCGACTAATGTAATTATTCAATTGCTATACTTTCACTAAACACAATACATATCAATTCATTTGGTATTGTATGGATATATTAAATGTTTTCAATAGAAAATATGATGAAATTAATATTTTATTACTAAAAAAATTCTTTTTATTTCAAAAAATAAGTTTGTTACTTTATATTTTATTATATGTCCTTTGTATATTATTTAAATCAGTAAAATTTAACGAATATTATAATTTAATTTGTATATATTATATATATATGTAGCAAAATAAAATAACATTCATCCAATGGTTGTTAATTCTTTTGAAATATGAAAAAAATTACACAAGGTGTGAAGATACATTTAATATAAAAATTATAAATTTTATTATTTTGTTTCAAAATTAATATTTTTCAAATATAAGAATTAATTTGATAAAATGAATTTTATACCTGGAATAAACATTTAATAATATATATAATAATATTTATTTATTATTCATTATAATGTGAATTTACTAAGGAAAAAATGTTATGTACCCCATTAATTTGTAAAATGTGATAAATTGTTAAACTAATGTGTCATGTTATAAAATAAACAAACAAGCTATCTACAACTTTTATAGTTGTGATATATCATTACATATATGCATTATTTTCTATATTAAAACTATCACTACATGAAATTTCAAATTCCTTACACATTGATGAATTGATAATTTAAATTATTCCCTCAATATCAAATATAAATGGACCCCACTCACAAATATTTTAAAGAATATCTAATTTTCATCACCATATAAAATATTTTACCATGTTCATTGTATAGATAAAAAAATCTAAATTTTGGTTATTTTGGATACAATAATTAGTACAAATCCCAACATTTTAGAGAATTTTTATAGGGAAATATTTCAATTTTCATCATATTTATCAAATCTTCAATGATCATTTCTTTTATCATCCCCAACCACCTATTATTGAATTTAATATTAACTATTTATATCTTGTAATTAAAATAAAAAAATTTATATTTAAAAAATATCACATTAATAAATGATATATTATGACTCAAATAGATTTTATAACATGTTATATTTGGAACATGTCTAGAAAACATCAAAAATATTGTTATAATTTTTTGATTATTAATATTTATGAAAATAAATTTATTTCTAAATTATGGTATTAATTATAATCTAATTTTTTTCATATTATAAGAATGTGGATACATATACTAATATTATATAACAAAAAATATTCTTTTTGTTGATTTAATTTTCATTCTATATCATATTTCAGATTTTTATGTAGAAAAAGATATCATAACATCAATGAAATAAACATTGTATTTAGAAAAATATAACTATCAATATATTATTTCTCACATTAGGCATTTTAGTGGTGTTGAAATAAAAATCACATTGCCTCTATTGAATCCTTCATACACGAGAAAGAATGTAATAAATAGAGAATGTAACCCCTAATGAATAAAAAAATTACTTACATGTAAATATATATTTAATATACATATGTGAATAGTAGAATGAAATAAAAATAAAAAATAATGTTCTTTGAATTAATGAAAAAAAATTTCTTGATATTAAATCCTCTTCATGAAGACTTTAATTAACAGTAATAATTTTCACTTTCAATATACATACAAGGAGGAAGGTATCATTTTTTCTACATATTTTCCATATTTATTAATAAACAAATCCATTGAGATGTTTACTTAAATTATCGTTTTATTAATTGGATTTTCAATACCCATTCATGTTCTCTCTTCTATTTTATATTGATCAATATATTAATTGGACTTTCAACAATATATTTTGTATTATCTTCCATTTCCATGTTTATTCATACCAAATAATTTTGTTTGGATTATTTTTAATACCAAGTATTTGTTATAATATATATATATATATTATACATTCCTAAAACTCTAAAAAGCGTTAATATTATATATTTTCAATCAATGTGTGTTACCTAAAGCTATTATAATTTATTAAAAAGAATTTAATTATACCCTCATACCATCATTTACAAACCAATAATTGTTTCAACTATTTCATAATTATTTAGTTTCAATGTTCCTTTATTTAAATGTTTTATTATAAAGAAAAATATTTTAAATAAATGGTAATTGTTTTTGAATAGGATATTGAATGTGAATTTCATATTACTTTTTAAACCCTTACAAGAATATAATAATCCAAATAACATGATTTACCTTTACTCTTTATTCCATTCAAGACATGATAAATAATCTACAAATATTTGGTATCAGTTATTTGTCCCCCAATAAATGATAATCTAAAATTTCCACTTTCGGTTATAGGATTGTATATGTCTTTAAATATATTTATATATTTCTACTATGAAAATACATTAAGAAAATGTATTTGGTCTAATTTTTCTTTCATGGGTTAAACAATATATATTCTCTATTTATATCTTATACATCACAAAAATATAATTTATCATTATGTAGATTGGGAACCTATAATTTTATTCCTTTTTATAATTTATGTGACGTATTGTATCCCCTCAGATGAATTATAATGTATGGAAATGTTATGTAAATTTATTTGAATATTTATTTTCATTGAAATTAACAATTTAACATGATTGAATCTTCAATAATGGTATTTTTAGAGTCCCTTGTAATTATTTATGAATTCTATGTCCATTTTCTCCAAACTTATTATTTATTTATATTAGTTCATTATTATTATATTCTGAATTAAAATTTTATCATTATGGTATATTTTTTCCATTATAAATGATTTTTTATGGTTATTATTTTCTATAAAAAGATATATTATTACTAAATAATTCCATTTGATCTGTTCTTATGATTCAATGATATCAATAAATTAATAGTTTTGTTTCTATTGTGTTTTTACTTTCTCAATCATTTTTTATATAAGCATCTACATATCCTTGATGTATTCTTTCCCAACAAGTAATTTATTCTCCCCCTTATCCATTATTTACTTCTTCATTAAGAAGTGATGTTAAAAGTATATATTATATTAAAATAATTTAATACAAAAAAATGATGAATTTGGATGAAATTTAAACTATATAACAAAAAAATAAATTTTGTAATGAATTTATAATGAAAATGAGCCACTGGTTTATAGTAGTTTTTTCTATTTTCATATGTAATTATTCATTATAAGAAATAAAATAAATTTTTCTTTATCTCTTAGTCAATGATAATGATAAAAATGTTTCTATGAATGATCAATAAAAACATTCTAAAGAATTGAATTCAAATATAATATCTAATATCCCATGAAACTAACCATGTTATAAGATCTCATATTTGGTTGTTATTTTTAGTCACTTTTTGTGTTAGTGTGAAACTCAGGTATGTGGATATGCATATATGATATCAAAGTCTATTAGAAAACTATTATTTATCCAATGTAAATGGTGTATAAGGATGAATCATATTTATGGATCCTCAATAATGATATCTCATTTAAAAATATTTATCAAATACTATTAAATATTGATTTAGAATATTTCATGTTGTCTTATAGGTGAATATATTATCTAAATTGTGTTATGTGTTCCCAAAAGTGTGTTTTCTAGTGACAGAGAAAATTTTGTACATAACTTATTTTTTTTTGAATATCATGGTTTATGTAAGGGTTTATTATCATTCACAATCCATGGTATCACACAACCTATAACATGAATGATCCTTTATTGTTTTTTCATTTTATGTAATCATTTTTGAGTGAATACTCTATGATAGAAAAAAACATTCGAACTCTATTCTTCCAATAAATAACTAGTCATGTAAAATCAATACACAACACTCGAATTGATTCCTTTCATCTCGAATCAATTTAAACAAGATATGTTTGATGTTGATTATTTAAAACCTAGAAACATATCCTTATTATATCTAAGTCTTCATCTGAGCTTCCTTATATTTAATATCCCCTCATTTACTTATTATCACCCATTTATAACACATCCATCATTTCCATGTGATATTAAATAGAAAGGAATGGTTTGTCACACATACTTGAACTGTGAATTTTTATATAAAAAATTATTTACTCTAGACTATAGGATAACTATGATTCCTCATTCAGGTTCAATTCAAATATCACTATAATCTTATATCTAATTTGAGAGGGATTATTTCTAATTTTCATCACATTAAATGTGATAATCATGAATCGTACAGTTCATGACTATGAAAACATATTTTATAGATCATCCTTACTAGAATCTAAATCATCAGCTTATGTAATGTACTCTAAATATTGTGCATCTCAACTAGATTCTAAAACCTAATTGTCAACACATGAATTAAATCTATGAGAATATGTGTTGGAGTATAAAGGGTTAGTACTCACTTTATTCATGACATTGTTTTCTTCTTCAAAAAAAACTATGCCTTCCTTTCTGCGTTAAATGAAAATGTATATAAACCTCTTTATATATGAACATCATATGATTTTCCTAAGACATGAAATTAGAATGATAGATGAATTGATTCCATAACCTACACATCTATTTCTACTACATTATAGACTTCTACATAATAAGGTAGTAAGTTATGTAATTACTCAATGTCTATAAAGATGTAAATCTTGATGGGGTTCTGGTCATGTCAGATTTTTTTGATAGAGTCTAGTAATAAGATCTATGATTTAATGTGGGGTTAGTCAAACTACCCCCCCCATTCTAACCAAACGTACATCAATGATGAACGCGATGGTGTTATTTCAACAAAATTTGGTAATGATATTCATATTAAAGGACTATGATGATCCCTTCACATCATGTAGTGGCTAATTAGAGTGTCTCAAAAACATTTAGGGTTACCCCAATGAGAACCCATTGATCATTAATTGCCAATAGATGAATAATGTTTTCTTTATGAGTATTATATAATGAATTAATGTTATATGAAAATAAATATTATTGGATAACAACTTCTATAAATGTAATGGGAGGTTCCATACCCACTATAAAAAAATGAACATATTTTTAGGATTTTATTTTAAATGAACACGACGTGTAATATATTTCTTCATTATGAAAAATTGAACTAAAATGAAATGTGAATCATTTTTTATAGAAAATATAATTTTATATATATAGAAATTATGGTGGATGGTATAAATATATATAAACACATTATTTAATATGATTAGAAGTAAAATAAAATTTATTTTTATCACTACTTATTTTATTAAAATCATTCATTGTTGCTAAATTACTTATAAAATTAAATTATACACAAAAAAATATTTTAAAATAAGTTGACTATTTTTTTTAATATTTTAATTATATTATAGATTAATAATTATTTTAATAAATCTTATTTTTCATATTCAAAATAATATAATTTAACATCCATATAATAGTTATTACTAGTGATGTAATATTTTCATTTTATTCATAAAATTTGGATTTTTCCAAGATATGTTTTTATGTGTTTTGTGTGTTTTGATTATTTATTTTCCATTTTAGAAATTGAATAGTATAAAATAAATTTTATATTTGTATAAATTATTTTTAATTTATTTAATAAACAAAATATAATTTTTAGTTATAAAAATAATATATCATGGTTATAGTAATTTAACAAGATTTTGGTTAAATAGATATTTTCAATGAATCATTTTGAAAAATATTGGTTAATTTTTTCTAAATAAGTTATTTTGATATATTTTAAAAAAATAAAATATATAATTTTTATCAATATAAATAATTTAATAAAATTACTTCAATTATTAATTAGTTTCAAATAAAAATAAAAAACATAACTTATGAGAATATATTTTTCCAAAAAAATTGTTTCTCTATTTCCTTTATTTTAATTTATTTTATATTTGTATCATATTTAAAAAAAGAATAATGTTAAATAGTGTATAAATTGAAATTCATCAAGATGATATTTCTTAAGAGTTTTAATATTTTATTTTGGTAACAAATTATTTACCGTGGTAATATTTTATTCAAGGTTAGTAATAGTAAAAATGATGAACCTAATGTTGCTCAAATATTATGAATTAATATAGAAAAAATAGTTTCAAGAAGATTTTTTTATAGGTTTTATAGTCAAAAATACATACCTCACAAACATTTCCTCATGTAACTCCCCTATAGCACATTTTCAAACTTTCGTTCCCCATAATAAACATTTTCTTCCAATTTAAAGCTTTATTTTTAACATATAAAAGGATCTTACATCCACCCACTTCAATATCATCTAGTAATTCTAATGTTTCCTAAATGTATGATAATTATACCTCATATAGATTATTTTTAGACCTTTTATACAAGATTGTTCCACAAGTTCCTCATTTCCAATTTTTCATCAAGGGATGATTAAAACACTAAATTGGAATACCACCTTCTCTCAAAAATTCCCATTTCTATTTATTCTCAAATAAAATCAACCAAGTATATTATAAAATTTTTAAAATAATGAAATTTGAATCCGTTTTATACAAAAATATTATTATATTTACTGTATAACCTTTATCTATTCCCCTCTCGTCAACTTGAAAAACGATATCACCATTCATGATACATGTGGAATCTCACCTCAAGGGACTACATGTTTTGTTTTTGAAAGCCATGATAAATTTTTGGGTAAAAAATATGATTTAATAAATAAATATAATGTTAATAACATTATTATTATTATCAAATGATAATCCATTTTATAGCCACTACTTTTTTATGCCAATTCAAAATATTGTTAGTGTGTATGAGAGGACAACCACCTCCATAGAGTAACATCTTTAATTTTTCATCTTCACCTTTGATGTATGGATATATAAATATATTGAATTATTAAATATTTTTTATTATATGATTAAGTATATATTAATTTTACAATAATATTTTCCTAATTGTTAATTTTGTATCATTTATCAATGAAAATTACTAATAATAATTAGATCATTATTTCCATCTTTTGAAAACCTAACCATGTGTTACAGAAATGAAAAATATAATTTCAAAACTAATTGAAAAAAATCATTCCAAAATATAATATTTTTTTATACTGATGATTATTATATCAAATAAAGGAAATCTATATATCTATTATGAATCGTATAAAAAACATACAATCAAAATTACTAACACCCAATGGAAAAATAATACTATATTAAAATAATATATTTGTAATAAATTATGATAACTAATTTATTATAATTGTAGTATATATTAATAATTTTATGAAATTATTTATTTTTGAATTTCTTTTCCTTCTCATGTCATAATTATCTTTAAATTCATTGGATATACAAATTTACTTCATGTTTTACTCATTATTGGATTTTGACTCAAATGATACGAATGATTTGATTGCTATTGTTAACTCGGGATATCTTTTATATGGTTATTGTAACACCCGAGACTTTTATGTTATATAAATCATCAAAGGAATCTTTTTCTACACAACACTTGCTTGGCTTGCTTTACACGCAATCGCGACCTTCCTCGATAGCTTGCGTCGTACGCAATACCGAGTTTCACTAAACAACAACATGCTATTAAAACTAGCCGTTATGAATAGTAATAACCACTTTTTGAAAATTTATAAATTTTATTTTTCAAAATGGACTTCATTTTTGGACTCAGAATATCGAAATTAGCCTAGGGTGAAATTTTGGTATTTTTCTGAAAACTTTCAATTTTTGATGAATAGTGAAACCACTAAGTGGTAGGTTAAAAACTGAATTTTGCATAAAACTTAATTTTACCGCTTCTGTGAATGGAATTTCAAAAATCCGACAGACACGGTTGATGTCAGTAAGTAAAATGTGGTTCAATGAGATAAAAATAATTTTTTGGTGAATAGTAACTTTTTACTATTTTTACCGCGGTTAATAGTAAATAGGGTAACTAAGGGTAAATATGATATCAATATTACCCTAACACATGTCCTAATTCTATTGGACAAGTGTAATTCGACCAAAAACAAACTTAGGAATAAAATATGACCATTTAGGCCCACTTGGATTAGATTAGGACATTTATTATTAATTTATTTAAAGAAGGGTTAAAATAGTTAAAATAAAGTTTAATAAGAAAATCATTTTTAATATGGGGTTATACATAAGATAAATTCGATCGTAAATAGTCATTAAAAAGATAAAAAGATTTCCTACATGATGGTATTTTATTTGTAATTTTTAGACATCAAATAATTTAATTTATCTTGACACAAAGATGATGCAGTAATTATCTTATTAATGAAATATTGACAAAATTAATAATATAAATACCAAAATAAATGTAATTTGAGACTTTTTATGAATTACACTAATTTTCTAGGTTACTATGATATATTAATGTTGATTTAATCAACTTGGTTCGAACATATAATTCTGTTATGACTTTCACAAAAAATCATATATCAAATAGTGTCAAAATTGACACAAAATAGTTTTTAAATCAAATATTATAATATTAATTGTTATTTTATTCCTAAAAATCTAAGGTTCGGCCAAATGACTTAGATAAGGATATATATATTAATAATAAACAATTTGGGGTTCGTTTGTCATGTTATAGTAAGTGTATTAACCATATAGTGAAAGAAAACAAAAAGACACGGTAAAAGTTAAATTAATTAACTTAGAGTTAAATCTAATTGATAAGGTTAAAATAATACCCTAAACTTGTCTAAATCTTATTGGTTTATAGGATTTAGACCCTTCCCCACTTTAGCTTCAAAATAAGACCCTTTGGAACCATTATAAACCGATTTTGACTTTAATATAAAATAATATTTTGAGATATTCCTAAGGTGCCCCTCTCCTCCCTTATAAAAGGGAACCTCCTCCCCCTCCTCCTCACACCAATTTGAGCACTCAAACTCGGCCAACCCCTGCCCTTTTCTCCTCTCCACTTCCCTAGAATAATCCTAGAGGTCCTGGTCTTCTCAAAAGACCAATCTTAGTTCCTTAAGTGGAGGATTCAAAGAGGCGTTCCAAAGAAGAGGTAATATCCATTACCGATCTTTTCAATTTCTTTCTTCTTCAACTTCTTCTTATTTAGTTGTTTCATGATAAAGTAATAACATCAGTATTACTTACATACTGATATGTTATTATAAATATGAAACAACCCTAATTCACCTTCTATCCATCCTACGGAAAAATGAAATCACCGCGCGTGCGTACGTACGGAATACCGTCTCCACGCCGTGGTGTAATCTATTTTCCACCATCACCTTACAAGGATGGGTATAATGGTGTAATGAGTAACTATATATGATTATTATTAAGTAATATTTATACTGAAATAATATATATATATACTCCAATACAATTCCACGATCATAGGAACGATATCATCACTCGTGCGTACGTACGGAATACCGTCTCCACGATGTGATGTGATTCGTTCTACATGATCTTCATTTCATAATGATTATATAAATGAATTGAATGAATGAATATGGTATATACTACACTAATAACATTCTGGAAATGAATTATCTATAACCTAAAGATAAGAATAAGAATTTATTCAACAAAACACGCATAAGAACAAAAAGTTATAAAGACCCGAGTAACAAGTAACAATGAAATATTACTAACAAGAAGTTAATAATATGACCATATATGATCTAATATCAATATGTATGATTCTGGAATAAGTCAATAACATTATTTAAACCATTATACAGGAGCTTCGGACACGAACAAAGCAAATTGGACCTAAGGTAAGGGAAATATCACAATCTCATTTTTATCCGAGATTGTTAATTCATAAGTATTTACTGGGGTGTATTTTATCATCCACATCCATGTTTCATCAATATGTAATATTATTTCCATCCACCTACAATTGTTTAAATCCATTTTTACCCTTCGGTGAGTTTTTAGTAATATCTATGAAAGGAATCTTTTGTCATACGAGGTACTTTTTGACTTTTCCGACAAAAGTACGAAGAATGTTTTTTTTAACTTATACAGCACGAACGGATTTCTACTGTTTTATAAAGCCTTATTTTCATGAAGCTTCCTCTAAAAGATTTCATGACTATTTTCAATAAAATCTCTTTCTTTTAAAATTGCATGATGTTTTGTGAAAAGAAATTTATTTTGAAGAAGAAAGGATATTTCCCTCAAGAATTCAATTCAAGTCTTTTATCAAAATTATTTTCCATCTAAGATAATAAAGGGTTCTGTTTCTATCCATATTTTTACATTGATTTGACTATGTTGTGATGGAATTATGTTTATGAATTCCTTTATCTTATATGAATTGATTTATGATGTCATGATGTTTCAAGAATCCCATTTTTGTTACATGTGTTATGCGATGATGTATGTTTTATGATTATGTGGCACACATAAGAAAGGATTCATTATAAGATGGGTGGGACCTATATCTCCCTCCAATGCATTGGGTAATGATTTTATATCTCATGAGATAGACATGGCTGGAACGGAAGGTTATTTCGGTTCAGTGATACAGGACTGAAACGAGGAGTGAACTCGGTTTAGAAAGGGACTTTGTCCACTAAGATAGTCTTGGCAATGAGTCATGACTAACAAGAAATGATTTTCCATGATTATGTGTGCATGACACAAAGTTTCAAGTTTTATGTTATGATTATGGGGATCTCATTTTCACTTCTATGATTTATTTCATGTTAAGATATTATGATCTCTTTTGCAGGTTTTGATTTTCATAAAGATATGATATGATTTTTATTTCCTTTATTTGCCCTTGCTGAGCATTTGAGCTCACCCTTTTATGCTTTCTTTTCCCCAGGTCAGGAAGATGGATATTAAGTAGAATATGCTAAAAGGGACCCTAGATATGATGAAATAAATGGGAGACACTGTAGAAGATTTATGAACCAGTTGTTTATGTTTCCCAGTTTCTAAAGACACTATACCTATACGGTCCTTTGTGGTTTTGTCATTTGTTGTAATAAGTGTGCTTCAATTTTGAAGTATTAACAATGTATGTAAAGTGTGGGTCGTTATAGTTGGTATCAGTGGAAAGGTATAGTCAACCTTTGGAAACTAGGATGTGAAAGCCTTAGTAAGAACCCTAAGGATAAGTCTAAGCATAGAACACAATCTTAGTGTTTTAGAAATGGCCTTGAATAACCTAGGATAAGACCTTAAGCATGAACATTTTATTCTTGAATTATGTGGTTTCCTATTATAATTAGTGTTGCTCACACTATTCTTCTTGGTTTAGTCAATGGCTGGAACCCGAAGGAACCGTGTTAATGCGGAATGCGATGGGCAATGCAATGATTGTCCCCCTGAGCAACCAAACGATATGGGAGCTGGAATGCAAAATCTTGTAGCCATGCTCACACAACTTTCTCAAGCTATGAATCATGCAGGATTTCCAAACGAACAAAGGAGGGAGCAACATTCTGTTGAATCCTTCATGAGGCAGCGTCCACCATCTTTCAGCGGGTCTACTGATCCATTAGTTGCTGAACAATGGATTAGTACTACTGAAAAGATATTTTCAGTTCTTCAATGTTCTGAGCATGATAAAGTCATCCTAGCAGTGTATCGTTTGGAAGGAGATGCGGATCAATGGTGGAATCTTGTTAAGAATACAAGGCAAAGGGATGAAATTGAGTCTATGGAATGGGATGATTTCAAGAACTTATTTTTCAATAAGTACTTCCCTCGTATTCTCCGAACAAAGATGGAGAAAGAGTTCCTTGAACTGAAGCAAAGGGATGATGAATCTGTTAGTACCTATGAAGCAAATTTTACAAGACTTGCAAGGTACGCTTCTGGTATTATTATCCAACCTGAGAGTAAGATCGATCGATTCTTTAGTGGCTTAAAACCAAGTCTTCGAAGGGCGTTAGCCATAAGGGACTTCAATAGCTACGAAGAAATCGTTCGATGTGCTCTCAAAGTCGAGATGGAGATTGGAGTAACCCATCAGTCACATGGGTTTGATAAGAAGAGGAAGATGGAATTCAAAGAAAAATCTAAAGAGCACACGGAAAAGAAGATGAACTTTCCCTTATTCTCAAAGTGTGGAAAGAAACATGGAGGGAGTTGTCTTAAAGGGACAAGTAAATGTTTTAAATGTGGAAAAGAAGGTCATCGGGCATTTGAATGCCGTGATAATGGGAAGAAGATGTCTAATGACGCAAACAAAGGAAGGGATACACAGAATGAACCTACTACACTTCAATGTTTCAAGTGCAAGGAGATGGGTCATTATGCCAATCAATGCCCAAATCCAAGGGTTGATGATGATGGTCGACGTCAACAAACTCTTAAGGCTAAAGACAAAGGAAAGTCACATGCAATTTCTATCAGCGATGTGGAGTACGATAACGATGTGGTGAAAGGTACACTTACCATCCACTCTAAAGTAGCAAATATTTTATTTGATTATGGATCCACCCACTCTTTAATTTCTGAAAAATTTTCTAAGGGTATCACCGTATTACCTCAACAATTAGATGTTGAGTTAGCTGTGACAACACCTAATGGCACATCAATCGCATCAAAAGTTTATAATTCTTCTCCGATCGAAGTTTGTGGGAAAGTGCTTCCTGCAAATCTTGTAATCCTTCCCTTAGTGGAATTTGATGTGATTCTTGGCATGGATTGGCATTCTCTACATGGAGCTCATATCGATTGCCAAAGAAGGGAAGTCACATTTCATATTCCAGATCAATCTACGATCGTATACCAATGCAAGGATGAACATAACCTTCCAGTGTAAATTTCTTCCTTCTTATGGGTATTGATTCCACTAAATGAAGGTTATTTATCTCAAATGGTTGGTGAGAAACTCACGATTAAGAATATTCCCATTGTACGGGAGTTTGATGATGTCTTTCCGGAGGAATTGCCGGGTCTTCCACCAAATCGTGAAGTTGAGTTTTCAATAGAACTCGTACCGGGTGCTTTGCCTATTTCAAAGACACCTTATAGAATGGCCCCAATTGAGTTGCAGGAATTGAAGAAGCAACTCCAAGAGAATCTTGATAAGGGATTCATACGCCCTAGTGCGTCACCTTGGGGAGCACCTGTTCTATTTGTTAAGAAGAAAGATGGATCAATGAGACTCTGCATTGATTATCGAGAACTTAACAAGATCACTATCAAGAACAAATATCCTCTCCCACGCATTGATGACTTATTTGACCAACTACGCGGAGCTCAATACTTTTCCAAGATTGATCTTCGTTCAGGGTATCATCAATTAAGGGTCAAAAGGGAGGATATACCAAAGACGACTTTCCGTACAAGGTATGGACACTATGAATTTATAGTGATGCCATTTGGTCTTACTAATGCCCCCGCTATCTTCATGGATCTAATGAATAGAGTCTTTAGAGACTATCTTGATCAATTTGTGGTAGTCTTTATAGACGATATTCTTGTCTATTCAAAGAGCAAGGAAGAGCATGACGATCACTTGAGAATTATAATGAAGACCCTGAGAAAGGAGAAGCTTTATGCCAAATTTACCAAGTGTGAATTTTGGCTTCAAAAAGTTGCATTTTTGGGTCATATAATCTCAAAAGAGGGGATATCTGTGGATCCAGCAAAAACAGAGGTTATCGAAAGATGGTCAAGACCAACAACAGTAACTGAGATCCGAAGTTTTCTTGGTTTGGCTGGTTATTATCGACGTTTTGTATAAGATTTTTCATGATTATCTAATCCACTCACCAAGTTGACTCGGAAAGGAGTTAAGTTTGTCTGGACAGAGGAATGTGAAGAGAATTTCAAGGAGTTGAAAAGAAGGTTATCCAGTGCACCTGTGCTCACACTGCCTTGTAGTGGAGAAAGGTTTGTGATCTACAGTGATGCATCCAAGAAGGGATTGGGGTGTGTTCTTATGCAAAATGATATGGTGATAGCTTATGCCTCACGACAGTTGAAAATCCATGAGCAAAATTACCCAACACATGATTTGGAGTTGGCTGCGGTAATATTTTCATTAAAGATTTGGAGGCATTACCTTTATGGTGAAAGGTGTGATATTTATACTGATCATAAAAGTTTAAAGTATATTTTCACACAAAAGGAGTTGAATATGCGTCAAAGAAGATGGTTGGAGCTGATTAAGGATTATGACTGCTCAATCCATTACCACCCTGGGAAAGCAAACAAGGTGGCAGATGCATTAAGTCGACAAGACCATGCTAGTTTATCCATGATGAGGATCACAAAAGATCCAATATTTATGGATTTACAAAGGATGGATCTTGGAATTATAATGGAAGGGGAAAAATATTATCTTTCTCAAATGAATGTTCAACCATCTATACATGTGAAGATTAAAGAGGCACAGAAAGAATATGTCGAGTTACAAAAGAAGGTGAGAAATGTTCCTGAATTCAACCTTGTTTGTGATGGGATAATAAAGTTTAGGAATCGGGTTTGCGTTCCTCCCATCCCCGAATTAAAGAAAGAGCTGCTGGATGAGGCTCATAGTTCTTCATTCTCTATTCATCCTGGAAGCACGAAGATGTATAGGGACCTGAAAGAGTACTTCTGGTGGGATGGCATGAAAAGAGATGTTGTTGAATATGTCTCTCGATGCTTGGTTTGTCAACAAGTTAAAGCTGAGAGACAGAAGTCTAAGGGGATGTTACAACCATTACCCATACCCGAATGGAAATGGGAAAACATCACTATGGACTTTGTCACAGGACTTCCTAAAACATCCAAAGGCAATAATGCTATCTGGGTCATAGTTGATCGTCTTACAAAGTCTTCACACTTCATTGCTATTAGAGAGGATTTCTCTCTAGATCAGCTTGCCAGGATATATGTAAAGGAAGTGGTAAGATTGCATGGAGTACCACTTTCTATTATATCTGATCGAGATCCGCGATTTACCTCGAAGTTCTGGCGAAGTCTTCAGCATACTCTGGATACAGAGTTGAGTTTCAACACTGCTTATCATCCCCAGACAGACGGTCAGTCTGAGAGAACAATTCAAACCCTAGAATATATGTTGAGAGCTTGCTCTATGGATTTCAAAGGAGGTTGGGATCAACACCTACCTTTGGTGGAATTTTCTTATAATAATAGCTTTCACTCCAGTATTCAGATGGCTCCTTATGAAGCTCTCTATGGAAAGAAATGCAGGACTCCAACTTGCTGGGATGAAGTTGGGGAAAGAAAGCTATTAGGACCTGATCTCAATGATGAAATGGCAGAAAAGGTTAGATCTATTCAACAACACATAAGAGCAGCTCAGAGTCGACAGAAAAGTTATGCCGACAACCGAAGAAAAGACCTAGAGTTTGAAGTGGGCGATAAAGTGTTCTTACGAATATCTCCCTGGAAGAGGGTTATGAGATTTGGAAAGAAGGGGAAGTTGAGCCCTAGATATATCGGTCCTTTCGAAATACTGGATCGTGTTGGGAAGGTAGCTTACCGATTGGCGCTTCCATCGAATCTCTCTCAAGTTCACGATGTGTTCCATGTATCTCTCCTGAGAAAGTACATACCAGATCCTTCACATGTACTCAGCTCAGAAGTTGTACCGCTGGAGCAAGATCTTTCTTATGAAGAACAGCCGATATAGATTCTAGATCGTAGCGAAAAATTCCTACGAAACAAGACCACTCGCTTGGTGAAAGTTTTATGGAGAAACCACCAACTTGAAGAAGCTACATGGGAGCTTGAGGATATGATGAGGGAGAAGTATCCTCATCTGTTTGTTAAGTGACGAATTTCGAGGGCGAAATTCTTTTTAAGGGGGGTAGAATGTAACACCCGAGACTTTTATGTTATATAAATCATCAAAGGAATCTTTTTCTACACAACACTTGCTTGGCTTGCTTTACACGCAATCGCGACCTTCCTCGATAGCTTGCGTCGTACGCAATACCGAGTTTCACTAAACAACAACATGCTATTAAAACTAGCCGTTATGAATAGTAATAACCACTTTTTGAAAATTTATAAATTTTATTTTTCAAAATGGACTTCATTTTTGGACTCAGAATATCGAAATTAGCCTACGGTGAAATTTTGGTATTTTTCTGAAAACTTTCAATTTTTGATGAATAGTGAAACCACTAAGTGGTAGGTTAAAAACTGAATTTTGCATAAAACGTAATTTTACCGCTTCTGTGAATGGAATTTCAAAAATCCGACAGACACGGTTGATGTCAGTAAGTAAAATGTGGTTCAATGAGATAAAAATAATTTTTTGGTGAATAGTAACTTTTTACTATTTTTACCGCGGTTAATAGTAAATAGGGTAACTAAGGGTAAATATGATGTCAATATTACCCTAACACATGTCCTAATTCTATTGGACAAGTGTAATGCGACCAAAAACAAACTTAGGAATAAAATATGACCATTTAGGCCCACTTGGATTAGATTAGGACATTTATTATTAATTTATTTAAAGAAGGGTTAAAATAGTTAAAATCAAAGTTTAATAAGAAAATCATTTTTAATATGGGGTTATACATAAGATAAATTCGATTGTAAATAGTCATTAGAAAGCTCAAAATATTTCCTACATGATGGTATTTTATTTGTAATTTTTAGACATCAAATAATTTAATTTATTTTGACACAAAGATGATGCAGTAATTATCTTATTAATGAAATATTGACAAAATTAATAATATAAATACCAAAATAAATGTAATTTGAGACTTTTTATGAATTCCACTAATTTTATAGGTTACTATGATATATTAATGTTGATTTAATCAACTTGTTTCGAACATATAATTCTGTTATGACTTTCACAAAAAATCATATATCAAATAGTGTCAAAATTGACACAAAATAGTTTTTAAATCAAATATTATAATATTAATTGTAATTTTATTCCTAAAAATCTAAGGTTAGGCCAAATGACTTAGATAAGGATATATATATTAATAATAAACAATTTGGGGTTCGTTTGGCATGTTATAGTAAGTGTATTAACCATATAGTGAAAGAAAACAAAAAGACACGGTAAAAGTTAAATTAATTAACTTAGAGTTAAATCTAATTGATAAGGTTAAAATAATACCCTAAACTTGTCTAAATCTTATTGGTTTATAGGATTTCGACCCTTCCCCACTTTAGCTTCGAAATAAGACCCTTTGGAACCATTATAAACCGATTTTGACTTTAATATAAAATAATATTTTGAGATATTCCTAAGGTGCCCCTCTCCTCCCTTATAAAAGAGCACCTCCTCCCCCTCCTCCTCACACCAATTTGAGCACTCAAGCTCGGCCAAACCCTGCACTTTTCTCCTCTCCACTTCCCTAGAATAATCCTAGAGGTCCTGGTCTTCTCAAAAGACCAATCTTAGTTCCTTAAGTGGAGGATTCAAAGAGGCGTTCCAAAGAAGAGGTAATATCCATTACCGATCTTTTCAATTTCTTTCTTCTTCAACTTCTTCTTCTTTAGTTGTTTCATGATAAAGTAATAACATCAGTATTACTTACATACTGATATGTTATTATAAATATGAAACAACCCTAATTCACCTTCTATCCATCCTACGGAAAAATGAAATCACCGCGCGTGCGTACGTACGGAATACCGTCTCCACGCCGTGGTGTAATCTATTTTCCACCATCACCTTACAAGGATGGGTATAATGGTGTAATGAGTAACTATATATGATTATTATTAAGTAATATTGATACTGAAATAATATATATATATACTCCAATACAATTCCACGATCATAGGAACGATATCATCACTCGTGCGTACGTACGGAATACCGTCTCCACGATGTGATGTGATTCGTTCTACATGATCTTCATTTCATAATGATTATATAAATGAATTGAATGAATGAATATGGTATATACTACACTAATAACATTATGGAAATGAATTATCTATAACCTAAAGATAAGAATAAGAATTTATTCAACAAAACACGCATAAGAACAAAAAGTTATAAAGACCCGAGTAACAAGTAACAATGAAATATTACTAACAAGAAGTTAATAATATGACCATATATGATCTCATATCAATATGTATGATTCTGGAATAAGTCAATAACATTATTTAAACCATTATACAGGAGCTTCGGACACAAACAAAGCAAATTGGACCTAAGGTAAGGGAAATATCACAATCTCATTTTTATCCGAGATTGTTTATTCATAAGTATTTACTGGGGTGTATTTTATCATCCACATCCATGTTTCATCAATATGTAATATTATTTCCATCCACCTACAATTGTTTAAATCCATTTTTACCCTTCGGTGAGTTTTTAGTAATATCTATGAAAGGAATCTTTTGTCATACGAGGTACTTTTTGACTTTTCCTACAAAAGTACGAAGAATGTTTTTTTTAACTTATACGGCACGAACGGATTTCTACTGTTTTATAAAGCCTTATTTTCATGAAGCTTCCTCTAAAAGATTTCATGACTATTTTCAATAAAATCTCTTTCTTTTAAAATTGCATGATGTTTTGTGAAAAGAAATTGATTTTGAAGAAGAAAGAATATTTTCCTCAAGAATTCAATTCAAGTCTTTTATCAAAATTATTTTCCATCTAAGATAATAAAGGGTTCTGTTTCTATCCATATTTTTACATTGATTTGACTATGTTGTGATGGAATTATGTTTATGAATTCCTTTATCTTATATGAATTGATTTATGATGTCATGATGTTTCAAGAATCCCATTTTTGTTACATGTGTTATGTGATGATGTATGTTTTATGATTATGTGGCACACATAAGAAAGGATTCATTATAAGATGGGTGGGACCTATATCTCCCTCCAATGCATTGGGTAATGATTTTATATCTCATGAGATAGACATGGCTGGAACGGAAGGTTATTTTGGTTCAGTGATACAGGACTGAAACGAGGAGTGAACTCGGTTCAGAAAGGGACTTTGTCCACTAAGATAGTCTTGGCAATGAGTCATGACTAACAAGAAATGATTTTCCATGATTATGTGTGCATGCCACAAAGTTTCAAGTTTTATGTTATGATTATGGGGATCTCATTTTCACTTCTATGATTTATTTCATGTTAAGATATTATGATCTCTTTTGCAGGTTTTGATTTTCATAAAGATATGATATGATTTTTATTTCCTTTATTTGCCCTTGCTGAGCATTTGAGCTCACCCTTTTATGCTTTCTTTTCCCCAGGTCAGGAAGATGGATATTAAGTAGAATATGCTAAAAGGGACCCTAGATATGATGAAATAAATGGGAGACACTGTAGATGATTTATGAACCAGTTGTTTATGTTTCCCAGTTTCTAAAGACACTATACCTATACGGTCCTTTGTGGTTTTGTCATATGTTGTAATAAGTGTGCTTCAATTTTGACGTATTAACAATGTATGTAATGTGTGGGTCGTTATAGTTATTATGATATTTTTTAACATTATTAAAAAATATTCCTTATATTCTTTCGTTTCCCATTTTATATTTTATTCAAATCACACTCTTTATAGAGATTGAAATTTAATATTAAAATATTCTTCCTTAATAAATTTCATTATTATAAAATCATTGCATTGTAATGTATAATTCCCCTCCTATTAACTAATTCATTTTCCTACCATATGCATGTTTTTTCTTACCACCAAACAATATCTCTTTATTTTTATACCCATCAATTTTTTTCCCTTGGGACATTCATATTTCATTATTCATTAAAAATAGATTCAATGTTATTCCTTTTATGAAGTGAGATTTAATGAATGCATTTTTAAAATGATGAGAATCATCTTCCTTTTTTGGGTCATTAAATTTATAATTGAATATAGTTGATTATTGTTTAATCATTTTCCTTTTTAATGATCTAAAATATAAATTTAAATCATAATTATGCTACAAAAGGTTTTCATTAAAATTATACTAAAATAAATTTTCATAAATGACTCATAACTTTTCCATATTAAATAAATATTATCAATTTTTTTATAATGACCCTTTACATTTAGCTTCTATTTTCCCTCATTAACACCTATGATATATCTATATTGGAGTCATGTTTTATAAATCATAATCCAAAATCTGTTATGAAAAATACTTTTTGGGATAAAATATTTTTAACATCAACTATTCTACATTTGATATATCATTATTTGATATACATTTTAAACGATATGATACTCATTTTAATTCCATGTAATCAAAATGAAAGAAATATTTACTGATTTAATTTGTCATACATTTATATGGACGTTGAAGGGTGGAATTCTTACCACAATCCAGTGAATTAGTTATGGATTTATAACTCATAAGATAATAATATCGAGCATTGACATGATATGGTTAGTTTTGTTCAACTTGTTTAGTGATTACATGATGTGGATCCCTATGTTCTCAAGATTGATCATATACATGATACAGTTATCTATATTCACAAGAATGAACATGGCATGTATGTGGTTATTAATGTACAAAATAATTATCATAGACTTTATATTGATATATGTGTTTATAATGTTATGTTTTCTTATTCTCTATGTATATTAACACCATGTCTCTAAATTATAGGCCAATAATATGTTCCAAGACACATGTTTATTCAATTATGTTTCCACACAATTTTACTATGTAATATGATATATCACTTATGATTACATGTTCTCCCATCACGCCTCGTAAAATACTCTTATTATTTTATATTCTTTTTAATCAATTTTTTCACCTATAATTTATGTTTTTTGGTCAATATTATATTATAAAACATTATAAATCAATAATTATTATTTTTTTAATAGTAATTTAATCATAAAAAATTTATGATTTCTATTCCACATTTAAAAAATGGGTATAACCATTATTCATTCTAGAATGTTGTCCAGTGTGAAGCAATTTATGGAGAAATGATCATAGTATATTATAATATGATATTTATTTAAATAATTTCCAATGAAACTAAAAAGCCTGATTCTTGATATTATGTGAATATTTATTAAATTAAATAACTATTTGTGTGAAATAATTTTATAAGTTATATTAGAAACATTTGTTTTCCTTGGTTTCTAATAGAATATGGTTTAGTTAATTTTTCTTATTAGAATATTTATTTTTCGAAATAACGCTAGAGAATATTATTGAAAACCCTAGGTATGAGTATAACCATTGGGAAAAAATACTAAATTATTTTCAAGGTATGTTTTATTTTGTTTCATTTTAATATCATAAGTATCTAGATTCAAATATTTAGATGTGTATTCCAGAAAAAAATCACCTTTTTGTAATGAACATGAAATTTTTTGGCTGACTATTAACTTGATCATCACTCAGTGCATAATATTTGACCAATTTTTACACTTTGTATGACACTCCCAAGCAATATTATTTTGTTAATCACAAGTAATTCATGAACCATTATAAAATATTTAAATTAAATTTATTTAATTAGTCTATTAACATTTTTATTGATAGATTAATTAGAATATGACCTTGGATAACCTAGATTAATACTTTATTATTCATGAGTGAGGTTATGAAAATCCTTAATGGCTTTCATTTTATATGATCATATTTTTCATTTTTCATATTTTAACAATTTCATTATTCCAAATATTTATTGTATCTAATATAGTAATTGGACCCATGAGGAATGAATTGAATAATTAATGTGGTGGTAAATAACATGATTTCCCCTATTATAAACTTAATGACATTAAAAATCAAGTAAAACCTTTTAAAAATGTTTTCACTAATTATAAAAAAAACTGTAAATGATGTTGAGTTCTCAAATACATCAAGGATGTTTCAAATCACTCTCAAGTCTATTATTTTGAAATTTCTACCCTATATTAGTGGGTCGTTGGACCAAATAACTATGAAAAATTACATGTATGGAATTTAAAAGTTATTTTCCTTCAATTAAAAATTGTATAATGAGATGATTAATTTAGTTATTTATCATTTGGATGGGGTGTCTATCTAGTTGTGTACTCTCATTATGAAAATGATGATAAATTTATATATGCTTACTCTATGGTATGGGAAGAATAAAATAAAATATATTTTACAAAATTTTCTCCCAAAACAATTTTCATTCAAATTGAATGATGATTCCTTGAGTTAAAGATAAAGTAAGATGGGTCAATGAGTATAAATAAAGAAGACATCAAGACAAATGTGAGATAAAATACTAATTTTATTACTATCCACAAGTGATCTCAAGTAAATATTTAGTTTAATGAAAATAGGTCTTCAAAATCTATCAGAAATAAGAGGATTTGACATCTACAATTATTTTATTTATTTATTTATGATCTAAAGGATAACTTGAAACTCTAAATATTATTGTGATAATAAATTAATATGAAATTTCATGGGAGATCATAAGAAAAATATAATATATGAAATATTTTATAATCTCCTATATTCAAAAAAAGATAGAGGAATGTTCTGAAAAAAATCATAAAATTAACAATAAAATGCTTCATGTGTGGAATGATTTTCCATCATGATCGTTTCTTTTGAGCATGGGTGAGGATGCTATTCGACACAATAGAGGAAAAGAACACCTGAACTGATGAACCCTCGAATCTTCTATCATTTAATTCTTGTTGTTTTGGAATTATGAATATTGATTCTACAATCCAATTCATATCATGTACAAAAAACAAAAAATAATGATCTTTTTTATTAACCAATGATTATGTGGATCTATTTTTGGCACTTTCTCTTGGGATGCACATGATTTTTTATATGCACAAAAAATTACCCTATATTCATTCTTTCCAAAAGTGGGTGACTATCATCATTTCATTATAGATGTATTCACCTTGATCAAAATAAGATAATATGATTTCAGTCCCTCCTTTAATGGATTCTTCCTAGGGATTCATCACTATATATGGGCCTCCCTTATAGATTAAGATGTTGTTCATGAAACTGGTTTCTAATGCCATCACATCAGGGATGATGGTTAATTTTGATGCTTCTGCCAGGACATTCTATAGGGTTAACATAGGGCTGAAAACATCAGTCCAGATAGTAGTCGTGATGGGCATCAATGGCTTATCAAGACGATGAAACATTAGAATGCTTATATTTTTCCTCGTTATAAGGAATATTAAGGGCACATAAACCCATGGATTCCCACATCAACTACGTGATATCATATGATTGAGGCATGTCAATAAGGAAATCCTCAGCATATAATGTTTAAGACAGGATACACTATGAGTTTAACGTCTAGTGAAGATGGATCGTACTAATAAAAACACATTTAAATGTTGATAATATAGGTACACTCCTAGGTGAGAGAACATGAATGGTTAACCATGTGGTATGATAATATCACCCAATGAGGAAGAACTCGAGAGTGGTGTGTCCCTTAAATGGGATGTTTTACACCATGAAGGCTGATATGTGCACCAAGAAGGTGGATCATAGAAGGTGGCCCCAAATGAGCGGGACACCAAGGCATACCATTGGTAGGGATTAAACCTCAGGGCGGATACCTACATTTTCTGTTTAGAAGACAAAGGCCCAAACCCATATAGCTTGAGAGGGTATGGTTTGGGGATTACACATTGAAAGATGCCCGCCATAATAGGAACACTCTTGATTGAATGAATGTGCATTATGTGGGGATTACATACGGTTAGCTGGTCAGGTTCACAAAAGAGTATAATATTGATTAATGAGGCTTACACTCTAAGACAACTTCGATGGATGGTATTATTCCATAGTTATAAGGGTGAGGTGTTTAGGTATATGGTTGGTGATTATGAACGAGAACATCTTGAATGAATAGAATGATCCCACTAGGATGTGTAAGCCTTGGTAAGAATTGAGATGAATTATGGAGGAGTGGATGAAGTGGATGGAATGAATGAAATGTAATAGATGTGAAGAAGATAGTATTGGTTTTGAAACTATGGGAGGTTTCCTATGTGTTATAGTTTGTTGGGAATTAATTTTTATTACATTTTGATGGGGTTGTTAATGATTTCCCATGGTTTTCTACCTAGTTAAATTGGGATATGATATTTGAGGTTATGCATGGTTAGCTGCATTGGTGAAACTGGAAGAGATGTTTAATCCACGTGCGGAAAGAACCTCTCAAGATATATTGTCCAGAGAGAATGTTAGGGTTAGGAATTGATGGTGGTGTATACTGATATCTAGAAGGTGCAACACAAGGAGGATTGTACCAGTGTTTACTAGTTATTGGGAGTTCACCACATGGATGATTCAAACATACACTATTTATATGATAATGATCAAAAACACATAGTTAATTGTTTTAATGAATATGCATTCTTCGTTAACCGTGAAGGCGGAGCTGGGTCATACACTATGATTGATGCCCGGAAGAAGGATGTCATGATCTCTACTAAAATTTAGCCCATGGGATCCATGCTCAGTGTGATAAACATGAATATGTAATAGATCATACTATCATGTTGCGAAATATGTGTTAGTGAATGATGGTGTGGGTCTTATTCAACAAAGCAATCCATGAAGAAAAATACAAAAGGGATAGGGAATGTGTTTTGAGAGTCCCTTATTCTCATCCCCTCTATGGTATCCTTGTCCATAAAAGGTATGTAGAAGAAAGTGTGAAACCTCCTATATGAAAGGATTGTGGATTAAACCTTTATGGTTTCCCTTCCCCCATGATAAGTTTTCATTCTATGCCAGGGAGATCTATGTCTTAGTGAGGAAGACGTCACTCTCATGTGTACTAGTGGGTGATGAAAATTTCGTACATGGATAACCCCTTGTGTCTTGTGTGGGGTGAGGCTACAGTGTAATTTCATGTGCTGAAGACGATGGTGCTTTGGAGTTTAAGGTCATGAAGCTCGAATGAAGGGAGATCACTTCTCACCCCATTGACATACATAACAGATTCCCACCCACACATCAGGAAGTGAAGGAATTAGCAATTGTAGGATAGAAATGGTTGTGGAAGTGGTCAGCCGAGGAATCGAAGATTGAATAGTTATACGAACAAGAAAAAACTGTTGATGTACCTATGCAAAGAAAAATTTGGTAGGGAAACGTGACATGTAATACAGCACTACGGATCATTAAATCACTAATCACAAGACTGTAATATTGCACTGAGGTGGTGCATTCAATATGTGTTTGTTGTGCATAAGGGGATATCGAACTTGGGATTTAAAAGTAAAAACATCCCATAGATCCTAAAGGAATTAGATCCTACAATATTGTATGATTATATGAAAAATGGTGGTGTTTGAGTGAATTAAATACAATACAAGTTCATATAGTGTGCACGAGAAGGATATTTTGTGTGCATTAGCCTTTATAGATTGATGTATGCCAGATAGGGAATATTTGTGCACTAGCCTTGGGAAAAAAAGAAAATGGGTGAGGTTTAGGCCTATGTGTTCCCACCGAAAGGGGGTCCCTGGGGTTACCTCTCCCATAAGATAATGTACCTAGAATCCATGATTTTATCACAGTTAGAGAAGGGGTTGTATGGGCTGAACAAGAGAGATATTTCAACATCCACCATGTTACCATGAAAAGAAATAGTTCAAATCAATTTATAGGGGATGTTTTTGTTGTGATCACATAATATAGTTGGCATGGAAGGGATCAGTAGACATTGTATTGGACGTGCAATGTCTTCCCATGTGATTTTCCATCTTCTTCGCATCCCTGAGAACATACACTAAACTTTCTCCTCGATTTTAGGGAAACTGGGGTGAAATATTTTAGGCCACTTTGGTCATGTAATAACATTATTCATGTTTTTTTCTTGTGCACAATCACCCAAAATTACATGTGGCTCACTGGATACTCTCAAAATTATCCACTAAGACAAATCGGGCCATTATGTTGCTCAAATATTTCTATATGTGTATTTAAGGAAAAAATTCACCAACAAATGTCCCCCTCAGAATCTAAGATAAAACGGGACTAGAAGGTCAGGTTCATAGGGAAACACTAAAAAAGAATGTACAATATTAGAGGTGATAGTAAAAAATGGTGGTTTATGAAAATTAAACCTCTAACACAGGTCAATGACATGGTCCATGACTATGAATCTACATAGGGCCCCATGTCACAATACCTTGACTTTATTTATGCACAATTATTTTCTCTCATTCATGTATGTATTTAATTATGCATGAAATTAACCAAATATGGCCGTTACCATATGCACAACTTTGGAACCTTTAAAATTTTTCCTTGGTATGATTTTATGACCTTGTTGGATGATCTTGCACATGAATATTTATTGATTCTTAAATAACATTTATTTTTTCACACACCCAGCTTATTGTTTTTAGGACTAACAAAATATGACTGAACAAGAGACTTCTACTAAAATATAGGATTCCCATGTTTTGTGAAGAGAAGGGATGATAGGGAATCCTCATATTATTTATTCTTGAATAGTACTATCAGACAATGAAATGATCCTATGAATGTTGAAATAGACTCAAAAGGGTTACATCGTGAGTGGTAGACTCTAACTATAGAATTTTGGGATTATGGATGAAGTGGCTATTTTGGGCTTTTAGACTGAATGTCCATTTTCATGGGTCACATGCTGAGATAATCATCGGTTGGAAAATTCACAAAAAACAGTCACCTGTCTAGGAAGACTCAACATATCGCCTTCTACAACATAAATGAAAAAAATAGGACATCTAAGGTGAGTGAACAAGTGGAAAGACAATTTATAACCCACTACATGAGTGCGTTCTGGAGCATTATGAATGAAGAGATGTAGGGATGGAAATAGGACTATGACATGTGGTCCAAGGGAAATTTCAAAATTAAATGGAAATTGGTGTATTATTTGTGCCCAATATATGGTGAATTTGGGAAATTCCTTCAACACAACATGTCTTTTAGAGTTATGTGGAAGTCACAATTTCATTTCAATCGCTAGAAGGAAATTGTGCCAGATCAATTAATTTAGTGGTATCTCGACCCAAATATATACCAATACTATCATAAAGTGGTTGATATAAGTCTCCGGGACATCCACCGCATTAGGATAATTACTTTGGAGGTGTTTCGGCAAAATGTGCTTCTCATAAAATAGAACATCTTGGGGAACAGAGTATAGACCCATATTCGGACATGGCATCTACTGGATCTGGTGATAGAGAGGTTTTTGATCAAATACATTTTTAAAAAAATATAATAAATGGTGTGGCTCAACATATTCCAAAATAGGGATGATAATGTATAGATAATAGGATGAGGAATGGAGTGCTCGACTATATCACAAAGGGGAATGGAGGGATCAAATTGGTTGATCATGGAAGCAGGTGAATATCTGTCAAGGGGTTTCATTGTTAATGAGATATTGGATCTATTGGTATGATATGTAACTTTATATTATAACTTTCTATGTGAGTGGATACTTATATTGAGGGTCATAAGGACAGGGGTTCATTCGGCGATGCTAGTAATGGGATGGATCGTGGTAGCCCATAGTAAGTTTATGGTTGATGTGCCTGTATTAGCATTGTTATATAGTATTCTAGGGAACATTTCGAGGGGTTCCATGTCAATGATAACTTTTAGAACATTATATATCCTCCATTTCAAGACTAGTGGAATGGTAGGTGGTTAAGGATCAATATACCAATTTGTAATCATGAAAAAAAATTATTTCCACCCATTCCACTCCCTGGTCAGCTAGACGGTGGATGAACTGTGATACCACATGAGAAAAGGAAATATTTTAGAAGTATCTAGAGGAGCATGCAAGTAACCTAAATAGATGGTAAGATATATTTCTTTCTATATGTTCCATCACACCTTTCCCGAAAGATTGGGTGTGTGAAATGAATTCTAAATAAGGTGTATACATAGGTCTAAGAAGAGCATCACCCTTATTTCATTCACAAGTTGTGAAACATGTTAACAACTAAAAGTTTTTTTGAAAAACTCACACTACCCTACCCCACCCCTCTAATTTAGATTCAATCTTGTCAATGTAAAATCTTCATCATTAGGTGGCAATATATCAATAATAAATTATATAAAATTACATTATGGAACTCAGGGAAGCATGATTAGATTCATGGTAGTGAGAAAGCATGTGAGCATCAGTTGGTGAAGCAAGACTAGTGGAACAGAAGGTGGTTAGGGAAGTATGAGAAATAACCTTGGTAGTAGAAACATCACATGGTGTTGATATGACCATGCCTTTTTAAGAAGGGTGGTCTCAACGGAATCCTTGGGGACCAGCTAGAGAATCCCCAGGGAAACAAATAGGGTATCTTTTCCAGCTGACGATGGATGTCACTTTTCAAACATTATAGTATACATGGTGGATGATGTGATAATATTTGTCAACTAAATATCTATGGTGAAGACTAACAAGCACTGTGATGGATCTTTAGGAATTTGGGTTTATTTAGAGAGTGAAAAGTGCGTGATTTTATCACCAATTTACGTACCTAATGTCTAGGGTTTCACAGAAATTAAAACATGGGTTGTATAATGAGCCACATATATTGGAAAAAGTGATGCTCAGTCAATAGAATGATCCCTAAGAAATGTCACTTGGATATAATGGTTAATATTAATAAGATGACGACTCATAAGAGAAGAAAGAGTAGGAGGAAGTGAAAGAAGAATAAGAGGATGTCGAGGATGGAGATCCTAGAGGTGTGGAATCTGAGTGGACCATTGTAACACCCTAAGATTTTATAGTATGTTATATCTTTAATGTAAATGAATATCTTATATTATAGGAAACGCCAACTTGGCTTTTTTTATATACAATATTTAGTTTCTGTGAAACAAAACTTTTGTATTAAAACTATTTAAACGATATATTTCACAATTAAATATTGTAATATCAATAGTAACATATAAATTTTAATGTTAATATATAATGTTTTCACATAAATAAAATATTTTTATAATGAAATGTATATTTTTTGGTAAAATAATTATATTTCTAGGAAATCCATTTTTTTAAATGAACTTCTTGTTTTGTCTTATTGTGAACTATAATAAAAATAATTATATGCACACCTAAAAATTGATTTTGATAAAATGGATATCATTATGGAATATTTAACATCCAAATTATCATAGGGTATGTTTTTGGTATTTTTCACCAATATTCAATTTTGGATTATTACTAAAAAATACTACATTCTACATAAAAGCCGTCATTTTTCATTAAAACATTTTTTTAATAAAAAATTTATCTATAAATAAAATAGATACATAACACATATAATAGTATAATTTAATTCATTAGAGTAAATTTATAATAAGATTTTATATATAAAATTTTATTGAATCTTTTTAACGTCTTTTTATCCACCTTATAGGCACATTTACCCACCTTCTAGGCACATTTGAAAATTTTAATAAAATGTAATTTTACTGTTTCTATGAATTGATTTTCCAAATTCCGAGTAACACTGTTGATATTAGTATTTAAATTGTGGTTCAATAAGATGAAAATAATTTTTGGTAAATAATAGCTTTTACATTTTATTTTCCATAGTTAAAAGTAAATAAGGTAATTGAAGGGAAAAATAAAATTAAAATTAAGACAAAAAATTTCATATTTCTTTTGGATATGTTTATTTCAATCAAAATAAATTTTAGGACAAAATAAGATAATTTTGGTCCATTTTGGATAGATTATGATATTTATTAAATTTAATTTAAAGATTAGTTAAACGATTTAAATTCAATGTTTCATAACTAAACCATTTTTAATATATGGATACACATAAGAAAATTCCAATTTAAATATTCATTGGAATACTAAAAATATTTAATACATTATCGAATATTATTCAATAATTATAGACAATAAATCATTAATTTCATTTTTGACAAAATGTTGATACTGTAATTACGTTATAAATTATTTATTAAAATAAGTAATTTTATAAATATTAAAATAAATGTAAATTGAAGCTTTTGATGCCATAAAATAAATTTTTAGATTAATATAACATGTTAGGGTTTTTTAAATGTATTTTTTCAATGTAATCATGTTTTTATGACTTTCAAAAAAACCCAATACTAAATAGTTTTAAAATTGTCTTAAATGGAATTTTAAAACAAATACTCTATTATTAAGTGATATAATATTCCTAAAAATTTAATATTCGGACAATTGGATTATATAATGTTATACATATCATTAATGATCCACATGAGGTTATATTTTCATTTTATTGTATCTATATTAATCATGTAATAAAAAAAGACTAGAAGACGTAGTAAAAGATAAACTATTTACCTAAGTGTACTATCTAAAAAATAAGGTTATTATGGAGACCTAAACATGTCTAAAACCGATTGGTTGATAGGATATATACCCATCCCAACCATATCCTCAAAATAAATCCATATTTAAGGACTAAAACCGGAAATTGTTTCAAAATAAATTAAAATTTCATGCATTTCTAAAGGCCCCCTCATCTCTTTTATAAAACGGTACATCCACTTCTCTTAAATGAACAACTCAAAATAGATTGGTCTCAGCCAAAACATGCTCAAATATCAACCCAACTACCCAAACAGTAACCTATATGACATTCTTTTATTATAAATCCAACATATGGATCCCCTTTTTTTAAATAAAAATGAATAACCCATAGAAAAGGTTATTATCTAATCTCCTCATTCAATGTTCTTTTCTTCTTCCACTTCCTTGTTCTTGGCTGTTTCCATAAATAAATAATAAATACACTAACATATACATACTTATATGTCACTATACTTATGTTATAACAATATTCCTTATTCTATCCATCCTATTAATGTAAAATCCATCATACGTGTGTACGAACCGCAAACTATCTCCACGACGTGGTGAAGTTTGTTATTCAACACTTCATTATTTGGATGGGTATAATAATGAGTATAATTGATTTAAATAATAAATTTAACATGTTAATTATTATTTATATATAATATACCATCGAATTAAATATCATTTCACCATCAATAGAATGATATGGTCACTCATGCGTCGGTATGGGTTACCATGTCAACGACGCGATGAGATTCATTTCCACGTTCATCGTTCAACAACGATTATAAAAAAATATATTATTTAAAATTATGTAATATATTAACAAATATTTATACTTAAATATATACATATATAAATATATGTATTTACATATATCACATTCACTTACTTCCATTCAATACGATATAAAAACTGAAATGGCATTTATGCACACGTACGACCTACCGTCTCCATAAACGCTGTTTTCCTTTTCATATATCTATCGATTATTCATATTTACATTGTTTATATATATTATACATAAATAATGTTTTATATTATTGACGTAGTTAAATCATTATATAATGTTTATGATCATGTATAAAAAGTTAAATTGCGTAAGATAAAGAATGAGATTATTACCTGAAATGATATTTTAAAGTAGAAATTATTATTAAATGGGTAGTATAAATCCCAAAATAAACCATTTATGATATCATAAATATAAATATAGTTATTTTATAATTTTATAATATACTATGGTCAATATATAGTAGGTTAAACATACCCTCTAAAAATGGAATGTAAAAGTTATGGGTTAATTCCCCAATCTCATTATTATATGAGATTGGTTAAGTGTAAGTATTTATGTGAAAAATTTATCATCCATGTACATTTTTCATAATAATGTTGTCAAAATATGTATTTTAAGGATTTATGAAAGTGTATATTTTACTAGATAATCATTTTAAATGTTTTAATTATTAATTTTTTTATAAATATTTTAATTAATGTCTATGTTTTTAAAATGATTTTATGGATTTATTTATAGGGACACAATTATTTTAAAATGATTATTATGATCAACAGTTTCAAACTGTTATGTGTCACTTTTATTCCAAAATCACTTATAAATGTATTCCTTTAGAAATTTTTAGACATTTAAATGATTTCATGAAAAAGTTAAATTTCTATCAAATATTTTTACTGATCATTTTTAACTATGTCAAAATAGTTGAATGGATTTTAATATTGATTGATGTTGATTAATTATACTACAATATTCCATGCTATATCAAATAATTTATTATATGTTTGACTATGGATATTCTATTTTTTATACACTTAATGATTAATGGTTAATGTATTGACATTTTGTATGCTAGTTTAAATATGAAGGTTTTTGCTATGTTAATCCCTTTTCATATGAGAAATGCATTGGACATAGTACGTGATGGGTGGTGCCTGCTATTTCACATCGATGCATCGGTAGGTCTCCTGAGAAAAACAATTGTCTAAGCACAATGCCTTTGAAATGATTATATTTAGGGTCTTGGCATGAGGCCTAGACTTTTTGGGTAAGACGTATGACATTATGAATTCAATAATTATGAGATTAGTTATTAATGTTACATGTGATTACATGACTAGTAGAATATCCATGTAAATAATTAAATGGAATTATTTTATTTATCTTTTCAATATTATGCTGATGATTATGTTTAAAGGGACTGTGTTTCAATTTTATACCTCTCAATAGATATTTATTATTATTTGTGACAGCATCCCCTATACTGGTTATCCATACTGATCATATGAGGTCACTCATTTCTTATGTTTTATTTTCTAATAATTCAAAGAAGTATATTATGTTTTATGTACATGATTAAGATAAGGTAATGATGGAATTCTCAAAGGATTATTTTCTTGTGTTTAATTATAGAATATTTAATCTGAAGTTCTTGTATGTAATATATTTTCAAAGACTGCTAAATTGATCTGTCCTTTAGGACTCGGTTCCTAGTAATCATTCCAATGTATTAAAATAAAGCACCATCTCTAGGCTTCAGGGGTTGGGCCATTATAGTTGGTATTACAAGATGTTTAGAAATAACCTTGGAAATATATTTATATAAACTCTGATTAGAAAATAGTATCCAATGATAGATAATGAGGATTAGTATAGAAGACCATCCAATAATTATGGTAATATAGATATTATGTGGGTTTACCAAGACTCACATCTTTTTTGAAATACTACAAGTGGATGTGGCTATGGAACAAATGTATCTAGGAGTGAATACATTGAAAATGGTTTCAGGCTTGACCCGTGGTATTAGGGTACACGACAACATGACTTACTACGCACCGGGTTTGACAGTCCAAGGAGATATGCTTAGGATAATTAACATTTTATTTACAAACCATTATGAAGGATTTATGAGTAAATATGTCAGAAACAAAATCCAATGTTATGAATATGAGACAATATGTGTATAAATCATCAATTAATTCTAAGAATATTTATAGTTTTTGGATTATAAATTATGATATTATCTATCCTATTGATTGAAATCATTTAGAAATGGCACCTAGTAGAAGGAATGTGAACTCCACCAATACACAAGATCAAACAAGTAAGAAAGGATCATGTCTTTCTTGGTCATCATCCAACATTTAGAAGGGAAATAATCTCCCATGTTTCTACATCATATGATGAAATAATTTCATGTGTTATTAAGATAAGTATATAATTCTCAATGTTCTATGTCTTTGAAGTGAAGAATGGAAGGAAGAGGATAGAATAAATGGATGGATAAAGGGAAGAAGCAAAATAATAATTTTCCCACAGGTGATAACTGTGGAATGAATCACCTTGATAAATTATTGAAGGGAATGAGAGATTGTTATATGTTGAAGGAAAAAGGAATCAACATTCATGATTACAAGGGTAATAAAAAGGATTCAAATGTATAATTCTTCATCTTCAATGATTTGGGATAGTACACAAATCAATGTCAAAATCATATGAGTATAACCAAAATGATGCCATTAGATAATAATATTTTTAGGATATTTCCGTAGATGAAGAGGAATGACTAGTGTTATTATTTTTTTATTAAATAATTATGTCATTTGAGTTTTGTACCAACAATGTCATAGTTATATGAATTATGTAAACAAAAAAGTATTTTATTGTAGTACTATTTTATTGATGATTTGAGATTATATGGTTATAAGAAAGTGACTCAATATACAGTTAAACATTTTGGAAAATACATGGTTGAAGGAAAGATAATCCTTAATATGATTCTGATACTATGGTAGAGATTTTGGAATAATATATGATTGATTTGGATAAATTATATTTGATATTCTTGAATACCATGAAACTTCTAAATTATTTGAATATTACATCATTTTTGGAGTTTAAAAAAGTTATGGATTTAATGATTATATCTATTATTCTGTGTTTTATCAAAGGAATAAGGTATTACATACATATAAAAATAATGTTTTATGGTATTTTATGTTGTTTCCATTTTTAAAAAAAATAAATAATGAATGTATTCACATATTGATATTCATTATTTTATGTTAACCTTCCTTACAAATTTTTTTTCTGTGATTTTGGACACAAGTATTTTTGATAAGTCTAATGGATGGAATTGAGTATGTTAAATACATGGTGAGGTTAATGTATGATTTTTTGGATACATTGACCAAAAATTTTAGATATTAGTAAACATTTAGAGAATTAAGGGAATAATTGCGAACCTTTTTATTTATCAAATGCTCTTTTGGTATACAAAATATTTTTTAACAATAATTTTCTAGTGTAAGGGTTGAAGCCAAAATATATCGAAGAACAACCAATTGATGATATTATGATTATGAAAGGTAATGAAATAAAGTATATTTTCTTGAGTTCTTCTCATGTTAGTAAATTAATACCACCTCTTCAAAAAAAAGGTAACTAATTTTTTTTCCAAATACCTAATGATTTTTTGAACCGATGATATATTAACTCTTCATTGATTTATGGATTTGAGGCCCTGAATTTTACATTTATTGTTCACTTGTTTTTGATTGATGACCTCAATGACTCCCTATAAATATTTACATTTTCTTCTAATTATGTGTCTCTAAATTCCAAAGATTTTCTCTTATTCAAAATCATAATTTGGTGGCGAATTGTTCATTTCCATTTCCCTTTTATGACGAAAAAACTTTATTCACCCTATTTTCGATGTGGGTTTCCAAGAATGGTATTTTTTTATTTTCAACCATTTATTTTCAAGGAATAATTTCAAATTGTGAAGACGGAATTTATTCATGGAGGGTAGAATGTATCACCCAAATATTTCATAGTATGAAATCTATTTATTGTAATTTAATAGCTTATATTTCATGCAACAATGACTTGGAATGTGTTATATGCATGATTGAGTTTAGACAAAACAGCCCATTAGTATTATAATTATCTAAATGATATATTTATCAATTAAGTATTTTAATAATAATAGTAACATTTTAATTTTAAATGTTATTTATAATTTTTTAACAAAAATAAAATATATTTATTATGAAATGTATATGTTTTGTTAAAATATTTATATATTTAGAAAAGTTGTATTCTTAAAAGAACTACTTTTTATGTTCTATTGTGAAAAATAATAAAATTATTTATATATACTCAATAAAATTGAATTTGGTTAAATGGAATTCATTTTTGAATTCAGAATATCAAAATTAGGTTAGGTATAATTTTTTATATTTTTTTGAAAATATTTAATTTTTGATAAATATTGAAAAATATTACATTGTACATTAAAACCGACTATATCATTTAAATAATTATTTTTCAATAAAAAATTGATCATAATGTCAATATAGATACATAATAAATATATTAGTACAAAATATGTCTTTTTAATATGTTTACAAAAATATTTGAAATATAAAATTTTATTGAACGTTTTTAACGTGTTTTTACCAACCTATTAGACACATTCACCCACCATATAGGCACATTTGAAAATTTTCGTAAACATATTTTAACCACTTAAATGAATTGAATTTCAAAAATTTGAGATACACTACTGACATCAGTATGTAACATTTGGTTCTATAGGATGAAAATAATTTTTTTTGGAATAGTATATTTTGAATTTTATTTACCACGGTTAAAATTAAATAAGGTAATTAAATGTAAAAAAATATTAAAATTTCCACAAAACATGTAATAATTATATAGGATAAGTTTATTTCGACTAAAAGCAACCATACGACAAATATAATTTCCTTCATATCTATTTCAATAGGATTAGGAAATTTATTATATTTTTTTGAAAGAAGAGTTAAAAGTGTAAACTTCAAATATTAAAAACTAAATCATTTTTAATATAGGGATACACGTAAGAATAATTAAACTATAAATAATCAATAAAAATCTAAAAATGTTTACGAAATCATGATATTTTATTAAAAAAAATTAAAAATTAAATAATTAAATTTATTTAAGGCATAATGATGAGGCTATAATTACCTTATTAAAGAAACATTAATCTAATTGATGTTATAAGTATCAAAATATAGGTAAATTGAAACTATTAATTATATAAATAAATTTTATAGGTTAATATTACATATTATGGTTGATTGAATGTAATTTTTTAGAAGTTATCAAGGTTTTATTACTTTCACACTAACCAAATACTAAATAGTGTTAAAATTGAAAAAATGTGTTTTCAGAAAAAACACAATATTATTAAATAATATAATGTGACTAAAAATCTGTGATTCAGAATAGAAAATTATATATTATTATATATGTCCTTAATGGACAACTTGAGTTTAATTTGGCATTTTATTGTAACTATATTAATAAGTAATTAAAAAAATACAAGAAGACATATAAAAGTAAAACTATTTAACTAAGAGTTATATCTAAAATATAATGTTAATATAGTTACTTAAAACACAATAAAACCAATTGGATGAGATTATTTAGACCCATAACCACCTTATCCTCAAAATAAATATATTTGGAGGTATTAAACACGGAAAATTATTTTATAGTAAATTAATATTTCAATATTTTATTAATGTCCCCTCACCTCTCTTATAAAAGGGAACATCACCTTCTCGTAAATTCAAACCTCCAAAGACATTTGGCCCATCAAAACCCTACTAAAATCTCATCCTTACTATCTTAAAATCATATTATAGGCCTTAATTTGATCACAAATCAAACATATGGATCCCTTTTGTTCAAATCAAAAGGATGAACTTGAAGAAGAAATAATTATTTCGTCACCTCATTCAAAGTTCCTTTCTTCTTCCACTTCCGCTTTATTTGTTCTTTCCAAACCAAAATAATAAATTCAATACCTTATACATACTGATATTTTATTATATATATGTTACATCCATATTCATTATTCTATTCATCTTATGAGTGAAAAATCACCATGTGTATGTACGTACAGCTTACCATCTCCACGCTGTGGTCTAGCTTGTTTTTCTACACATATTTATATGGATAGCTATTATAATGAGTATAATTAAAGTAAAATATAAATATAAAATTTTAATTAATCATGATATATAATATACCTTCAAATTACATATTATTTTACCATCAATAGAATGATAACGTCACTCGTGCTTTCATATGGCTTACTGTCTCCACGACGCGATGAGATTTATTTCCAAGTTCACCAATCAACCATGATTATAAAAATATATATTATTAATAAGAATATAATATATGACATCAAAATATTACATTATATAAATATATATGTGTGTCTATTTACATATATATCATTCACTTACTTCCGTTCAATACCATATGGAAACCGAAGTGGCGTTTATACGTACTTATGACCTAATATCTCCCTAAATTGTGTTTTCCATTTCATATATATATATAATATACATATTTATATTCATAATATATATGATACCTAAGTAATTATTTCTATTCTGGATGAAATTAAATCATTATTTATGTGATAATATCAATAATAACAAGATAAAACATGTACGATAAAAAAGAGAATATTACATGAAAAGTTATTTTAACATGGAAATTATTATTAAATGGGTACTATAAATAAATAAATGAATCATTTATGAAATAAGAAATATTAATATGGTAGTGGTATAATTTAATAACATACTATGGTTATTATAAAAGTGTTTAAACATACTCTAATCCAAATGAATGTATATGGTAAGTCTTAATTCCTCAATGTCATTATTATCCATTATTGTTTATGTGTATGTATTTTCTGGGAAATTTTTATCATCCATATCCATGTTTCATAAATATGTTTTCAAAATAAACCTTTTAATGTTTAATGGATTGATATATTTAACTAGACAATCATTTTAAATGTTTTAATGATTTATTTTTTTCTAAATATTTTTAATTAATGTATATGTTTTCAAAATTTTTAAGGATTTATTTATATAGATATTATTATTTTAAAATGTTAATTACTTTTTAAATATTCATAGTTTAATGGGACGCATTGGTTGAAAAATAACATTTGAATTACCTCCTTTATAAATTTTTGAGACTTTTAAATGATTTCATAAAAATTGATATTTCTATCAAATAGTTTTCATGATAATTTTTCACTATGTCAACATCCTTTACTCTATATTATTCGTGAATAAGGTTGATTTATTATAATACAATATTCCAAACTATATTGAATGAGTTACAATAGGTTTAATTATGGATGTGTTATTTTGTATACCATTCATGTTTTATGGTTAAATTATTGACATTTTTTATTCTAGTTTATATATGAATGTTTATGCAATGCTTACCCTTTTTATATGAGGAATGTATTGGACTTAGTAACTGATGGGTGGATCCTACTATAGTTCTTTGATGAATCTATAGGTCTCCTGATACCAAATACGGTCTTGGCATCAATATTTGAAAAATTTTATTTTTAGGGTCTTGGCATGTGACCTTGACTTTCTGGTTATGAATTCAGGTACTATTTATTTCATAATTATTAGATTAGTTATTAAAGATACATGTTATTATTTGACTAGTAGAATATCCATTTGAATATGTAAATGGAGTTATTTTATTTATCTCTTCAATATTATGATGATGTTTATATTTAAAGGTCTTTTGTTATAATTTTATACGATTACATAAATGATTATAATTATTTATGATAGCATCTGCTATATTGATTATCCTTACTTAACTTATGAGGTCACCCCTCTCTTATGTTTTATTTTCAAAGGTTTAAGAGAAGTATATTATTATTTATATAATGGTTTATTCTAAGAGAATAATGGAATTCTCAATGAATTATTTATTATGTGTTTTATATAAGAAATTGTAATGTAGAGTTCATGTATGTAATCTATTTTACAAGACTGCTAAAATGATCGGTTCTTCTTGACATGATTCCTTGTAATATTTCAAATGTATGAAAATAATGCACTAGCTCTGGGCTTCTGTGGTCGGTGCATTACGATAGTTGTTGATCAGGATAGTCCATGGGATAATGGTGAGACCCTGTGCTCTAGTAAGGAATATGTCGAATTTACTGAAGTAAGTGTTGGCTAATTTCCCTCATGGTTCCTTATCTTTCCATTATAATGATCTACTATAAATATTGGATCATTTTCAGGATCACATTGCTGACGATCTAAGGCTTCCCTCTATAGGGGTTGAGAATGTTCTAATGGAAATGGGGGGACATGTACCTAAGCTTGTTTATTTATATTATCCATATTACAGACCGGTCATGGCCAATGTGGAGAATGTTTATCATGTTTAATTGGTCATAGTGATGACCTCATAATCCCAAAATATTCCCACATTGAATTCAATCATTATGGTAAAAAGCATATTGGGGTCTCCTATGATAAATGTTCCCATGGTGACTCAGGAACACTACTGCAAACATTGTGTTTATAAGTTCTAGAAAAGGGCATTAATAGTTCTATAAAAACTATTAATCAAGGGGAAGATAAAGGGGGTCACTTAGATCAGAACTCATAAAAGTGCTGATAAAGGCCCCTTGTAACAGATTTAATAAATGTGCCGATAAAAATATCCTTTATCTGCGATTTTTTTAGTGCTGATAAAAGACCCCTATTTCAACACTTTTTTTAGCGCTAATATAAGTCAAAAAAATTAAAAGAAAATAAAATGAAAACAAAAAACTCAAGGGTGCATTTTAATAGAACATAAAACATTTATAAGAACTATATGGACCTCCTACGACACTCCCTCACGCTGCACTTGCCTGCACACCCCGCACATGCTTGAGTGCCCATTATCGCATCCACCAGAACTCGAACCCGCAACCTCCCCCAATTGTGTGCCTATACCTTTACCACTAACTCATTTAGTTTCATTTTCTATTTAATGATATAACTATATATATATAGTTATATTTATTCGTTTATTAAGATTGATTCATATTAATATAAATATAATTAGTTATATTAATACATATATATTTATTCATATATTAATAATTATATATTTGTATATTAATATATATTTATATTTATTTATATATATATAGTTATATTTATTTATATATGAATTTAGATTCATATAAATATAAATATATTTAGTTAAATTAATACATATATATTTATTAATATATTAATATATATGTATATATATATTTATTTATTTATTCGTCTATTAATATATATTAATATATATATATATATAGTTATGTTTAATCGTGTATTAATATAGATTCATCGCAATATTAATATATTTTGTTATATTAATATATATATATATATATATTCATATATTAGTATATATATAATTTTTTTTATATTAATTTATATTTATACTTATTTAAATATAAATTTTTAGATATAATTTTCTATCGGTATATTTATTTTTATATTAATATATATTTAAAAGATTAGTTTTAAATAAATTTATAAAATATTTTTTTTATGTTTGTTTATAGATAAATAAATAAATACATACCTACATATATAAAACTCACACAGACACTCTCACACATAAACACACACACACACAAATTTTTACAAATAAATACTTATATATGTGTGTTTGAAAATCCATTGACTATTAAATTGACCAAAACATCTAATATAAATGTATTTTCAAATCCATAACTAGTTGAATCAAAGAAATTGAAACAATATTTAATATTATATGTGGTATAGGCCTAATGGACATTTAGAACAGAAGTAATAATTTTTTTGATGTAAAAAAATCTGAGTATCCCGAAGAAAAACATTATTTTGGAGGCCTTATGGGAATTTTGGGCCTTTAAAAATGTTATAAAAGGTTCCCTTTGGTTACTAACAAATAGCGCTCGTCCCAAGCTTCATGTTTATATGTTGTGGAGCTCAAACGGAGAATCGGATCAAAATTTATGGTCGTTTTATGTTGAGTTACATTTCCAATTTATTTTATATACTTTATTAATTTTTTTGATATTTTGTGTATTAAAATTTTAATTAAATGAATATTATTTAATAATATTTAAATAATTATTAATTAATAATATTTTCTAAAATATTTTAAATCCATTTTCACTATATTTATTATATATTAAATGTAATAGTATTTTTATACATATCTATAACATATTTTAAAAGAATATAATATATTTATATCAATGTAAATATACTTATATAATAATATATTATTTTTCATGATTTTTTTAAAATTTATCAGTGCTACGAAAAAGTGATGATATAACCCCCCAATTAGTGCTAATAAAAAAGTGCTGATAAATGGTGGCCTTTATCAGTGCTAAAAAAGCACTGATTAAGGGTTAATTTTAAGAACACTTTTTAGCACTGTTATATGTTCCCATTATCAGTGCTTTTGACAGAACTGATAATGCCCCCCCCTCTTATCAGTGATTTTTTTATCATTTTTAAAGTGTGGAAATGTGGAAACCCAGTTTTGTGGTAGTGAAACTTGAACTGACAGCACATAAATATTGTAAATATCTATTTTTTTGCTACCAGCATCTATTACTTGATATTTTGGTTGAACAAGGATTCCATTCCACACCACGATCATAAGACTACATGATCCGAAAATAGAAGAGTTTTTGTACATCTATGGGGGCTCTCTTGATAGTCGTACCTATCCCTAAGGATCCAATCAATCAAGATGATATGTCCTTAACGCCTAATTCGAAGGAATTTGTTGTCGTGGGGGATGTCAATGCAGGGGTAGAGCCTAATCCTGGTGAGGGATGGCTGCTATTGAAATAAGCGACAAGGGTAACCTGTATGTCATAGAGCCATGTTCCTCAAAAAGGATATTAGAGGATGATCCTACCATTGGGATTTTTGACATCATTTCTGAATACAGACTAATAGACACTAAGCCGTTGGATGACACTGATCCATATGTGGCTGAGGAGAGCCACATGACAATTTATAGGGTTTGGAAGTGTGTCAATAATTAGAGTGAATCCCCAAAGGCAGAATAGAAAAGCCAAATAGGATCAATCCTCACATATATATGATGTATCTATTCCATAGGGATGAATGATATCCATATTCAAGTGATTATCTACGAGTATCTTTATAGGATGATATAGGAGAGCAATAAACACCAAGATGATTCTTGGTGCCAAAAGAAATATAAAAATGCCTAGCAGTTCATTCAGGATAAACTATAAATTTGGATCCTTGATTAGAAGATGAATGAGAGTTCCACATTTTTCACCAAACAGTTGGAACTCATTGAATGAAAAAATCTCTATTTGTTGGAATCCCAAGAGTAACTTGAATATGTGAGCATCCATGTGGCAGAGTTTCGGGCTGAATAAAACCAAATAAAGATCAGACCTAATAAGATTACCACTCCAATTTTCGATGATGATAGGGAGCTGATGGAATTAAAGTAGAACTTATAATCCACCTTTTAGAAATTGGTTGTATTTTAGTCTTCTATTGAAATGGATAATTCTTAATTGTCTTTTTTTTTCAAAACAATGAAACATATGTTTTTTCATTATTGAATTTAACCACATGAAAAAGAATAATTTTTCTAAATTCAATAATTGTGTCTCAATAATATATATGAAGATTATCAATCCCTATGATATCATGGGCCAAGACCATTGTGAGAACCAACGACTACCACATAATCATTAACATTCAATGAGGGTGGCAGAAAACATCGAATACTGAGGGTCAGATATTTTGATCTAACACCATGAGTATTTAGTATGAGAGGTATTATGACTAGATAATATGTCTCTTCGATCATATAAATTTCTTTTCTCGTTGTTATTTTATTCAAGAATGGGATAATTTCTAGGGAGTTAGAATTAATAATAACATTAGGGAATGTAAAGTTTGATTCATAATTCCCAAAATTCCGAACAAAATGATGACAGAATGATGATATGAGATAACTGATGACCATATTTTAAACATAGAATCTGTACTGATAGCCTGAAATGGAAAAAATGAAATGATTTCTAACGGATGATAATATTCAAAACATGGGACTAAACTCATAATATAATCCAAATCCCATCAGGGTACATTCCTATAAATATATACGAGCCAATGTAACGTGGGACCCGATCGTTAGGTGTGTCCCCTCATACATGAATGTGGATAAGGATCCGAATAAGTGGCATGAGAAGAACGAATGTGGAGTGGTTTAATGTTTGGAAGGATTCCAAAACACTTGAAATCATTTCACAATGTCATGGGGCACATTAGTGTATGCTCATTTTCTGGAAAAATGATCAAGACTACCTCTTGGTGGAGCATCATCTCAACTTTCAAACAAATATTCAATACACGAACAATGAGGAAGACATCCATCGTTATGGGACTAAACCTCTCAGATGAGGGCCAAAAATAATTTTCAGTTTTATGTTATTCATGTTAGGATGATGCATGGTACAATTAATTTCCATTTTATCAGGGCATCCCATAGTTGTGAAGAATTTTATTAGAATGTTTTCACATGGTTTTTTCTCATACTATATGTAGCCTTGACAATAGTTTATTGCCATGTTACATGGACTACGATGACCATTCCTATAATTGTTTTATAGCATGGAGGAGATGAACCCATCATGAATGAGACAGAGGATTCTTTCAACCCATAAAAATAACATGAAGTAGATATAATGTTGTCTTATGTGTTGTGATGAGGGAAACTCTATATGAATGAATTCCATATAGACCTACTGCCACAACACATATCACATTGAGTATCCTAGTTTACGATCAATATTATTTGACCGTAATCTGGGAAAAAGGAAAAAATGTTAATGAACCTATGGATGGGGCCTATAAAATGTCTTTGGGTGTCACTACAAATCTCATAATGGGGAATCAGGCCATATCTAGTTTTGGAATACTATGGAGTTTTGTGTCATGCGGTAAGGATGAAGATGGTTTGACATTAATAGGTCAAATAATGTTACTGACATACCTGAGATTGATGAAATGTGCATCACTACATATCCCATATTGATGGGAATCAACCGTTGTGTAGTTCTTGCTGGGTATATTTTCTAGGTATGTCTAACCCATTGATAGATAGAATATGAATTATATATTTATCATTTTTCGGATTTTTTGATCTATTTTTTTAAGAAAAAGGACTGGGATGAATACTTTTGATGTCACTAAAACAATCCAACCATTTGAAATTCATGAAATGTGTCTTGGTTGATGTCTAGTGATAAGGCTGATACCCTCTCTAGTGAGAACCCCACAATGATGTATTGTTTTTTATCTTGTGGTTCAGGAAGATGAATCTGTAGTTTATGGTCATATAACATGACCATCCATTGCATTTTAATGTCTTTCATTAAGGATGTAAGCAATTAATGTTGTGTGGGATGGGGCATCATAGTTCAATATCATGTTTCAAGGATGGAAGAGATCATATTTTATGTTTTAATAACCCAGACCATAATGATGAGTATCTTTTTTGTAGGTATAACCATACCACGATTCCATATCCCACATGATCCATGCTCGATGTTGGAAATAAGGAGTTATGTCAGGCTTCCCCATCATATAGAAGCACACAACACTGGAAAAAAATATTTCGTGAAAGTATCAACCACTAATACTTTCCTACTCGACCCGTGCAGAAGCACAAATTTAAAAAACCAGTAGTTTTGGAGATTTAAAACAACATGATATGTGGAAAATGTGAATCACTACACTCGATATTTGGGTTATGAACAAAAAAATGAGAGTCTTCTACTAACCATATATGAAATGTTGGACCATTATGAAAAATTTGTTCGAAATCTTTTGGGTGTTTTCACAAGACGGAAGGTGAGATATATGACAAAACATCATTTCATTAGGGGGTCAACTTATATGTGGAATAATATGGATATCCAAATAAAGATATGAATGATGTGTGGTAGTGGAGTGATGTTATGTTCTATTGGATTGAAACACTCTAATAAAAATGCTAGTGTACATTCAAACATTATGTTGTAGAACATCTAAATGTGGGATTAGATTTATAGAAACCCTACCATTTTACGTATAACATTACATGATTTTAAGAATAATTATACATTAGATTATAGTCCAAGTATCATGGCATCTATATTCTTTGAATAATATTTACATAAATCATTAAAAAATGGGATAAAAAAATATTTATTTATTTAATTTCCATAAAGAGTGCCTAACTTACATTGAGCCCTTACATCTGAATATAGTTCCCTAGGGAACACATGAACAAAGGGATGATCTAAAAATACAAGTAAGGGAAGGATAATAACAATACATCTTAAGAACATGAATTAGAAGGCATGACATAATGAAATCATTTTATATAATCATGGGATCATATAAGCATGGAATCATATAAATGTGGTAGAAATATAAAAAATGTATTTAGTACGAGTCAAGTATAACTCCACCCCAATTAACAATAGTAGTTCGGGTCAAGGATAACTTCAATTCTTGTTTCCCATTGTAATAAAGGCCAATTCTAACTGCCAATTCTGTTTCCCAAAATAATATTGGTAAATGCTAACATCCAATCCGGTTTCAAAACACATCTCATGAGACTTAACTTTACACAATGCATTAGAGCAGTATCTGGTCACACCAAGTTAAAAAATATCATTAATATTATTTCCACATAAACAATCATACATAATCAACCATACATAAACATAATGTAATCCATGGAATGAAATGTGTAACACAATCATGTCATAATGCATAATAAATTGGTGTATCATTAAAGTATCCATGAGAGAAAGGAAATAGAACTCACATAGACATTAATAAGGTAAAATTGGAATATATCATGGTATGTGATGTCAAGAATAAGTGACAACATGTATTAAAAATATTTAATAAACATTAGAATCAAAACATTTTACTACAGTTTTAAGGAAAATAATATAAAACCTTTAAAATAGAAAAACTGGGAATTTTTTTATATAAAACCATAATTGAAAAAATAAGGTTTTAATAATTAAAATAATTATTTAATAAAGTCAATGGTTGATTACAATAAAATAAATATTTAACAATAAATCATGTTATAATTCATTAAGATCCATTAAAATAGGTTTGCTTCACAGAAAGTACTAAGGAGGTAATCTTTTAGAAACATGTTTATACCCAAAATATAGTGATGAAAGGGTATTGATAAATGAATTTCGTAAAAATTCAATGAATTTATATGATTCACATAAATAGAAAAGATAAATTCATTTTAATATAAATAATGAAAAGGCAACCTTCAAGAACAAAGGATGTTCTAGTAGAATCCTTTACAGATTGTCAGCATGGTGTCATGTGTACGTAAGAGTGATTGATGAGAGAGAGAAGGGGTTTATAAACACGTATACAACATGAGGTAAGTATATATTAGGTGATAAATCATAACTCATTATTAGGGATTGCATAAAAAATGGCATAGCATAGAGGAAATCAATATTAAGATTGAAATGGAGAGGATCCCTTACCTTAAATCTAATAGTGTTCTCCACTAGTTATTAATGAACTGAATAAACAAATTTGGTTTCTTAATAAATAATTACAAAAAAAAAATTTCTATTTAAAATTTTATTAAAATCATTTTATGTTAATTCAAGACCATTTTAATTGGTTATACGGTTCAATTTCATTGTTTAGGTCCGGTTGCTTGCTTGGTTTTTTCAGGATCAGTTCACATATATTCTTGTTCAGATAAACATGTAAGATAAATGTGGTTGTCAAGAAATGAAGTTTTATGTTACTTGTGATCATCTATGAGATTAAATGGTCCTAAAAAATTCATGCATTTTTTTAGAGTGAAGTTGATTTATTATATAAAATCTTAGTGATAACTATTTTGGTTAATCGGTGGGTTCAGTTACAATGAATATATTTTTCATTATAAAACATTACAATTTGTATAACAGGATTATGGATCCTTAACTAAATATATTACATATATAATAATCTGTTTTAACCATAACACAAATGGTTTCATGAACAGAATTAATGATGAAAAATGAAATTGATAAATTGTTGTCTATGAATGTATTAAATTAACACATCTCAAACAGTGTTTTATCTTCCTTCAAGTAAATCACGAGGAAATGAGTGTTGAAAACTAAATATCCCATTAGAATTAAAAAATTCAAGTGAAAGTATGTTACTAGAGTAATCATACTATTTAGGTGAAAAATGTAATGAAAATAAACAAGAATGAAACGAGCTTAAATGAAATAAAATAATTTGAAAGAAGAATTTTACTTCTTGACATTATCATCTTTGAGAACCTATTTAAAGGACTAGTTAATTTATTTTTAAGACACTAGGGGCTGTTGAACGTGGGGAATGTTCTTGGGGAGAAATTTGTTCAAAATATTTGTATGGGACGTGGCTTGAGATGAATGAAGAGAAGAGGGAGCGAGGGGGTTTTATACTTGAGTCGAGTAGGGTTTTCATAATTTTTTAATCATTAGAATATTAATATCTATCAAGACCACACATAATGATTATTCCATGACAAAAACTATAATTTTTGCATGTGAAATCAATATAATGGTCTTAAATCATTCATACATCAGCTGATGACATAACAATTCATGTATTTAGCATTTATCGTAAATTATTATCTTTTTCCATTCTTAAAAAATTCATGTATCTCAGAAAAATCCCAGAAATTCATCTCAACCAATTTTCAATGTGTAGAATCCAAAAATGAAATTGATTTTTCATAAATAATTTTCTAAATATGATTAATTTAATATTTAATTAAATTCTTATATTATTATTAAGAAAACTAGTTTTAAATCATTCATTGACTTGTACTAAAATATAGGTACATCGTACTTTCATAAGAATATTATTTTTATACTATCATACTTAAGGTTTCTATTCATTAGGTTATATGACTATTCATATATGTATGTTTCAATTCATAAGGATTGGTTACTGTTCACCAAAAAAATGTTTTTCTTATGGGATTCCAACTAACTTACTGATCACAACTATGTATGTCATATTTTTTAAATTCCAAAAACATAAGTGACAAACATATACATAAATGTTACAAAGCAGTTAGTAGTTCATTTTGTTTTGTTATTGTGTAATTTTATGACATATTTATATGAATGGGATTTCCATTGAAAAAATTGGGTCATTACATTCTTCCCACCTTAATAAATTACCCCCTCAAAATTTCATTTTACATTCTAAACCAAAAACATGTGTGGGTACTTTTCCTTCGTATCCTCCTCTAGTTACCATGTTGCCTCTTCATACTTATGGTTTATCTATAGAACCTTGACCATTTGAGTAGTTTTATTACGTATAACTCTATCTCTATGATATGAGATCTTCAATGGAGATGATTTCGTACCTTAAATTAGATGGCATATCATAGAGAACATCTGGATTAAGAGTGAAATGGATAGGATCGCTTTCTTTAAATCTGATGGTTTTCTCCACTTGTTATTATTGACCTGAATCGAAAAAATAGGTTCTTTAATCTGGTTCCACCATAACACATATGTATTCTTGACCATAATTAATGATGACAAAATAAATTGATAATTTTTTTTATTGAAGGTTTTAAATTTACACATCTCAAATAGTGTTTTCACTTTTTTCAAATATAAGACGGGGGAAGGAGATATGATAATGGAATATACCATTAGAATTAAAACATTATAATACTTGTATGTTATTAGAGTTATCATTTTATTTTGGTGAAGGGATGTGATGAATGAATCAAGAATGAAAAGAACTAAAAAAATAAAAAAAATTGAAATAGTAATTTACCTATAGAGTTTATCTCCATTGGGAACCTCTTAAAGGAAATTGTTTTTGTATTTTGAAGATACTAGGGGATATTTGACATGGTGGAGCCACATGGGAGATATTTGGTCAGAATATTATCATGGATCAATGCATGAGAGGAGTGAAGAGAAGAGGGAGTGAGGGAAGGTTTATAGTGGTAGAGAGGAGAGTTTTCATCTTTTTTGTATAATTATTATATTAATTTCCATAAAGACCATAAATAGTGATGATTATATTACCAAAAAATATAATGTCTTCTTTTGAGTTAGAGATAATGGCCTTAAATCAGCCATACATCTACTGATGATATCATAATTCATGTATATAGGATTTATCGTAAAGTATCATATTTTACTATTCATCAAAAAATCAAGAATTTTAAAAAAATACATATAATTATCCCCAACCATTTATTAATATGTAGTATCCAAAAATGATATACATTTCTAAAAAATAATTTTCAAAATAAGATTAAATTAATATTTAATTAAAATCATTTTTATTATTAACAAACTTGTTTTAAAACATTCATTTACTTATTCTAAAATATAGGTACATCAAACAGTCACTTGAATATTTGTTTTATACTATAATAGATGCAATTTATTCATTCATTAGAGTAAATCACTATTCATAAGGGTACGTTACTATTTATAAGGGTAAGTTACTATTGACCAAAAAAATATGTTTTTCTTATATGACTCCAAATAACTTACTGATCGTAACCGTGTATATAGTATTTTCAAAATTCATACACAGAAGTGAAAAAATTATTTTCTAAGGTCATATAAAACAATGTATCTCATTATGTTTCATTTTCAGGTTATTATATGACATATTTAAAAGAATGGAATTTCAATTGAAAAAAACTGGGTTGTTGCAAGATCTATCCTCAAGGATCATGTACCTAAGAGATGAGGAAGAATGCTTAAAGGTAGACATTCTCGGACCAAAATATATTACTTTATGGACATATATTGTCGATCATGGGATTCCATTTTAATTTTTGGTGTGTGGGACTTACCTGTGTAGTTTAATGTCATGCAATGAGGAATAAAATGCATTGCAGTTGATTATCATGCGACTAAGAAATGTACATCCCAAAGGGGGAGTGTGTGGTGAAGAAAACAACCCGGAATGAATGAGGATCAGAAAATGATCTACACTACACATTCCAAAAGGGGGAACTGAGACCATGAAATTGGAAAATGGTTCATGTTTCGGTGGCTCAGCCTGGTGCCATGATATCCAGGTGTTTCTACGTATCTTATTATGGTTGGAATCACGCCAAATGTAGTTCTAAATATGGCATGGAATATGGAAAGTTCCAAATATAGAGTTATGTTCTCTCCAATTATAATATCTAGGTTGTTACACAGTTTTTTATCATGTGACTAGGTCTCAAAAAATCCTATTTTATGTTCATATAGTTTGGAACCCAAAGGGAGGATATGTGTAGTGTGGTGCCATTGGTAAACTTGGTGTGAATGGGGAATAAAGAGGTCTATATCATATGGAAATGTCCTAAATTATTCTCAGGCCAAAGGTCCAATGGGATGAAATTATGATTCTACAGCTAGGATCAGGGACAAGATGTATGGGCATCGCAACATATCTTGTGTGGGAAGGAATCAAGCCAGATACAGTTCTTGAATATGGAATGGAAGATATACAATGCCAATGGGATATTTCTTCTCAATAGAGGACGTCATAGTGCTTTGTAGTTTATCACCATATAGCTTGGATGTTGGATATTTAGTTTAACACCATAAAATAAGGATGAGGGATATTATACAGTTTACCATCGTGCAATAAAGAAGATGGGGATCTTAATTTCATGTCATAGAGCTCAGACCATAAGATGATGCTACCAAAGTGGAAATGTGTAGTGAAGCACCATAAAGTGACCTAATGTGAATGAGGACCGAAGAGATCCACACCAGACCATGCATTCCTTAAGGAAAATATGATCCTAGTTCGATGTCATAAGGATTAGACATGGAAACTCAATTTAATGTCAGGAACCCAGGATGTAACATCCCTATTTGAGGTCATTGATTTTGGAACATAGAATTTGTTAGAGCCTTCCATGAGGGTATCAACACTACCAGGATCCCTAATCCCTTGTTAGCCATTCTCATTTTGAGAAATAAGGTGCGCAAATGTTTTTTCTTACACATGGGAACACACAGTAGGGGAAGGGAGTGGTCTGTTTAATGATACCCCAATGACACTGATCTTCCTTCTCAACAAGAAAAAGGTGTACATATGGGTAACATCAAGGTTGTTGGAGATTCCCATATATATAAGTATGGTAGAGGAGATGTGAATTAGATCATCTGATATTTGTGAAAAAATTGGGGTGTCATAACGATGGAGAATAAATAATTACCTTATTCAAAACACAACATTTATATAATGTGACCTAGAATGGTATTAGACAAAGAACGGTCTATCACTGACCATATTCAAAATGCAGGACCTAACTCAAGATATCATCCAAAGTCTTCAGGGGTGTTTTCTCACAATGGTACGGGAGCTAAATCGGCATGAAACCATTTCGTTAAGGGGTCCCATCAGACATGAAATAATATGAAGTCCCCAACAAAGGGGTGTGTTAATAATAGAGATGGAATAAAATAATGTCCATGTAGAATCTACCACTATAGGATCTATTCCATAGTTCATTTGAGTGTGTTAATGAGTCATATCAATATGATGGATATAAATCCCTTTACAAGGGAGGGTTCCTAGAGGGGGTTTCTAGTTATGTCATGGTAATGAACCGATGTAAAATTTAGAGGAAGATAATTAATAAAATAGGGTTAATAAAATATGGGTTTGACCATATGAAAAAATGTACGAGAGTTGCTACATATCCCATAAGGATGGTTATCATGCCATATGTAGTTCTTGGATTCTGTGTAGTTTAACCTAGTGTGGTAAGCAAGAATTTGTCAAAAATTTTATCATCATGAGAATATGATAAATGGGAGTAGGTAACTCAAATAAATGCATATGATGTCGTCATTCTAACCTGACATGAACAATGACCAAGGAGGCTCATCACACCATATGTTCCAAGGGAATTTATAGTTTAAAAACATAATTCTTGGACATGGACTTCCCATTTAAGATCAGGTATTTGGGAAGAAAATATAAGGCATTACTAATGGATATACATAACATTGTGAGGTGATAGATCTTATGTGAATCGGGACTATGGAGGCCCATCACCATGAAGCATATTACTATGACGAAATGAGTATTGAAACTGAGTTGGACCTAAAGATGAAATGTTTGGCCTTTCCTACAAATCCCATAAGGATGGAATCAAGACATACATATTACTTGAGTTACATGTATTTTAACTTAATGTTATAAGGATGAGGGTTGAAATGCAGTCTATTGTCAATGGTATTGGAAACAAAGGGAAAATCTATCCCAAATGGGATGCGCTTTGCATGGAAAAATAAACCTAATGTGAATAAAGAATTCATAATTCCACACCACACCATTTCCTACAAAGAGGTATCTCAGGCCAAGGGGGTGAAAAGAAGAAATTATGAAAGAGCGTAATGAAACAATGTTAGGGTTCTCTTATATATCCCATATAGATGAGAATTAAGGCATATATTGTTCTTTAGTTCTATGTAGTTTAACATAATGCGGTAAAAACGAAGGTGTAAACTATAATAATCTATAGGGGTATATGGTGTGGTTGTTATAACTCAATGTGAATGAGGACCATGTAGTCCTATCACACTATATATCCCCATGATAATCCTAGGCTCAAAATTCGGAGGAAGATATTGTTGGACCAATGAAAAAATATCTAGGAATTCTTACATAAACAAAAATGATGGGAATCAAGCTATACGAGATTATAGGGATGGAATAGTATGTGAACAGTGCCAAATGTGATGCCCTATTAGCTTTTTATATCATAGTGATGTGCAATTTATCATCATGGATCCATGATGGGTGTTTTTGTGTAGTTTAATATCATGAAACCATGATGATGGTGTATTTTAACATCATAATGGATGGGGATGTTTAGGTACATGAATGAAAAAGGGTTACTTTCCTTTTAAGATAATGCGTGATGTTCAATAAATGATATACAATTTAACAACATTCAATTAGGACTCAGTATTTTAATATCATGTGGGATTGGGAAACATAGTTTAATTTCATGTTTCATGAACAAAAGAGATCCATGTTTAGGGTGTTTTTCTTGGAAAATTCGATGAACCAACAAACATATGGTTAGGTGGTGTGGTTCTATGTTGAAACCTTATGTGAATGAGGACTAATTAGGAACCAATACCACATAGTAGAGTCCCTCATAACTCTATCCATGGGTATGAATAGTTTAATTGATGGTTGGGCCCAATGAAAATATTTCTAGGCAGTCATACGTATCCTATAAGGATGGGAATCAAGCCGTGATTTGTTCTTGAATTCATTCATTTTCATGTCATGTGATAAGGATGAAATATATCTTAGTTTAAGTTCCTAGAACACAGAGAATAGGAAACACTATTTAGTTTATCATCATGCTGGAAAATCGGTATGTTCTATGTAGTTTAACATCATGTAGAAAAAAATAGTTTAACATCTTGTAGGATGAAATAATTTAAATCTATGTAGGATGGTAGAGATATTTTTTGTGCAATTTAATTTTTAAGGAACATGGCAATAGTGGGTGGAATAACTTTCTCTCTATCCTTGGTGACCAAAGAGTTTTCACCATTAAGGTAAACATTATGAATAGTGTAAGGTCCTTCTCATTTGGGATCCAATATCAGGGGACTCCTTCTGGTTATAATTTTCTTCCCAATGGACATTACTATATCCCATTGATGGAAGGTTCAAGGATTAAAATTCGTATTCATATCTCTGGGTATTTTATTCTGGTGCCTCCCTAGATTGTGCAATGCTTTAAGCCTTTCAAAATATGGTCTTCCAGGTTATCTAGACATACTTTTATACTATATATAATTTATTCTGATCATAGATAGTTTTTTCAAAATGATTGCAACTTAATCATGACGGTAAAGACTGACTCTATTTCTTACACTAATTAATATGTGGCCACTTTTGTACAATTTTGAGCTGTCTTTTGATTATCCCAGAAGGCATTGGGGGGATTTTCTGGCCAACTCTACTTATTATGGCCAATCATGTTTTACAGACAGATAGAGAGGGTCTTGTTGAATGCCTCGATCTCTCTATTTTCTTATACATGTAAATGTAAAGTGTTGATATACCACTTTTTTTACAAAGAATACAATGTATTCAGCTATACATCTCAGAAAATTGTTTTTTTATCGACGAGAACAACATAAGGGTATCCCAATAAATGGATAATGATAGAGATAAAAATATTAACAATCGAATGGGGATTGATCACGTTGAGATGAATCATCTCTGATCAGCGGTAAATGAAATCAATTGTGGTCATAATAAACCTTTACTGGGGAGATGTTGTTGGAAGATATGTTCCCATGACTTCAAGTCCCCTGACTGGAAAGGACCAATAATACATGGTTATATAGAGGGGTTCTATTAAACAATGCACAACGTTGGCATGGATTTGAAACACATGGAACATCTTGGCGATCATGAAATATTCATGGACCATGACTGTACAAAATTATTTCAGCCATCGAATCTGGTAACTTATCTTTGACCCTCCTAGATGAGAACCACAAGAACAAGCATAAACATCACGAATTTCCTATGGAATTGAATATCCCCAAATTAAATGGTTGATATTTCCATTAAATCCACATTTTTAGAGGACCTGGTCAAGTATTGGACAACTCTGGATGGTGAATTGAACTACACAGCAAAAAAAATTCTCATTCTCGGCTCTATCTGATAGGATAGTATTAAGATATAGATACATGATTAAATGAATTGTCTAATATGATGTTTCTTCAGTTATAGGGGTATCTGAAAGACTATATGTGGAGACATTGATGGTATGTTCGCCTACAAATTGGTTTTCATCAACATCCACACAAACAAGGGTGATGAACATTCGATGCGCCATATGAATGAGTCAATCTTACTAGTCAAGCTCTATAAGGGAATAAGCTAAACCATCTAGGAAATCATCTTGATCATTTTATGACTGGGGAACATAACTCACCTCTATATGAGAAGGGAAAAAACCATTGTCTTGAGATCATGCATAAAAAATGCAATGATCACAATCTTTTGAATGATGCAGTCACTGTTGATCTTTAATATGTCTAATTTAGGAACCCCTTCAGATGTCGGTGGGGAACCCAATTATTGAGATCCTACAAATGACCAATGATGAGAGCCTGATACTCTACCCCATTGTTAGTGCATCCATCATATAACAAGTATGAATAGGGAAAGATGGAATGTGTCGATGCGATGAAGACAATCCATAGTCATACTATGTGGATTCAGGGATCATTGAGCCTATGTCATTTGGAATATTATAGGTTCCACTAAAATAAATCTTCCAGCATGGAATATTCTAATCCACAAATATAATTCCCTCATATAGAAAATACAGTTTCATGTAATTATTTATGGGGGTTGGATGGGCGGTTTTAAAACCATCCAGCACCTAACACTTGACTTCATTTTTCGGGAAAAAACTGATGTTGAACTACTGAAGGATCACTAACCAACATGCCAAAAGTCATGTCAACATAGGGTTGATCAAAATATACATCAATGGATCCACATGGGTCAACATCTGTATCTCATGATGTTGTAGATAATGTTGCAACTTCTTCATAGCCCAAACCAGTGTGAGGTTTCACTTCTCAATTGAATAATATCTCATCTATGTTTTTTAAGCACACGAAAAGATTGTATTTATTTATATCTATTACAATGTTTTTCTTTAGGAAATAATGGAATTAGGGGATCATTATAAGGATGTAAACTAAAGGAATAGAATCCTTCCATAGATGGGTGGAATCAAAATTAGAGGTTGCAGTAGATATTACTTGATCTCCTCAAAATCAGTATGGTACTCTTCATCACATTGATAAATATTTCATTTCATTATTGGTTTAAATAAGGGATTACACTATCCATAAATATTTCCAATGAATCAACATATATAGTTCAAGTGACAATGAAATCCTCAGATCTCCTGGAGGATTCTGGGAGGAGCTATCTGACTAAGGGACTTGATTTTCAAATATCTCAATTCATATATATTAGAAAAAAAGTCATGAAAATTTATAGAGGTAACCCCAATGGAACAATTCAAAGGGTTCATTTTCAGATTTCTGGAGTGGAGGAACACATAAACGTTCTTATTATCTCAGAGATGGTTCTAATACATGTATTATTTGACCACCAAATCAGATATGTAGCATTCCACATAAATCCCAAGGATTAGTTTGAATATGAAGTCCATGGAACACTGATAGGTGTCTCCTAAATTATTCACCCAGAAGTGTATCACGTGATATAAGAAGTTCCTCTATGGTGGGAAGAAGATGGTGGAATCCTCATATTTGGGGACCATTTAAATATGATTATACCTCTAATATAAATCAATTATGGAGATGGACTATAACTAGTGGTGACATCAATCAGCATATCTATCACAAGATGGGGGAAATCGTCCGTCAAAAATTTGATTTTAATATTTAGGATGTCGATATAGAATTTTATATGTTTGTTCATATTCTTTATATAAATGATATTGTCTTTCCACCTGGGGTATGGAAGTTCCCTGAAAAAGTTTTCTTTGATGATCTTATCAAATTCGTCTTCGATTATGGCACCAGGATATGGGAAAATCATCCTGGGAGATTCCTCGAACCCACAATGACTTTTCAGGAGACCCCGACGGTGCAAGACAACCTTAGCATCTAGTCCAGAAATCTCAACATCAATACTAATAAATAAATCATTATTCTACTTTAGAAAACCCACAAACATATTTTTTTCAATAGCAGGTATAGATGGATAAATATTTTTTAGCCGCGGGTCTATATCAGGGACATGATTCAAAAGTACCGTGTTATAAAAATTTGTGGAGATTCCATCTTCCCATGTAAGAGGAGCATATTCCCAATAATCTTTATTGTCCGAGATGATAGGATCATTGAGAGGAGGCAATTCATTAGAGTTAACTGACCATTGAGGAATGCTAATGATGGATGGAGTTGTGGTGGAATCATTATCTGGATAATCCTGCACTGTTGAAATCACTACACACATGCCTGGAGGGCCTCATGGAGTATTTGGACCCAAGATGTGTGTTTTGTGCATAGGATAGTCTCAAAAATAGGGTTTTGGAGTGATGACAACCCATAGATCCTAAATTAATGGGTATATAAAAGATTTGAGTCATTATACCAAAATGGATGGTTCTGAGTGAAAGTGGTTTTTCACAGGGGTATATATTGAGTATAAGAAGGATCATTTATGTGCACCAGCCTTAGGCGATTTATTTGGGCAAGAGGGTCTTTTATGTTCACAGGAAATAGGAATAATAGGAAATGATCAAGATATATTACCTTGAATCCATGTCTTTCATGAGGTGGAGGAATGGGTCATCTTTCACGCATGTGAGCTACTATTTTACTTCCACATAGTTAATTGATAAATGTGGGGTTCCATTCTATTTATATGAAAAATTCTAGGTTGGATCATGTAAGGAGGCCAGTGTGGATGTGACTAGTTGACATCGTATTGGGTGTGTAAGTTTGTACCAACATGGTTATACATATTTTTCATATCCAAATTAATATACGAACATTTTACTTGTTGAATTTTGAGAGACCAGTACAAAAGATATCCTTTTGTGTCACATTTGGCATGTAAGGACTACATGCATGGTTTTTGTTTCATGCACATAATTTCCAAAACTTATGTGTGGCTACCTTATGGTTCTTGAAATTATCCTCTAATTCAAAATATGGAATTATGTTTCTCAAAAATTTATATCTATTGACTAAAGAAGAATTCAATGACAAATAGGATCAGAATAAATAAAGTACCCAGATCCCCAACTCTTAAATTTTTTTTATTTTTTTCTTGAAATAATTTTTTATGGACACTAGAATATCTATAATGGTTTCCAAAATTATTTAGTATGAACCCAAATGATAAAATATTTAATATCTATGAAATCATATATTTTTATGATTATTGTATAATAATATGATTTCAATTATAATGTTCATTATGTAAAATGTAGAACAATTTGATTTGATTTGGAAAATGGACTAGTTACCCCACAATGAAAAAATATTAATTTCTGAAATAATTTTATTTGGATAAAATTATTACATGAAAAAATATAATTATTAGAAATGTTTCTATCAGGGGAACAATTCAGGTATCAAAGGTATATAATATTTATATCACTCAATAAATTATATCATGAGTCTATCTTATCTTTTATACACCCTTATCTATTTTCTATTTTTTAATAATTAAAATTTTGGGGTTTCAATGTGTTTACGGTGGAGAATGTTACACGTTGAGTTTTTTTATAATTTCCATTTTATAATTTTTAATATTTAAAAACTCCTTTTATAGAAAACAATAAAGTAAAATGAACCAGGAATAATTTTATGTATAAAATATACTAATTATAATGATTAATTTGAGATCATGAGTATAAATATAGTAAAATTCTTTAATAAATATATGTTTTTAGAAAATATGGATAATTTTATGTATTAATTCATTGAAAAAAGTAAATTAGGTTATCTATATAATAAGTACAGTCATTTTATGTAGAAATATATATTTTTCAAAACATTTTAATCATAAATTTAGTGAATTTTATTTTAATATTTTTATATAATTTTTTAAAAGAAAATTATTAAAAAAAATATAATGAAATAAGATAATTTTCTTCCCAATTTTTATAATTTTCCATAAAATAAATTCATTATATTCTTAGAATACAAAATTTGGATAAATTTTTTTATAAATTATTCAAGCTTATATAAAAACAAATTTTTTTCTCTTTTAGAAATGTAATAAAATAAAATTATATTAAAGTATATAGTAATCATTTAAAATAATGTAATTATATGAATATCATTTTTATATATAAGATTAAGTTAGTGAGATTAAAGGTAATGACCCAAATATTGGTAAACAGTTTATTTCCATTTTTTTTCAAAAACGTTGGGTAACTATTATTTAAATATATTAAATAGATGTATTATTATTATTATTTTTAACATTAAATTAATTGATATAAAAAACATATTAAAAAAAATTAATTATTAATTAATTTTAAATAAGAATTAAATAACATAATATATAAAAATTCATCTTTAATAAACACTTTTCTATTATATCTTATGTCGTAATATTAACATTAATTTCCATATACTAAGAAAATAAATTAGATTAAATGATTCACATATTAGAATTTATATCATTGAAATTTCAAAATGGGATGATCATATTTTTTATGTAAAAAAATAGTTTTCAAGGCCAATATATAATCATGGTTAAGAAGGGGAAAATTAATAAACTACTATAAGTCAAATTTTAATAAATTAAGGTGACATAAACACCATCTATAATAATTATCAATTGTTTGAACGTATATCCAATATACCTCATCAACATTTCTACACCTATCTCACTGAAATCACATTTAATTCCATTTCTACCGATTACTTAACATTCATCTTAAAAAATGACCATCTTTTCACATATAAGTGGTCCACCATTCCACCCAATTGATGTTGCACTCCCCCATTCGAATTTATCCTAAAAACCCATTTTACAACCCCTATAGTCATATTCCACATTTCAAAACACTTTTCTATGAGAATTTTCAAAAAACCACATATTTCAAAAGGATCCTTCAACAGAAGATTCAAATTGTAAACATTAGTATTACTTGTTCTCTATTAATATTTTATTGTTCTTTATCAACCAACCTCTTAATGTATTTTTTAAAATATAAAAAAATAATGACTTAGGAAACATTAGTAAAATAAATATATTTATGATTTTATTATGAAAAAATGTTTTGTATGTTCCTCTTGAAAATGAAATATGAAAACGTTGTTTGTGTGTACATATAGACTACGACATCCATTAAATATCCTATTTTTAATCACCACTACATTATAATTATTTTTATAGAAATATAATTGTTTATTAAATTTTATATTTAAATTTTTATTATGGTTCTTCTAATTAATATAATAATATTTATCTAGTTATTAATAAAAATAACTTTTTTCTTTAAAATTTACCAAAACAATGTTATTAAAAAATCCAACTTTGAAAAACAAATGTCTGTCATACAATTAATGAAAATAATATTTTCAAAAATAATTGAATCATAATGATCCACTATATTGATTAATCTATGATAGTTGATATTTTTATCAATAAATTAAAATTTACATAACCCTTATGAATCTAATACCGAATAAATAATAAAAATTTATAAAACATGTTGTAGAAAATAATAAAATTATTAACTTATATATTTAAAAAAATTATTATAAATGAATTAAATAAATATGTAATATATATTTATAATGTACCATTATAAATTAATATAATATCTAATTTTATTACACATGAGGTAAGAGTGTGTCTAACTAAGAAGGAATACAAAGTACATGATTTTGTTATCTCAATCAACATTCATTTAGAAATGATCGATCTTCATTAATGTTATTCTATTAAGATTAATAAATTGTATCCTATTATTTTATTATGTTTTATTTTCTATTTTTTATGGATATTTAAATTTATATCACATAAAAACTTTTCGCAATATTTCTTATTTGATGGATTATGGTGTTTCTAAGCCTTTGACCATCTCAATTTTACATCATTCAGTTATTATTTATAAGAAAAACTTTTTTTATTTTGGAGTGTATAATCCCCGTGGTTGTATTTATATAATATATATCATGAAATTTAATATATTTAAAAATAAACCAATTATTCTATACATCAAGGTCTTTAAATTCAAATGAAATTAACGTTAAAGTATTTTTTAACTGATGACTGCATTAATTTTGTTTTAATGTTATTCATAAAACAGCATGCCCTTACGATAACTGGATTTTTATATTTACAGAAACATATAACATTCCATTTTCAATCAGAATTGTTAAATTTTAATTTTAGATTCAATTATTCTTTGATAATTATTATTTTTCTTATTAATCAATAACATTAATAAGATTAATTTATATCCTCTTATTTATGCCATTTCACTTAAAAGACCTTGTTTTCTCTTAACACCAATATTTTCACAATTATTTTTAAAACTAATTATATGATATCTCATATAACCTTGGTGTCTCTATTTTTTTACTTTTCAAAAAAGATATCCCCAATTATGGTAAGGGTTTCAATAAATATATATTTATATTGGTGAAAAATGTTTTATTTTACCCTATTTTACATTTTATCTAACACTACATGCTTCTTTTGGATAAAAATATAGTATTAAAAGGAATCCAATGTATTATTTCATCTCAATTTCTCAAAACATATATTTCAAAAATGACACATAACATCATGTCATTAAAAAATGATAAGAATTTTTTTTCTAAAGACTCTTTTACATGTTGATTCTATTATCCTGATTTAACTCAAATGAAATATCATAAATAGTTTTCTATTTTATAAATTTCCCAATAAATTAACTTATGAAATTCTAATTTTTAGGGGTTGAATGTTTTGTATCCACTAGTCTACTTTTGATATAACATTATGTGATAAAAATTTCAAATCATGAGAAACAAAATATTATTCCATGGGATCATTATAATATAGTGATAGACAAATGTTATGTGGCATGAATATATATTTATATTGATTTTTTGTGTCCTTTATTATACTCCCATTAATTGTTTTTTGGATTTACATCTCATATGATAATATTAATGTGTGTGAAATTGATACAGTTAACTATGTTTACAAGATGGGATATTGTATTAAACTAGTATATTATGTTCAGAAGAGGGATTATGGAATAAATGTAGTAAGCTATTTACAAAAGATTGTGAATGTACATTGGTTGAATAACTACATTCACAATTTTATGGTTTCTTACAAACTTCCTGTGATGATTTCATGTCTTTCTATTATATGCCATTTTCATGTTTCAAGACTCCAATTATTAATTTTTTCTCTTCTTATTCCATTGTATATATTTTATCGTTTGATACTATCTATCCTTTTATTAGTTTTAATGAATGAATCTTTTGATTTAATTTTATTTTTGATCAGATAAATTTCTTGAAAATAATGTTTTTCCAAAACATCATTTTCTAAACCATTATGATATATTGATATGATTTCCATTATAAATCATTTTATCTTTAAAATTTTTATAATTTAGATCTATGTGGTTAAAGATGGTTATCACCTATAATAAGTCAATAACGGTGCCTAACATGATGATATTTGTGTAGAGATGTTAATATAATTTTATAATAATATAATTTTATAATTAATATCAAAATAAAATAAATGATTTACTTCAAGGAATATGTGAAATTTTTTTATATGATGTATAGATTAATTTATAATAATATAAAAAGGGTTTTTATTTAGCTTTGGTAACTTTAGATTCTTAAAATGTGAAATTGTTGGAAGGATTTCCTTAATTGAATTAATGCTATAATATTCCTTCTTATGGAAATACAATGACCATATAACCAATAATGAACTATTTAGTGTCAAATAAATCCAATGAACCATCTCTCATACTCTCAATTTGAGGTCATTAAATTCAAGGAAACCACATCCATCATTTTTCAGTTTAATAAATAAAGAATAATCGATACATAATAGTTTCCTTTGGGGGACCATGAGGCCATGGATATATACAATAGACCCCAAAAATAAACACTTCAAATTTGAAAAAAGATAAACTTCCAGACAATATTGTAAAATTTTGTTGAATACAAAGATGTTTCATTACCCGATGTCAAGGAAGATTATGGTGACTGATTATGTATAAACCCATTCTACTATCCATGAGTCTCCATGGATAGTTCCAAGTAACTGAAACATTAATCAATATAATAAAACTAGTTTCAAACTAAACTATTAAAATTTAATCCCATTCATATTCACCCTGTATAGTATAGAGAATTATTACATCGGAGGTAAAAGATTGTACCTACATTATAAGAGGATTCCAAAATAGATTTCACTACTCTTGTTGTTGTTTTCACACCTCTTATACTCCCAACCACCATGTAGATGATGTTTTCCACCAACAATGATTGAGAACCCCAACCTATACATATCTTAAAACCACCAATATCATTCTATAAAATTCTACCATTACCCAAAATGTAACGAAGATATCAATTAAAACACCTAAAATATATAATTGTAGCCTTCTAGTTAGTTGAATGTTCATTATATATTACATCTGTATTGTCAATAACAAATAAAGATTTTGTTTGAAATTATAATTTAGTTATCTCTATAGTTCATAATCATGTATATCATGCTTGTGATAATGTCATGAAATTTATAGGAAGTCAGATCAAAAGAAAATTTTGTTTCTAGAAATTTGATATGGGTTTTTTCATCTATTTATTAATCTATATTTAAAAATATTGTGCTGAGAAATATAGTAACTTCAATTTTCATCATTGGTTGTTGAAAATTATTCATCTATGATAGAGTTCCTCACATTAAACATAAAGATATATCATATAGGTTACTAATAAAAATGTCACATCTCTTGAAAATTATTGGTTTTATTTTTCCACTATGAAAAAAATCCCCCCATATGCCACTAAACGCTTAATATATGTTTAGAGATAACCCTATATCTTCCCATGAGACATGAAAATAGATGAAACCCCCCGATTATCATTTTTCTGTAATTACCTAATCTTACTTAACCTAATTGAATCAAATACATCAGGGGGAATTTTTTATTATTAAAAATTCATCCAACATATTTCACATTCGAAGTCTATACTATTGAAACCATAATAAATTATATAAAAAAATAAATGGTTTTATGAAATCCCATATCATGAGGTTCCAGGATAACCAATGTTACATGATCATTGGACTGTTCTTCCATACCCTATATCTATGATCCTAAATGCCTAAAAATACATAATATCTCACTATATTTACTGACGGAGAATAGTATATTATATTTCATCAAAACAATATATCATACTAAAAAAATATAATCTTTCACCCATAGTAGGATTGATCATGTATATTCTTTAGAATCATGTAGCTTTAAATTTTAAATTGAATTACATCATGTATATATTTTAATATAATTTATTATGCTTGATAATATTTAAGAACACAATTAATATTATGAATATAGTTTATATAAGTTATTATAAACACACACCAGCCTTGTCTAGTATTACCCACTATGAAAAATATAAAATTTATTCCATTAATTTTTTGAAAACATTGGGGAGTGTGGTGACACATGGGTTCTACATGAACAAAATTAGGACTCAACTGTGTTGACAACATACACAAAAATTACATCATTTTATTTCTAATCCAATTACACCATAAATATTCCATATTCCTGTGGAATAATTTCCACACACATCCTTAATTTACTAAATGAATGAAACATGATGATTAATGTGTTTTCCCCAAAAACTATTTTATTGATTCCACTTTCAAGATCCAATCATCACTAAAATATTAGGTTATTCTACAATGTTATGTTCTACCATATAAATATAATCTTATAATAATAACATAGTGGTTTTATATTTATTCCTATGAGATTAATAAGATTCATATTGTGGTTGAATCCCAATATCAATTCCTTATCATCGCCCCTTTGATAGGGGAATCCATACAACCTGATCACCTACAAGGAGTACAAAAAACACCCTAGTGTTCCAACCGATATGGATGTATTCTATACATTATCCCCACCTAACTTCATTCCATGGGTTTCGTCTAATGTCTCTATATTTGGGTTTCACCTCTATACTCTAATCCATTACAGTCCCGAGTAGACTGAAAACCATTATTATCTCCACTTGTTTGGAAGATTATATCATCATAATATAAATCTATAGACTATGTTACCCCACTAGACTCCAAAATTTGATCATCCAAAATATAATCTAAATAATTAGTTTATAAATATGAATCTTCCAAATAAGTGTTCCAACTGTACAAAAAATTTGGGGTGCCAACCAATTTAATAAAATCAATTTTTCCCACCTCTCCCTATATGGAAAGAAGAATATTCCATCACATCTTTCTAGGAGGAAAATAAATTATCCACCCATCACACCAAAAAATTACATTCATACATCTTAATGTTCTTCACCACACATAAGCATCAGGATATGTAATATGGTGATGTGTATAAGGATGATATCGTGAATTTATTTAGGAATGTTACCAAAAACTATATGGTCTTACAAGACAGGGAATTTATCTCCTTAATAGGGATGATAAAAACTCTCTTCATCATATTCATATTAATAGATCGATTAGTATCACCCTAATAGTGAAATGGAACATTCCATTCAAATTATAGTAAACAATTTCATATTAATGAAAAATACCATCATCAATTAGTATCATTGTGTAATGAATAAAATAAGTCATCTCATTAATTATTGATTTAAAGTAATGTATCATTGGTTAATCTATACAATAATATCAATGATATTATAAAATAATTATAAAAACCATGAAATTGTTTTCAATAAATTAAAATTTTTAATCGAATCATGTATACCATCCTAAGGATCATGTTTTATCACTAAAAAATATTTTAATGATCCTTATATATTTATTTTGTTTCATACTTAAATTAAAAACTCTTTAAAAAACATCATAAATATAAAAATTTCTTTTATATTATAATTTATCAAATTATAAAACATTAATTTAAATATGATTTTATCATTTAATATTTTAATTTTTTAATTTTAATATAGTGGGTGTCTTTAAAATAAGTAACATTAGAAAATATAATAAAATATATATTATAATCATTAATTCACATTAATGTCATACATATTACAATTATTTCATGTTTTGGTTTAATTATATAATTGATTATAATGAAATAATATAAGATAAACCATGTGATTGATTTTTAAAATCATGGTTTATATTAAATATTTCCCAGAAATTTATGTTGGTGGATATAAATATTCACCAAAAATTTAAAAAAAATAACTTTTGATAAGGATAAATAAAATTGGATATAGATTTCTCCCATGAATACATGACATAATAACATCATACTATGTTTTAACAACCATCAATGTTTATTAAGGACATAAACACCTTGATAAATTCAAAATTATTGTTATTCAATGCATATTTCTTCCCTTATATGATGGAATCACAATCTATATATGAGTAGTGATTAAATTGAATTAATAATAAAATAAAACTAAAAAAATTGAGATGATACGATATCAATTCATCTAACTAGGGATGTTATCATGAAATTTTTATTCATAGATAGATTTAAGAATATCATTGTGAAGTATTTCAAGGAATCAAAGTATATTTTATTTATGTTTCCAACATGAATAGTAGAAAAATTATTTATTAGACAGTGATTTGAATATTGTAAATGAATTTCGATTTTCCATCATTGAATATAAACCATATGAATTATGAAATATTTTTTTTCTATGTTAGATGAGTTATTAATGTATAGTATTGAGTTATATAATAAGGAATTCAATAATTTATTTAAATTTTTGAAGGTTTTCAAAAGATTGTTTTTGTGATTAAATACAAGGGGGAGTGGTTTAATTATCATAATGGGTTTTTCTATCACTGAATAAATAGGTTATGTTGGGATTTATTGTGTTAAAATATGATATATGGGTATGATACTGTAGAATTTATGGACTCCTAAAATGAAAATATTTATACACTATGTTATTATGTTTCCAAAGATGATGTAAGGGTACAACAAAATTTAAGGTATCCCTAGAGGATATATTCCATACCATATTTCATTATTATATCTAGTAAGAATAAATGAAACATTGAGAATTATGGTCATCTAGTATGACAAAAAATTTAATCATGATCCTCATGTACTTTAAAAATGAATAATTTAAGTCATTCTAAGAGGAGATAGGGGTTACAGTGGACTGTTAAATCATCTCATAAGGCTAATATGTCCGATAGGATTTCAAATTACTATGAAGGACATATGTATTAGTAATTATTTTCATTTTATTATAAATTTTAATTATTATGGCATTGTTTAATTCTTCCTTGGGGAATTTAAGGGTTATGGTCCATTTTCATTCATTACAGTAATTATTTAAGGAATAATATGATTTATAGTTTACATAGAAATCAATGAGTTATTCATTAGTTTCACACTGTCTCATAAGGGTTAATGTGATAATTACATTGAAAATATCCTCTTTGAAGCATTTTGTGTATAGTGGGATTTAATATCTCCCATGAGGATTAAAGTGTTACAAATGAGTTTCAAGGAGTATGAGAGAAAAATATTGGATCATGAATTAAGTTTCATACAAGATTTACTATTGTTATTTATTGAGTTTCATGTTATCCCAAAAATCATAAGAGTGTGATAGACTATATTCTCAATGAATAGGATGTTATGGTTTTAATGTTTTTTCACAGCATCAAGTAAATCGTATTGGTGTTTTGTTTTATAATTTCATTAGGGATGACTTATGTTTTATATAGGAGTTAGAGGATCTGTAAAATGGATTATAGATTCACTAAAAATTATGGTCTTCTAAGAGGATTTTTCGGTTATGATGATGTTTCATAATTTCTAGGATGGATTATGTAAAGACTCAATCATATATTCTCAATTTATAATGAAAAAGATTACGATTGTGCTTCTTATCATCAAAAAAATAGAAGGGATCAATGGGGTTCAATTGCCTCCAAGGAGGTCTAAAAGGTTATATGGTAGTTTCATGTTATCATTGAAGGTAGAAGAATAGAGTGGGATTTAATTCCTAAAAGGAGGATTTTTGGGTACATTGATTTTTAATATAACCTAGGAGTACATAATGTTTAGTCAAAGTAGTGTTATTTATGCTTTAGTTATGATTACCATTATTTGATGGATGATCTTTATATCTAATTGATGTGAATCAAAAACCATGTAGATCTTTGTGATGTATCAAGGTATGCCATAACTATTAAGGGATTGTGAAAAGGGCCTTTGTGGGGAAACATATTCTTACAAAACAAAAGAATAAAATTCAATTTAATTATATACATCTTGGATCATGTGGAACTCTATTATATGGACTTGAAACTAGGATAACTTATATTTTTTAATTTTATTTCAAAATGGAATTATATATGAATGGTACAAGAAAATGTGTTTTTTTCAACACACACATGATCATCAAACTTTGATTTGAAAAAAAAATATTTTTTCCATATATATTTTGGTTTTATACTCTTCAATACTCCCTTGATCACTTTTTATCCTTACTAAAATCATATACTAGTCTGATGGGATTATTTTAGAATATTATTCCATCCACAATCCTCCACTACAAATGGGTAATTTAATAGAGGTAATATCATAACATATAAAATTGTGAAAAAGTTATATTTGTTTTATTACACTTGAATAAAAGATAATATGGGTGTAATGGTATTCATATTTGGTGGATTATAACATTTGGAGTTCCCCATTGGAAGGTATGTCATGGCTTTGGGACATCTTATAAAAACAGTGTGCTTGGGAATTATTGAAATCAACATATCTTCTCAGTAATTGGAATCCAAAAAACCCATACAAGAGTTGAAGTATCCAATGCATTCTATGAAATTGAAAACCAAGGGATACACTTTTTCTGATTTATTTGGAATTTATGACACCATCATACACAATTAAATAAGAATAATTTCTTTAGGGCTTGCTATTATAGGTGTTACAGTCTACAATATATGAGGTGTGTGAAAATATTTATTCCATTCAGATGTATATAATTTTATAAAAATGTAGAGTTTTTTAAACGTGGAACAAGATTTCATAGGCCTCTCTTAGGAGAAATTAACTTGACATTGAAATTTAAAAAACATTATTTTTAAATTTAGTGATGTGTGGTCAAATTAAGATCCCCTATAGAATCTGTGATTCATTGGTTTGTGTATTATGGATTTATGGATTTCTCATGCTACAAATATAAGATATTAGTACAATATATCTTCCCTCATTAGGTTAAAAAACCAATTAATAGTAATACTACAATATGCATGGTTAAGACAATGTATCACAATAGAATGTGCATTTTTAACATGGTATACTATCACAGTGAACAATTGGAGAAGGGTACCTATATATGATGAATAGAACATCTATAGACATAAAAATGCACTAATAACTAATGAAAAATAATCATCTTCCAATATTAAATGGTTATGGGATGCATAGTTTTCATATATTAACCCACCATTAAAAAGCCACTAATAGCCCTAATGTTGACAATTTCTTTTGGGGACTACGTCATATGAATCAGATGTAAGAGGAGTGATCGAATGTGTGGATCTCACATCGACCCAGTATTCTACCCTATATAAATATATATTGTATTTAGGGAAAATTAAAAATATATGTGTATATTTTTAAGAAAATATGAAATCATACCATTTAATAATATGAATCTTCATATAATAAGACAAAATAATGAAATATTTCATGAATTTTTATAGTTGATATGAATAGTTTTATATTGGTAGTATTTTTGAATCAATTAACATGTTTTGGATTATAGGTTAATTTGGAAGATAATAGGTATTCTCTATGTTTTAAACTTATATATCAGGCTATGGTATAATTCACACATTAATATCGGGAAGGTGTGTAGTTTCTAAATTCTATTTGATTTTCATAGTAAATTCACATAGGAATGCTCTTTATTTCCAAATATATTCCTAATATGTTATAGATATTCTTAATATATTCTAAAATAATTCATAATATAATGGGGATATTTTGTTATGTTAATATATGTATTATACCAAAAGTTGATGTATTCAAGATGATAAGAGCATAATTATAATAATTGAATGGAAATTTTGTATTTAGAATATAATTTTTATCATTTACCATGAAGAGGGCCCCTTTCATAACTATAAATTTTAGGAGGAACCTCATTTTTACATTTATTCCATGCATAATTTAAATCACGATTCAACTTGTTACATGTGTTAAAAATACGATAATATTATTTGATGTGGAAATTATGGGTTTTCTAAAAATTATTGCCACTCTTATCTTAAAGAAAGCATGATCCTTGCTTGGAATGCATATGTAACATATCTTCTTCTATAATTTCATGTTTTCCTGGGATCTTTTGAATTTTAAAATTTAAAAAAAATTGTATCCTCTGAGATTTTTCGAGGACAATGTACTATAGTTAATAATATCCTTTATAAGTGGTTTTAAATAGACTCCATGAAACAATGATTATCAAAGAATGAAATATATAACGTAGTATTGAAATTATTCCCCAAATAAATCCCCAATAACTAGTCAAAATAAATGATTATCGGAACACCAATTATCCATCCAGCTACACTTTAACCGTTTCATTCCCGACATTGAGTTCACTATACCAACAGTAGTGGAAGAAATTATCAATTCTTGTTTTACTGAAGCATTTGAATCATATCTTGCTAATATCATAGTTATTTTTCATCATAATTTTTTTCGTTTGATATTCACATTTACCAATGGTTATAATATCTATATTATTTTGATATATTAAAAACACTATGTTCAATATCGTAAAAACTACAAAGAACAAAGCATAAATTAGCCACAAAATATTATTATTGAAATATAACCATTACAACCAAGTCATTGAGTTTACAAGTATGAATAATATTAAATAAATTATGAAATATAATTATGATTTTTATAAATGAAAATTAATGGATTAATTCATTATAAATAAGCAATAAATTTTTATAGAAACATCATTTTTTATCAAAAATAGTTTTCCTCAAAAATTATTTTTATTGTTTTTTACAAAACATGGTAAATAAATTCTGGATATTATTTAAAGTAAATTTGATAAAATAAAATTCATTTTCGAATTTTATTTTTTAAAATAACATCGTCTTAATTTTTTATATATTTTTGAACAGTTTAAATTTTTAATTAATATTGAAAATAGTAATTTTTATTGAATTTTGAATTTTATTTTTCAATATTTCCAAAGTAAATTTTAATTTTTTATTATATTTTAAATTAAAATAATTCCAATGGATTTCTAGAAATCCAATTATTTTCAAAAGAGTATGATAATTAATTTTTTATAAATATATTTCATATTTAAAAGGTCCATTTTTTAGAATCCATTTTTCATCATTTTATTCAGTTTGATTTTAAATTAAATTCAACAATTTTTTTTAATGTATAAATATAGATTATGTATTTTGAATTCAGAGGAAAAAATTAGGTAAATAAACCCTTGTATTTTTATTTGTTGATAATATTAATCATAGTAATTATTCTTACCTTGGTAAAGGATAAATTGGGTAATTAATTGTTAAAACTAATTTTATAGGAACTAGAAAATGAACCTAACACTTTTCTAAATTTTATTAGATGGGTAAATTTCAACCGTACTCTTCCACTATTCAATTATATAACCCTTTCTTTATTTTTATAATATTATGACCTTTATAATATTTTTTGTAATGAAAATTAAAAATTTTCACACAATTTTTTGAATAACTATAATACATTTTAACCGAAGAATAAACATATGATTCTTTAATAATAAATTTTTAATTTAAATATAAATTATTTATATTCATCATTGTAATATTTTTTATTTTTAGTAAATAAATAGTTACCTTAAATGCTAACATAATGCTGACATAAAACTCATTCCACTAAAAAAAACACCATAATAAATATTTTAATTATTAAAATTATTATAATTTGAATGAATTCCACTGATCCATTAATTTTTTTTATAAATATAACATTTTAGGGATATTTTAATTTATTAAATTCCAATTACATCTTTTTATTGGTGTGTATAAATTTAATGTAAATGAAATGTTCAAAATTTGATATTATCAATATTTTATACAGAAAATATTTTATTTAATGATTTAAAATTATTTTGGATATTAAATTCATCCAATTGATTATTAAATGGTTACAAATATATATTATGGTCTTTTTATGTGTCATATTTCAATTTATTGTAACTATATTGACCCTCAATGAGTAAATACCCATGTTTTCTTGAAAATTGTTGAAAGGGATAATTAAGTGTTACAAAAAATATAAATGGTTTAAAATCTGATTTAGGCTTGTAAAAATTTAGATTTAAGAGATTATTTAGACTCCTCGTCACATTATATTCTAATATCATCAATTTAGATCTATTTTCACTTCAATATTAATTTATATTAATTTAATATTTTATGAAATTCCATTATTGTCCAACCCCATTCGTATAAGAGGAAACATTTTCTTCTCAAGGATTACCACTTAAAAAACCATTTTATTCAAAAAAAAAATCTCTAACCAAATACCTTAAATAAATACTCACATCTCGGAGGCATATTTTATTATAAAATTGTAACACCCCTAGCTTCCATGATACGCTTCTCTTTCAATAATGCAATAGCTTGCATTGTACGCAAGTTCAAGATTCTAACACACCGCGACCAATCAAAATAGCCGTTATGAATAGTAATACCCTCCTTTTGAAATTATATAAATTTTCTATTTCAAAATGGGCTTAATATTTGGATTTGGAATATCGAAATTAGCCTATGTTGAAATTTTGGTATTTTTCTGAGAGCATCCATTTTTCGATGAATATTAAAAAATACTTAAAAAACATTTGTAATATAAATAATTTATAGTGATAAATTATACGATTGAGTGGTTTTAAAGTGTAATTAGAATATATTTTAATTGTTTTATCCAGTGGTGGTCATTAGAATTAATTTCACTTTGAAATTCGACATAAACAATTGTCAATCTTTTGATATATATTGTTTCCTAAAAACACGCTATTTGTTTCGACTTTAGGAATTAATTATTACATTAATTAATTCAACTTATATGTTTTTAATTTTTTAAAATATACATCATTTTGGAATTAGTAATATCAAATATATATTAGGGTTAATGTTTGGTATTTTTCTGAAAAACATTAATTTTTGATGAATAGTGAAACCACTAAGTGGTAGTTAAAAAACTAATGTTCTGTTTAAATGAAACTTTACCACTTCTGTGAATTGAATTTGAAAAATATGACATACAATATTGTCATTATTAAGTAAAATGTGGTTCAATGGGATGAAAAGAGTTTGTACTGAAAGTAACTTTTATGTTTTATTAATTGTGATTAAAGGTAATTAGTGTAATTTAAGGTAAATATAATGTTATGATAATATGAAATTACCTTTAAACTTGTCCAAACCTTACTGTATGAGTAATGGACGACCAAAAAAATCCATGGGTCATCTTGGGGACCCAATGGAGCCACTTGGTTAAGAAAATTACATTAATTACTTATCATTTAAAATAAAAATAAAATTGTCACAAACATGTGTTGTTTTACTAAAACAATTATTACATGGGGATATATAAGTTAACATTTATACTATAAATATTCATTGGAAAGATAAAAAGAATTACTACATCATTTTAATTGTTTACTAATTTTTATATATTAAATAAATAAATTTCATTATGACACGATGATGATGCAACAATTACCTCATTAATGAACAATTTAGATAAATTGTAAATATAAGGTAAAATATAAGACTTAAACTTGTCAAAAACCTATTGTATGAGTTTATTTCGAACCCTTATCAACTTATCCTAGAAATATAAAATTTTTGGACCTTTTAAATCTGAAAATAACTTCATAATAATGTAACATTTCATGACTTTCCAAGAGTACCCCTCCTCTACTCTTATAAAAGGCCTCCACCACTACCTCCTTATTCATACATTCCAAGCCATTTGAATCGGCCAAACTCTACCCAGATACCCTCTCAACTTCCCTCTATTACTACTAGAAGCCTCAATTTGGTCAGAAGTCTTCCCAAGGAATCCTTTGTCTCAAATGAAAAAGAGTAACCCGATTTTAAGGTAATGCATTTTCTTATGTTATTTTGTATTATTTTGCTTCTCCAACCACTTAACCTCTATTTATTCCTTTCTTTTGTAACCACAACAGTATCTTCAATATACTAGGATGTTGTTATGATAATTATTCTAGGTAAACTTACACACACCTCTGTCTAATGGTTAATAAACATACTGTTTTCCTGGATGGATAATTACTACCTCACGAAATAATTATTGTTCTATATTCTCCTACCACCCCTCATGGTGGCCATTATGATGAAACTATATTTATTTATTATATATATTATATTTATTTTACTTATATGCTTCTTTATTTTACATTTAAAACACACCTTTATGCTTTTCATGTTGTGAAAATGCGATAATTTCATTTGAGGAATTGTAGACTCCCGCCCCCTCAAGTGATGTGACTCGTTCATGCAATACATAGAATGTATAAAGAATGAAATTAATGAACATATGATACCTATATAAAATAAATAATATACTATAATTATAATATATATATCTCATTTAGTATTAATTCCATTAAATATGAAATATAAATGAAAGTAGCGTTCATGCGTACGTACGGCTTACCGTCTCAATGAACGATGCATTTCATTTCATACCTATAAATATTATGTAATATTATAAATAAATGTATATGATGGGTATATATTATATATATGATATCTAAATAAAGAATATAATTATGGATATAATGGATATTTTACCACATGAACAACTTGTAATTATAAGAAGTTTGTTTTTGACTCAAGTACCAAAGATCAACAAAACGACCGTTATTAACTTAAATAATTACAGAATGTTTATAACAAGGGAATAAGTGATATAAAAGTAATAATGAACTTGAAAAAGGTTCTTAAGAATGTATAAATTAACTCTAGTGTAATATTTAGGAGGTTAAAGAACGATCGAGTAAAGTCAGACACGAGGTAAGGGACTTCGTCTCAATATTCTTTCATTGAGGGATATTTTGTTTTATACACAACATTATTTTATAATGTGTATAAATGCCTTTGACTTTTATGTTTATTCAAAAGGAATATTTTTTATACAAATATTTTTACTAAACGACAAAAGGGAATGTTTTTTTGTCGTACGTATGCGGTGACAATGACTTCACCGCCGCCGTGACCATTATTTGTGTTTCTGCTTTCTCTACAAGCCACAACTTTTTTTAAATGAAAAATAAATACCAGGTTTAAATTTTATTTTATTTTAGTATTGAACATGGTTTTGAAAATGTTTTTATTATATCAATGTGTTGTATTGATATCTTGTGATTGAAATTAGGAAATGTTATGTTTCCTTTATGCATGTTTTATTTGATACGATTATGTTATGGTTTATGACCTGTTAAAACATGTTCATATGAGGAATGTATTGGACTTAATAAGTGATCGGTGGAACCATATATGGCTCCTCGATGCATCGGTAGGTCTCATGAGACAAACTAGTGTCTTGGCATGAGGCCTTGACAAAATCTTATTTGTAGTCTTGGCACGCGACCATGGCTATGTGGTTATGATACTATGGCATTATGCATTCCATCATTATAAAAGTGGTTATTGATATTCCATGAGATTATTCGACTAGTAGAATATCCATGTGAATAATTAAATGGAATTATTTCATTTTATTTTTTCCATATTATGAAGAAGTTCATGTTTAAAAGGATTTTGTTTTAGTTATACATTGCCTTAAATGTTTATGTTTATTTATGAAAGTTTCCACTGTATTGTTATCCTTACTAAGCATCTGAGCACACCTGTTTCTATGTTATATTTTTTCCAGGATGTGAAGAAATATTTTATGACTGACCTACAGAGATAGTATGAATGGGATATGGTTGTGGACTATGGAGACTATGTGATTCTAGTTTTTCACTTTATGATTTAATGTAACATTTATGACTGTATCTAGTGTTTCCAAGGCTACTAAACTAATCAGTATTTCGAGATTTTATCTTTTGTGATAATGCCAATGTTACGAAATAATGCTCCGACTCTGGATAGCTGGGGTTGGGGTGTTACAGTTGGCATCAGAGGCATTTTAGTACTACCCTTGGAATCTAGATTTAGATGAACTCTGATTAGAGCACGTAGCCCTATGTTAGACATTTAAGATTAATATATAAGAACTTCCTAGAATTTTGGTATTAGAGTGATTTTGTAAGTTTTCTGAGCAATACATCCCTGTTTGGATACGAGATAGTAGAGGCGGCTCCGGCATAGATGTACCTAGGGGTAAAACCTGAAAACACCGCTTTGAGCTATAATCAAACTAGAACTGTTGCACAACAACGGGCCTTACTGCACTATTGGTTATGAAACTCCCAGGGGATAGGCTTTGGATAATTAATGATTTCCTTACAATCCATTATTAAGGGTTTAGGAGTATATACTTCCTCAAGGAGAATATTTTTTTGTGGATTATATCCTTAAATAGTTCAATTTATGTTAAGTGTTCTACAAGTATGGAATTATATATTTTGATTCATAAACTAATATATTTTATGAAATTGTTTAGAAAAGGATCCTAGTGAAGGAATGGAAACCGTATCAATGCATGCACTCCATGTAGGGATTTCCCTCCTGTAAAAGATAATTATGGTGAAGCTGCTGATACAACTGGTGCCGATCAGCTTATCACCATTCTGGGACAACTCACCCAGGTTATGAATAATAACCTTACTCGTATGGAGATCCCTGATCCGCAACATGGAGGATCAATGTTAGATCTTTTCATGAGGCAAAAACCAAAACATTCAATGGGAGTACAAATCCATTAGTAGCTGAGTAGTAGATAAATTTCATAAAGAAAATATTCCATGACTTGTGGAGTAGTGAAATTGAAATGTTTATCATGGCAGTTTATAGCCTCACTGGAGATGATGATCAATGGTGGTCATTGATTCAGAATACAAAGGAAGATGATGAAGTATCAAATATGTAATGAAGGGAGTTTAATGAGATTTTCCTAGAAAAATACTTTCCTCATGGCTGTCGAGCAGATATGGAAAGTCAATTTCTGAGTCTGAGGAAAAAAGAGGATGAGAATGTCGCATTGTATGAGGATAACATTACAAGGTTAGCGAGGCATCCAATAGATTATATACATAACCCAATAAGTAAGATTGATCGTTTCTTTCATGGGTTAAAACAATTTCTCTGTCGTGCTTTAGTATCACAATCCTTCTCATCGTATGAAGATATTTTATCGTGTTCTTTCAAGACAGAAAAGGAATTCTTTAAGTATTATGTCAAAAAATTCAAGCATGAGAAGAAGAGAACTATGGAACAAGAGACAGATAAAGGGAAATATTGAAAGAGGGATTTTCCATTATTCGATAATTGTGGGAATAATGACCCCGGTACTTGCCTAAAAGGAATGGGAGTTTGTTATAAATATGGGGAAATAGGTCAGGAGGCTTTGTGATTGTAAGGTAATGAAAGTGGCTGTCAATGTTGAATGATACAATTGTAGAGAAGTGGGGAATTATGCAAATGAATACCCTAATCTCCAAGGAAACTTACCTCAGAAAATGCCAAGGGATCAAGGCCACGATTATGCTGTAACTATAGTTGAAGTGGAATAATTAATGTATTGGAGCTTTTGGACTCAAGGATTATATTATGGTTATAAAAATAATGTGATATATATAAGGATTGTACTAAAGTACATGTTCTTTTCATTAAGGTTTTAATATGATGAAGGTAATCATATTTTTAGTATGTGACAATAAGTGAAACGTTACATTTTTGGGGGAATCTTATGTTACAATTGATTTTGGAATATAGAGACCTTTTAGAGAGAGTATGACAGAGGTATTTTGGATAACTATAAAGGTTGGAATGGATTAAGTTTAACTTTGGATAGTATTGTTTACGGTTAAATCATTTCAGAAGATTATTTTTGGAATATTATAACACTATAGTTTTAGGAAAAAGACAACATGTAGGTCGGGGGATAACCTGTTGAATCGGACAAAGCTAGAGGAATCAAACCCACAAACATAGTGCTACAGGCCTTTATTACCTACCACTAGCCTACAGGAAGTCCCTGGTTTTTAAAAAATAGTTTTCATAATCTATATGGTATGTGTTAATATTTGGAACCTGGAATGATTAGGATAAATATAATATTTTTTAGTTCTATTATCTTTTTGAAAGAATGATGGGTTTGTGGTAAAAATTTATTAAAGAATGAATGTATACATGACAAGTATATATATTTCCTCAAGTTCTTAGTAAATCTCTTAAATAAATTCCTCAACATTTCGAAAGGTAACTTAAAACAAAAATATTGTCGGTTAAATTTCCCTTCTCGGGAATCAATGAACGTTTAACCAATCACATGTTTGTGATTTTCTTGTAGTAAACATTCTCCTAATACAGTTTTCTACAAATCTCCATCAGACCTTGATGTTTTGTTTCTCCTCTATATCCATGTTTTCATAGAATCTTTGTATGGTCTATCTCGGGTGACCTTTGTACTTCTCTTTCTTTATTTTAATGTTATATTTTTATTAACCCTATTTCCGATATGGGTTTTCCACAAAGGTATTTTCTTATTTGAACATTTTATTTTAGAAGAACAATTTAAAATTGCGAGGACACAATTTATTTAAGGAGAGGAGAATGTAACACCCCAAGCTTCCATGAAACACTTCTCTTTCAATAATGCAATAGCTTTCATTGTACGCAAGTTCAAGGTTCTAACACACGGTGACTTATCAAAATAGCCGTTATGAATAGTAATACCCACATTTTGAAATTATATAAATTTTATATTTCAAAATAAACTTTATTTTTGGATTTGGAATATCGAAATTAGCCTATGTTGATTTTTTGGTATTTTTCTGAGAACTTCCAATTTTCGATGAATAGTGACAAATAATTAAAAACAACTTTTTTAATAAAAATATTTTATAGTGATAAATTATGTGATTGAGTGGTTTTAAAATATAATTAGAATATATTTTAACTGTTTTATCCAGTGGTGGTCATTAGAATTAATCTCACTTTGAATTGGACATAAACAATTGTCAATCTTTTGATACATATTGTTTCTTAAAAACACGCTATTTGTTGTGGAAATGGGAATTAATTATTAAATTAATTAATTCAACTTATATGTTTAGAATTTTTTAAAATAGATATAATTTTTGAATTAGGTATATCAAGTATATATTAGGGTTAATTTTTGGTAATTTTCTAAAAAACATCACTTTTTGATGAATAGTGAAACCAGTAAGTTGTAGTTAAAAAACAAATTTTAAATTCAAATGAAAATTTACCACTTCTGTGAATTGAATTTCAAAAATCTGACATACATGGTTGTCATTAGTATGTAAAATGTGGTTCAATGGAATGAAAACAATTTTTGATGAATAATAACTTTTATGTTTTATTAATTGCGATTAAAGGTAATTATTATAATTTAAGGAAAATATAATGTTATAATAATATGAAATTACCTTTACACATGTCATACCCTTATTGGACGAGTCATGCCCGACCATGAAAATCCATGGGTCGACTTGGGGACCTCATGGAGCCACTTGGGTAAGAAAATGACATTAATAACTTTTTATTTAAAATAAAAATAAATTTATCCCAAACATGTGTTGTTTTACTATTACATGGGGTTATATAAGTTACATTTTCAACTATAAATATTAATTAGAAAGATAAAAATATTTTCCTACGTCATGGTAATTTTTTTATAGTATTTCGACATTAAATAAATAATTTGTTTTATGAAACCATGATGATTCATAGATTACCTCATAAATGATCTATTTAAATAAAATGAAATGATAAGTTAAAATCTAAAAATTAAACTTGTCAAAAACATATTGGATGAGTATATTTCAAACCCTTAACATTTTATCCTCGAAATATATAATTGTGGGACCTTTGAAATCCGAAAATCACTTCATAATAATATAACATTTCATGACTTCCAAGAGTTCCCCTCCTCTCCTCTTATAAAAGGCCCCCACCACTTCCACCATATTCACACATTCTAAGCCATTTGGCTTGGCCAAACACTGGATAAATACTATCTCAACATCTCTCTCTTACTCTTATAAGCCTCACTTTGGGTAGAAGTATTCCCAAGGAAGACTTTGGCTCAAATCATGAAGGGTTACGTGATTTTAAGGTGATTCCTTCCCTTATGTTCTCTTGTATTATTTTGCTTCTCCAACCAGTTAAAATATTTTTATTACTTTCTTTTGTAACATCACCAGTATATTCAATATAAGAGGATTTTTTTCTGATAAGGATTAGAGAAACACCTATACACACCTCCATCTAATGGTTAAGGAACATACTGTTTCGGTGGATGGCGAATTACTGCCTCACGAAACGATGATTGTTCAATCTTCTCCTACAATCCTCGTGGTGGCCATTATGATGACTATATATTTGTTTATGATATATATTATATTTATTTCTATCAATGATTCTGTATTCTATATTTAAAACAAACCATTGTGCTTTGCATGTGGTGGAAATGTGATAATTTCATTTAAGGAAGTGTGGACTACCTCCCCCTCAAGTGATGTGACTCGTTCATGCAATAAATGGATTGTATAAAGAATTAAATTAATGAACTTATGTGACCTATATAACATATATATTATACTATAATTATAATATATATATATCTAATTTATTTTTAATTCAATTATATACGAAATAGAAATGAAAGTAGCGTTCATGCGTACGTATGGATTACCGTCTCCAAGAACGGTGCATTTCATTTCTTACCTCTAAATGTTATGTAATATTATAAATGAATATATATGCTGGTTATATATTATATATATGATATCTACATCATGAATATATTTCTGGATATAATGGATATTTTATTACATGAACAACTTGTAATTATAAGAAGTTCATTTTTTACTCAAGTACCAAAGATCAACAAAACGACCGTTATTAACTTAAATAATTACATAATGTTAATAACATGGTAATAAGTGATATAAAAAGAATAATGAACTTGAAAAAGGTTCTTAAGAAAGTATAAATTAAATCTAGTGTATTATTCATGAGGTTAAAAAATGATCGAGTCATGTAAGACACGAGGTAAAGGACTTCGTCTCAATCTCCATTCATTGAGGCATATTTTGTTTTATTCAAAACATTATTTTATATTGTGTAGAAACCCCTTTTAATTTTATGTTTATTCAAAAGAACTATTTTTTATATAAAGATTTTTAATAAAATATAAAAGGGAATGTTTTTTTGTCGAACATATGTGGCGGCAACAACTTCATCTCTGCCATGACCATTATTTGTGTTTTGGCTTTCTCTACAAGCCATAATTTTTTATATATGAGAAATTAATACCAAGTTTTAATTTTCATTTATTTAGGTATTGAAAATTGTGTTGATAATGTTTTTATTATGTGAATGGGGTTTATTGATATCTTGTTATTGAAATGAAGAAATGTTATGTTTCCTTTATGTGTGTTTTATTTGATACGATTATGTAATGGTTTATTATATGTTTAAACCTGTTCATGTGAGGAATTCATTGGACTTAATAAGTGACGGGTGGAGCTCTCTATAGATCCTCGACACATCGGTAGATCTCATTAGACAAACTAGTTTCTTGGCACGAGGCCTTGACAAAATCTTAATTGTAGTCTTGGCGTGAGGCCTTGGCTATGTGGTTATGATAGTCTGGCATTATGCATTCCATCATTATGAAAGTGGTTATTGATATTGCATGTTATTATTAGACTAGTATAATATCTATGTGAATAAGTAAATATCATTATTTTATTTTATTTTTTCCATGTTATGCTTAAGATCATGTTTAAAAGGCTTTTGTTTTAGTTATACATTGCCATAAATGTTTATGTTTTTTTATGAAAGATTTCGCTGTATTGTTATCCTTACTGAGCATCTGAGCTCACCCCTTTCAATGTTTTATTTTTCCCAGGATGTGAAGAAATATTTTATGAATGACCTACAAGGATAGTCTGAAGGGGATATGGGTGTGGAAAATGGAGACTATGTTATTTTAGTTTTTCACTTAATGATTTAATGTAACATTTATGAATGTATCTAGTGTTTCCATGGCTACTAAACTAATCGGTCTTTCTAGAATTGATCTTTTTTTTATCATGCCAATGTTGCGTAATAATGGACCGACTCCGGGTAACAATAGTTGGGGCGTTACAAAAATAGTCTTTGAAAATCCTTTTGTTAATACCATAAAAGTTTTTCTGAAATATCTGTATCATTCTTAATCGATTGTATTTATATTAGTTTTTCTTCCACCTCATTCAATGAATCATTAAAAATAATTTGATAATTAAATAATTATATTTTATATATTGATAAGTTATTATATTAATGTAGTAACCTATATCCATCACCAATATCCATTAAATGGTAACGTAATCCATAGTTTATGTGTACGGCAGACTACCACCTCACAGACTTAAGAAATTAGTTTTCCATCACCGCCTCTCAAAACTAGTATAAATGATGGAATTAAAATTTATATATGATATTAATGGAACATATATAATTATTAATATCTAACATATCATATACTTTCATACCTTTCCATTTACTAAAATGTGATAATGTTGTTTGTTCATATGTGTGGACTATCACCTCCATGATGTGATGTGATTTATTTTTCTTCCCCAAATGACATGTATCATATATATAAGTTTATTTGAAGAAAAAATAATTTCATTATAATATTAATATAATTATTGAAATATTTAATAATAATTACCATCTTTCCATAGTGATCATTAAAAAATGGAATTGTTAATCATGTTTTTGTATGACCTACCATCTTCATGATTGTAATGTAGTTAATTTTTTATAACAATATTTAATTATTCGATTTAAAATTCTAATTTATGTATAAATGTTATAAGTATTTAATTATAATTATTCTATATACGATTTAATAATTACCACGTTGACTATAGATATCCTACCAACGTTATTTTGGACTTATGAAATGAATATCATCTTAACGTCCACCATTAACTTAAATGATTAGTAATTATAAATAAAATGGTTTTAAATAAAATAAATAATGAAACTACAAACGTTTCTTAAAAATGTACTTAAATTAACATAAGTTATTTTAGGAAGATAAATAACACATGTGTTGATTCATACATGAGTTAAGGGAAACATTAACATAAAATGACATATTTAAATTTTATATTAATTTATTTTGAAAATCACCCTCTTCCATATCCCTATTTTTAAAATTATTTTATGAATGCATTTATATAGATATAGAATTACCATTATTTTCATTTTACACCAATTTTAATAAATTTTTTAGAATAGGAATATTTTTAAGGAATGTTTGACATCCTTTATAAAAGAAAAATTAATGATTAATTTTAACGTATATGGAGACATTGACTTTTCATAATGTCGTTATTGTTATTAAATGTTTGTAATCATTTAAAATATTTTATGTTTTATTCAAATATAAAACTGATTTCTCTTTTTCTAGTAATTCTTGAATTGAAAATATAAAAAATGGTATTTTCGTATTTAAATGTGTTTTTCACATTATTTTAAAACAAATTTCAGAAATGTTTTTCATTATATGCCAACTAGAATTTGTTTACGAAGAGTTGGTCCACATTATATCTCATGATTTAACCATGTACATCTCATAAAAAGGGATGATCTCTATTATTTCTTACATGTGACCACAATATAGCTTATTTGAGGGGTGCAACCAGATAGCACTCCAATGCATTGAAAATGTATTATGTTCTCTAGAGGTTTATATTAGAATTAGAACATATGGTAATTATAATTATTAGAGTTTTTAAGGGTACAATATGTTTTATATGATGATTGTTTTCTAATGACCATATAGAAATTTTATATTTTTCCATATAAACTTTAATTGAAATCGTATGTTTCATAAATAAAGCTAAATATAATTTATTAAGAAGAAATCATTATACACTTTTAGGTATTAAATTAAGTTTCAAGAATAAAAATAACTGGTTATCGTGTTTTTTATGAAAAAATCGTGATTATGATTTTTCCCACATGTGTTCTTATAAAGTTTTTTTTGAAAAAAATTGGTCATTAAATCCAAAATCATTGTGATCAATGTTTAACAGATTTATCTATTTGTCATTTCATGGTTATAAATTGTATTAATGGGTTTCATAATGTTTATTTTTTTCTTACATAACTGTTAATGATCATCCCCAATTTTAAAATAATTTTAATATGTTTAAGGATGGTTAAGAGAAGTTAATAAGTCGAGTTGCATGTTTTAATTATTTTTTATAGAATGAAATCATTTTTAAAAAAAAATATATTATTGTAAGATTTGATACAAAAAAGAGGTTTCTAATATTTTAAAATATAATTTATTTATGTTTTATCTCTGAAATAATTCTCTAAAACTGAAAACCTAAAATTGATCCAAAAATGTTATAGAATTAATACATAAAAAAACTCAATATTTATTTAAAATTTATGTTCGGGCCCTTATACTTGGTATTAGAGGGAAGGTTTAGATTACTATAGAGACTGTGATGTTGCTGGAGAGTATGTTAAAATTCTTATATAACAAAAAATATTTGAATGTTAGGTAGAATAATGGTAATTTTTTATAAATATAACGAGTTGAAGATAGCATGGTTAAGGATATCTTAGAATTTATTGTCATCATAAGATGGTTTTTTATGATTGTTTTAATATTATCAAAATAATGTTTTTTGGATTTAACAAATGGACGTATTCCACAGGAACCAATGTCACAATGGATATAAAGGAAAATATGACAGTCATTTCAATGAGAAACAGAAAGGGATGAGAAATATACTAAAAAATCATGTAATTATTATACGCTAGATATCATGTGTTATGATTAACATTATGAAATTAGAATAGATTCTTAATTCATCTAATAAGTGAGAAATAAAACGTCGTTTATGTTTTGGTGATAGATATAATAATGGTAAAAATATTCAATGATCCATGTGTAAAAAATATGAGATGAAGAACCACAGAATTTTTATTAAATGAAATGGTAGATGTTTTGCATATTTTAATGGGTGACCTAATGTATTAATATTCTATGGATAAAAGAACTGCAAATTTAACACCATGAAGGGTAAAAATTTTATTCGCCAAATTATCAATTTATTTTTTTATACATAAGTGATATGGAAAATATGGAAATTGGTTTCCTTGGTGAAAAGATAATTAATGGGAATAAAAAAACCATATATATACTTTTTGGTAATGACTAATTCAATTATAATTGAATATAAATAAATTGAAAATTTCATATGGAAGGTATGAATTTTATCATTAATTATGTTTTTCTATTTTTAAATATTAGGACAAGATTCATATTTATTTGGAATATTGTGTTATGTAGTAGGATGGAAACTAATGGTTAATGAATAACCTTGAATGATTAAAGTATCTACATATACAAATTATAGATTAGTTATGTTGTTGTAAATTTATATTTGATCATATTTTCAACGGACAATATACCACTTTGTTAGGTTTTAGGTTATGGGAAAATATAGGGAGACATAATTTGAGTTTTGGAATATGTTTAAGGTATATGTAATGGTTAAGATTAACTTGTGATTAAGTTATTTTTGGTACAATAGTATTTTCATTTTTTGAATATAAGTTTAAATGTATTGGTAATAATTACTATTTATATGATCTTTTATGATTTAGTTTATATTTTTGGGAATCATATAAGAATTATATAATTTCATAAAAAGAATATCTCTCAGGACAATCTACAACCTATTTAATTCAGCAAGGTTTTGGTGATTAAAACAATAATATGAGGGATATAAGGGTAAACCACCTACCATTGGGTAACATGATTTTCTAGTTACTATAAAATTATAAATAAATATTTAGTTGATGTTGGGAACGTATTTTTTATCCTATAGATAACTGTGGGAAGGAATACTGATTTTTTAATTAAGTTAATTTCATAAAAATATCACCATATGTTTTAGAACATTATATTATTATGATAACTAGAATATTATTGTAATTTATTTGATGACTAATTTCAGAATTATATTTTGGAAGAATATATTATTTAAAAGTAACTTTATATTGAAAATTGTAACTTAAGGGAATTTTTTACCTCACTTATAGATTATATGATTGGGAAATATTCATTTTGGGTATTATACTCTAAGATTGATTGATGTTATTTGGAGATAAATATCAAAACAATATGGGATAAAATAGCTATAATATTATTTTTTTAATCTTATCACGGACACATTGCATAATATTAAAGAGATTTATTTGTAGAGTGGTTTATTTTTTTTACTTTGGGTATTATTGTTGAATTTTTGATATTAGTATAATATATTATCATATAAAGGTTTATTTATTTTGATAATTTTTCTATATATTTTCCATTATTTTGGTTTTGGATAATATCTAAAGTTAGTAATAATAGCTTGTTTTCATTTTTGGATTTTATGATCTATTATATGTTGATTTTAGAAATTTATCCAAGAAAAAATCACTTTAATGCACATTTACCTTTTTTAATCGATATTATCTTCACCCATCATAGATTTATGATTTTGTAGTCATTAAAATTGTCCATACTATGTTCTTTATCACTATATAACCATCCATGGGTGTTATTTTTCTCTTAGTAGTTCATATTTCTAATTTCCACAAAAATTAATTTATATGGAATCCTAGTATGTATTATTTCAGATGATCATTGTACTTCGATTTCCATCTTTTCAAGATGATATTTTATTTGGAATTTTTCAGATGTGGGATTCCAAAAAGGAATTTTAAATACTTAGACCCCATGTTACTGATCATGAGTTCAAATTTTAAGGTTGTAATTTATAAAATGGGGGATAATTAAATAAATATGGATTTTAATGAATATTATACTATGTAGTGTAAAAAATACATAACATCGATCATAATAGAATAATGAAATATTATTATTTAAAAATGATTATTATGAACTAGATATTGTATTAGCTAGTATTAATAGGATTAAAAAAATTATGATATAAAATTAAAGTTACTAATAAATATTAATTTATTGAATAAAAAATATAAATAATTACATAATTAATTTAAAATAAGATATTTTATGCATATAAAATAAAATTTCGTCATAAATAATTTTTATTAATTTTTTTCTGCGAAAATATTATAATAAATTTCAATAAATATTTGAAAAATTATTGTATAAAATGAAATTATTTAATTAAATCATAATTTAAACCATATAATACGATGAAATGTGGGTAATTTTTTAAAAATAATATTTTTTATTTGGATAGTTAAAAATACATTTTTTATTTTGAAAATTCAATTTTCTTTTCGATTATTAACAAAATAAAATTACATTTTGGATTAATTATTAATATAAAAATAATGTAATTTTTTTTTAAAAAATCTAATATTTGTTTTTGGAATAAAATTTAAACAGAAATTTAGTACAAAAAAATTTATAATCAAAATTGGCATTTTTCTTAAAAAAATCATATTGTTTCTTGAGAATGAAATTGAATTAAATTATTCAACATATATGTATTGAATTATGAAAATTTATTTCCTATATGGAATCACATGGCCCCAATTTGGTAAATATGTCCATTAAATTTTGATTCATTATGAATTCTAATCATAGTAATTATTTCGTCACAGTAAATGGAAAATCGAGTAGTTATGGGCTACAAATCATATGATAAGCACTGAAAGGTGACCCAACTACTTGATTTATATTTATTTTATGTTTCCATTTAATAAATACTCATAAAATATTGTTTTATATTTCCATTTTTTCTATTTGGGTTGGATCATTGCCTTTAAAATATTGTAAGTAATGAAAAATAAAAAATAAGACACTCTTGTTTTTAATAACTATAATAGTATTACCATGCAGATAAATAGATAAAATATTCCGACAGAAATATTCATTCTAAAAATAAATTATATATATTAATTCTTGTATTTTATCTTCAACTTTTAGTTAAGAAAAATAATTCCATAAAATTCATATACAACCCTAACATGGTAATTATACATTTAATGAAAATATAAAATATATGATCTTAAAAATAATAATGTAAAATAATTTAAAAAATTATTTGTGATACACAAATTTTTAGATAAATACAACGTATTAGGGGCGATTAATGTGGTTATTTTTTAATTCCATATTTATCTTTTTGTATATAAACTCAACATAAATGAATAATTCAAAACTTTACATTTTTTTACTTTATAAAAATAATACGTTATTAATGATTTCAAATTTATAATAAACCAATATGTTTCTAAATTATTATTAAATTATATTAAAAAATAACCATATTCTATTTATGGAAATTTTTTCCATTATTAGTGACTATCATTACCGTGATAAAGTAGAAAACTATGTTCCCACGGTAAGTGTCAAAAGGATTAACAATGGTTTAAAACAATAAGATAAGGATACAAATGTGATAAAAAAATTTCTAAATTTTATTAGATTAGAGGTTTTGGGCTCATCCTCATATTATCTTACAATATTATAAATTTGGTTCCATTTGGACATGAAAATAATTTATATTAATTTATTATTTTATGAATATCTTATAGTGTCCCTCCCCTCTCTATTAAAAGGTAACCTATTATTCTCATAACACACTTGTAAAAATAATTTTTTTAATCCAATACCAAATTCATTCATTATGAACATCCTAATATAATATATTCAATCTTTTGATAACAAGTCCATTCTAGTAATGATTTTAGGGTAAACCATATGACATTGTCTAAGAAGATGTCTCATACTTAAAAGACTATTGGGGTTTTAATTATAATTCCACTTATTTAAATTATAATTGAATATTTATTTTCTAATTAAAAAATTATGCCCCATATAATTATTTTTATTATGTTAATTTCATATACTGTATTCATCTCCATCCACCATTATATGGTAAAAGTATCCATCGATTTTTTGTATGGGGGGCTACCACCTTATGAACTAATGTAATTCATTTTCCATCACAACATTTCCGAGATAGTTATAAAGATATAATTATAGTTTATATGTGATATTGGTTAAATATTTATAATTATAATATTGATAATATATCATATTGTTTCTTACATTTTCATTCACCGAAAAATGATAACATCATTCAAGCATACGTGTGGGTTATCACCTTTACAAAGTGATGTTATTTTTTTCATCACCACACCACATGGATTATATATATAATTGTATTTATATAAATAATATGATATATATTATTTATATTATCATTAAAAAATATAAAATATTGAATACCATCTATACATAATGATCGTTGAAAAATGGAATCATTACTCATTCATATATACAATCTACAATCTCTATTTTTGTAACGATGTTCATTTTTCATAACCATATTTCATGGTAGGATTTAAAATTACTATTTCCATATAAAAGTGATAATTATTTCCTAATTATTATTCTATTTATGGTTAAATAACCACCTATTTTACCATATAAGACCTATTAATGTTGTTTGGGACTTATGAATAAAATATCATCAAAAAGCTTGACTTAATCATTAATGATCAGGTAGTTGAATATAACATCGTATTAAATAAAATAAAATAAATTATGGGAAAAATAATGGATATAAAAAAAGTAATTAAAATAACATAATTATTTTATACCGAAAAATAAATAATATATCTGATGAGATAGACTCAAGGTAATTGACAAATTAACTTAAAACAACATTTTTAAATATTATAATGATATATTTTTAAAAAAAATTATATCTAATGCTGTGGTTTTTTAAAATAAATTACGAATGTATTTATATAGATAGAAAATAACTATACAAAATAATAAATAAATATTCAATTTTAATTAATATATTGAAAATTTATTTTCCCGCCAACATAATCATTATTTTAAGTTTCTATAAAATTAAAAGTTATCATGTTTTATTCATATAAAATCAATCTTTCCCATTTTTAGGTATTTTTTATTGAAATACGGGTATCATGAAGAAAGTGAAATTTTATATTTCCAAGTGTTTTATATAATTGATTAAAAGTGATTTTTAGTGGTTTTATTCATTTTACCTTATTTTTATATTGTTTACAAAGGGATAGACCCAATTATAGATCATGAGTGAGACCAATACATATTATAAAAATGGTTTATCCCAATTTTATCACATGGGTGAGCCCAATATAACATATATGATGGGTGTTCCTATATAGTGCTCCAATGCATTGTGTAATGATTGTGTTCTCTAGAGATTTATATTTGTAGTTGGATGTATGGTTTTTACAATTTTAATGGTTCTTATATGTGTTATTAAAGGTTTATATGATGATTATATTCCAAGGAGACTATTTGAATTTCATATTATTAATTATGAGTTTTCATAGAAATCAATAATTTCAAAACGTAATCTAAATTTCATTTGTTTTAATATAAATAATATATCATTTTGGAAAAAACATTATTTTAAAAAACTGTTTTAAGGGTTTATCATGTTTTTTAAGAAACCATAATGGTTATATTTTTTCTCATGTTTATTATTATAGCATCGTTTATGAATTTATTGGTTATTAAATCCAATTTTATTATACTCAATGTTTAACGGAAAACTCTTTATGATGTCATTGTTTTAAAATGGATTAATGAGTTTTTTATTTTTTACTATAGATCCATTGTTGATATGTTTGTGTCTATCCCATGTTTTAATAATTTTTTCATTGGGTTAATTATGGGTAAGGGAAAGGAATATGAAATATTGAATGTCAGGATATTTTTTCCTGAAATTAAATCATGGTTTATTTTAATAAGATTATATTTTTAGAAAATAAGTACTAATAATATCTGTAAAATTTTTAAAATATGGGTTTGTTATGTATGAGTTATGACCTAATTATATATATCTCTAAACTTCAGAATATCCAAAAATATAAGAGAATGAATTCCCAACTTCAAGCATAATATTATTTATTTTTTATGGCTTGGTCAGAATACAATCTTTCAATAGTAGATAGCCAGGAAAAAATTCATCATCCAATTATGTCTTATTATGTAATGAAATTATTTCTGGGGCTTCTTTCCAACTATTATGACTGTATACAGGATTTAATCCTATGGGTTTAAGGTTGATTTGGATGATCCTTGGTATACTGGGATCACAAAATCCTTCATGAGTATGATATTATAATAGTTAGATATATACATTTATGAATTTTATTTTTTTGTTAAATGATCATATATAAACAATGCTACATTTTATCTATCCTCCATGGATAGTACAACATCAATAAAATATATTTTTTTTCATGCATGTATAGGGTGGTAATTGCAAATATTATGTCTACAAAGCTATGGGGATCCCCATTGTTAGACAATATAAGATTTATTTTTTCCCAGAATATATTCTTCGTTAATGGGGAATAAATCCCTCCTCTAAGAAAGGGTTTCATAGGTCCACATAAACTATTTTTTGGAAGGAAATAAATCATCATATATTCATCACATCAAAATTAGGGTAATTAATTTTTTTATGTCTTAGGGTGATTGTAAGGACTCAGCCTTATCATTACATATTCGACTATTATTAAACAATGGTTTAGAGTTAGTATCACTTATATTTAGTGTTTTTTAGAATTAGGAAAAATTCTTACCAAATAAAACCATACAGTAAAAATGAAAAAAATCTAATCATTAACCATTTTTCAAAAATGTAAACCCATAAAAACAAGTTTTCATTTCATTATAAATCATAATAATTTTCTCTTTGATCTCATCCTTCCCTATATTCAACATCATATCATAATAAATATATCTTAGATTTTTAATGAGCACAAAATAATAATTAGGTATAAAGAAAGAAAGGAAAAAGATAGATCTATAAAAACAATAAAACATATATAATGATTTTCTTTATGTATAATGTTCCTTTATAATATGAAATAAAACATTTTTACATGAAAAATAAAAATATATTTTCCAAAATAAAATCAATAAATCTCATATCAAGGAACTAAAACTCATTTTGGTAACTAGGAGAATCAAATGAATAAAAACCTTTAAAGATCCTTTCAATTTTGTTAACAATATATATGACTTCCAATTAATCAATAAATGGAATTTTATGGGCTATCTAGGACCCCTCGTGTTGTTCTATAATATTATTACCGAGTGTTATCTCGATCACACCATGTTAAGCTATAATGGACTTTCATTGTGCTATCTGTGCCACACCATCTATAATATATAATTGGATCACCCATTTATTATAATTCTCAAGTAATATATCATTAATACAACACATTAATCATAAAACCATGGGAAAAAATATTTTTTTTCAATATGATACACATTCCTATGAAAAGGTCATTTTCTTTTAAAATCCATTTCAATACCAAAATAGTCTTTTTATTGAAGTCCCATTATCAATTAAAACATACCAAAATTGATAAATTTTGTTTTTATTTATGTAATCATGAAATCCATAAATGAAATATGAAACTAGAATAATTTTCAATGTGTCGGAAGAGTCATTATCGACATATATTTTAATAATAGAACATTCTTTTCAACGTATTTTAAAACATCCCATATACAAACATATAAAAATATTCCTTTATTAAATCCTTTGAATTAAATTCAACATAGGTATAAAATTTAAAATATTTTAATTTGTTAACCTTATAAATTAATATATAAAAATACATCATGAATATTAACATAGATAAAAATATTTGATTATTAAATCATTAAACATTCCAGGTGTTCCATTCCACTTTATAAATTTAAATCACAAAATATATGAAACAATAAATTTGAGAAAACATTAAATTTCATTATTATTGCAAAATATGTAAATTAAATGTCATGGTATCTATATATTTTCATTATAAAATAATAAAGGCTAATATCATTAAGAAATTATTCAATTAACAATGATTTAGATAAAATATCTTACCTTGAGTCTGGATCATCATGTAAATTATTTATCTTCCTGAATAATAAACATAAGTTAATTTCATAATTTAATCAGTACTTTTATAATGTTTTTTATTTATTTTATGTCTCTTTTTATAATTTTATAAAAATTACATAATTATTTAAGTTCATGTCATATGTTTTGATGGTATTCGGGACTTGACCCTAAAATGAATTTGTCATGATATCTATTGTAAAAGTTTTCATTAGTCCATCATAACGGGAATAATATTGATCCATTTATTATCAATTTAATACATAAATTATACTTTCAAATAAAACCATTAATTATTCTATTGAAAAATTCCCTAACCACATAATTCTAGAGACGTTAGGTCTTACATACACATGAGTAACATTTTCAGATTTCAATGAGCATTTTGGAATGAACATAGGTGTAATTTTATCGTAAAAAGTAATAATAATATTATCAATATCATATTAATAAATAAAATATAATTATATATATCATCAATGTTTTTTGTTTATGAAAAATGAATAACATCACTTTGTGGAGTTGATAGTTCACATGTAGGCACGAATGACATTGTCATTTTCATGTGCATGGAATGGTAAGAACCTAAATAATTTATTATTCCACTAATAATGATAAATATGTCATTAGTGTCATATATAAATATAAATTCAGTCATTTTAAATAGTCTTTATATATGGTGATGATAAATTAATTATATTGGTTTGTGGAGATTATAGTTCACAAGTACGCACGAATGAATAATTCTTTTTCCATTTGATGGAAAAGAAGATTGGTATTGGTTAAGATACTAATGTAATAAAATTTCAATATATTTAGGACATTGTATTTATTATTTATTCATGTTTTAAAAATATTGTAGGTAAGTGGAAGAATAAATATTATTGAAAAACATAATTTAAAACAATACCTCTTATTCGAATGATATCCTCTGATCAACTCGTTAACAACTGATATGCTTGTCTAATACCAATAATAACATCTCTAGAATGTATATAGGGATTCTCAGAATCTATTTGGGTAGATCATTTCCAAACCAAATTGGTTTTTAATTTTGAATAAAATAAATGAATTGGACACCTTTTATATGAGAGGTTAGATAAACTCTTGTAGTTCATCAAAACATTGAAATATAATAAATCTATTCCAGTTTAAAAGAGAAATTTTTTTATAAAAATGTATAGGGGAAGAAATTTATAACATTATACGATACCCTTTTGGTTATTTGACATTTTTATGATTTTAGAATAATTTAATAATATATTACTTCCATGAAATATAATTATTTTCAAATTTGATACAATTTATTAATTTTGACATGAAATATATCAAGATAAAGTAGTAAAAATAATATAATGATTTATAACAAATTTAATATATTTTATACATATAAAAAATAGTTTATACACATTAACACATCCAAATTATAACAAAATTAAAATTATTAAAACCAATTATTTTATATTTCTGTTAATTTAATATATATTATTTTATCATTGAAGAAGATTTTATGGTAATATATAACTTGTAAAAATTAAATTGAAATTTTTTATAATGAAATTATTTTAATTTTTTATGAAAATTTAAATTATTATTTTTTTCATATCTTTATTTTTCTGATATGTGGTCAAATAAATGATATTAAATACAAATTGAGTGACATTTTGTAACTATATTTGACTTATATAATTTATCTGTAATTTTCATGGTAATGTGACAATTAAACAACACCAATTTGGTATTATGGTAGTTATGTTAGAATAATATTAAGGAAATAATTTTTAGACAAGTTTATATCACATTATTATCCTTATCTTTTAGTTTTAACCATTATTTAAACACTTTAACTCTTAAAGTGACAATTTAAGATTTTACAATTTGAATGTAAAAATAGTAACTATTAAATGATAAATGAATCATAAATGAGTCATGGAGGAAATTTTAGTCCATTTTCACATTATTTTGAATAATATTATTATTTATAGATATTTTATATAATTTAACATAATATTATATATATTTAAAAATCAATAATGTCAATTTTAAAACAATTTGTTATTTTTTCATTTAAAAAAAGAAAAAATTTGATAAATATGAACCGATAGATATATAACATCAATAAAATGTCCAATTCATAAATAAATCTATTTTATGACATTAACTCTCTCAAATGAAATTTATTTTAATATTTTTAATATCATTTTTTTGATTCTTCCATTCATTAAACTAATATTACATCATCATTGTGTCACTATTTAACGTAATTATTTTGTCACTAAAAATTTTATTTAATTTACCATTATATATATAGTCATAATATTTTTTTTACAGTCTATCATTGAATATATATGTTATATAACTCTGTATTAAAAAATGTCTCTTGTTGAAATCAAAAGTTTAACAAAATTGACATTCCTTTGAATATAATATTATAAAAGTTATATTATCTTTCATATTCCATTAATTGCCTTGAAACTAGTCATTGAATTCATAGGGACAACCAATAATCATCCAATAAAAGTATTAATACTATTATAGAAATTTTATAAGTTTTATAATATTATGTGTACCCTTAATTAACTGATTTACACTAAACCGTGGTAATAATATTTTGTTACTGAAGTTACAATTCATATTGTCCAAAATTAAATTCTTCATGTTTAATAATTTTTGGTCATCTTAATCCAAAAATGGAATAAATTTTTTAAAATTCAAAACACAGATATTTATAAATTAATTAAAAATAAATCTCATATATGGAATAATAAAACATGTTTTTAATGAAAAAACATTCAAATTTTTAAAATGTTTTTATATAAAATTTCAATGTCATATTCATTACGATTACCTAAATTTAATTACTGAATATGAAATTTATCTACATATACTTTAAAGCCATGAAAATTTATAATTTAATGCAATAAATAAATTTGATGAGATAGTAGTTTTAAATTAAAATGCTTTATCTTCTTCATTATGCATCAAAACTGGAAACATAAAAGAAAAATAAAAAAAATAAACCAATGTAACTTTTTATAGTCAAACTTCAAATAAAAAGTTTTTTTCAAATAGAACATATAAAAGTGTGAAAGAATTATATTTAATAAAATTTGTTCGATCAAAAGGCAGTTAAACTGCATTTCTAAATACATCTTTTTGGAGTAGAAATTTAATTTTGCTTCTTATATAACATCTAAAAAGCATATGATATGAATTTGAAACACTATATTGAATATTTTATATAAATATTTAATTAATAAAATCCAAAATAGTGATTTTTTAATATTTATTGTTACAAAATACACTTGTGCATATTTATATAGTTTTGTAGAAAAAAAATTTCTTTTCTAAAATCAGGATGATACATCCCCCCACCCTTAAAAAAATTCATCATCTAAATTAGAAATCTTTGTTGAAATATAGAGGGTTTCTTCTTAAAATTCCTTGATTAAAATCCCAAATTGAATAATATATTTATAAAACAACCTCTTTAAAAGAATAAAAGATAATATGATTGTCATGTGAGATAAAAACTCTAGCGTTACATGTAGAAAAACCTGGACACGAATGAAAAATATAAGTATCGTGTTATAATTTCTATTGATAGAGAACATGTGAATTATACTATCAACCATCACAAAGCCATAAATTTGTGATGATATAAAAGGCCACTTATTTTGTCCAAGAAAAATAAATAGATAATTTTTATTAGGATTTATTCATATAGTTGAGTTATAATTTTATATCTTGGAATATGAACTTTAGGTTATATACTTAATTGACCTATATTTTTTAATGCATTAATCAAATTCTACCACAAACTAATCTTTTTCTCCCAAAAATGAGTATTAGAGATGAATTTTCATACCCGTGGAATTAGATTCCACTTCGATGGATTACTAAATCCAAAAGTGGATGAAAACATGGTCCTTATATCTTTAAAAATAATCCAAAACCAAAATGGTTATTATAAGATTAGGAGATTCCCCTAAAATAATATACCTTTTTATAATATAATTACTCTCCAAAATTCAATTGTGATGCAAAAAGCTCAACATGTACCATTATACAAATAAATTCCCATAAATTTCCTCAAAAAATTCCAAACTAACATTGAAACAAAAAATTTATATGGATTTGATAAAATAGTAATCCACCATAAATTTTAACATTTATCTCTAAATTACATATATCACTCTTAACGTCTCATACCAAAAATTAATTTTTCTAATCGCATATTCACCAAGTTAGGTTAATCATTTCCTAAGTAAACATAAAATCTTATTTTCCTCTAAATGATAATATAGACATTACTTATTAAATAAATTCCCACAGTATTTTGTTTATCTCCATCAAAAAGGGTCCCAAAATATTAAACATCTTTTGAAAAAACATTCATCACTTAATCACCAAAGCATTTCCAAATAACAATGTTATCTATTTGATAAATTATATCTTCCCGTGATAAAAATATTCTTTATCAATAAAATAATTTATCTAATAATTAAAAATGATACTAAATAGGTCTTCATATAGGCCTATGTTATGAGATTCATCCTTGTCACCCTTTGGTTGTGGGTATGATTGTCCCAGACTTTTCAGACACAACAATGTGTCACCCATCCTATGGGTTCTCCTTTTTTAAATACTGTAAATATAATCCTTATAAAATCCAGGAAATTTTAGAAACACCCCATAAAATAACCATAATGTTTTTTAACCCAATGTTTATCTAAAAACATTCATTTTTATACCAAAATATAATATCCCATTGATTCATAAAAAATGATTGTCTCGAAAAATAATTTTATTCTACTTAAAATTTAATAACATAAATCCTTAAAGTATGTTTCAATGTTTATTAAATTATGATCGACCTTAAAATTATAAACCCATGATGACATCCATAACTCTTAAGAACACATCTTCATCTCTAAAGTTGTCTACACCATCCATTGATATCTACTACAAGAACGCGTCCTTAGACATTACATATTCTATTGTTTTTAAACTAAAATTATACTTTTATGAAGTTTTCATTTTAGAGCATTATATAATTAATACAAACTATTACTAACTAAACCCATCCATTACAAGTGGACACTTCTATAGAATATTAATTGTTTTCAAATGATAGAAATTAAAAATTGGTTTTTTTCATGGTCACTCATTGATATTTTTTCCATTTTCTCATAATTTCTTATATTCACTCCTAACTCACATCAAAGTAATTTTAAATAAAGAATACGAAAAAAATTAGTTAGGGATAATGAAAGAGAAGAAACTATTAGTTCAAGAAAAATAAGACAATTCTTATAAATTTTACCCATATCTTATGTGTTCATTGATAATATGAAATAAATCATTTCTACATTAAAATAAAACACACATTATCCTAAAATACAATCATTAAAACATACCTAAAACAATTAAAATTAATTTTGGTGACATAGAGAACTATATGCATTAAACCCTTTCAAACCCCATTAAATTAAAAAACTATATAACCAACATCTAATTAATCTTTTACAGTATTTCCTTTAGTTATACAGGTCACCCCATGTAATGAAATATCTGGCTTTCATGGTGATATCTAGGATACCCCATGTTATGTTATAATGGAATTTCCTTGTGCTATTTTTCCCAACCCGTGTTATGCTATAATGGGATCTCTCGGTGCTATCTGAGACACTCTATGTATGAGATATATCATGCTCACTTGTTTTCTATAATTACCATGTACCATAATATTAATAAAAATCATTCATTATAAAACCCTTTTAATAACTCTATTAATCCCATATGAAAATAACTTTCATTCAAAAATACCATTTTCTTTTGAGAACCATTTTTAATACTAACACAACATTTTCATTAAAAATTCAATAAAAAATTACAAAAAAATATAAATATGGTTGTTAATTGAAGTAAACAAGAAATATTTCAAATTAATATTAAAATAAATTAATGTCCATTGTAGTAGAAAATTCATTATCATTGTATCAGTTTAGAATATAACCTTAATTTTGAAGTTTGTCAAACCGTTTCGTACTGAAACACATAAACGGATTAAATTTAGAAAATCATTGAATGAAATTTAAAATACATATAAAATTTCCATTATATTAATTTTATCTCCTCTTTATTATATATGTTAGATAATATCATGAATATTTGTATAGGGAAAACGATTTGATAATTAAATCATTAATCATTGAAGGTGTCTCATTCCACATTGAACATTAAAATATTAATCTCGATGAAAGAATACATTTAACAAAACATTAAATTACATGATTATATTTGAAATAATAATATGAAATTTTTTATTAGCTGTATATTGACCTTATAATATAATAAAGATTCATGTCCACAAGGAATGCCTTAGTGAAAGAAGATTGAGATGAAATCCCATACCTTGAGTCTGACTCTTCATATATGTTATTTATCATCATGAATAATAAACTTAGGTCAATTATTTATATTCATAATAACATTTAAAATGATTTTAATTTTTTTTATATCATTGATTACTATTTTATAAAAATTACTTAATTATTTATGTTCATCTCGAATATTTTTTAGGACATTTCGTACATGAGTCCAAAATGACTACGGTATGACGTCAATAGTCAAATAATTTATTATTATGTCATATCTATAGTAATATTCATGAAATTATTATAAATTTTATACAATAATTATAATTTTAAATCAAACCATTAATTATGGTTATGATGAATTAACTATGTTATAATTGTGGAGACTATTGGCCATACTTACATATAAGTAATATTTTTATTTTACAATGATAAATATGTAAAAAAGGTAAGTATAATTTTATCATTAAATAATTAGAATATGATAATTAGTGTCGTATTAATCATTAAGGCATTCTTATATATATCATTCATGTGACATGGTGATGAAAAATGAATCACATCGCTTCCTGGAGGTGATAGTTCACGCGCATGCATGAACAACATTATCACATCCATATTCATGGAAAGGTAATATAAGAAATGATTTTTTCCATTAATAATGATATATATGTAATTAATATAATATATAAAAATTAATTATGTCATTATATATAGTCTTGAGGGATTATTTTAAAAAAAGATCAGTTCATAGAGGTGATAGTTTACACATTCTCTTGAACAAAATAATTCATTTTTTATTTTATGTAAAAGGAGATAGATATAGAAGCTGATATTGACAAAATAAAATATTTTTATTTTGAGGATAATATATATAATATTTCATCATGTTTGATTTATATTTAAGGTAATTGGACGAATAAATAAAATAGAAACACTTAATTAAGAAGAATATATCTTTATTAATAGATCTCCCTTAATTAACACATTAACACCTATAAAGTTATTTTGGTATGTAAATTATGTTATCCCATATGCAAGGAGGGATTATAAAAAGGAATTGGGTTAATTAATGTCCATGGTAAATTGGGTTTTATGTTTGAATAATGTAGAAGAATGGGTTCTATTTTAGATGACAGTAAAGGGGGACAATTGGAATTCATGAAGATATTAAAATATAATAAGGATATTTTAGATAAAATGACTTAAAAATGTATAATAAATGAATATGGGAAATTTTCTTTACCATTTATTATATTGTTTTTTATTATATAATTTTTTATATTTTTAAATAATTAAATAATATTTAAATTCAATAAAATATAATTATTTTGAAATTTGATACTATTATTTTAATTTGACTTCTAATACATCAATAAAACGTTTTAATTATAATATAATACGTTAAAACTCACTATATCATATACATATTTATAGTTAATTATACCAATAAAATCATTGAAAATAAATCAAAATTAAAATTAATAAAATAATTTATTTTATTCCTCTCCTAATTAAATAGATATTATTTTAACGTCTAAGAATCTTTTAACATAATTATATAATTTCAAAAATTTCAAAAGATATTTATATAGTTAATCTAATTTCACTTAGATCAATATAAACATTTATATTTGTTCATATCATGATTTTTTCTTGTGTTGCCACATAAAAGATATTAAATACAAAGAGAGTGACATTTGGAACTATCATTAAATTAAATAATATATATGTTATTTAGATTGAATAATATCTATTAAACATCTCCAATTTGATCTTAATGTTATAATGATCGAATCCACTTCATCCAATAATTTTTAGAAAAGTTTATAGCACATTCATACCCTTATATTTTTTTTCTTTAAACCAAATTTAATCCCGTTAACTCTTACTATGATAACATTTGTATTTACACATTGGATATTTATTGTAGTTACTATATGTAACACCCCCAATTTCATTTAAATTACACTTTATTTAGGATTTGTATGTTTTTCATGTTTATAGGTGCTGCTTAGAAGAGTTTTTAGAACTTCTGAAAGGTTTCTGGGGATTTTCTACTGGTGAATGATTTCATTCACAATTTGAGAAACCATTAAACACCTATATTAAACCATGTAAAATGAATTAGGGGATTAAGTGAATGCACATGACTATCATATGCTTTTATATACTATGGAGAATCCTAGAATGAACTTTACTATATTTGGAAATGGTCTATGGTATTGGTAGTGAATTGTTTGAAACTGTGTGAGAGAACAATGTGAGGTTCATCATTGGGGTAGTGATGGAAATATGGAATGTGCACTTCTTTCCTTACAATTTTATTATACTGTGCATGGTTACAAAAATAGATCCCATGAAAGTTGAACTAGTTCGTCTTTGGGTTTCAATTACTTATCCCCCCCTGAAATAGAACTAACTCTGGATTTTCACTCCCAATGTTTGGAGAACCTATCCACATCAATTAAAAGTAATCTAGTGGCTTATAAAAGTGATTTGAAGTTGGATTCTCGTGTTATGTTTTAGTTTATGTTTTTTTGTAGTTTTGTTTCTTATGTATTCTTCTCTATCTCTATCAGTTTCATAGATCTATGACTATTTTGGATATATCTATGATATTGGAATTTTCATTTCATTCTCTATTTTCATCATAAAACACTAGGTTGGGTGCTTCAATCACGACTCCTATATTTAGAAAATGAAGGCTTGGTTTCTATTTATTTAACATTATTGAAATTGATTGTGAAATTAGGGTTCAAAATAAGTTAGAAACGTTTATTAGTGAAGGTTTGTGGATTTTTGAGAAATTTTTAATTTTCCGTAAGAGGCTTTGTTAAATGATTTTAAAATATTGATTTTAAATAGGTTTGTTTGGTTTGGATTAGATGGGAATTATTTTAATAAAACATTTTTTTTATTGAAATGGTTTGTTGAAAATGATTTCAAAAAAGGTTTGTTTTATCGAAATCGTTTTTTCATTGAAGTAGTTTTTCATTTTAATGGATTTTGGGAATACATGATGGTGTGTGTTCATATTTAATTATGGGGATTGGTTTAAATATAACCTTTTTCTTGGCGCCAATGGATTAATAGAAGATGTGATTTAATTACATTATAAAGACTTGTTAGATCGTCGAGAAACTATACATGAGTATGGAACTGTCATAACAAAGAATTCGAGAATTGATGTGTGAAAATGCGATAAGTGGTTTGGAATGGGGTATAGTATAAATTGAAAAATGAAATTATTTTAAGAAATTTCTGTGTTTCTTCATCGTAAATAGTTTTATTTTTGTATTCTATATTGTTATAAGTAGTTTTGGTTGTGAAATAAATTGTGTCTATTGGTTTTATATAAATCTTTTTACATAAATTGTTTTATAAATTTTTATAACAAGTTGTATCTTATTGGTGTTAGTATCAAAGTCATTAGGGATAATTTACCGAGTTCTACTACTCATCCATAAGTTGGAACATTTGTAATTTTGTATTTTTTTACTAGGACACATGTAAAGGTAAATCATTTCACTTCTCTAGTGGTACATCTTGATTCTAGTGTAATAAGTTAGAGTTTGGAGATAAATATTTGGTGTCTTTGAGCTTAGTTGGTTTTCTTTCTCTATGTACTTTGGCATAGTAGTCTTCTGCTATGGTACATTCGTTTAGTATTATTTTAATAAATATCTTGAGATTTAGTTTCTATTCATTGATATCATGCGCCATGTTGTAGTTTACATGGAAATGGAATGTTTGGTTGATTATTTTATTAAAAAACGTAAAATCATCCCTCACATGTAATTAAACAATTCGGCATTAATTGAAATCTATTAGAGTCTTGGGGATATCGTTTAAGGTCATGTAACATCCTCTCTCGTTCTCAGGCCAATGAGGAGGGTTGGGATGTTATAGGGGCTTAAGAAACATCCAAAATACACTAAATACTAGCAATAAATATCAAAGGACTTCATTAAATGTGGAGAAATGTTTCCCTTTATTAATAAAACAATGATCTCTATATTCCAGATCCAATTAAATCACTACATGATTTATATGATCGAATATCGGGTATGCCTGTTGTGGGATTTAATGGTCACATCTAAACTGGACCACAACCATGCATCGGAGGATTTTGAAGAATTGTTCAAAAAATAATAATATCCTCATATGTTAAGAATTCAATGAATATCATATTTCTTCCTCTTGAAGTAGGAAAATATTTCTAACATGGATTATGAGGATAAATTCATCAATTTACTGTTCGTTGCACCATAGGATGCTGCTAGTGCATCCTTGAAGGCACGCATAGTTGAATTGGGGATGATACATATGATTTGATCAATGATTATGGTACATTGTATTACAGATAATGTAGAGATAGTATATGAAATAATAGTAACTTAAATTGGCATCTTCAGAGCAATGGGACGAGGTATTATGTGGATTCCCATGGGAAAATGGTTGAATCTCTACTTCTAGGGAATGAAAAATAGGGACACATATTTCCATGTTTGTGGAATGAATCAGAATATGAATGTTGGATCAGTAAATCTTCCTCCAACAACAAAGATCAAATATAGTTGTTTCTAATGTCGTTCATTTGACCTCAAGGAGAGAGAATTTATTTCAGCTCCTATATAATTTTCATAATTATTGAAAAATGATGAATCTTCATCTCTTTATTCATAGTTCTCTAGGTTAAGGTGTTCATTACACTTTTATTGGGCCACTAGCATTGTATTCTTCAATGGGGTAATGGAAGAAGAAACAATATCATCAACAGAAAAAATATATCCATGGTGATTCAAAGAATACAATGAATCCTCAACAAGGAAAATCTCAACACGTAAATAATGAATAAAATATAGAAACAATGAAACTATATTGAGCTGAACATATTATTGTAGGTGGGTTGTATAGACCATCGACTATGATAAGTATAATTATTTTAAATTCTACCCGTAAGAAAGTGTTGTTTGAAAAAGGTTCGACCAATTATTTTATTTCTTTTCTAGATGTTAATTTTCAGTGTCTAAAAGTTGAGATGATTCCTTCAATGATAAAAAAATAGAACTCAACTTGGTAAAAGAGAATGTCGAGCCTATGTGTAGAGTATGTTTTATAACCACGGATGGAATCAATTTGAGATGTTATTTCTCTTTGATTGATATAGATGACATTGATATAACCTTGGAAATAGGTTGGGCAACAATGTTCAAGGATCATAATGAATATTATACGTTAAAGTTTAGTTTAAAACATAATATGGTGTCAAGCATCTTGTTCAAGAGTATTGGAATATAAAGGAGGGTGCAATGAGAATTTTGGCACCAATATTTGGAATGATCTTGTAAATTTTAAAAGCATTGTATTTGGAGTCAATATATTTAATGAAGAAGAATAGTTTTTCCAGTTTTGGTGGATTATCTTCAAGATGTGTTTCCACCTATAAAAGAACTAGAGTTTAAAATTGATCTAATACTAGGGACTTTTCCAATATCACTTCCAAATTATAATTCAGAACCAACATAACTAAGGTTGTTTAATGTTCTGGTGGAAGAGCATGAATGAAAAGGGATCGTTTTGCTGATCACTTCTCTATTGGAAAAACTTATCTTGTTTGTTATAACTAATGATAAAAATTTATGGTTGTTTGTGAGTTATTATTATCATAACAAAGTTATAATAAAGAAAATGAATCCAAATCCATGTATTGATGATTCTTTGATCACATAATTGGTTCTCAGTGATTCTCTATAATTGAATTCCAAACTAAATATCATCAATTACATGTATGGATGGAAGATATTATGAAAAAAATTTCATAAGAAGGTATGTCCATTAGAATTATGTTATTATGCCCTTCCGTCCTACAAATGCACCTGAAGTATTATGGGAAACGACGAATTAGATTTTTTCGTGATATTTGTAATCGATCATGGTGGTTTTTGGGGTTAAGATATTGTTGTATTCATGGGCATGGGTATGAATGATAAACACTTATCAACGGTGTTGGAAGTCATGAGGGATCATCGTTTGTATTCCAAATTATCAATGTTTATTTTTTTGTTACATGAGGGACACATTCTTGGACATGTGATTTTAGAAATGGGTGTATCTATTTATCAATAAAAAATTAAGGTTGTTATCCCTTAGAAAACACCGAAGAATGTTTTGGAGAAATGGATTTTACTTGGTCTAATTGGTTATTATTGATTATTTTTTATGACTTCTCACTATTAGATTAACCCTTTATAGGATTTAAAAATAATAATTATTCATTCCAATGTGGCAAGGAAAGCCAAAATTATTTTTATGAGTTAAATTTTTTCTTCACATAAGACCAACATCAATTTTTACATAATCAGGTTAAAGGTATGTGGTGTATTGTGGTGCTTTATGATCTGGGTTGAGATGTGTTCTCTTACAGGTAGATCATGTTATTTCGTAAGTACCTAGGGAATTTTGGGTGCATGAGAAAACTACTCAGCACAATTTTTGGATCAATATGTCTTAGTACATGGTTTGAATACATTTTTTCATTATCTATTTGGTGAGAAATTAACTATGATTGTAGATTATTAAAGTCATGAATCACATTTTCTCACGATGATATTTTAATCTGAGACAAATAAGATAGATTTAGTATCTATTGATGTTTTACATTGACATGATGTATACACAGGGAATGGAAATTCAGTGGCTAATTAATTAATATAAAAGATATATGATCAGCCAGAAAAAAAAAGCTACATAAGAGTGGAAATTTATTTCATCCCTAGACAATATGCACTTTTAAAGTCAATAATGATGTGAAGTTAATGTTTTTTTCAGTTTATTTGATCCAAAAGTGTCTAAGATGGTAAAATAAGAAAAAACATATAATGTAGAACGTGTGTCTATGTGGTCAAAAATCAATTGTGTGGAGACCATTGATGGATGGAAGTTGGATGAGAATTCATTTTGGAGATTTAGAAATCGGATGGTCGCACCTATTTAATTTCATGAACAACTCCTTCATGAATACCTCCATAAAAGATGGTATTTCATCCTAGAATATATAAAAATTTTAATGTGTTTAGAGAACAATTATGATGGAATGGAATTAAATGGATTGTTGTTGAGTTTATATCAATATATTTGACTTGTTAGTATGTTAAGGAATATCATCTGCTACCAGTAGGTAAGTTGCAGTTCTTACCTATATATGTTTGGAAGATGGAACATATAGGCATGAAGTTTTTGAATTGTATTACAAGAATAATTCATAACACAATTCCATATGTGTGACAGTTGATCATCCCAAAAAGTCTTCTCATTTAACTCCTATATATAAAAAACTTATAGTGAAGGACTTGTCAAAATTATACACCCTGGAAGTGGTAAATATGTGGGGAATACCAGTTTTAAATGTTTAAGAGAGAAGTCCTAGGTTATGTCCTCATTTTTTTTAAACAAATACATGGATCCCTTAAGGCATTTTTGATAATGAGTACGGCATATCATCTTTAGATGAATGATAAATCAAAATAGATGATACAAAAATTAGTTGATATGTTGTGGGATTTTGTCATGGATTTTCGAGGCTCATGGGAAGAGTATGTGCTGCTTGTGGAGTCCTCTTATAATAATAGTTATCATACATCAATACAAATGGATCTATTGGAAATATTGTTTGGGAGACCTTGTCATTCAACACGTTATTGTGTGGAAGCATGTGAGGATGCACTAGTCGGTCCAATCCTTTTCTCGGAAATAGAAGAGAATATTTAGTTTATCAGTAGAAGAATGGAGATGGAACGGAGTCATTAGATTTCAAATGAATATCATCACTGACGACCATTTTCATTCACCGTGAGTGATCATTTGTTCTTGATGATCTATATATGGCTTGGTCGTCATTGTTTTATGAGGTATTGAATGATATTTCCGTGATACATATGCCTTTTTTTATTCTAGAACATGTTTATGAGGTTGCATATATGTTAGAAATACCCCAAAATTTCATTGCAGTGTATAATGTGATCCACATATATCAGCTAAAAAATTATTATCATGATCCAAACCATGTGATTCAGTGGGATCATCTTGAACTTTAGTTGAATGTTTCGTTTTTTTATAACTTAATGTGGGTTGTGGGTATATAAGATAAAGCCTTGTTTTGAAAAATCATCATCCTAATATGAGATTTATGGAATGGTGGTGAGATTCAGAAAGTGAAATGTGAAAGGGAGAAGGAAATGAATAAACAATGAACATTTTTATTTCAAAAATATGTTGGTTTAATACATTCCTTGAATGGAAAGGCCAGTAGTGGGGAGAATTTAGCTCCTCCAATTTCAGTTAAGTAACCTTATCTATTTATTTTTATGTATTTAAATAATTTGGGTGATGTTCAAGAGAGTTTTGATAACATTTGGATTATTTTCTAGGCTTTTATATGGGTTCCTAGATGGTTCATACTTTGGGAATACCATGAAACACCTACAAGAAACCGTGCATAATGAATCGGGGGATAATTGGAAGTTGGACAGTTTTCCCAAACTATGCTGAAAACATGGATAAACCGGTTAATATTGGATAGTGGTATTTGAAACATTTGGTGTATGTATAGAAAATCATCTGATCCAGTAATACGAGGTTCATCCTTTTGGTATTGGTTGACACATGTTTTTGAACAGTTTTCATTTCCATGTCACTAAACTATGTGTGGTTTAAAAAAAATATCCTAAAAAAGTAGACATTATCCATCTATATTTTTTAATTCCTATATTTTCCCCAAACTGTACTAACGAGTGATTTTTTTCTATAAATTTTTTATAACCTCTCCCCATCAATTTGGAGTCAATATGGGGTCTTCTCTTAGTGATTTTATGTCGAATTCCCTTGGTATGTGTTCGTTCGTGGTTGTCCTTTGAGGATTTCTTATATCATATTCTCTATCTCTCTCAGTTTCGTAAATATACATCTATTATAGATATATCTAATGTAGTGGATTCCCAATATGAGTATATTTTTCTTTTATTATATTATTGGAAGATATCTAAGATGTTTTTTTGGAGATTCAACCCCATTTGAAATCTATTTTCACCGAGTTCTCTGTTTTCTCCATAAAACTCATGGTTTGTGGCTTTACTATCGAATACACTATTTATAAGTTGAAGTCTTCATTTAAAATTTATTAAATTGGTTTTAATTGATTCTAAAATTTCGGTGTAAATCAAGGTAGAAACATTTTTTAATGAAAGTTTATGAATTTATTTTGAAATTTGAATTGTTGGGAAAGATGCTTTGTTAAATGGGTTTTAAAAATGATCTTAAAAATTGTTGTTTGGATGAGATTATATGATAATTTTCTTCAATAAAATTTTATTTTTATTGAAATGGTTTCATTCAAATTTTTTAACAAAAATTATGTGTTAATGAAATGGTTTTGGAATTAATGTGGGTTTGGAATTGAAATTGTTTTTGGGAATACAGGGATGTGTATGTTAATATTAAATTATAGACTTGTTTAATATAAGAGCGTCTACTCTATGATAAAGTTATAATGGAACATGGTATTTAATTACACTATGAAAACATTTTAGATCTATGAGATACCTCACATGAGTATACAACTATCATATCAATGCATGAATGTGTAGATTAATTTATATGTGGATATGTGGTTTGGAATGGGGTATGAAAAAATTGGAATGAATTAATGGTTTTTATAACATTCTTTCATTATTCATGGAAAAAGGATTTATAATGGATTTTTTTTTAAAATTTATTTTAGTTCTATCAGAAGATGTTTCATATTGTTTTATATAAATCATTTTATATAAATTGATTTATAAAAAATGCAAACATGTTCTATCCTTGTGGCATGAGTAAGGAAGTCATTTCGGAAAACATACTGAGTTTCATTACTCACCCATATTATGGAACATTACTTTTTCTTAAAATACCATGATATTTAAAGATAAATCATTGCACATACCAAGTGCTACTTTTTGATTCTAGAGCATGGAGTTGGAGTTATCAGTTATGTCCTTGCAGTCTTTGAGCTCTGTTAGTTGTTATTCTACCGTGTACATTGGAATTTTTATTTTCTAACATGTTACATGGTTTTATTTTAATTTTAATAAAAATGGATTCCTTGAGTTTTATTTCATTGTTATCATGCGTCTTGTAGTGGTTTTTTAGGCTATGGCATGTTCAGTTTATTGTTTTATTCATAATGGAAATGTTGTCCCCCATGAAGAATGAAGCTATTCACCATTTATTACTATCATTTGGAAACTTGGTGGATATTTATAATTGTCAAGTAAAATCATCACACCTTATCAAGGAAATGAATAGGGGAGGGATGTTCCAATATTAAATTCCAAAAAGTGCCCTAAATGATTTATCGTCAAAATTGTAGTTCATATATAAATAAGTTCCCCAAGTTATATATTTTTTGATATTTTATATCATTAAATAACATATTATTTATTTTAAAGTTCCATTATTGAAACTTTTAAACTATTAAATTTTTTATTATATTAATACAATAAGATAAATTCAAATAACGACTTATAAAATGTCATTTACATGTCCATGGAATCAATAAAATTCTTTTATGACATTAAATGTCTCTAGGTATATTTATTTAAATATTTCAAATATATTTTATTTGATTATTTCATTCATTAAATAAGTATTTCATCGTCATAATGTCGTAATTTAATATTTTTATTTTATCACTAAAACTTATAACGATATTTCCATGATGTAGGTAATAATTTTATAATTCATAAGGCTAATTATAGTCAAACATATCAATTATATTACTCTATACTAAAAATATTTCTCTTGTTAAAAATATGTATGAAAAATTTGACTATCCATTGAATATAATTTGATAAATGATATATTCTCATACAAATGGTCAAAAATGGTCACATAATAGATATTTAAATTCTCAGTGATGAAAAAAATCTACTAAAATTAAGACTATTTTTAGTTTATTTTTTTAATATTTCTAATATTATTTAGACCCTGAAGTGCACTGTGTTGCATTTGTTGTCAATGAGGTATGTTGTGGTCAAGGAATGAATGGATGGATGTCAAGGAGGTTCAATATGTGACTGACAAAGGATGTGATGGTGATGAAGGAGAATGGCCATGGTACATAGAGACATGTCACATAGGAGATTCACTAAGTGACAGTGACATAGGATGTTGTGGTTGAAACATTCTCTATGTATATCAGACGATTGTAGAACTGATCTTAATGTTTCAATACTTGTATCAAGATGATACTAAGTGACAAAACTTGAAGAATGAATGATGATGGAGCATCATTATATCAGACGATTGTTGAGCTTCTCTTTAAGTTCCAAGAACTTGTATCAACTGGATACAATGTCACAACAATGTTAGAAGACCATGCATTGTCTTCACAATTCATGAGGAGATAAAATGAACCATCCACTTCTTCTAAGTGGATGAAGTGAGCTGAACAAGTCCATGCACTATCACTTAGTGCATGTGAATTAGAAGAAGTTCCAATTTGATCTCTGATTAGATCAACAATGCGAATTGGAGATTTTATGTGATTCAGGAGCTCAGTTGATGAAGAACCTTCGGGAATTCCATTCTTAAATATTGAATACATGATGAATAAAATTGGAGGAATTCTAATGAAGAAGAAGAAATGAAGAAGAGGAAGAATGGCTTGGAAGAAGTGGCATTTGGCATTGGAAACCTAGTTACTTTGTTTTTATACAAAGTCCCTAAGTCTCTACTCTAGAAAAAATATAAGCCACCAAGGGCCAGCCTTAAGGGTTCAACCCCAAGGCACATGTGGGACTCAAGGTCGCCACGCCCAAGGGGGATCCCATGGGGCCAGCCCAAGAGGAGGAGGCCGGGGCCGTGTATAAGCCCCGGTCCACGCAGGGGAGTGTCAAGCCCTGCGCAGCGTGGGCGCAGGAGCGCGCCCGAAGGGTGTATAGTGGGCGCCAGTGGCGCGCCCGCAGGGAGAAGAGTGGGCGCAGAGCGCGCCCGCAGAGAGAACACGGTGCGGGGCGGCACCGTGAGGGGAGAAGATGCAACTGAGGTAAGGATGGGAGCGCCAGGGTGATAAAGCGCAGAAAATCCGCTCGCCGTTTCGATGTGGGATGCGGAATTTTTCCGCGGAGCGAATCCCAGCCGCACGATTGATCGCGCGGACGATCTAAGCCGCACATCTGATCCGCGGCGAGATGATCTGATCCAGGCCATCCGAGATCAATTGAATCGTCGATCCAACGGCTGCGAGACTGTCCTCTTCCTTGAGCTCGCCCGAAGCTCCCCGACGTGCCTCCGTCGAACCAGGAGCAACCCGAGCACTGAAGTCGAGCTCCCGACTGTCTTTCTCGAAGCCGAAGGCACCATTGTGCTCGTCTCTCCGTAAGGAACATATAAATGCAATAAAATATGCATGCACACGTTGTATGGAGAATTTCGAGTATTGGCCGAAGGAAAACGAAGTGCCGAGGCCATGAGGATTATTGCCTTGCATGGGATGTCCAAAACAGAGGCCGTGCATGCGTTCTAAATCTCATGCACGAGGAGGAATGAGGAAATGAAAAATAAATGAGCCCGCGTTGAAACAGAGGAAAGAAATCAAAATTTGGAAAGATTTTGAAGATCCGAAATCTTCGGTGATTCAAGATTTCTCACGCAGAAGATCTGAGGCATTCCTCTGCCTATAAAAGGAGAACCCGAGGCACTTGAATCGCTTGCTGATCCTTTGAATATTTGAAGTCCCGTGAGAGCCCTTTGTGCCTCGCGAAGCCGAAGCCCCGCGCAACCCACTTGCACGTAAGTTTGTTCCGGAGCCACCCGAGGCTTCGAAGGTGTTCCCTGCGCGCCTTCCATTTGCGCGGCAGGAAGAGCATGGGGTCAAGCACATACTTTCACGCCCCGCGGCTAAGGTGCTTGCGCACTTGCGTGGCCGAGGTGCTTGACACCCTGCGCGCCCGAGGTGTTGCACCTTGCACACCCGAGGCCTTGCGCGGCCCTTGTGCCCTTGCACCTGCGCGCCCCTGATTGCGCCTTGTGTGCCTTCATATTGGAAGGAGCTCAAGTGAAGAGGATTCCACACCTCTTGTGTGTGTGAAGTAAAGAAGTGAAGGCCGTGACATTCATGCCTTGTGTGCAAAGTGAAGACCCTACGGTATTGTGTGTGCAAGGAGAACCCGAGGCCATACCTTGTATGTGCACCAAGTGAAGAAACATTTTGTGTGTGCAAAATTGAAGAACAACCTACGGGTTAAGGGTGTGCAACAAGAAGTGGGAAGAGGCCCAACTCATGTGTGTGCAAAAGTGAAACAAGTGTGTGCAAAGAGACATGAAGGCCGAACATAGTGTGTGCACCAAAAGTGTATACACTTAGAAGAAGAAGGAAGAGGACATCCACACTAAAGTACAACACACATTTAAGTGAGTGAACAAAAAGAAAAAAAATTTGTGAAGGAAGTAAGAAGGTGTGTGCTGAAAAGAATTACACCCTTTGAGGGTTTATTGCACCAAGAAGAGAAAGAGGGAAGTGCTTGCATACATTCATGCACATGCACACGTGAACAAGCTCAAATCTGGTTGTGTGCATCTGAGTTGACCAAGACTGAATGTTCTTGAAGAGATTTGAGAAGCCATGCAATCAGTGCATGAGGAACCAGAGATTCCATGCACTCAGTGCATGAAGTTGAACTGAACTGAGACTGGACCAGACTGAAGTTAAAGATATCAGTTGTCTGAGTATTCAGTAGTTGGAGAGAAAGCCATGTCATCCTTAGAAGAAGGAGATAAATCCTGAGCAAGACGAGAAGACCTGAACAACTCAAGTGATCAGAGGTACAGAGCAAGGCCAGCAGTCTTTATCCCAGACTGCTGAAGATACTTGAAGAAGTTTAAAGAGAAGAAGAGCTACTCGTGTGACTCGAGGAGCCAAGAGAAGACCCTGTGGGACTCAGGGAGAAGAAGTCTTCAGTGGGATTCTGGAGCAGGCCAGTGGGACTCTGGTAACACTGTGGGACGCAGTATAAAGACCCTCCTGTGGGACTCAGGAGAGATACAGTGGGATGCTGTATCGACCATTGTAATACTAACCGATTATAATGGAGAAACCATGTTGGGGTGTATAACCAACATGGCAAGGACGTAGGCCTTTGGTGCCGAACCTTGTAAATCCTTGTGTCCAGTGCCTTTACATTTACTGCATCATTCGAGGAATGGCTGAGAGATACAAGAAGAGTGGATCGAGGCATTAACCAGCCATAGAGGTTTAATTGATAAAGAATCAATTAGTAAAAAGTTTTAAGGGATCACTGATTCACCCCCTCCCACAATCAGTGATTCACACTGATCTGGGCACTTCAATTGGTATCAGAGGCAAGGTTACCTCTAAAAGATCCAAGAAAGTCTTTATGGAGTGGAGATTTGAGGAAATGAGTGACCAGCCTCAAATGGAGATATCTTCCAAGACTCAGAAAAACAGAATGAAGAAACAGGCAAAGAAGATGAAGAAGAAGGTTGTTGCAATCAGAGAAACTCCTATGGAAAGAAATGTGAAAGTCACATCAGATGACAATTCCTTTTATCATTCTTCTGATGAAGCCTGCTCTAGCTGTGATGAAGATGGAAGGAACAATGATCTTCTAAATGCAATCAAATATCTTCAGAAGAAAGTCTCCAAGGAAGTGGAAATGTGTATAGCTACAGGCCTCCTTGATCTTCAAGAAGAAAAATTACAGCTAGAAGATGAAGCCAATTCTCTGGAAGTCCAATTGGCAAAAAGGGTTGGCATAACCAACACTCTCAGAAAGCTGGTAAAGGCTAAAGATGAAACCGTTTCTCTTTGCAATGAAAGATATGAAGACACTGCTGAAGAATTGAAAAGATGCCTTTCTGAGAAATAAATCTTTATGATAATGATCAAAGAAGTTTTCCATGCACTGGAGAAGTTGCACAAAGTGTCAATGAATGTCAGAGATGCTCAACTCGAAGACAAAGTCAAAATGGTGAAGGAGCTTGAGAATTCATTGCTAGAAATGAATAAGGTGTATGAAGACCAGATGAAGCAGCTGGAAGATAAATGGGAAGGAAGGCTAAGATTGGTTGAGGATGAGAAGAACTCCCTCAACATGAAATGCTTTTAACTGGAGGTGATATTGAAAAATCTGCAATCACCCAAAGCTGAAGGCTCCCAGTCAGCTGAAAGGAGAAATGTTTCTACTCAAGTATGCATTGAGCAGGATGATTCTAAAAGAAAGACATCCTCTAATAAAAGGGCAACAACTTCTAAAAAGAAGGTACCATCCATACCATCTTGTACCCATGCTTCTAAAAGTGTTTCTACTAAAAGTGAAGGATGGAAGAATGAATCCAAACAAGTATGGATGAAGACAATGAAGAAAGAAAGCTCTCCTGAAGCAGCACAACAATTCAAGACAAGTACCCTACAATCAGAAGGAATCAAAAAGTCAAGATTTTTGGGTCAGTGTTGGTGTTGTAACAAATATGGGCACTGTGCAAAGGATTGTTGGTACAATCCACTGAATGCCAAAGCACAGAGGAAGCCCATGCCTAGGGGGAGCAAGCCAGAAGAAAATAAGCAACATCCACAGGTCCAGAGACATCTGTTTACTGCAAATAGATTTGGATTACTTGACAACATCTGGGATGATTGCAAAAGTGGTGAAAAAGATACATGTCAATCTCCAACTGTATCCAGAGCTCAAAAGAAGAAAAGATCACAGAACCTGGCTCAGAAAGAATCCTTGGGAAGCAAGCATAAGAAAGTGGAAGATGCTCCCAAGAAGATTATGAAAAAGGAAGAGAAGACATTGGAGTCTAAATCCATGAAGGGTGATGCATCCAGAAGGACCACCAAGAATAAATGCTTCTACTGTGGAAAGAAAGGACATATCATGGATCTTTGTAAACAAGCCATGAAACTGAATAGAAGCAGACTTGACTCAAAAAGACAATCAATCCAGAAGAAGCAGAAGGGATTGATTGAAAATAAGTTGCCTAAGAGAGGTAGCTTGACAGCATTAAAGGAACCACGTGGAACATCCAAAACTAAGGCCAAACTTCCAAGTGACTTACTAGTCATATGGCCACATCAGTTGCAACTTTCCAGAGAACTGCAAAAAGCTGAAGATGAAGCTCTGGCAATTGCTAAGGCAAAAGGGAAGAATAATATTTCACATGAAGAGGTGTTGAGATCCACACCAGCACAAACATCATTGAAGATCAAATGTGCAAGTGTAAAGAATGGTGAAAATGGGACATCTCGGTTGAGAGAATCTTCTCAACCTTGTTGTTCACATTGATGAACCAAGGAGGTTCCATCTTATTCCCTTATACATCTGGTATTTACATGTGCTAACATTGCAGGGAATTAATGATGATGATCATTCTCAACTGGAGAGTGGTTTGGGTAGAATGGAGAGCACCCCTTAAGGGGGAGCCAATCTGTAGAAGATGGGATTCTGAGATTTAATACCATCTTGAGAAAAGTGAAGGTATTCCAATCATACTTTCATCCCTTGTTTCTTAATGAATTTATCTTTTCAATTAAGGGGGAGTATGGATTGAAGACAAATGGATGAAAGGGGGAGATTTATCTTTGCACCTGAACTTTCAAATGAGTTTTGTGAATTTGTGCAGGATTTAGCAAATTCATTGTTATATCTGAAAAATTTCAAACCCCTAAGAATGATCTCACATGTGTAGAGAGTTATGGACAGCTTTGAATTCCTTGGTTACATCACTCTTGTTTTCTACACCAGTTTAGCCCAAGTAGACTTAGAGTTGATCAACTAAAGGTTCTTTGCTAAAGAAGAACATGTGACATCATCCCTCTCCTAGTGTTTTTCAAGAAGATGCTATTCGAAGGGAGTAAGAGATATTTTTTGAAAGGGAACCACACCACACCATTGCATTTGGTTTCCAATAAGGGGGAGAAATATTGGCACACATATTGACCCATTCATATGTGCTGAAGAAGTGTATTGACAACAAATACAAAGGGGGAGATTGAAGTGCACTGTGTTGCATTTGTTGTCAATGAGGTATGTTGTTGTCAAGGAATGAATGGATGGATGTCAAGGAGGTTCAATATGTGAATGACAAAGGATGTGATGGTGATGAAGGAGAATGGCCATGGTACTTAGAGACATGTCACTTAGGAGATTCACTAAGTGACAGTGACATAGGATGTTGTGGTTGAAACATTCTCTATGTATATCAGACGATTGTAGAACTGATCATAATGTTTCAATACTTGTATCAAGACGATACTAAGTGACAACACTTGAAGAATGAATGATGATGGAGCATCATTATATCAGACGATTGTTGAGCTGCTCTTTAAGTTCCAAGAACTTGTATCAACTGGATAAAATGTCACAACAATGTTAGAAGACCATGCATTGTCTTCACAATGCATGAGGAGATAAAATGAACCATCCACTACTTCTAAGTGGATGAAGTGAGCTGAACAAGTCCATGCACTATCACTTAGTGCATGTGAATTAGAAGAAGTTCCAATTTGATCTCTGATTAGATCAACAAAGCGAATTGGAGATTTTATGTGATTCAGGAGCTCAGTTGATGAAGAACCTTCGGGAATTCCATTCTTAAATATTGAATACATGATGAATAAAATTGGAGGAATTCTAATGAAGAAGAAGAAATGAAGAAGAGGAAGAATGGCTTGGAAGAAGTGGCATTTGGCATTGGAAACCTAGTTACTTTGTTTTTATACAAAGTCCCTAAGTCTCTACTCTAGCAAAAATATAAGCCACCAAGGGCCAGCCTTAAGGGTTCAACCCCAAGGCACATGTGGGACTCAAGGTCGCCACGCCCAAGGGGGATCCCATGGGGCCAGCCCAAGAGGAGGAGGCCGGGGCCGTGTATAAGCCCCGGGCCACGCAGGGGAGTGTCAAGCCCTGCGCAGCGTGGGCGCAGGAGCGCGCCCGAAGGGTGCACAGTGGGCGCCAGTGGCGCGCCCGCAGGGAGCAGAGTGGGCGCAGAGCGCGCCCACCGAGAGAACACGGTGCGGGCGGCACTGTGAGGGGAGAAGATGCAACTGAGGTAAGGATGGGAGCGCCAGGGTGATAAAGCGCAGAAAATCCGCTCGCCGTTTCGATGTGGGATGCGGAATTTTTCCGTGGAGCGAATCCCAGCCGCACGATTGATCGCGCGGACGATCTAAGCCGCACATCTGATCCGCGACGAGATGATCTGATCCAGGCCGTCCGAGATCAATTGAATCGTCGATCCAACGGCTGCGAGACCGTCCTCTTCCTTGAGCTCGCCCGAAGCTCCCCGACGTGCCTCCGTCGAACCAGGAGCAACCCGAGCACTGAAGTCGAGCTCCCGACTGTCTTTCTCGAAGCCGAAGGCACCATTGTGCTCGTCTCTCCGTAAGGAATATATAAATGCAATAAAATATGCATGCACACGTTGGATGGAGAATTTCGAGTATTGGCCGAAGGCAAACGAAGTGCCGAGGCCATGATGATTATTGCCTTCCATGGGATGTCCAAAACAGAGGCCGTGCATGCGTTCTAAATCGCATGCACGAGGAGGAATGAGGAAATGAAAAATAAATGAGCCCGCGTTGAAACAGAGGAAAGAAATCAAAATTTGGAATGATTTTGAAGATCCGAAATCTTCGGTGATTCAAGATTTCTCATGCAGAAGATCTGAGGCATTCCTCTTCCTATAAAAGGAGAACCCGAGGCACTTGAATCGCTTGCTGATCCTTTGAATATTTGAAGTCCCGTGAGAGCCCTTTGTGCCTCATGAAGCCGAAGCCCCGCGCAACTCACTTGCGCGAAAGTTTGTTCCGGAGCCACCCGAGGCTTCGAAGGTGTTCCCTACGCGCCTTCCATTTGCGCGGCAGGAAGAGCACGGGGTCAAGCACATACTTTCACGCCCCGCGGCTAAGGTGCTTGTGCACTTGCGTGGCCGAGGTGCTTGACACCCTGTGCGCCCGAGGTGTTGCACCTTGCACACCCGAGGCCTTGCGCGGCCCTTGTACCCTTCCACCTGCGCGTCCCTGATTGCACCTTGTGTGCCTTCATATTGGAAGGAGCTCAAGTGAAGAGGATTCCACACCTCTTGTGTGTGTGAAGTGAAGAAGTGAAGGCCGTGACTTGCATGCCTTGTGTGCAAAGTGAAGACCCTACGGTATTGTGTGTGCAAGGAGAACCCGAGGCCATACCTTGTATGTGCACCAAGTGAAGACACATTTTGTGTGTGCACAATTGAAGAACAACCTACGGGTTAAGGGTGTGCAACAAGAAGTGGGAAGAGGCCCAACTCATGTGTGTGCAAAAGTGAAACAAGTGTGTGCAAAGAGACATGAAGGCCGAACATAGTGTGTGCCCCAAAAGTGTATACACTTAGAAGAAGAAGGAAGAGGACATCCACACTAAAGTACAACACACTTTTAAGTGTGTGAACAAAAAGAAAAAAATGTGTGAAGGAAGTAAGAAGGTGTGTGATGAAAAGAATTACACCCTTTGAGGGTTTATTGCACCATGAAGAGAAAGAGGGAAGTGCTTGCATACATGCATGCTGTAACACCCCAAGCTTCTACGATACGCTTCTCTTTGAATAATGTGATAGCGTGTGTTGTACGCAACACCGAGTTCTAACACACCATAACTAATCAAACTAGCAGTTATGAATAGTAACACCTACTTTTTGAAATTATATATATTTTATATTTGAAAATGGACTTCATTTTTGGATTCGGAATATCAAATTTAGCCTAAGGTGAAATTTTGGTACATTTCGGATAACTTTCATATTTTGATGAATAGTGAAAATCACTAAATATTAATTAAAAACAACTTTTTTAATCAAAATAATTAATAGTGATAAATTATGAATTTGAGTTGTTTTAAAGTATATTTGGAATATATTTTTACCATTTAATATAATGTTGGTCATTGGACATAATTTTACAATTAAACCGAACATAAACAAGTGTCAATCTTTTGATAGTTATTATCTCTTAAAAACACGCTTTTTGTTTTGACAGCGGGAATTAATTTTAAATTAATTTCTGCCACTTCTGTGTTTTTAATTTAGGAAAATGGATTCCATATTTGGAATCAGGATTTTCAAATTTTGTAAATAGGTAACTTTTATTTTTAGACATTTTGAATAATTACTGCGGTAAATATTTTATTTACCATGGTTAAGGGTAAATCCGGTAAATAAGGGTTAAAAAAATAATATTATAATAATACTAAATTACCTTAAAACGTGTCTTAACCCTATTGGTTGATACATGGTCGACCATGGTAATCTTTGGGTCTATTTTGGGACCCCATGGATCCACTTGTAAGTGATAATGACACTTTATTTTAATTAAGTTAAAATGAATACAAAAATGACACAAGCATATATCTTTTAGAAAAACAATTGTTACATAGGGTTATATATGTTGGATTTTAGATTATAAATATTCATTAGAAAGATAAAAAGATTTAATACATAATTATATTTTATTTATAATTTTTAGACATTAAATAATTTATTTTATTTATGACACAATGATGATGCAGTAATTACTATAATAGTGAAAAATTAAAATAATTGATATTATAAATACCCAAATAAATATAATATGAAACTTTTAAGGAATTAAACTAATTTTGTAGGATAATATGATAGATTAGGATTGATTTAATTGACTTTGTTCGAAGTAATCAATCTGTTATGAGTTTCACAAAAATCAACTATTGAATAGTGTCAAAATTGACATAAAAGAGTTCTTAAAACAAATATTATATTATTAATTGATATTAAATTCCTAAAAATCTAAGGATCGGCCAAGAGACTTATATCATGATAGGTTCATCATTAATGTACCACTTGGGGGTCTCTTGGATGTATATAGTAAGTTTATTAACCATATTATATAAAAATACAAAGAGACATTGTAAAGGTGAAACTAATTAACTTAGAGTTAATACTTAAAGATAAGGTTAATATAAGTACCCAAACCTGTCTAAAATATATTGGTTGAGTGGTTTTCGACCTATCCCTACCTTAACATTTTAATAATAAGCTTTGGAGCCATTAGAAACCGAATATGAATTTATTATAAATTAATATTTCTAGCTTTTCCAAAGGTGCCCCTCACCCCTCTTATAAAAGGGCACTCCTCCTTCTCATTTCTTCACACTGTCAAAGCCTTTTGGTTCGGCCAAACTCTGCCCAAATACTCTCCCAACATCCCTAACTACGACCTAGAGGCCTTAGTTTGATCAGAAAGCCAACCTAAGGAGCCATTTTGATCAAATCAAAAGGAAGAACTCGAAGAAGAGGTAATGATTTCACCACCCTTCTCCAAGTTCATTTCTTCTTCCACTTCTTCTTCCTTTGTTCTTACCTTTCTAAAATAATAACTCCAGTATCTCACATATACTATGATGTTATTATAAATATGGTACAATCATATTCAGTATTCTATCCACCCTTTGAATAACATGTCACCATACGTGCGTAGGTACGGCTTACCGTCTCCACGTCGTGGTGTAATTGTTATTCAATATAATATTATTTGGATGGGTATAATAATGATGTGTAACTCATGTAAATAATACATATAACATGTTAATGATTCTGTATATATGATATACCATCCATTTATATATTATTTTAATATCAAAAGAATGATATTGTCGCTCGTGCGTACATACGGACTACCGTCTCCACGAACGCGATGAGATTCATTCTCCATCGTATCCATTCAACTATAATTATCATTTGATGATTTAAAAATGATGTTTAAGGACTGGATATCATTCTGGATATGAATAAGATACAACAACCATGGCTTATGTAACAAAACATATAAAAGAAAATGAGTAAGTTAACTCCCGAAACGACGATAATTATAAGATATTATTAACAAATCAATGTTAAAAGATCATATATGATATCATATTAATATATATGATTGTTGTATAATTTAATAACAACTATTTCACCATTATACAGAATGTTAACCTACCACAACCAAGGAAAAGTACAAGGTAAGGGTTTACTTTACAACCTCTTCGTTATCCAAGGTTGTTTATACGTAATAATCTACTGGGATCTCTTTATCATCCACATCCATGTTTCTTAAAAATGCATTTCAAAACATTTTTACTATTTACTAGAATATGAGTTAAAGTCATTTATACCCTTTTGACTTTTATAAGTGGTTTATAAAGGAATCATTCGGTTGTTTTTAAAACAAGGTCCTTTTTAACCATTTCGACAGAATTAAGGTAAGAATGTTTTTTTTAACTTATACGTCAGGTGCGGCTATTTTCTGCCGTTATAAAATCTTCAAAGCTTCCCTTACAAGCTTATAAGAATATTTTCAAAGAAAATGTTTTATTTTATATGGATCTTAAATTATTTCAAAATAAAAGGAGATATTTCTTTAAAAAGAATTTTGATTTCATCTATGTCAACATCCTTTGATGGATTTTAAGATTATTTGAAGTTGATTTATTATGATACAAAACTTCTATATTGTATTGAAGGTTTTGTGATATGTTTGACTGTGGATGTGCTATTTTTATACCATTCATAGTTTATGGTGAAAGTATTGACATTTCATATGCTAATTTTAATATGAATGTTTATGTTATGTTTAAACCTTTTCATATGGGAATGCATTGGACTTAATATATGACGGGTGGAGCCCGCTATAGCTCCTCGATGCATTGGTAGGTCTCATGAGACAAACTAGTGTCTTGGCACAAGGCCTTGACAAAATCTTATTTGTAGTCTTGGCACGAGGCCTTGGCTATGTGGTTATGATAGTCTGGCATTATGCTTTCCAACATTATGAAAGTGGTTATTAATTTTTGCATGTGATTATTCGATTAGTAGAATATCCATGTGAATAAGTAAATGGCATTATTTCATTTTATTTATGCCATACCATGTTGAAAGTTCATATTTCAAAGGCTTTTGTTTTAGTTATACATTGCCTTAAATGTTTATTCTTATTTATGAAAGTTTCCGCTATATTGTTATCCTTACTGGGCATTTGAGCTCACCCCTTTTCTATGTTTTATTTTTCCCAGGATGTGAAGAATTAAGTTATGAATGACCTGCAGGGATTTTATGAGGGGTTAATAGTGTGGATTGTGGAAACATTATGCTGTTGTAGTAGTTTTTCATTTTATGATGTAATGTAAAACTTATGAATATATCTAGTGTTTCCAAGTATACTAAACCAATCGGTCTTTCGAGATTTTGATCTTTCTTGTGATCATGCCAATGTTATGTAATAATGCACCGACTCTGGGTAACTGGGGTCGGGGCGTTACACATGCACATGCACACGTGAACAAGCTCAAATCTGGTTGTGTGCATCTGAGTTGACCAAGAGTGAATGTTCTTGAAGAGATTTGAGAAGCCATGCAATTAGTTCATGAGGAACCAGAGATTCCATGCACTTAGTGCATGAAGTTGAACTGAACTGAGACTGGACCAGACTGAAGTTAAAGATATCGGTTGTCTGAGTATTCAGTAGTTGGAGAGAAATCCAGGTCATCCTTAGAAGAAGGAGATAAATCCTGAGCAAGACGAGAAGACCTGATCAACTCAAGTGATCAGAGGTACAGAGCAAGGCCAGCAGTCTTTATCCCAGACTGCTGAAGATACTTGACGAAGTTTAAATTGAAGAAGAGCTACTCGTGTGACTCGAGGAGCCAAGAGAAGACCCTGTGGGACTCAGGGAGAAGAAGTCTTCAGTGGGATTCTGGAGCAGGCCAGTGGGACTCTGGTAACACTGTGGGACGCAGTATAAAGACCTTCCTGTGGGACTCAGGAGAGATACAGTGGGATGCTCTATCGAACATTGTAATACTAACCGATTATAATGGAGAAACCATGTTGGGGTGTATAACCAACATGGTAAGGACGTATGCCTTTGGTGCCGAACCTTGTAAATCCTTGTGTCCAGTTCCTTTACATTTACTGCATCATTCGAGGAAAGGCTGAGAGATACAAGAAGATTGGATCGAGGCTTTAACCAGCCATAGAGGTTTAATTGATAAAGAATCAATTAGTAAAAAGTTTTAAGGGATCACTGATTCACCCCCTCCCCCTCTCAGTGATTCACACTGATCTGGGCACTTCAGACCCTTAAATACACAATTTACCCTTTATCAGGGCAATATTTGTTTACTAAAGTAATTATTCATATTTTCCAAAAAAAGGTCTATTTAATAATTTGTTACCTTAATATTATAATTATGTAATACATTTTCAAAAATTAAAAATATATTAATAGAACAAACTAATTAAAAATTAATCTTGTTGATGGAACAAGAAAATGATGTTTTAAAGTAAAAACATTCAGAAGTTCGCAATGTTTTTATATCCAATTTCAATTTGAAATTGATTCTAATTACCATGATTGAATTAACTGAGAAAAAAATGATCTAATTATATATTCAACCATTTATAAATACAATTAAACACTTTATAAAATTTTTTCTAAAAGAAGTTTTCAATTAAAATGAAGTATTTTTTTACTATTTTTTCAAAACAAGAATCTTATAAAAAAAATATAAAAAATTCTACCAAAGTAAATATTTATACACCGCATTCAATGTAAATTTATATATTTTTAAATAGAACATATACATGTAAAAATCTATATTTAAACCTTGTGTTCCAATAAAAGGATAGAAAAACACATTTTTTAAATAAAAATAATTTTATGAGTAAAAATTGGGTTTGTTTCAATATCATATATAAAAAGATTTATATGAATGTCGGAATTGTATTGAATATATTATATATATCTTCCATAAATAATATCCAAAAATATTTATCTATTTTTTATTGGTTAAAAATACAGATCTTTCATATTTAAATAATTTTTCAAAAAATAATTTCTTTTAAATAACTCAGCATATCACAATTATCCACATAATTTTCATGAACATAGTGTAAAATTGAATCCAATAATTCAATTCACTAAAGGGTATTTCTAAAAATAAAATTAAAATGTTCATTTGTAAACCTGTAACTAGAGATGTAAAATTTATATGGACCAAGAATTCATGCATGTTAGTTTTTTTCCATTGGCTTAATAGATATCTATGGGTCACTCCTATATCAAACAACATAACAACATTCAATTCTATTTTCAAGGGTTTGGTACTCATTCAAGGAAAATGTGTTAACTTGTAACTAGTAGATTTTTGGATAATACATGACTTTTTTATTCTTGTATAAATGAATGGGTCCTATTAAATTCATAGGGTGTTATTCTTTCTTTACCACTACATCATAGAAAATCAATTTGTGTGAATTTAATAACATATCTACAATCCCAATGAAAACAATCAGGCCCTCAATACCAAATATCAATTGTTTAAATTTTCTATCGATGAATATTGTAATGGTTGGAGATATCCATAGCATTCATTATAAGTTAACACTCATTCACACCATGAGGATTCAACATAGATCATCAAGGATATACATGAGAAGACTATTATGGTATTATAATTTATTAGTAATTATTATAAAGAAATTATTTTAGTTTTAATTATTATAATGTATATTTATGAGTCTTACATTCTATACTACATTTCATATAAATTTATATTCTTTTTTTTAATTATTTATAGAACATTCCTATGACATTGAATATATAAGAATCTAATTTTACATCATTAATAATTACTTATAATGATGAATTAGTATTCAAAGATTTGTGTTTTTATTACCATGATGAATTATATTGTTTAGTTATAAGAAATATTTTCCTAATAATGGTTCACCTCGTTTTAATATTTTACGTAAAAAAAATGGTTTTGTAGTGACAATGAAACCCCTCTTTAATGGTTGATTGTTCCATCTATATAGCAACAGATGATGACATATCAAATGTTTGAGGATCCTCGTGTATCCATTGATGTGAGGGGTGATGGTAAAATACATATGCTTATTGAAAAAAGGACAGGTGAATCATTGAATAAGCGAAGACCTTCCAACAAAATGAGTTCTGTTATGGTTACAAGATTGTTATTCTCAAATCTAGGTAGAATAATCATGACTTATAGTAGTACAACCAAGATATATAGAAGTAATTATAAAACATAATTCGAAACAGGGTCATCTAGTAAAATATTTTTGGGATCACTGATGAGGATCCCCATCTTAGAAAATGAATTGATGTTTGTGGTGATTATTATTTCTATATAACAAAATGAAATTTTGGAGTTCCTCAAATGGCTGGAAAAGATATTTATAAATTAAATTTTAAATATTATCCACCATGTAGTGGACCATTGGAGTAATGTCCAGGTGATACCACCTTTGAGCCTTAAATTCAAATTTAATTTAACAGATAGTGGTTAATATGTGTATAAACTAATTTAAATAATCTATTTGGTAGAGTTTAAACAAAAACTGACATTGATGTTAAAGATTCTCATCGAATAGTGCTTTAAATATATTACAAAATAATTAATATTATATTTCCTTTTTATAATTTCCAACACTTTTGTTATCAACATAGATATTATAGGCATTGGGATTAATAGATTTTGGGGGATAAATATCAGTATCAAATTAGGTTTTCTATTCCTCTCATGAGTATAGTTATAATTGGAAGGAATATTCTCCATAAAATATTGGTTTTTTTGTGGAAAATACAATCCCATAGTTATCTATTAACACAATTATGAGTGAAAATTTAAAATTTTATGGAGGACTATTTTTTTGGATTATAGGCCACCCCCATAAATTAGTATGATTTCTTGTGGAATGTCATCTGATTCTAGAATCAATAATAAGGAAATATAGATAATTTAGACAATCATAACTAAGCATCTGGCATGAGTAATTTAGAACATTATCAAATATGGGATACTAATTTACACTATCAATGAACCCAAGAACTCATCATTCATATAATATTAATAATGGTCATGGGTATGGAATATATATCGCTTATATTTATGAAGTAGGGATTATGAAAAAATAAATAAATTTTAATAATTTACCCATTATTTCATTAATTAAATTTTTTTCTCTAATGTGTGTTTCATTCCAAAAATGATAATTAGGAAGATTATTTCTGTTGAATTACACCTTTAACATTATATAAGGACATTGATTCACTCAAATTATTAAATGATATTGAGAGTTAATTAGTAATACATAATGAATACCATCACACTCTAATGGGAGATAATACATTATTTATATTATATTTAGTGGATAAGAATATAGAACTAGTTATGGTTATAATAAATCAAGAGATATTACACCACAGAATTTAAGGGAATTATGACCCAGTGGATATTTCATCCTGATATTAACAAAAATTTGTTTTGATTTTCAAAAATATAAATCCATAAATATTTCCTAGAGAATTGATGGTTCAAATCTATTGTTAAAATTAGTTATGAAATACATAAAATTAAATAGGTTCTATATAAGTTTTACATTAATATTCATAATTTTCTCATAGATCCATTTGAAAATTTAAAATGGTATATGATATTGTGGGACTCACAAAAGGAAGAGGGTGTGATATAAAGCCAAGTATGGAAAAATTTAGAGTAGAGCATGATGAAACGTTTTACAAATAATAGAAGAGGATTATAATGATAACGTAAAAGAAAATGATAATATATTTTCATATGAATTACTAAAAAGAAGAAGATGGAATAATAATATCATGAAATAATATAAAAGTGGTGATAATACAAAACATGACATCATCAGCATAAGTGATGTCTCTCTAAAAAGTTAACATATTCATTTATAATGATAAACCATTCACTATGTATGAAATATAAAGGGATTAAAACATACAAAATTCATTGGGGACATATTATTCTTGTACGACCCGAAAAATTCATAAAATGTACATGAATATGTGTAAAAAGTATTAAAATCAAACAATGGAAATATGTATAATAAAAATCCATGAAAAATGAACAAGTTACATAATCTTATCATAGTGCATTCAAAAATATAATATCATAAATATTCCTGAAAAAATATGGGAATAATTATTTCAATAATTTTAATAAAATTAATAGTATTTATTATTATTTAAAATGAATCTTTTTTTAAGATAATTAAGATAATGTGGTGAAATACATAGAGAAATTTACATCTTGGTCATGGTTTTAAGATAGGGGTAAAGATAATTTTCAAAAGATAGAAGCATAATATATTTCATAAAACTATATATAAAACCATTTTTACTTCCCTATGTAATGGTAATATTTGGATACAATGTAATGATAATATAATTAGATTAATTGAGAAAAGAATTAGACTAGTACACATTAAACAAGTTTTTTCTAAAAGAAATGATTTTATAAGGAAACTAAATAAACATGTATTATCTACTATTGAAATAAGTAAAATAAACATGGTATCTATAAATAGGAACACTTTATAAAATATGGATTATTTATATGGTAATAATATATAATTCTATTTGCAAAAAGATAGAAAACATGTATCCCAAATGGAATGAATATTTTTTGGATGATCCTTAACCCCAGGTCCTTGACTCACTGGGTACATTTGTATTACATCCTACATAATAAAATTAGATATTTTTAAAGGTAGATAAGTTAAATTTTAATTGTATATTCCATTTAATTATATTCTTTTATTTTATTTTAAAATAATTTTATTTTGAAGTTATTATTATGATTTAGTCAATCAAAGATGACCACACATTAATTTTACATCATTAGCATATGTTTGACATTAAATTTCACAAATGATCAAAAAATAATAAAAATAAAAGGTTTTTTTTACATTGAGATATAGTAAAATAATAAAATTATTTTATAACACTTATAAATATTAATCCATATTCGATATAATCTAGTGCAGTTTCTAACCATTATAAAATATATAATCATCGTCGTATCCTAGGGAATGAAATGATAAGGAAATAGTGAGATCAAATGAAATGTATCATAAAAAATCATATCATATGGATCATACACCTAAACATGGTATAAAAATATAATAAGAATAAACCATGTTATTATAAATAATAATCATAAAATTTTATCGACCCTTTAGGATAATGGTATATGAACACAATAACACATAAAGGCCATTAATTCTTTTTTTAAAAATAACATATAATATATTCATATAAGAAAATATGAAACACATGATAATAAAATAAAAAATTACCATTTAATAGATATAAATCATAGTATAGAAACATAGCCTAACAAGTCCATATAGAATATAAATAAGCATAAAGAAGCATTATCTTCATGAGCTATACACTCTCATTAAAGCTTGAGAAGAACATAATAATATATTTTAATAATTATATCATTTGATATAAAACCTCATCCATTTAATCAGATCGATATATAGGACCTACCCATAAATAATCCACATTAAATTCTCCAAATTGAAACCAATCACTAAAAATATAATAATAAATACATGGAAATTGAATGGGATTAACATACATTTCAAAATTCTTGACATTATAAGATATCAAATTTATATTTTTTTATATATAAAATTCAATCTCCCAAAAATATTATTTAAAAATTATGTACAATGGGTGACTCTGAAGAAATAACATCAATCAAAATAAATCCTTTAGAGATGGGGGAAAATATAAGTTAAACTAAATAAAATGTTGTTAAAAATATTTTTAGATTATTCGTTAAAGATTATGGGATTATTAAATATTTTAAATTTTAGAAAAGTTGAATCCAAACATTATAAAAATAATTATTTGAATTTTTCCTACAATATTTGATCCCTAAAATAAAAAAATAGAAATTCTACATTGAAGAAAAAATCCAATGATCATGGATTTAAATAGAATTTTGTAATTCTAGAATGCCTTTGTTGAAATACACATTGTAAAAAGTTATAATAAAAATTATTTATTAATAAGTTATAGGGTAAATTGAGAATCAATATTGGTAACACATAATGGGGTTTCCATTAATAAAGAAAAAAATGATTTGTAGGAAGGAATATTCACATGTATGAGAATGGGGATTGTTCAAAAGGATTGGAATTATTCTACACAATGTTATAAATAACAAAAAAAACTTCTTAATGAAAATTATATTTAATTAAAAAATTAAACATGCCTAAATAAAAATATAATGTACCAAATAATATATTCATTATGCTGATGACACAAAAAATAAAAGAATAAGTTCACAATTTATGTTTTTAACTTAATAAAATACATTTGATATAACAAAATCACTTATGAACATTATATTTTATAATGTAATAATCATTTGGAAACGTGTTTATATGGTAAAAATAAAATTCCAAATCTTTTAATGTGAAATGACCCAAAATATAATCATAGGTAAGTACATAGATTTTATATGAAATTATCATTAATAGAAAACATAAATAAATTAAAAACAAAAGAGTAAACAAAAATTCATACATATTTGTATTATTTAAATTAATATCCCATGACAGATACTATATGAGTCTTATTTGTAAATACCTTTTATTTAATGACTATTATAATAAAATATATAAAATTAAATTATATACAACACAAAAAATAATCAATATGTTAATATAAATCATATCTTAATGAAGAAAAATTGAGATTCAAAAATCAAAAAACCATTTCTCTCAAATGTTAAAAAAATAAAATTATACAATAATAATGAAATGTGAATTAAAATTTCATGAAACTAATGATAAATATCATTCAATAATAAATTATTCTAATTTTCAAAACATATAATTGAAAACATGGGGTGTAAAACAAAAAATAACATAGGGATTAAAATATTAATCCAAATGAACACATCATCTTACTTCTGACAATGGTGAACATGATTCAACCTACTTCTATATAATAAATATAAATATCCTATTTATTTTTTGATTGGGTGAAAGTTAGTACTTATGTTGAGATCTTTTGGATTCCCTTAGAGGATACAGTTGATAATTTATTAGAATGGGTAGACATAGGAAACAGTCTTGTAACCATAAAATTGATGTGAAATATTATTCTCATTTATTTTATACTGGAATATTTTGAAGAGGTAAACGATATATAGATTGTTCTTGAAGGTTTAGTCAAAGGCCCCCATTAAAAGTGGTGTGAATAGTATTTTCGAAAATAAAACAAATTCTTATAAATAAAACACATGTATCACTAGTCACTAACACTCCAAAATGTTAAATTATGGAGTTGGGATATGGTTTTCATGAAAAAAAAACATCACCCAATCATTATAAAGAAAAATCATATGTAATAAATTTTACTTCTTAGGTTCATCCTTTTATACTTTATTAGTTTTTATCAGAGTATTTGGTTTTTACATAAGTAATTTATTCTTTATTGATAAAAATCTAATTATCCTCATTAAATATTATAATCCCTCATATTCCAAATTATTAATCCACATTATTAAATCAACATTTTTAAGAAGATAAATATTAATATTAAAATAATATATATATACATATTAAATTATTTTTTTTAGAAAAATAAACCATATGTTTGAGAATGTCAAATTTTGTTTTGTAAAAAATAAAAATATGATAATTTGATAATTTAACATAAAAACAAGTATTTTTAAAGAAATTATATTCATAAATTTCAATTTTATAATTTCCTTCCAGTAATTTACTAAAATAATTTTTTTTTGTAAATTGGAATTGTCCAGTATTGGAATAAATATACTTCTTATAAAAATTCCAAGGATAAAATTTTTAGAAACCATGTTATGATAAACCCAGAAAATGTTGTTATTTTCTAAAAAAACAAATCCAGTATTTAATAAAATTAATCTTTATATATATACAAAAAAAAATATATAATGTAATCAATTTTCATAGAAAAATAAACATTGAAAATACTATAAACCCTTTCTTATTACCAAGAAATTGTTTCTTAAATTAATCTTAATCTATTATTCATATCAAAATTATATTTTCGCTTAAATAAATTATGTTTCATAATATAAAGTGAAAAAATAGAGTTTTAATAAATGTAAATTTTGAACTATAGCATGATATTATTAGTTATTTAACTATATTTATTGAAATGTTTCAATGAATTTTAATAAAATTGAAATTTATTTTACATTAAAATATAAAATTAAATCATTTTTTTTAAAAAAAAGTTTTATATATATTACATTGGTAATTATATATTGTTTTCATCTTATTTTTTAGTTATATAACTCATCATAATATTATCATATGACCTAATAATATGATTTGTTATGGTTGCATTAATTGGTGGATGATCAACTAGCATGTATCTCATTACCATCTTGATGAAGAATAACAAATAGCACAAATGATTCTTATCCCATCATAATTGTACATTTTCAATTTGTAATTACTCTAGGGAAAACCCTTGTGATACAACATCTTTTCTAAGCATGGACTAATTGGAACCATAAAAAGGAATCATAGTACCTGATACTATCATTTAATAATTTTTGAATTGTTGTTACTACTATTTATGAAATCTAATTTTATGTAAATATTATAATACCCATATTTAATTTTATTAAAGAATATCCATTTCTATTTTATTTCCATGTTGCAAAAGAAATAATATATTATACATTTTATTCATATCAATGAAAAATACTATGAAATCTATGGGTCTTATATTTCACTGAATATATATACTATACCCTGAAAAATTAAAATTTAACTTAGTAATTAATATATATATATAGCTATCAATGACTCAAGATTTAATTTCTAGTGATATATATTCATTGATATCATATGAATGGAAAGTGAACTACTCATTTCCATTATAATAATATTATAAGTTACACTGATTTTTTCCATAATTGGTTGTGGAAAATTCCCATTGGGAGTAATTGTTTTCATATGTAATTTTTTATTATATTCAAGGATCAATATGCAGGTTGATTTATGTTATTAAACACAATTTTTGTATCCTGGATATTAACATATATTAAATTTAAAGAGATACAATCGATTGTTGAGTAAGTGTTGTATTCAACGATACATAATATTTCTATTTAAAGAGGTGGATATTGTATAGAACAATAATCTATCTCTATGATTACATTAATGCTCCCAAATACAGTTAATGTTTTTCTAATGATTTTGTTTTTATTATATTTCATGAATTTATTATTGATTATATTTTTATTTCTGGAGGAAATATTTATGTTCTTGAACAATGAGTTTAAATTTCTAATGTATTCGCATTAGCGTGTTCTGGAAACACTGCTCATGTGCTACATGTTCGGGAATTGCTTAATCATGTTCTAGAATCATTGTCCGTACCCTATGTGGAAAAACGTAGCATACAGATGAAATGTGGTGTATACATTATGAGTTATCAGACAAGTATGGTTAATAAACCATACATTATCGGAAAAGTATGTAAGAGGAACCATATTTAATAAGGAACCCTACATTTAAGATATTGATAATTATGGTTCATCAACCTTACTTTTTTAGAAATACATACATTTCAGCAAAGGTATGGATCATGTAAGTTATGTTTAGAAGCATTTAAAAGTATGTATCATTTATCATATGTCTGATTGTTGAAAAGATGAGTATGGTTCATTAAACATACATCTATAGTAAACCTTACGATTAAAGGATGAGACATCAACCCTACGTTTGTGTTCAACCTTACGTTTGAAAGATACATACTGTAAAGTTTAACCATACATTTGGCATTGAGAGAATTAATGACTATATTATTATCTAATGGTATGGAAGCATATTATTAGGCGAATTTCAGTCTAGATTAAAATTTGATTTTTAAAGCGCATTTTTTGACTGAGTCAAAGCCGTTTTATTTATGATTTAGAGGATAATTTTAAAAGGATCCTTTTATGCCTAATTTCAACGGATGTTATGATTGCACTATTATTTTTAATTTTTTATTATCATGAGTCTGAATGAATCTTTTCTGGATCTAAATGGTCAATAGAAGTGCTCATAATTATTCTATATATGTGATATTTGAAAAACAAAGACTATCAAGAACACACATATCTGTTAATTATGAAGAGTGACAATGTGATTTTTATTCAAGAAAAATAATCACAATAAAAGATTCACTTATTCTACATCAATGATCTTTTGTGAATCAATTACTGCTGAAGTTACGAATTGTATTTCTATATATACTACAATAGGATCGACTCAAAATTACTCTTACTTGAAGATCATTATTTTCGATGGAAATGATCCATCTACTGTCAATTGCATTCTATTGCAATTGTGAAGAACAACGAGAAAGTATTTTCAATGTACAAAAATATTTATTTTCATTTCTTGAGTGATCCGCTTCTCATACTAAGCTGTATAGTTTATGTGAGTGAACCAGAAGGAATTTGTTTTCCTTAGATTGTAAAGGTTTCAACTCCCTGTACTCAGTTGTGGAACGGTCTTTTGACAAGAGGACCAGATATTGAAAATCACCAAGCTCGTGGAGAAGAGTGTCACTGGAGTGGACTATGGTAATTTTGTTCCCTGATCCACTATACATTTTGTGTCCCTTCTATTTAAATTTACACTACATTAAAACTTCTTATTAAAGTAAAAGAGAAAAACATGATATTGCAAAGAATTTTTAAAAGACACAATTCACCCCCCCCCCCTATTATGAATATTTGGTATAACCCGATCCAACAATTGGTATCAGAGGACGTTCTTTATGATAATGACTTAACAAGCTAAAAGTTATTATACATAGAGAAAAATGACTGATAATAGATAAGGAATGTCTAAGGTCAGAACGCCATACATAAATGCAGAGAAATATGGATGTTGGAAATCAATAATGATAATATATCTGAAAAATCATGGATACAAATTATATTCTACAATCCTGACTCTTTATGAAATACCTGAGAAACCTAAAACAAGGAGTAATCCAACTAATGGATAATTTGATATGAACTCGAAGCCAATGAATGTAATTATATGTGGTTTAGGACATGATTAATTTAACAGAGTATATTAATGCCCAGCTGCATATGAGATGTGGAAAACTATTGCTGATACTTATGATTGAACTACAAATGATAGGAAAATGATATATTCTACTACTATGCTTAAATTAGACACATTCAGAATGTTTGATGGTGAAGAAATTACTCAAATGAATGGAATATTTACAGATATTGTCAATAATATAATAGCTTTGGGAGACCCAATCAAACAAGCTGATCAAGGTTTTAATTTAATGAGATTACTACCTACTAAATTGAATGGAATATCTGTTGTAATCATACATTCAAGACATGCCAATGACTTAACCATGAGAGAATTTATTAGAACACTTATGATGTGTGAAGCTGAGATGCAGGATGATGAAAATGCGCATAAGGTTCTGATTGGGAGAGAACACATTGCCTTAAAGGTGTCATCTCAAGGGAAAATAAAAAAAGCTAAAGAAAAAAAAAATATAGGTTAAATTATAAGGTTATAATTCATCAAGTTCTGATATAGAACTATCTCAGTGAGCCAGAATGTTTAGTAAATTCTAAATAGAAAATTAAAAGATTCATAAAAACAATCAAAAACAATGAAAAGAAAGTTAGATGATAAGAGTGTAAGAAGATGGGTCATATCAGACCTGACTGTCTTCCGTTGAAATAAGACAAGAAAAATATGTTCTTCAAAAGGAATGATTATGAGAAAAAATATAATAATAAAATGAAATAAAAATGGAGTCTATCGGAAGGCACCAACAGTCCCTCAGAATCAGACTCAACAAAAGAATAAGTAAATATGAAATCCAAAAAGTGCATTATGGCAGAAACCGATAAGGTAAAAACATAATACTCTTCTGACTCGGACTCTACTTCTGAAATAAGATATTCTACTGAAAAATATGCACCCTACTGAAATATGCTTCAGGAAAAGTATGATTTTCTTTTTAAGAAGAAAATGCCATTAAATAACTTTCCCAAGGTCATTTTAGATGAAAGATATACAATACTAATGCAATTTAATGAGTTAACTGATAAGTATAATTCAATTAACATTGACTACACATATCATGAATAAAAAATAAAAACACTACTAACTGATGTAGAAAAATATAAAAGTACAGCCCACATTTTTACTAAATGAGAAAAATCAGTGAATGAAATTCTTTGGAACACTGTCATTATGAGAGAAAGATTTGGAACTGGTAGTAATGGTGAAAAACCTTTGCTGTACAAGAATTATTTTGTTCCAGTCCCGAAAATTTTAAATTATAATTACTTTGGAACAAAGTGAAATATTTCTAAAAACTATTTTTAAGACATCCTCAAATAAGTGGTATTAAGAATTCTTTTGATTCAAATAATTTATTTTATTCTGTTGATTTTAGAAAAAAAGCATGTCTAGATTCCCAGATCCTTGATGGCTAACAAAACTGGACCCAATAGGATATGGGTACCAGAGCAACCTGTTTAAATTCCTTTTCTGAAAGCAGGCCATTGATGAAAAATACCATATGGTATATATACCGTGGTTGCTCAAGGCATATGAGTGGAAGCACATCAAATTTCTCAACACTCACTCAAAAAGATGGTGGACATGTCACTTTTGGTGACAATGATAAAGGAAAATCATTGGTATTGAAATAGTTGGAGATCTAGAATCTATCTTAATCAACAAAGTACATTATGTACAAGGATTGAAACACAATGTGATATGTATCTCTCAACTATGTGATGATGGTTATGAAGTTGATTTTTCTAACAATTTTTGTTATATTTTCAAAAATAAACTACTTAAATTTAGGGCACCTAGAACTAATAATGTGTATACCCTGGATTTAAATTCCTTGTGTAAACAACAAGTAAACTGGAAAACTGATATGATAAATGAATCCTAGATCTAGCATAAAATTCATGGACATTGGAATATATATGGTTAACATAAATTATACAAGAAAAAACTAGTTTCTGAATTACCTATTCTCATGTTTGAGTGTGATAGATTTTGTGAATCATGTCAACATCGCAAACAGAACAAATCATCATTCAAATCTGTTTTCAAAATTGATACATATAAACCTATATAACTCATCCATATAGATTTTTTAGACCTTTATGTGTAGTAATCTTGGATGGTATGCTATGTGTATATGTTTTAGTTGATCACTATTCTAGATTTACATGGACATTATTTTTAAAATTTAAAAATGAATCTTTTAATTTAATAGAATGTTTTTTAAAATATCTTCAAAATGAAAAATGTTTTAAAATATTTTCATAAGAAGTGATCATAGTGGAGAATTTGAGAATCTGGAATTCAATTCATTTTTCTCAAAAATGGGTATTAAACAGACCTTCTCTACACCAGGAACACCTCAACAAAATTTAATTGTTGAAAGAAGAAATAGAATTATTTAGGAAATGTCTAGGAAAATGCTAATGAATACAGTATTCCTACCTATTTTTTATTAGAAGCTGTAAATACATACTTCTATATAATGAATAGAGTTTTAATTAGACCAATTTTGAAAAAGACACCCCATGAAATCTGGAATAACAGAAACCCTAATGTAAACTACATTAATGTTTTTGGATGCAATAATTACAACTTAAACACCAAAGACAATCTTCATAAATTTGATACAAAATCTGATGAAGGAATTTTCTTAGGATATTCTGCTACATACAGAGCTTATAATGTTTTTAATAAAAAGCAAACGATTGTTGAAGAATCTGTTCATGTGAAATTTAATGAAACTGATCACTTTGAGGAGAGGATATATCAAATGGATGAGCATGATTCTAATGATAAAATGAGACTGGAGAACATGAAAGATGATATTGGTAATGATATAAATAAAACTCAGTCATGTCCAGATGAACATGACACTGAAGAACCTATAAGTGTACTTCATAGAGAGTCAAGGACCCTAAAGAATCACCCTATAGAGACTGTAATAGGAGACATAGAAGCATTAATAATGTCTAGAGGGAACATAGGAAACCATGTTGAGTTTTTTTACTTTACATTCCCACTAGATCCTAAGACAATAGAAGATGATCTAGATGATGAAAGCTGGATGATAGGAATGTAAGTAGAATTAATCTAGTTCAAGAGAAATGAAGTTTGGTAATTAGTTGAAAGGCCACAGAATTATCCATTTATTGGATCCAAATTGGTCTCTAAAAATAAAAATTATGATCAAGGAATAATAACTAGAAATAAAGCTAGACTAGAAGCTAAAAGATATAATCCATAAGGAGATATATATCATAATGATACCATTGCATCTGCATCTTGATTAGAATCCATTAGAATAATTTTAGCCTATAAATCTAGATGAACATTAAATTATTCCAGATGGATGTTATGTCTTTATTTTTAAATGGTTATTTAATGGAGGAAGATTATGTTTAGGAACCTCCTCATTTTGAAAATTCACCAAAACCATATTGTGTTTTTAAACTTACTAAAGCTATTTATGGCCTTAAACAATCACCTAGATCATTGTATGCACGATGAAGATACTTTCTTTTGAAAAATGATTTTACTATTGGAATTGAAGATCCAACACTATTTAAGACAACTGTAAATTATAACATTTTATTCGTTCAAATTTATGTTGATGATGTAATTTTTGGACCATCTAATAAATCTATTTTTCAAGAGTTTTCAAATTTAATTCAAAAAGAATTTGAAATGGATATGATGGGAAATTTAAATATCTTTCTAGTTAATAAAATTTATCAAACTTATTTTGGAAGTGTTTTATATCAACGAAAATACATTACAGATTTACTAAAGAAATTTGGACTTGAAAACAGTAAGACATATACAACTCCTATGGATACTAATATAAAACATGATTTGGATTATCCTGGAAAATCAGTTGACAATAAGTAATATAGTGGTATAAGTGGTATTTTATTATGTTTTACTACTAGTTATCCAGTTATAATGAATTCAATATGTCTTTGTGAATGATTCCAATCAAATCCTAAATAATCCCATTTAACTAATGTTCAATGAATTTTTTGATATTTAAAAGGAATTGTTTTTCAATCTCTTCATTATCCTAAAATGTCTGATTTGAATTTTATTTCATATTTAGATGAAGACTTTGGATGTTGTATATTAGATAGGAAAATCACTTCGGGTACTTGTAAATTTTCATGACAATCCTTAGTGTCATTGTCAAGTAAGAAATAACACTTAGTTTCCCTGTCAACAGCCGAGGCAGAATATGTATTTGTTGGTAGTTGATGGTCACAAGTATTGTGGATGAAAAATACTCTTATGGTTTTTATAATATATTTTAATAGTATTCCTATTTTATGTGATAATTATAGTGAAATAAATATGTAAAAAAATTCCTATTACTTATTCTAGGACTAATCATATTGATTTCAGAAATCATTTTCTAGGAGACCATGTTCTTAAAAAGGATATATTCTTAGAATTTGTAAGTACTGAAATTCAATTAGCTAATATTTTTACCAAACCACTTCACATTGTAAGGTTTTATTTTATTAAGGGGAGCTAGGTTTATTTAATTTTAATAAATGTTTTATTTTATTAAGTTGTTTGTTTATTTTAATAATTTTTAAAATAAATTAGTATTATTTTTTCAAACATAATACTTTTCTTCTCTTTTCATTGCACTATAAATTTTATTCATTTTTAAAATCTATTTAATAATTATTGATGAAATGATAATCAAGGCTATTAGAAACCTTTCGAATTATGAATTGTTTCATTTCAACCAAAAAACACTTTTGAATCCATGGCTCTTTACCACTCTTTGTCAATTCAAACATGAACCATTGAAGCCCTAATCCACATTCGAACATTCAGTTAATTTTCGCCAGAAATTTCCACGACCCAGAGAATCTATGAGGCTGAGACTGGCAGTGCAAAGCGACAGAGCTCCGAAGGAAGGAAAATATTTCAAGTACCGGCCATAAAACTTGAAAGGATATTTCATACAATTAATCTACTGAAAAAAGCGTTCGCTTTTCAAAATCTAGAGTAGAACATCAATGGTGATTAGTTTGAGTTTTTATATGAGGTAGAGCTGGGCTATTTCTTTTGGTATGTACAATTTAGTCTAGTAAAACATTAGGACACTATAGTAGCTAAGATTGTAGATCGGGATGTTTTGATATCCTCTGTGGAGATTGGTCAGATTCTGGACTTCCCTCATGAGGTAGTATTTCCTTTTTAATTGAACAATATAGGAGATTCAATATATATGTTTGAAGATATTATATCTTTTTTTTGTTCAAAATCTATAAAGAAAATGTTTATAAAGGACTTGGAGCTGGATCTGAAAATCCTATTGAGGTTTTTGCAAACAGGGATTGCACTGTGGATGTCTCGGTTGGATAAAATCTTGTATCTATATATCTATATAATGATTATGTTGATGTATGATATAAGACATAACTTTCCTAGGTACACGGTAAGGTACCTTCATTACTTTTGTCAAATGGATGCTCGCATGAATTTTTATCCATTTGGTAGATTCATCTCAAAAGTTTTTTTTTCAAAAAGGATATGGTATGACTGGTAGAATATATAGTTAGATTCCATCATAGTAAAAAATTTGGTGCTTGAACCCTAATAAAGAGTTGTTACTTATGGAGAAAATTGAAAGGAAAATGTTTTCCTGTAAAAGATGATGAAGACAAAGTGATTGCTCAGGATCAGCCTTCTATGTTCAAGGAAGGACAGGGTGAATCAAGAGATATAACTAATGTGATAAGAATACGATTTGAATCTGAAGAGGCCCAATAAGAAGAATGCCCGGAGGGAATTTAAATTTAAAGGAAAAGAAATGCAATTGATCACGGTGAAATTGGTTCACATGATTTAACATCAATATATTTACTCACATAAAATTTATTCAGAGAATCAGCTATTGAGAATCCACAAGAAAGAGAAAGTTCACAAATTATGGTGACAACTCATGTAAAATCTAAAACCTAAGATGAACCTGAAATAGAGATACAGGAACATGTTGTGGTTGTAAGTAAAATTAAACATGAAATTCAAGTAGTATTAGAAATTACATTTGAAAATGAAATGTATGTACAACCTGATGAGAATGTTTTTGAAGTTCAAATAGTGGTAATTTATGAGGATTTTTTTGTGGTAGAGTCTGGAAAACACTATAAGGAAAAGTCTGTGGACCACCCAACTCAGGAGGAAGAAAGAGAAAAATCTGATTATGACTCTTTTCCATTAGTACTAATGCATCAAGTACATGCTAAAAATGAGAATCATGCAATGGGTTCATCTGATTCAATTAATAAGGAAGTAGAAGAACTGTACACGAGGTTTTCTAGTTTGGAATCTGAGGATTTGGCTCTGAGGAGATCCATAGAGAATGAACATATCAAATTTTAGAGACTTAAAGACATTACAGTTTCAAGGTTGGAAGTTTAACCTTTTAAGAAAATGATGTTGATAGAAGTGTTCAAGATAAAATCCTAAATGGTGATGTAGACAGATCTGTGATAATTTAAAGACTATATGGAGACACAGTTTGCATCTATCTGGACTGGGTGAGATAGTATATCAGGTATTTCACCTTATTTAATCAGAAGATTTCAGGCTATCACAACAACAATGAGTATTATGAATGACAGATTGCATGATTTGCATAGAAATAGTGCTCCACTCTTTGTTTTATTAGATAATCAGAGATTTTTGGTTGACCAGTTGACCTCGAGTGAACCAAGTATTAAAACTGTGCTGACTCGGTTCACTGAGAATTTACCTCTGTTTACGTAAAAGGAAGAGATAATTCAGGAGTTTTTCTGAGTAAATATGATAGAATATATTCATATGACTCAAGATAATAGAGATTTTATTATCAAGGTAGGATATGGAATGATGAGAATACTATGGGATCAGTTGACAAAAATCAAGGTCGTTGTTCAGATGAGATAGACCCCATTTCATACACTTACCACACCTTGATTCCAGAATTTTTTTAGTTTTACCTGTTTCAATTTATTTTAATGAAATTTTATTCCACATACTATATTTGTCTATTTTTTGTTTTAGATCCTTCGTTCCAAAATAACAGTAATCCAAATTCAATTATTGAAAAATGATTAATAATATCACTTATTTTGGTTCACTGCTATATTTAATTGTGTTCTCTTCCATATTCTATAATACTGTTTGATATTACAAAATGGGGAGAAATTTGGATAAACATAGGATCATAATTTAACAATTTCACATTTTTTAGGGATAAATTTGATTTAAGGGGGAGAAATTAAGTTAATTCTAAATATTATAATATTATATTTTCATTCCAAAATTCAACACTATATGTAATTAATTTTGAAAGATAATTTCATTGGTTATTTTATGGGTTTTTGTGATCATCAAAAAGGGGGATATTATTGATCATGTGTTGTTATAAATGATATATAATATTATTATTTGAAGAGGGGGAATTTTTTGAGGACAATACTATATCTCAATGATGATTTTGATGTGCACAAATACCCTTAATTATTTTATAATGATTTTATTTTAAGTATATTACTGGAATTTAGTATTCATTATATTTTTATTTCTGGAGGAAATATTTATGTTCTTGAATAACAAGATTTAATTTCTACATTATTCTCATTTGCGGGTCCTAGAAACATTGTTCAGACATTACGTGTTCTGTAATTGCTTAATCAAGTTCTAGAATCATTGTTCATACCATACATGAATAAATGTAGCGTAATAATGAAATGGGTGTATACATTAGGAGTAATCAGAAAATTATGCTTAATCAACAATACATTATCAGAAAAGTATGGAAGAGGAACCCTACATTAGGAATTAATATTACTATTAGGATATTGAAAATTATGGTTAACCAACCATACTTTTGTAAAAAACCTTATGTTTCATCAAAAGTATAGATCATGTACCTTACGTTTAGAAGCTTTTAAAAGTATGGAACATAAATCAAACATTTTATTGTTGAAAAGAAATGTATGGTTCATCATCCAAACCTTTGTAATAAACCTTACATTTAAAAGATGTGACATCCACCCTATGTTTGGGTTCAACATTAAGTTTGAAAGATACATGCTGTACAATTTGACCTTACTTTTGGAGTCAGAGAATTAAAGAGCATATTATTAGGAAATGGTCTGCAAGAGGATTATTAGGCTGATTTCAAGATGGATTATATTTTGAATTTTAAATCATGTTATTTGACTGAGTCGATGTCATTTTATTTACGATTGAAAGGATTAATTTAAAAGGAACTATTTATGCAGATTTTAAAGGGATATTAAGATTGCACTATTATATTGAATTTTTGATTATTGTGAGTCCGAAGGAGACTTTTGTGGATCTAAATTTATAGGATAAGTTCTCCTCATTATTATATAGATGTGATATTTGAAAAACATAGAAAATCTAGAACACAAAAATCTTCTAATTATGAAGACTGACAAAGCTCTGTTTATTGAAGAAAAATAATCACAATAGAAGATTCACTTATTCTACATCAAAGATAAATTATAGATCTATTTTTGCTGATGTTTTGAATTTAATTTCTACATTTACTCTAATTGGATTGACTTAGAATGAATCTTACTTGAAGATAATAATTTCTGAAGGCTATAATCCATCTACTTTCAATTTTATTCTGTTACAATTTGGAATAACAATTGGAATGTATTTTCAAAGTAGAAATATCGTTCTTTTCTATTCTTTAGTGATTGGATTCTCGTACAAAGCTCTATAGGTTCTATGAGTTAACAAAAATGATTTTTTTTAGATTGGAATGGTGTTAGCTGGTTGTACTGATTTGTGGAATAAGCTGTTTACAAGAGGACAGGATATGGAAAATCACCAAGCTCATGGAGTAGTGTATTGGTGGAGTAGTCCAGGGGCCTTCTGTTCTCCGATCCTCAATACATCGTATGTCCCTTCTATTTAAATTTCCCCTGTATTAATACATATGATTAAAGTAAAAGGGTATAACATGATATTATGAATAATTTTAATACACACAATTCCTCCCCATATTTGTATATTTGGTATAACCTGATCCAACATTTATGCCCTGCATAATAATTAATTTCGTTAATAGAAGGATAATATAATTTATTTTAAGGAATTTTTATATAAACAATTGTAAGAGATGAGTTATGATCATAAGATTGATTAATAATATAATTAAAAGTGTACATTATTAACTCTACATCTAGTCATAGGGATGGAAATTTGATATTTTTTGACAACATTTTATAAATAATGGAATTTTTTTAGCATTATATAAGTATGACACTCGTAGTCCATTAATAGGTGATCAATGTTAATCACTTATCATAATTTTCATAATCCACTTATGAACGTTGGGTAAAAATGTTGTTCCCTTGTTACAATGACCATATAATTAAATAATAATTATTATATTTTTAAAAACCATATACTTAAAAATGAAAATAAATAATTTCTATAATTCCCATATTTATGACATTGAAATATATATGGCACCTTGGGTTGGGAACAACTTCCCTTTTTAAAATTAATTATACACTTCATTTTTCATTATCATTTAGTTTCTCAATTTCTACTAGTATAAAATATAAATCATCACCCATTTCATTTGAGTTGTACCACTATGTTCCTTTTCAAAAATTTGTTTACATTAATAAATTAAATATTATGTCCATCATAATCATTTCCACCGTAACATAAATGTGACTCCATACTACTCTATTATGAAGTGTTTTAAAGTCCACTATTTTTACACTATTAATCATATTTTCTTGATAGTTGGATTTTTATAATAACTAGATTCTTATCTCAATCTCTTATCCCATTAGGTATTTTATTGCGATTGTCTCTACATTATCAATAGTCCCATTTTTGTCTTTTTTTGTACATTGAGAATCAACCATTATTAAAAGACAAATGGTTTAATATGGGTAATTATCTATTATATTCTAACCCGAATTATCATCAATAAGATTAAGAAAAAAAATTACAAATAAAAATTATAACTATATAACACCTTCATGATAGTTGATAATTCATATACTTTAACCTAAATCATTCTTAGTTATTTCTAGTTATCCCTAGGATGGATTTTAATATACTTATTATACAAATTACCAAACATAAAAAAACCCAACATAATTATTCATAAGGAGAATCTAAATCAACCAAAGAATATTATTTGAGCGTGTCAGTATAAATATAAATTCATCCCTCTTTTATATGATCTATCTATAGAATGAGTGAACACTCAACTATTATTTTTTTGGTTATGACACATAGGTTTATCTATTAAATATCCTACATCAATGTGTTTGTATCTAAAAATGGGACTATTTCTAAGAAAAAACAAACTCTATTATTTACCAAAATATTATTGTAATATTACAATCAACGAATTATAACAATGGTTTGCTCAAATATTTTGTAGTCAAATCTCCAAAAAACAATATGATTTCCCTATTATAGTAAAAACCCTCTATATTATAAATTGAGGTGACCCATCAAAAAAACACCATTATTTTACAAATTTTTTATAACTTATAAAAAATACACAAATGATCACATGATAATAAGAAATGATGGTTTGGTTTCATCGAGGAATAAATAAAGGTGAATCTTATTTTCAAACACCTATAAACATTTCTATAGAATATATAAATACTTGAACCCATTTTTGACTTCTTAAAAGATATTGTAATATTTAGAAATTTCAGAATGGAAATATAGGAATGAGTTTAGTTTAAACACCTAATAAGGGTATAATTATCAATAAATCATAATGACTATATAATAAACATGAACATATGAAAGAAATTGATCAATGAAAATAAATGGATCATCTGTGAAAATCATAAATCTATTTCATGGAATATGGATCATATTATTGGAATGTAAGGCCATAGAAAGGTTATCATTGAAGCATGACGCTTATAAAATAGAATATAATATAATAAAAATAATAATAAATCATGTGAGTATAACATAATACAACTTAATATCTTATTAATATATAATAAAATGGAAATAGTGTATAACAAGTTACTATGTAATTGTTATATATATAATGAAACATTATATTTAGGAAACACACACTCATTCCCAGGATTGAGATAAACTCACTTGTGTCCATGAATAATTTTATCATGAGGTATAGCTACATAATCAATGAATTGATGGGAGATATAAGTCTCCACCCATTAATCAACCATACATATACGAAAGAAATTAAATCAATCATATTCTATATTATACTGAATACACGAAAAAAAAATTATTCCATATTCTTTTCATATGATATCAAATAATATGATATGAAAAGTATATCCTTAAATAAAAAAAATAAATCCCACTAATTTATAATTTAAAAATTGAATTTAAATGGTGAATCCTAATAAATATCATTAAAAAAAGGAAATCCTTTTGAGTTAATAATTAATATAGAATAGAAACATAAAAGAGTTTTTGAAAAAAATATCTTTTTTAGAAAAGGTAAAGTTAAAAATAAATATATTAATTTATAAATAAGGTGAAATGAATATTTTAAAAATAATTTTAAAATAATCATTTAATATCGATACTTCAAAAAACATAATAAAAAATTGAAATGGAATCGAAAAAAATGAGCATGGATGGGAAAAACTTTTTAGTATTTCAAAACGTACATTTCTGGAATAGACATCAGAAAAAGTTATAAGTCATTTTCAATGAGGAAGTGTGAAATGTTATGTTAATATATGATTCCACATAATTGGGTTTCCAAAAAAACATGACATTATTAGTAACGTAAACAAGAACATGGAATAAAAAGGGGATTAAAAGAGATGATGGGAATATTTATCAATAATGTTATACTTTACAGAAATAAAATTAATAGTGAAAGAGTTTTTCAATTAAAAAATTATTTTACCTAGTATAAAAGGGAATTTACAATATAACATATTCATAGTTTGAAATAAAATAAACATTTTAGAAGATGTTTTGGATGAAACTTTATACCACATGAAAATATGTTTCAATTAATGATATCCCTTATGAAAAACATAGTTCATGAAGAAAGATATATTTAAAAAGTTTCATATGTGGTAAAAATGTAAATCCCTTATTGGAATAGATATATAAAAATTATAAAATCATTGGGAATAATGTACTAAATTTGTATGAGATAACTTCATTAAAAACAATCATAACTCAATGGATGAGAATTATATTAACAAAACCCCCTAAAACATTGTACATTTTAAATATAATTCCCATTAAATATATAATATTAAATGGGTTTTAAAATATTTGAGTTTTAATTAAACTTATGATATAATTAATTACATGTACAATATATACACCAAAAATTAATCAATTTATTAATTCAAGTCATATCTAAATAGAAAAAAACATAAGATTCAAAAAAACATACGACATTGTGACATAAGAATCAAAAGAACATGATAGGGATATGATAAACTGGAAATTATAATATCATGAAATGAATTATATTTATCATAAATAAAATAAATATGGTTGTGGTTAGAATAAAACAAAAAATTAAAAAAACTAAAATTCCATATGGATTTTAAAATTGAGAAAAAGAAACACTTACTTTAATTTTTGACTCCCATGAATTCAATATAACATATTATATAAAAAACAAAATATTGATAATTACTTATATAACAAATTTATTCATATATTTTTACATTTATACTCTTCATGTATAATTATTTCTATATATATTATCTATTTTTAGTAATTTATGACACTATGTGTTTATAATTTTATTTTTGTACTAATTTTTCAATTAAGGATTAATTATTTATTATCTATAAATATTTTCTCTCTATAATATCATTAAATGAACATAAGATATTCGTTATATATATTTATATATTTTCAGTATCATTCTACAGTAATTTGTAATACTATCATTGAATATGAGATAAGTGTCCAACATGTTTTGGGGATTTTTATCAAATGAATGATTTTATCAATATAAATGAGTTTAATATTTCTATTCCTATTATAGAACCATAAAATAATAATTATTAACTTATGTAAATAAAATATCAATTGTTAGTAAGTTTTCGAAGGCATTCATGGATTTAATATTTTTTATTGTTCAAGTAAGATGATTAAAATACCCAAAAAAACATACCATACTAAATGAATGATTATAAACTGTTTCAATTATTATATAATTACTATATGTGAATAATTAAATCATTTAAGTATTATTATTTTGATATATGTGAATTTATTTTAATTATAATAAAATTAATTGGATTAGAAGAAATTGCATAGTATGAATAAATTGTGTTTTCTCATAGTATATTATTTTTAGAGGATTAAATTTATAATGATCATTTATATATCACATAGTCAATATTTGGTTCAATTTATACTTACCATAAACAATATTATTACATAAAAAATTATTTATCAATTATACCCTTTCTTATAGCCATCCCTTAAATGAGGTAATGAAAGACTTACTACATTATTCCATGAAAATGGTAGTCCACAGAGAAACATGAAATATGATTCATTTTAATATGATGTGGGAAAGGTATAAAATGTGTTATTATTTAAGATTCATAATTAATTAATAAAAAATAATATATACATATATATTCAAATCCACATTAAAACCATCAATATATGTCCATGAAGTAAAATGATTCTTGTTTTTTTGGGGGTGGTGGTCCATATATATTCATGATTAACATTTTCCATTTGCCTTAATAAAGTGGGAACGAGGTTATTATTTATTATAACTCAACTAAATACTAAATATATATTAAATATTATGCTCATCATACATGATTCAATAAAAAATAAATCGAATAAATAAAGAAAAAGATCCAGTGAAAAGTTTATACCTACGTTGAGTACATTTGGCCTCCCATAAAGGATTTGATAGAATGTGGGGACATAAGAAAAACTCTAATGAACAAAAGAATATGTTTTTGTAACCATATTAGATACCCTAGTACACTATTACTCAACATGGTCCCGACATCGGCCGAAGGGTATACCTAATCCCATTGTGTTGCAGACTAGCACATAACATCATATCAAACATCAAAGAGAAACACAATTTCTATAATAACAAAAGAAATACATATTAATGGAAGATAAAACAAAAATATTTAGCATCTTAAACACTCATCAAGGATAAATAAAAATTAGAATTAAGATAATAATCCCATGGTAAAACACAAAATAAATGGAAACACAATATTTATCAAGGAAAAGTGTCTTAGACCATATGCAACAAGTGGACCATTTTTCCCACCAAACCCAATCCTCAGTCTATATTACCACATATTAGGAACAAATAGCACCTCCAAGTTGAATTTTCCCATTCCATGGGAATGGTATAATAAGATATACAATTTCTATAAGGAAAAAATGTGGTGTGAGAGAAAAAATCTACTAGAATCTCACTAAGTGTTTCATTATTAATTACATAACTATTAAACCATTAATTCCATAAAATTTATTAAAATAAGGCATAGAAAACATTTTGAATATTTTAAATAAAAAAATTATTTCAAAAAAAAATCTTAATGATATATAAAAACTTCCTTAAATGAATATTTTATATTAAACCGTTATTAAAATATTTTTTCATGAATTAAACTATTTTTTGAACAATTTAATTTGTAATAAATTCCAAAAAACAAAGAACCACAACCATAAAAACTAATTTCTTATATTTTTTATCTATAGGATCTTAAAAGTCATAAATTATCATCATAGATAATTTATTGTTAAAAAATATTTATGCCTCATTCCATCGACATATTCAATCATTACCACATTAGGGGTATTATCATGAGAAAATCATGTCAAACCTGTTTTATTTAGTGTTTTAATATTAAATCAATTACTATGGAGTCATATTACTAGAATTTTTGTCTTATTATCCAACTAACTACTCAAGAACACATTTTCTTTAATCAATAAGTAATTATTTCTTTGAAATATCATTCATTTCCAATCAATTCATCATTTACAATTCAATTTCCAAACATAAAGTTCCACATGCTCTTTAAATTTCATAAACAAATAATATGTTTTCATAAAAGTAATTTCATTTAAATATACGTTTCATTTTAATAAAAGTTTCTCATGAATTAAAAAAAATTATTTCAAGAAAAAAAATTCAATTAAGTCCATAATTTTTATCAAAATCAATTCAAAAGTTTCAATTCATTTATAAATTGTGGTTTTTTAAAATTTCTATACCACAATCAAATCATACATATAATAATATAAAAAAAGAGTTTTAAATCAATTAAAAACTCATTTCAAATGAATAAAGAAATTAGTGAATCAATTGCAGTGAATGCCATTATAGAACCACTAAATTTTAATCACACAATCAAAAGAACACCGACAGTGAGATATGCCAATGAAGTATCAATGTGGAGGAGATCAATGAATAAATCCTAAAATCAATATCCATAAAAATAGGGATTAGATCAATCAAGGACATTGTGATATATTAATCTCTGTAATGAAGATAATGGGAGATCCGATGAATCCAAATGAGAGGATATGTACTTACAATAATGATATCGAATACAATCATTAGTTCCTAGATCCAAAAAAATGAAGAGATTGGATGAGTGAAATTTTTCCTATTGAGAGCCTCCAATGACCAAGGAATAATATAAGGACAAACTTATATGGATTATGGGTTAAATAGTATAGATTATACCCTAAAAATTACATATTATTGTTTTATATCATGATTTCACATTATATGATCTTTTCTATTTAGAGATTCGAAGAATTATGAAAAACTATTTCAATGTAATCCAATATATTACAATTGGAAAAATATAAAAAATATAAATATTTTACATAAAATAACATGAAGTAAATCATTATTTATAATGATGATATATCTTCACACCTTTCCCTTGATCTCATCCTTGTCACTACTCTTACAAAATCATAGTGAAAATTCATTTTAAAATTTGGGATGAGTAAAAAATTCCAGTAATGGACCTAAAAAGGAAACCATTACTCTAGTGAAAACACAGATGAAATATTTTTTTAAACACGTACATTTTTACCTATAAAAAGGTGTAATCTTTTCAAAAACATCATCATCGTACCTTTGGAGAATCAAATTATTTTCCAGAAAACATATATGCATGCATTCATTTTATAAGTAGGTAACATGGAAAATAATTATACTCAAATTTAATAACCATGTGTTCAACTTCCATACATGTCACCCCTAGAAATTGAATAACCATATGGTGGACTTCCAAAAATGTCACTCTTAAAAATTGAATAACGATATAGTATATTTCTGTATCCAGTGAATTAGTGGGATATAGGGAGCCCACCATACATTAATTTATCGTGGAACAACCCATCATGGTTTTATCACATAATCACCCATCAAATGACCATGTATAATAATGTAATAAAAAAATAAAACTATGAAATTTAAAACATGAACTCATTAAATTTAATATTCACTCATAATAAAACATTTCAGGTTATTGAAATATTCATCACATTTGCAATATATATTTAAACGAATACCTAAATAATTAAAATATTTCGAATTTAAATCATTGAACAACTAAAAATTTATTTTCAAATAAATGTGTCTTATTCCACTTTGACAAATTAGAATCATAATCCCTATGAAGGAATACAATTTAAAAAAATATTAAACAACCTGATAATAAATAAATTCATGATACGATTTGTTAATGGTTTTTATGTAATCATCATAAAAGAATGTGGTGTATAAAAACAAAATATGCCTCAGTGAAAAGAAAATTTGGACAAAATTCCATACCATGAGTCTGAATCTTCACATACAATATTCATATTCATGAATAATAAACATATCTAAATTTTTTACATTATTATTAATATTATTATTCCATTTATATAAATTATTATAATATTATATCAATTACTGAATTATATGATATCAATTATACTTTGGTCAGTTAACTATGGTAATGATGTACATTATTAAATTATCTCCATAAAATTTAGTACATAAGTCCAAATTTACTTTTGTCAGTTAACTATGGTACATATGTACATTATTAAATCATCTCAATAATAATAAATTTTGTATATCAATTTTACATTTAAATCATTCTTTTAAATACAGATATAAAAAAAGAAATATGATACAATCATAGAGATGGTAAGTCGTATATATGCATGAGTAATATTTGCATTTAATAATGATCATTACAGTAGAAGGAATTTGTAAATTTATTTTTAGCTAATTATTATAATATCAATAATATCATATTAATCATTTTAATTTACTTATATATATCATTCATGTGATACAGTGGTGAAGAAGAATCACCTCTCTTTGTTGATGTGATAATCCACAAGTATGCACGAACAATGTTGTTATATTTATATTCATGGATTGAAAAAAATAAATGATATATTATCTTTCAATAACAATATATATTTATTTAATATCATATATAAAAATTTATTCCATTATTGTATGCAGTCTTGAGATATAGCGATCAAAAATAAATTTCATTAGTTTGCAAGGTTGCAGTTATTCATACACACGAATGATAACTTACGTTCTCATTTGATGGAAAAGGATAAGGATTTAGGTTATGATATTAACATAATGACATATAATTATATTTAGGATACTTGATTTATTATTTCATCAAGTAGGAAGAATATTGTAAGGAGGGGAAGAAGAAATAAAACATTAATACATCATTAAAAAGTATATATCACATCAAGATCACTAAGGATGGATTTATGCCTAAAATAAGAGATATATCATGTGGGTATAGGTATTATTATGGTAATTGGGATGAACATGGTCAATAAAAATAGGTTCTTAAGTGTGAAGAAAAGATAATAAGGGGTTATATTTTATAAGAGAGGGGATGGTCACTCTTGAAATTCTTCAGAATATTAAATTTATATAAATTATGTTTCTATTAAAAATGGAAAAAATAGTGAGTTATATTGAATATATGTTATTTATTTGTCTAAATAATATTTTATAATTTTTTTACTAGTTTAGGTGACATTATTCACCTTATCATATAGTTGTATTCCTTATTTAACCATTTCAACTCTTACAGAGACAACATGGATTTCTAGACTTCAGGGGTTAATATATTTACAATAAAATTAAAAAAGTCCTATAAATGGATCATTCATGATCTTCTGAACATTTTACCATCATTTTTTTTAATTTTAAATTTTTATAATTTTTATATCATTTAATAATGTATTATTTATTTCAAAATTTCATTATTTTTAGTTTGAAAACTATTCATTACATTGAATTTTAAAAAAAATCAATAAATCATGATAAATATAAAAAAAATTCCAAAACATAAATAACATGTCAATTTTATCTATAAAATAAATTTATGAAATTTATTATCTGGAATTATATTTATTGTATTATTTTTAATATCATTTCTTTGATATTTCTATTAATTAAACAAATACACATCAAAATTGAGAAAGATATTGTGTTAATTACTTTTTACCTAAAAATTAAAAATTAATTATAATGATTAAAATAAATATTTTAATTTTCCAAATCTTATTTTTAGTAAAAAATACTCATTATAAACCACATATTATAAATATTTCTGTTGTTAAATAACAATGTTTGACAAGTTTGAATCTTCTTTGAATAAAATATAATCAAGCTTATCATATCATCCAAAATGACATAAATGGTCACATAACTTTTAATGTAACTCTTATGGAAGAAATATACCCATATAATTAAAAAGGTTCAAGTATTTGGTTCATTTTATAATATTTATAACATTATTTGTACCCTTAATTGCATGATTTACCCATAACTACAGAAAAAAAAACAAACTAAACACACTATTCATATTTGGAAAACTAAAAGTGAAATATTTAAAAAGACTAACCTCATAATATTAATATGGAATCCATTTTTCAAAATTCAAAACCTTGAAATTTTAACATAAATTTACACTTAATCTCGTAGAGTGTTAGATAAAATGAGTTTTTAAAATGAAAACGTGCAAAAGATTTAAATGTTTTCATATCCAAAATTAAGAGGAAAACCATATTAATGACCTTAATTGGATTAAGAAATATATATATATATTATTTATATAAATTAAATTAAAAAATTATTTAAAATGTAACTTAACATTAAAATTAATTAAGATAAAATTCATCTTTAAATTAAAAGGCATTATTTTTCAAAATAATTCAAAAAATGATACTTATCCGAAAAATAAAAAAAAATTAAACCGAATTATATTTTGATATTCATATTTCAAAAGAGAAAATTATTTATTCAATTAAAATTTTTAAATGTATCATAATATGGTTTTATAACAAGTCTTCCATTAAAACGCAGTAACAATAATTTTAGAAAAATTAATCTTTTTATTTGTAGAATTTGATTTATTCTAATTATGACTATAAAAATTAATGGATGAATAAAAAAAATTATTTGATATATACGATATCATTATGATCCCCCAGAAATAGTAATTAATTTAATTAAATAATATAAAACACGCCTTTTGTCATAAAAATTTTTTTTTCATAAAAACACATCATTTATATTCAATTTGAATTTATATTCACATATAATTATTTAGTCACCAAATAATTTATTTTATAAGCATGTCAAACAATATTTTCATAATGTATTTAATATTCCTCATACCATCCATTCTAACTGCTAAGTTATTATGGAAACATAGATGTATTTAGTTGTTCAGTTATGCTCGATTTGGCATCTCATGAATGCTATAGAGTTTCCTTCTGAAAATAATGGGATATTATATTCTTCCTCCCAATAATAAAATTTTAACCCGCAATTTGAACATGGGATTTAAAACTAGGTGTTTAAACATTCAAAATACGTTTTTTTGAAATCCAATAATAGAAAAATGATTAATGGGACTTTTATTTTAAAAAAAAAATTAAAGGGAAGTACAATGGTCACATTAGATAAAAAATATTGTATTACATAATGGAAAACATGAAAATGGAATACAAAACAAACTATTATGTTTTGATGGAGTGTGATCGAGAACATGGTCCTGGGAAAGTGAACTATCAAAACATGTAATTGATTAATGGGTTAAATTTCCATTGATATCCTAGTATGAAAATTATATGAATATCATTTTTCACTCAAAATACTGTTCTTAATGTTGAGGATTTCCTTTATTCTCTAAAAATATAGTGAACAAACATACCTGATATATTTATATTTTATAACAAAATATTTATCATCATAAAACCACTATAATTATGATCTACATCCCTAAAAGTAACTTTAATAAAAAAATATCCTATAAACCCTAATGTTTATTATTAACTTAATACTCATGTCCAAAAGTTGGGGAATACATCTCATTTAACCTAATCCTTCTTTAAACTTATACCCAAAAAATCAAATATAAAAAATAACTTAATCACATTATGAAAACATCACATAAAAACTCAGAAGGAGTGTCTAAAACATTGAACATACGGTTATCCATTGAAAAATATTGAACTCACTAGCACTTCCATCACTTCAACATATGTCTCAACATCAATTTCAATAGTATAAAAATATTTTCCTATAATATTTTTCGTGATCAAAATTATTTCTTATTTGAGTAAGTATCTTTAGACTCACATAAGCATAATGTGATAACTCTATGAAACTAAATCATCTTTAAATTATCTTTTCATTTCATTATCAATAATATACATTGTTGTCGCGAACCAAATTACAATAATCATCACAAAATAATCACTTATCATAATTTGAGATACATTCTCCATGATTCTTTTAATCAATCTTATCAGTAGATGGGGATATGGGTTTCCTACCATTGTTCTTCATTGATGATTTATTTTCCATTGTCTTTCAATAGTAACTCTTATTTTTCATATTTTCAAGGGAAACATGATTATCTTCAAACATCATTTATACCTTATCAGTACATAGAAAAAATTTCTCATAGATTTCAAACTCACAAGATAACAGCAACATTAGATATCTTGGATTCAATGATGAGTAAAATTGATTTATCTTACTATCAAATGAAAAATAAAATTTTGGATGAACCTTGACAAAATGTTGATATTTTCTTCACATGATGCCATTGAATCTTCCTACCTTGGTCTTAGTTCCATGAATTTTTTTTCCATCCTAAGTCAAACAGCCTTAAGAAAATATTTATCAGGAAAAATATACATATATATGTCCTAGTCCAATGTATCAATATAATCACATTATCTCAAATTCATAACCATTTAGAGCTACTAGTTGGATTGACCATAAATATTATATATTAAATGAGTTTTCTTTTATTGATCAGAACAACCCATGACATCACATATTTTTTCTAGTAATTTAATACATCCTTCATCTAGAATGGGTTCAGATGATCCTCTGAAAGATTGGGGATGTTTCCTAATTAAATTATACACTATAGATATTTTCTCTTTTGGTACAAAATTTCCATATCTATAATTGATATGACCACCATTTTGAGATTCTTTCTACTAATTCATCAATGTCATAAACTGCTCTTTTCTAATTCTGGCCATCTTAGGAAGATGATTTGGAAGGCTACTTTCTTATCGATTCATTTAAAATACACATTTTTTATATAATCTGTAGGAAACCATTGTAAACAAACATAATTTATATGAATGAAAAAGGTAATTTTAATTTGAGACATCCTTTAATATTAAAATTAATGAAAAATATTTTAAGGGAATGTTATTAACAATATTAAAATCGTCATAATTGTTCTTTAATACCAACTATAAGGACCTGGCCTTAAACATTTAATATTATACTGTATTTAAATAAGAAATAACATTTGAAGATCGCTTTAGTTTATAGTTTTATTGTATAGGGATAAAAAAATACAATATAAACTCCTACATTACAACAGGGAACATGTATACAATGTCTCATTTTTCATAAAACTAAAATAATTCAAATAAAACATGATTTTATTATTATGATATATCTTATAAAAGTTCCTCTTATTCTCAACCATGACACTACTCATACATTAATCCCAAGAAGAACATTTTAAATCATTAGATGAAAACAAAATCTCATTAAGATACATAAAATAACGAAAACCATTAGTCCAATGAAAACCCATAAAAACATTTTATAGAAACATATTTTTTTACTCTAATAATGGAATCATATTTTCAAATGGATCATTATGATAATTTTTTTAAAAATAAATATTTTCTAGAAAACAAATAATAAATCATATAATATATAATTAGGTTAGAATAAAAAATATTTTTAACTTTGTTTCCTACAAGGATATATAAGTTGGTAAAAGTTCATTTTCTATTCGTAAAACATTTTACCAACAAATAGTTCTCTATCACTAAACATCTGTTAACACATATTTCACTAATATTTTTTGTGATAGATAAAATAGTTCAGTTGTAGTTATAAATATAACAACATATAATATATATATTGGTTAAAGTGTTTAGAAATAGGTTTTGGTGAAAAATTGTTTTTGGTAATAATATTACCGACGTATAACATATATTTATTTATAAATTACATTTGAATCAATGTTATAAATATTTATTTAAATTCAAAATTTTTATTATTTTATAATTTTATAATATATAATAAATAATATGTGATTTTAACACATGTTCAAACATTGAAAAAAATTAATTAAATTAATATTGAAATATTTTAGACAAAACATGGTATCCATCAATATTAATAAAGAAATATTTTATACAAAATGTTGGATCCCCCAACCCACCCCCACTAGTTCCCAATATGGTCTACCCCGCATCCAAGCGACCCATCCTTGCCAGGAGACCCATTCATGTCATCCAGTCAGCTCTAACTCCCATGACACAATCATGCCCTCAACCCATCCATTCAATTTAGTAAGCTCAATTTCTAGGTCATCAACCAAGCCAGTGCCTCGTTTGTGTCATCTATTAACCTCTAGCTCCAACGACTAACTCTAGATAAGAACTAGTTTAACATTGACTAGAAATAAATGAGGTATTGGTATAATCTCAAGCACATACTGATACTCGGTCATGCTAGAAGGCCCAAACATCTTGTGATTATCCTCTATAATCCATCAATGGTCTTCCAACATCCACCTACTTCCATAATAATTTTGAATAAATGTTTAACTTCACCAACATAAAATAAAATAAAAATAGAAACTCAATTAGTAATTCAATATGTAAATTCAAAAGAAAAACTCAACCTGTTAAATAAATTGACACCAAAGTTGCATCTCATGCTCCCCTAACATCCATCCATGATCATCCATAATATACTATATGTATAATGACTCTCATAGTAAATATATTGGTCTCATTCTCCTAAAAATGATAGTTTAACACTTACCAACTGATAACATCAATATAACAAGGGGGTACTAATATTCAATCCAAAATCAATTTCATTTAATTTAAACTGAATGTTCTAGTGTAAAATTTTGCTTACTTTTTTTAAGTGTGGAATTTCCATCACATGAAAATGGATATTTCAATAGAGAAAACATTTTGAGAATGTAAATTATTTTTGGGAAGGGAAAATATGTTAAAAACCATGAGACAGATAAAAAATAGTCTAGACCCGAAGAATGAAATACTAACCAAGATGAATGTAGTGAACTTGATCTTGAAACATTACAATTATGGGACATCATAAAACTATTATAGAATCAATAAAATCCCCCACAAAGAACAACATATTGGGCCTATAGTATCTTTCTTCCGACCATATCATTACAAGGCAATAAAACACTCCTCCACTATCTATATGCATAAGTTTATTTCAAAAATAAATTACAAAAATATCGAGAGAAAAATTTACAAAAAATAAAATCACCATTCTAGGAAACTCACCTCATACCTATCATAATAGATTTAAAATGAGACCATAAGAATCTAAGATGAAAAGTTGGTAGTATGAGTTGGGAATCTTCAAGATTAGTCAATCAATGAAACAAGATAAAATATTGGTGAATCCTGAAAACATTACTAACATTACCTGGGAAGGTAAAAAAGAAAAAATACAACATGTCTATTATAATAATGGGTCTAATGGTGCATCCAAACCAAATCATAAACCAGGAAAACAATCCCTTCAGCTAGAGACCCAACCCGCAGGCAAATTTCATATCCACATCTGGATTCCGGGTTGAAGTGATGATGAAACACCTATAGTCCTGAGGAAAAACATATTATTCTCATTTCTTTTCCCCTATCATAACATGGATTCAGAATCCAAGACACATGCATCCACACTGAACCATAAAAATTTACCCAATGTAAATTAACAATTTAAATAACAGTCATACCTATAACACCACCCACACTTGCATAACTTTGGGGTTATAGTGCTTGAGACCCTCCGTGAAAAATTTATCAACATACAATAAACTATCCATCAAAGCAAAAGTACACATGAAGAACATTTAAATGAACCATCAACGAGTAAATAGAACAAGAAAAAAACAAATACACACCCTTTTACAACATTAAAAAACACACATCTAACTGGTGAATCATTCGCGATTTATTTAAGGGACTTCCCTCTATTATTTTCAATAATAGTATATGAAAAGAGAGACCATGAACAACAAATTTTTCTCCAAACTACCAGCCTCACAAGAAATTATCACAAGGTAAATGATCAAAAAGTAATCCTATAGATGATGAGTTACCAGAAAGATCTCAAAAAATAAATGTGAACCAATAAAATATGATGAAAACTCTCCACAAAACTTGGTAAAACCAAAAAATAGTAAATAAAATATCCAACCTAATCATATATCCTTAATATATTTAAGTCATCACTCAATGACCAAGTGACAATGAATATATAAATGATATGATAAATTCCAAAAATATGGAATATATAAATTATTTTTAATATCATTTTCAAGTTGATAAAATAAATATTTATAAAAAATTGATAACATATTCCATTCCATAGAAGCTAAAAAATAACCACTTATTACTTGTCCAAAATTATAATTTAGTTTTTGTGTCATATAACAATAACACGAATGATAGATTCATGTTTTCAAAACCAAAATTGAACACGTAATTTTTAATTCATGAAAATATTCAACATAATATCAAAATAGTTATGATTCAAAATAGAAAATGAAATGATCTAATAAATGTTTCGGTGGTAAAAAAATAGTTTGGGAATAAAAGAGAATCAACATTATCACAATTCCAATTATAAAACCCGAACATAGTCAAATGTAGATTACGTAAAATGAAACAACAAGGATGATAATAAATGACTAACCATGAATGCTATAAAAAACAGATTTCTTAACAAATCAGAGGCCCACAGTTAACACAAGCATGAGACATCAAAATACACACCCATATTATACTAACTCACTCAAACAGATATCTACATATATGCCCACATATTATTTTTGATCTTGAGTGATATAAAATTTGGAATGTAATAACAACCTCTCTAAATGGTAATTCTAATACAAAAGATAGCATGATTGATAGATAAATTCACTAGTAAGAATTAAACACACCCAAATTCTGAGAAAAGAAGTAAATGGATATAGTGATACTCTGAATCTATATGAGTTTATCACACATTAATGATTTGAGGCTGAATTTTGATTGATATTCACTTTGATCTACTCGAGATAGAAGGATAAATAGAGCTAAAGATTGATCTTTTTCACATTTATGTAACCACAAATGCAGAAGAAAGAGATGAAGGGTTAGCTTTGATAGAGAGAAATTTAGTAACATGATCTTTTTAATATTGTATAATGAACCAAAATCTGCCACATATGATGTTATGGTAAAAGGAGAACCCAAAAATCCTAAAACGATTTACAAAATAAAATACAAAATAGATTTTTTGCAATGTATTTTTCAAAAAATATTTGTATTAAAAAAATTTTATAAAAAAACATTAAATAACTACTGTGATTGCTTTTAGTAAAAAACTAAATTCCAAATATATAAAAAATTGTAATTATAATAACTATTGGTCATTGTTCTTGCAAAAATATATAGATAACACCCAAAAAGATAAATCCAATTCCATGATAAGAGGATTATAAGTACCCTATAAAATATGAAAAATGATTAAAATTAATTTTGTTTATATGTGATAATGTGTGTTACCCACTATGTCCTCTTTTACACATCTCTAGAAAAGGAAATTCATTATGTCATTTTATTTTTAGAAGTGTTCACATCAATGTAACTAAAATCTTCATGTAGAGTAGAAAATTATTTGGGATAATGGGTGAAACATTGCACAAAAATTAATAAGAAGTCAGAAGTGTAAATTAACAGAGAAACTAATGTACGTTTTGTAGAAACTGTTGTTTTCACTGAGTGATAATTAGTATAACATTTCTCAACAACTAATAAATATTCGTAACTGAATATTAACAATGAAACTAACTTTCCAACAACAAATTTGATAATTCATTTAAAATACTAAAATAATGTATGATTCACTAACATGAAGCACCACTAGTTTATAATCACATAAAAATATATTTTTTATATACAAAATATAAATTAAATAAAATATATATGTCAACTATTATGCATATTTCAATAAATTAAATCTATAAACATATCAAAATCGGTTTAAAGACACAAAGAAGTATAAAATCTCAATATCAAATTCAATTGTACAATAAATGATTAATGTAATAAAATGAATATAATGCATTTACACATCACACATAATTGGAATCATACATTAATCAATAAAAAACACAAAATTGAGTAATTTTCCACACCAAATTAGAAAATGAATTGGAACCAAATAAAAAATGAAAAAAAATTCCCAAAATTAATAATGAATCCTCGTTTAATAAGACAATTGAGGCCACATTCATATGTAAAATATTCAATCTCTGATGTTTAATGCTCAAAAATTTCTATCTAGATTGTATGTTTAAATATGATGTATATAATGAAAACATTTTAGTTCAATTAAAATGTAATTTGTACCTAGATTAATTCTTACAAAAGAGTCTGGTAAAATGTAGATTTCAATGAATTAGGAAATTCATTTTCATGGGGCCCTGACACCTTTTCAGAAACAAATATAGTGTGTAATAAGTACTTTTCATGAGAAAAAAGTGATGTTCTATTCAATGATACCACTTTATTAGCACTAGCATGATCAAAATCACTCTTTAATAGCTACTACATAGAAGGGGTTCATCAATTTCACTATGAAAATCATGTTTCATTCATATATGAGTGATGAAATTAAAAATATAGGAATTGACACAATATTCACAGCTCAAAACTGGGAAATTGTGATAGAAATTTCACAAACTGATCACTTAAACAAAGAATTACCTCCCACATGCAATGACATTACAGTTGATGAAATAACATGTAGATAGAGACAAATAGTGTTTCAATGAACTAAAGGGGGTTGAATTGTTACCTGATTTGGGGGAAGGCAATGGGGTGAATAGCCAGAAGATGTGAGGCGGGGTGGCTGGATATGAGGTCTAGTGGTGGGATGTGAGGCAGGGTGGCGAGATATGAGGGAAGAGTAGGGTAGGTCAAGGCTAAGTAGGGTGGGACGTGAGGCGGCATTGTACCTAGGGAAAACATGGACAATGTGTGGTGATAGAGTCCCAATTAGGGGTTTTTAGCCAAGAAGGTATCATAAACCAAGTAGTTTTTCATACAAATCATTTGATATTTGAATGCATCACCCAAAGCTAACACTAAAATTCATCAATGTTCTAGAATGGGAAGAATAAGTCCCAACAAATTTATACTTCAATGAAGACAAAGTCCAACAAATTATTCAATAGAAAAGTCAAAAGTTCCTTAGTGATGGCCCACTATAATAGTCATCAGAAGCTTCAGATATCCTCCACCTTGGAGACAATATAATAGATGTATTTTCATCAATGTATACATTCTCATCGATTTTCCTCTTCTGGCCATTATCCAAATTGGGTTTCTCCTCCGATAACACCAAGATTGCACTCAGAGCTTCTACTTGCTTATCAAAGAGTTTCAACATTGATTGAGCCTCTATCACTATGGATTCAATAACTTCTATTGCATACAAGATCTACTTTATTTCCATAAAAATTGGTAATGTTTATATCTATGGACTCTAGAATAAGATACCAATATCCCTCAACATTGATAAATTAAAATATCATTCATTTTCAAAGAAATCTATCGACAATATCAACTCAATGATCTGATCATCATATGATAGTCCTCGACTAGAATATGATCTAGAAACCTTGATAGCATGACGTTCTATGTAAATAGTAGATGCTCCATTCCTTCAACAGTTTTGAGAACCTCGATTTTTTGATACAGTTGTTGCAGACTTTAGTAATTGAGTGCATTACTTAGTTTTATCTTTTGTAAACATGAATGCCTCTTGAGTATACAACATTTAGTAACCTTAGAAAATTCCACTACTAATTGAATCACATTATCTCCGCATTCCACTACATAATATAGATATTAACAATTTTTCTTCCTTTCATATGATTTTTACCTCTATTTTCTTGCTGATCTTGATTATGTTAAAATATCTTAATGGATTTTCTAATTCTTGATCATTTCATACTCGATCATGGCATTGAAGTTCACCTTTTGAATCGGAACCATCCCTAGCTGAGTTGCATCCCTGAGCTAGCAATGGACTGCACTAGAGCATGCCTCCTTGAATTTATAGAGATTGAAGAAGAGGCTGGAATTGAGCCATGAAAAACCTTTGATCTTCCAACGAAGTACGCAAGATCCACAATCCCAATGTTTTTCACAATTTTTCTCCAATTACAGTTTTACGTGTGATTTGTTTTGATAAAAACTACGTAAATATTTTTTAATTGAATAATATTGAAAAATATAAATATAGTCAATATTTCATGAAAATTGAATAAACAGTATTGAAAATTATAAAAAATAATTTCATATTTTGAGAAAATTGAAAATTAGAATCAATTATGAGGTGTTTCTAATAAAAATCCTGGAAATACAAACTTACTCTAGTCATAATATATATATATACATCATTGTGTATGTATGTGTTTCTCTTAATTCATTATTGATAAAATATATTTTTAGATGACTGATTTATGTTAACATTTTTTATTGACGTCAACATATTTTTTATTAATAGCATTATTAAAAACATATTGATGTGTTAGAAAAAAATATTTGTATTAGTATGATAATGAAATAGATTCAAAAATTGGTAAATGATATGTTGGTGTTAAAATATTTACATAAAGAGATATATATATATATATATATATATATATTGGTAAAAATAAGTGTTGGTATTAAAAATTAATACTAATAAAACATATTATATTTTGGAATTGCTCATTTTTACCGATAAATATTTTCTTTGTCAATAAATTTCATTTGGATGTTTCTATTTTTGGTAGTTTAACCTGGAACATAATTATACTCAAATCGTATAGGCATGGGGTTGTCTTCCATAAATGCCACTCTTACAAATGGAATAACCATGCAGTCGAGTTCTTTATATGTCACTCTTACAAAGGAAATAATAATAAGGGTAAACTCTATACCCAATGCAGGGGAGGGTTATCATTGACCCCTCCCCCACAGTTGGTTTACCATAGAAACACCTCTAATTGGGTTATCACATAACATCCCAACAAATTTCCAACTACTATTATATAATCTTGTCACAAATATATCATTTTATTTTAAAGATGAACACTGATAATTTCAATTATACTCATAAGAAAAAATTTAAAGTTATTGAAATAATAAATCCATTTTTTAGAAATATTTCCAACAATCAAATTCCCACAATTGTAAAATATATTTAATTTTAATATTTTAGAAAATTATAAATGATTTTTAAATCTAATTTCCCCATACCACTTTGAAACAGTTCAATCAAAAGCCCCATCAAGGTATATATTTACACATAACATTAAATATATAATGATAAATAAATTCATGATATCTATTGTAAAAGGGGTTATATATAAACATCATAATAGAAGGTCGGTCTATAAGATTGAAATAATCCTTAATCTAAGGAGATTGAGACAAAGTCCATTGCCTTAAGTCTAACTCATCACATATAATTTTTATATTATTAAATAATATTCTTATATTAATTAATTAATTTATCTATAACCTTTGTAATGTTTATTATTACTTTTATAACACTTATTATCAACGTCTAACCATTAGTTCATTATTTAGGTTTACTGCTAATGTTTTTATGATATATGGTTCATAAGTCCAAATTGACATTGACAGATAAACTATGGTCAAATTGTAAATTATTACATAATATCCATTAAAATTATTCATTTAATAATAATAACTTTTATACATAAATTATACTTTTAAATGCATCCATTAATTATTGATATGAATATTTAAATATGTTATGATCATGGAGAGAGTAAGTCGTACGTTCGCATGAGTAACATTTTCATTTATCAATGATCATTACGGGAAAATGGAAAGAGTTATTTTATGATTATTTAATGATAATAATATCATTAATATAATATTCATCATTTAAATAAACTAATATATATTATTAGTGTTTCGTGGTTATGAAAAATGAATCACATCGCTCCATGGAGGTGATCATTCACATGTTTCCATGAACGAATTTATCATACTTTTTGTGCACAGAAAGATAAGAACATAAATCATATGTTATTCATTCTTATTGATAAATATTTCATTAATATAATATTTAAATATTAATTCCATAATTATAACTATTTTGAGATATGTTGATGGAAAATGAATTTCATCTGTTAGTGATGCGGTAGTCCACCATACACACGAATGATAACTTATTTTCTGATTTGATGGAATTCCATTTGATAGGAGTAGAGATGGTTTTAGGTAATGATATTTAAATAAGAAATATAAGTATATTTATGATAGTTTATTAAATATTTTAACATTTTTGAATAGGATTTGATAGCTGTTTAAGAAGAAATAAAACAGAAACACTTAATTAAAAATGATTCCTCTCCTTCCTAAATCATTCATTGCTTAACACCTTAAGACCACTAAGGATGGATTTATGTCTAAAATAAGTTGTATATAATGTGGTTAGGGATTATAGGAATGAATAATGGTATATATTTAACAAAAAAATATATTTTTAAGTGAGAAAAAATAGAAAAATGTGTTCCATTTTATGAGGGTGTGGAGGGGAACTCAATGAATTCTTCAAAATATTAAATTAATATAAATTATTTTCTATTAAAAATTTCTCCAAAGTTAGTTATTTATAATCTATGATTATTATGTGGAGAAGTGTTCTCATAAAATAATATTTTTAATTTTTTAGATCCCATAAGTACCCCTATCGTTTTTTAACACATATTTATCATTTTTGACTCTTACTCAGACAACATGTATTTTTAATTTTTCATGGTTAACATAGTTAAATTAAAATGCTAAAAGGACCACAAATGATTAATTGATGAATATTTTAAAATTATCCCAATCATTAGGTCAAATTTAATAATTTTAGAAAATATATATCATTTTGTGATGTATTATTTATTTTATAATATCATTAATGTTGATTTTAATAATATTCATTAATTTGAAATTTTTTAAAATCAATACTACTAGATAAATTGGAAAAAATATTCAAAAAAAATAACTATTATGTACAATTCATATATAAAAATTTGGAGGAAATTAATAATCTCAAATAATATTTATTTTAATATTTTCAATTTCATTAATTTCAAATTTCCATTAAATAAATAATTATTGCTTCATCCTTGTGAAAGGCGTTAAGGTAATTAATTAATCACTGAAAATTAATAACAGTTACAATGATGTATATAAATATTTTATATTTCAAAATAATATTAATTGTCAGACAAATCCCGAATATAACACAATTTTTATGAATATTTCACTTATTAAATACAACAATATGATAAGTTTGACTCTTCTTTGAATAAAACATTATAAAGGTTAAAATATCATCATGACGTCCTTAAATGGTCACATAATTGATAAATTAAGGATTATGGATAAAAAATTCTCATAAAATAGAAATTGGAAATATATATTGGTCATTTCTAATATTTATAATATTATTTTTACCCTTAATTATATGATTTAACTTTAATTGAGGTAAAAAAATTTGCTAAAGTTTCTACTCATATTGAACAAAAATAAAAGGGAAATATTTACTATATTTGGAATTTATGAATAAAAATATTGAATCCATTTTTCAATATTTAAAACATTTAATTATATAGAATTAATTTAAAATTTATCTCTTTGATGATGTGTGAAATAGATTTCTAATGTTAAAATGTTAAAATTTTGGTAAGGTTTTATATCCAAGTTCAATATTAAAATATGTTAAAATGACATTATTTGAATAATTAGATGTATTACTGATCTAATGTTCTTATAAAACCAGTTTAAAATATAATTTAACATTATAAATTATTTAGATGTAAAGTTAGTTTTCAATTAAAATGTGGTATTTTCACTATTTATGAAAAAATGAAACTTATTAGAAAAATAAAAATAACTAATTATAAATGAACATCGAATGTGTAAAATTCTTAATTATTAGATTTCATGTATCTATGACTTTAACCATCATACCGTCCATATGGTTTGTGTTTGTCGATATATACTCTTATGATTATGATTGGTAACAAACATAACGGGTTTTCCACTAATAGATTTTTCTCATGAGACCTATCGATGCATTTAGGGGCTCTAAAGAGACCTATATTCCACTAGAATTCCAAATAATTCTTCTAATATAAAATTTTATCTTCAACAAAAATTACTTCATACAACATTGAAATATTTGAATCATAATCACATATTAATATACTCTAATAAAATCACTAAAAAAATTTCAGATGAATACCCTTTTACATTGGAAAGAAGGGTTCTTTTGGAAAATAATTTCTATTTATAAAAATAATTAGATTTAAAATGTCAAAATCCAAAACATGAAAATGTATGGAAATGGAAATTATGTATGAGGCAAAACTTTTGTCCAGATGTAGTAAAAAAATCTAAAAAATTATTTAAGAATCATTAATAATTCGTAACTTCTATGTGGTTTTATGGGAAATTATAATGCTTAATTAATACATATTATGAATAAATGTTTGGATAAAAATATTAACCATGTTATTAATTAATGATAAAATTAGTTTTTTATAAAAAAAATGTGGCATAAAACATATTATTGAGTTCACTTGAAAATAAGTGATAAATTAGGAAGTTTCATTTAGTCGGACATGGTTATCATGAAGAATTGAGAATATAACCTTAAAATATAAGTATTTTCCTGTCATTAAAAGATGAAATGATCTTGATGCAAAAAATTGGAAAATATACACATTTTTTAAATAATTATATAAAAATTAAAAATTTCATTGGGTTAAATAGGAAATTAGAGTATCAAAAAAGGATAATGGAGGTTCATGTAAAATCTCTTATCTCTTTATAATAAATAAAATTGTATGAAAAAAAAAATATTCATAAAATTAATAATTGAATACAATGAATATAAATATACTCATGATATTATATTTCAAATTTCATTATACTCACACCACATACAAGAAATATGTGGCGAATAATTGATATCTCATTAAAATAAAAGCTAGATGAGAAGCCCATTACCCAATGCCTGAATGTGTTCTTCACTTATTCATAATCTAAAAAGTAATCATATTAAATAGAATAATTAATTAGTTCATAAAAGATTATAATTTTATTTTATTTATTACACTTTTATTAGGTTCATTTATATCCTTTTTGATGAGTGATAAGGCATAAATTTATTATTTTGGATTGTTTGTTTCCTTGGTTATCATACTCGATGTACTCTTATAGAAAATAATGTAAACTGTGAATAGTTTTCCAGATTTGAAGTTATATGTTACTAATAAAATTAAATAATATTAAATATTAATATATTTTATTTGATTATATGTTATGAGAATGAATAATTAGGTAAAACATTAGTGATAATCGTCTAGATTATTTGGCGTTTTTTATCTCTATGAACTAGTTTTGTGTTATGAATTCATAATATCTTTATATACTATTTAAAAAATATTAAATAATTTGTAATACATATATTATAGTGTTTTGTAACAAAAAAAAATGGTTATATGACATCCGTTGAAGGCATAATTGAATAATAAAAACGTTTCATCCACAAAGTCCGTAAATCAGCACCTTAGGGATGATGTTTTTATTTTTAGAATAAAAAGGCGAAGATAAGGGGTTTAATGAGGGATTTCACATTATCGTAATTAACTTATAGTATATATAAGATATTGGGCTTATTATTTTACATTTTAAAGTATAGTTAATGATATAATATGTAGAAAATAAATTTAATGTAACTATAAGAGAACGGAAAAGGATTTACCTATTGAATTCCTCTAATTGAGAACATCCTTTTGGAAATTGATTTTGGTCTTTAGTTTAGACAATGGAATACAAGATATAGGGGATAATATATGGTATAATTTTTGGAAGAAAGTGGAAAATAATCATGTCTTTGATGGTGTGATAAGAAGACGTAGTGATGCAAGGTATATATAATTGGAGGATAGAAGTGTTTTTGATTATTTTATTCATCTATTTAATATTTTGTCTTACAAATACGAATAGTGATTTTTTTGATTAAATACATTAATTAGTGAATTTGAGTTCAATCAAAGGTTTATTACGTCGTACATGAGTCGTGTAATAGTTCATTTTACTTATAATTTATATATATAATAAATTATAGCATTTCACTATTTATCATAAATTTAACAACATTAGAAAAATCCAAAAGATTAACCAAAACAATTTTTTAAAAATTTATAATTAAAAATTGATCGCAATTTTATTAATATATTTTTATAAATATTAGAAATTTAATTTTAAATTAAATTCATCATTTACTAGAAAAATTCCAATTTTAACATTGTAATTGTTTTTCTGACATTTTGAAAAAATAATTAAGGTCCCATAAAATTAATTTATAATCATAAGACGATAAAAAATTCATTTATGACTGTATTTTACTAAAATAAATTTCTAATAAACCATTATATTAATTGTAAGATTATAGATAAACATTTATGTTTCACAAAAATACCAACACATAATTTATCATGTTTTTAAAAAAATTATTAACTTATATTCATTGACAAAAAATGCACCATATTTTCATTTATAAGGAACGTAAATTTTATTTACACATTCATAGGAGACACTAAAATTGAAATTATAAATTTGATATTAATACATTTAAAATGATAATTTTATGAAAATATGGATTTTACACTATTCACTTAAAAATAGATAATTTCACAAAAATAGCAAAAATTATCCCCAAAATAATTTAGAAATTTTAATTTTAAAAATTAATATTATTCTTTAAAAAAAATTATAAAATTGAAAAAATTCAGTATTCAAACATGCTTTTTCATTAGTAGTGGTAAAACTACCATTATAAAATATTTACTTTTAATGCCTAATATTGGATTTATTTATATCTTATTCCTATGAAATCATTTGGATGAATATTAATACATTTCATTAAATATGTAACCAAAAAATTTTCATTTTTTTATAATATCCTTTCCCACCAATTTAATGTCATGGTTATAATGTTTATTTTAAAATAATGATATTGTATATCATTCTTGGTGTTTTGTGAAACCTATATTATTGATGAAAAATAATTTTTTTTAAAAATACATAACATAAAATATGTGGGTGTTCAAAGATCCATCCTTAAATAAATTTCTTCCTATAAATTTTTAATTTTACGTCAAATATCTAACACTAATACTTAAAATTTAAATTGTGTATGACCTACATTAGAAATATGGTTGATATGATTTCAACTAATTAAGACAGAATGAAGAAAATGTAGAGGTTACAACAAAACTAGGTATTTGAATAGGATAACATTTGTGATAAGTGCAAATATGGACAAAGAATAATAATCAAAAAAAAATATGAAATGAAGATATATATGGAAAATGTGATTGGAATATTAACAATCATGAAAATATAAATATTATGATCGGTTAAAATACCATTATTTTCATAGAAATAAAAATAAACATATAGTGTTTTTTCCTAGAGTTTAGGTATTATTTTTATATTAAAATAATAACATTATAAAATAAACAAAATTGATTACATTTTATTTCATATGAATAATATCATCATTTAGTTGTGAATTGATTCTACAACACTTCATTTCATATATAGAAAAGTGGATATTCAAGATGAATGATTATTCTTAATGAACTTTTAGTGAATCATATGGTCCTTAATTCATTCCATTAAACATTAAATATTTATGAAAACCAATATGGTTCTCATTTGTTATTAGGGAAAAATAATTTTCAAATATTTAACTTGAACCATTCCAAAAAAATTTAATCTTAAAACTTGTACGAATCATGTTTTTACATGTTCAATGACCAAAAATTTAGAATAAAGTTCACTAAATTTAAAAACTAAACTCCATATAACATTCCCCAAAATAATATAGCTCTTAATCCCAAGTACCAAATATATAAATAACTTGATCACTATAAAACCTTAATGAAACTGTTCATGCTTCCAATTCCGTAATGATGTAGTACTACTATAAAATTTTCATGTACCATGTGATTCTTATATAAGCAATTTGATAACACAATTTTTGAATCCCAACCCTAAATGTATTAATTATTCCACATTTAATGTAGTAACATCATAATATTTACCTTGATCTGTGATATATATTTCTGAAAATATGAACATTCATTTACAATTTTCCCCAAATACATACTGTTGAAGAATTGTACATTTTTAAAAAAAATTACACTTTCCAATTTTTCACACTCTATCACTTTATTTACATTATCAAAACACAATAACTCTTCATTTCTACAAAATAATTTTATTTAGATCACTAAAAACACAAATGTTTCTTCAATAAAGACTTATACCATCCTCCATGTTGTCAATGAATGAATCTCTTATAGGGAAAAAGGACGCAAGAATGCTAGTGGTACCTCAGAAAATCTCTAAATCCTATATCTCCTATTTGTAACTGATTATTGTGTTGTTTGGATAGAAATTATAAGGGAATTTATATGTAATTATATAATTTTTTTATTTTTAATATAAATATTCACTACATCCATATGAACCTGTCCTTTATAAAATAATCTTATTGTGTCATCCTTTATGGTCTCAATATTATCATTGATACTTCTAAATATAAGTGAACTCAAAATTTGATACATGTAACCTTCTTAAGGGTATATCTCTTTTGTATCTCCTTCAATATTGATTACTATTTTGTATGGTTTAGTTAGGGTGCACAACTCATAAATATCTTGATAATACCTTCCATTCCTAGATCGTAGGAAAGCTGAGAATATATGATATTTTTTCATTTGAAAACCATGATCTCTTGGATAAACGAAGAATAATGGAGGTGTAATATTACACATATAGTTTCTTTCAGTTATCTTGAATTTTGGTAAAGTATTCAAAAGTATTTAAGAATGATTTCATTATTATCCATGAAATTAAATCCCTTGGAAGAGAGAGAATAGTAGTTCATGATCTTTCTCATTCCATTTTGAGGTTGCACCTCAATTGAAAATAATATTTAATGAATAATGGTTTAACTGAATGAAAATACATAGAAAATTCATTCAACTATTAACAAAACATTATTTTTGGAACCATTTATAAATAAATTCATATGTAAGATTATCCCATAAAATCATAAATAAAAATGTATAATTTGTACCTTGAAAAACACATAGCATAAATTTAAATTTTTTGAATAGAAAATCCCATAATCGTAAACATGGTTTCTTTATATATATATTTACTAATTATACCATCATAGTTATTTGTACGGAAAATTTGATTTGTCCTAAGAATACCCCCATGAGTGTCAAACCAGTTTCATAATAAGGTTTTTTTGTGTTGTACTAGGTTACACCAACCCATGCTCTTGTAGTATCCTGCTAGGGATGTATATTATTAATAATCCACTTAATATGTACATTCCAAAATTTAAGGATTTTACTCAATACTAATATCTAATGTTCATATTAGGGCTATGTTCCATAAACTATGTTTTTTGAAATATACTTATCACAGTTTTCGACTAAACATGATCTAATACCATATATTACAACCCTAACCCTAGTAGCCCAGATTATATGGTCATTTTATTTTAATATAATATCAAATGTAGATAAAATCTCCAAGGATCTATCATTTAAGTATTCCGGAGGAAACTGGATGCATAAAAGGTTCCCTTATAACATTAGAAAAAAATAGAACATAACAAAGGAAAATAAACTACTTCCTTGTCAATTATTCAAATATTTCCTCTTCAATAATAGGGGATTGAAAAACAATAAATGGGTGACCTAAAATGCTTAGAAATGGATATATATGCTGCCAACATGAATCAAAATTTGTTTTGAATAGTCATTACGGAATGGTGAATAACTAAAAAACACACTCCATCAATACACTGATAATCGAAACAAATCCATATATTTTTTCATAGTGAAAATACTCGGCATAATGAGAATTGAATTATGAAAGAATAAATACATTGATTATTGGATGTCATGTATTTAAAAATGAACCATCATACCATTAAGGTGACTTATTTCTATCGGTATATATGCATTTGATAATGTTTGGAAACAAACACAAAGAGTTTATCACAAACTGTTTTGTATCATGAGACATGTTGATGCATTGAGGGTCAAAAAAAGGCCCCATATATCACTAAAATTGCATATAATTCATCCTATATAAAATTTACATTAATTTTTTTTTTCTCATATCACATTGAAATATTTTAATCATTATCAAAGATGAAAATACAAAAATAAAGTCATTGATAAATTTTTATGGGAAAACCCCATTTACTTTGTAATTAAGTGTTATTTTGAAAAATCCTTTCTATTTATCATAATAGTCAGATTCAAAACATGTATATCCATGAATTGGTAAGGTATGAATGATGAAATTTTATTTTATGTACAAATTATGTCCAACTAAAGTGAGAAAATCTAAAAATTGTATTTAAATACTTTATAAATGGGTCATTCTAGTGAGGTTTAAGGGGCAATATTAAAGATACATTAAAATAGTCAAGACATAAATGTTTGTATAAAACTAGAAATCAAACATGAAATTTTTTCATTATAAAATTTTTGTTTTTATAAAAAAATATTGGCGGCTTAAAATAAATTATGGAGTGCACATTAAAATGAGTGAGAAATAAGGAAGTTCCCTTTAATTGGACTTTCTTATCGTGAAGAATTGATAAGGGAACCTTATAAAACATGTATCTCCACATAAAAAATGAGATTAAATGATATGGATAATTGATATTGGAACATATTCACTAAATTTATAAGAATTATATAAAATAAGAATTACATTTGGGTAAATAGGGATGAAGAGTATCTGAATGGAAAAAATAGAGGTTCAGGTAAAATCTATTACTACTTTGTAATCAATTAAATTGTATAATCAAAAATTAATAATAGTGAAATGAAAAACTATGTAACATTAAGATAAATACATTAATTATATTATATATCATACAGAAATAATCATGCACCGGATATAGTAAATATGTTGTGAATAAAGTAAATCTCATAGAAATTAAAGTGAGATGAGAAACCCCTTACATAATGTGTGAATATCTTCTACTCTTGATCTTAATATCCAAAAAAATCATGAAAAAAAATTGTTGATTAATTAAATTATAAAATTTTATTCATGTATTTAACTTAATAAATTTTATTATGTTCATTTATGGCATTTTTTAGTTAGATGGAAAAATTTTATCATTCGATATTATTCGTTTCCTTGGTTTTCACTATGGGTTTATTTGTATACATGTATTGAAAATCTTGTAAAATGATAATTATTGTCCAGAAATTAAATTATATGTTACTAATGAAATATAATAATAATAAATAGTAATATATTGTATTTTTTTGATGGTATGAGGATAAATAATTTGATAAATCATTAGTGATAATCATTTAGATTATTTTGGAGTTTTGTTTCGATCTCCATAAACCAGTTTTGTCTCAGGAATTCATATTATGTATATATACTTGTTTCAGAATACTATATAAGGTTTAGTACATATATTATAGTCTATTTTAAGCATAAAATGGTATTATGACTATCTGTTAAATCAGAATAAAAAAATTAAAACTCATCGTCCACAATGGCAATAAATCAGCTCCTCATGGGTGGTGTATTAATTTTTAGAATAAAAATGGAAATACAAGGAGATTAATTATTTGTTTTTGATTAAAATAATAAAATTAATTTATTTATATTATACTGGATTTATAATTTTAATTAATAATTAATATTTAAATATAAAATAAGAATAAATGAAATTATAAGAAATTAATAAAAACCAAAAGTATTTACCTCTTCAATTCATCTCATTGAGATCCTCTACAAGAAAATTTATTTCATATTTTATTGAGACCAAGGGATCTTTGATATGTTATATGCATTTTTTTAGTATTTTTCATAAATTGAACATTATTAAATGACATTTTGGTGTGAGAAGAAAAGGTTGTGAGGGTTGTATTTATAGTGGGAGGAGAGGGTGTTTTAGATTATTGTATTCATTTTTTAATATTTTGGTTTCATAATATAAATGGTGATGATTCTTATTAATAATTAATTTAATTACTTCATTATAGTTTTATCCAATGGATCGTACATCATCCAAGAGTAAATTAAATTTTATTTTACTTATAATGTATATATAACATATATTGGTCTATTTCACTATTCACCAAAGTTTCAACTACTTTAGAAAAATAACGGAAAATCACCCTAACCTTTTTTTGATGTGTAGAATTTAAATATAAACACCATTTTCTGAAAATTATTTTATAAATATGATAAAATTTAATTTTAATTAAAATCACAATTTACTTGAAAAATACCGATTTTAATATAAAATGTTTTTTGTGAAACATTGAAAAATTATATAAGGCCATCTAAAATAATATTATAATCATGATATGATAAAATATTAATTTGTATATCTAGTTTAGGGAAATAAATTTTCTTTTAAATTATTATATTAATTATATAATTTTAAATAAACTTTTTTGTTTCACAAAAATTCCAACACTGAATTTATCATTTTTAATACATTTATTTACTTATTCTATGATATAAATTTAACATATTTTCATTTATAATACACCAAAATTAATATAATATTTTACAACCAAGGATATTATTCATATCCTAAAAATGCTATTAATATAACAAAAATTACAATTTTACTGAAATCAACATTTTTCACTATTCAATATAAAATAGTCATTTTTAGAAAATTACAAAAATTTCACCCTATGATAATTTTGACATTCTAATTTTAAAAATGATGTTATAGGTTAAAAATAATTTTTAAATCTATCAAAAATTCGTTTAAAAACAATCACTCCATTAAAAGGCTATAAAACTATCTTTTGAAAATATAGCCTTTTAATGAATAACATTAGATTCATTCATATAAAATGAATGTAAAATCATTTGGATGAATGTAAATACATTTCATGAAATATATAATTTATACATATAATAATTCTTTTGATACAATTAATTCATTCCAATTTAAATTCTAGGTTATAATGGTCATTTTATAATATTGATATTAAATATCAATCATGGAGTTCTATGAAACATATATTGTCAATGAAATTAAATTCAAAAAAAATAACATAAAATCATGATTTGTTACATTCTCTATGGGGTTTATGATTTGAAAGCATAATTAACGTAAACATGCAAAAGTTATGAATAACACCACAATCCAATGGTTCTTGGTTTGGAGGGGTGGATTCATGGTTTGAGGGAAACAGTGTTCCCCCTTCTCGTTGCTTAACATCATGTGCAATGTTTGATAAGAAAAACCGCATGGTTATCCTTAAATGTGTGCCAACAGTGAATGAACAAAAAAACCTCCAATTTTTTAAAACATAACCTCAAAAAACCTAAGACAAGAAAAAAACATAAGAATATAATGCCAAGGGTAAAGAAGTAATTGAAAGAAGGTAATTGAATGTTATAATCTCCGCTACATAAACATATTTTCTCCCAAAATAACTTGTCAAGAAGATTCTATATCAAAAAAAGGATGCTAGTTGTTTCTCAAAAATATTTCATCATCCCAAATATCATGTTAATCAGAACCATGGTTTCATAGAACATAGACCCAAAGTGTAGTCCTCTAATAAAGAAACTTTTTCTCATAATCAATAATCTGAACTTGATATTCATTCATTCATAAACTAGTTCCACCTAAAGAATATCCCAACATAGTACATGAAAATGGTCATAAAGATACTTCATATTATATGATATATAAAACACTTAGTTGATTGATGTAAAATGAAGAATAACGGTAAAACATTTTGAGACACTATAAACCCACTCAAAAATATCAAAAGGATATGAAAATATCGGTGATATATTTCACTATATTTCAAGGAATTGGTGACCCAAAATTTGTAAAGGTCTAAAAAACTGAATGTTAGGAACCTAAAACACTAATGGTGTAAATGGATGATAAATATCATATTTATACATTCATTATGTGGGAACATTTATATGATTAAATAACTAAAATATTATTTTCATCTATTGGACAAAAATCAGTCCAACCAATGAAGCTTCAACAATCTTCATCCAACGTAGATGAGATATAAAAGGCCAACAATAAAATCCTCAAAATGAGCCATTATAATTTTGTACTTGTAACTATTATTGAATGAATATTTATCTTATCCCAAATTGTCATCTGAAGCTCTATAAAACGAAACGAGGCAATAAAATATCATTTTTCTAGGATCTATATAGCTCGTTCTATATAAAAATCCATCCACAGAGGAAACATCATGCTAATTCAATCATGGAGTTCAAACACCTATATGATTCCTCTGCAACAACAATAATTGATTCAGGTATCCCTATTAGAATCTATAATATATATAACTCCTTGAATTCTGATGATCTATTTCCCAATGGGTCTTCTGATATCCTTAAAATTTTGTGTATCAGGATTAGTTATGAGGTAATTTTATATGGTGAGCCAATATACCACTAACAACATAAAATTAATCTTCCAAGTGGTATATGAAAACCCAACGGTGAAATCTACTGAAATTTCGTACCATTTCTAAGATTGATTATGAAGTGGTTGAATTGATGCCAATGGTTTTTGTTGCTCGTCTTTTACTAGTTGGAATTATAAGAATGATAAACAATGTTAGTGATGTCTCCTATTATTCATAGCCATGAGAATCATCATCAAATATCATTAAAAAACTTCATTTTACTCTGGTTCACCACCCCCTATGAATTATAAAAATCCCAAATCACATCCATTTTCACATGTCAAGGCACAATATACCAAATCTAGAAACATAGTACACCCTTAGAAGAGAACAACTACTCTCTATTGGTGTCCCCACTATATATAGACTCTCTAAATCAATATAATTTATCATCAATGTACTTCACTTGATTATTGTATCATGAAGAGAGGATGTCAGCTAAAGGTTTTAAAAAATTATATTGTACATATCATATGGGAATCCCAAATTCTACTGAGTAATGAGTTCCATCTGATTTCACTCTATTAATTATTCATTCATAGACTAATTCAATAAGATTCCCACTCAACACATTTGTTATGACATTACCCTTATCAGGGTTATTGGAAATGTCAAAATCAAAAGACTACATGTACTCTACCATATTCTAATGATGAAGTTTCAAGTCTTTTTGGGAGCGGATATAACTCAGTCGTTTATGATCAAAATAAATTGTAAGTATTTCTATGAAAAGGTGAGGCCACAAAATCATAATAGTGGGAATCACAATTGGTATTTCAAGGTTATGGTAACATAATACTTCTATTTTTTCAAAATTTAATGGGAACCATTGGCTTCCACATGATGACCATTCATACATATTTATCCAAAACCCAATATGGATGTGTCACGAAATACCACATATCCTTGTACAATGACTAAAAGAGTGAACACTATCCTATAAGTGAAAAGTAATTTTCAATCATCAAAATAACTATATCATCTCTCATACCATAATAAATTTACTATTTTCTAGGTGATGGTGTGCATTAGAAAAGATAACTTCATGAAATAATTAATGAGAATATTTTAATACTTATCTAAGGACATGAATCTTTGAATATTGAAAAAATTATGTGATTTAAACCATTTTGTAATAACATTCATGTTCTCAAGATCAAGTGAAATACCATGTTCTAAAATCATGTGTCCCAATGAATTAACTTATCAAATCTAAAAATTACTTTTCAAAACCTTCCTATAATGTTAGTGATCTATCAATATTATTAGAACAACTCTCAAGGGTAGTATTTTATCTTCATCAATTTTAGTGAAAAAAATTTCATCCACAAATACTACCTAGAATTAGTTAAGGTACTTAGGGATTTTCCACATCATCATATAAATAAAACCAAAGAATCATTCTTCAGGCAAAATAGAATAAAAAGTTACTCAAAATAGTCAAATCTACTCTTTAATTCTATCTTCAATAGGATATAAACTTTTATTCTTAATAGTTGATAACCAAAATGAAGGTTAATCGTGAAGATCATATCCCCCAATCAACAAGTTATAAAAATCTCCGATATATGGAATAAATAATTTTTATTTACCAAAACTCAATTTGTTTTTTGATAATAAAAAAAATGTGAATATCTCCATCAGATTTCATTGAGAAAAAGAAAAGGTGTATTCCATGGTGACACAATCAGACATATAGAGCTTTTATCCAACATATTATCCAATTTATTCTTAAAATAATTTAGTGCTTCAATTTAGATATGATAATAATAAATAAATATGAGTTGGGAAACCTTAATTAAATCAATAAAGCACTCTAAATCCCTTACTAATGGTAAAAGAAACAATTAAGATGAGAATATATTATAAAAATCAATTATAACTAAATCAATATCATCACTGAAAGACTGCCACTCAAGATCAAAATAAAAATATAATATTACCCTTCCAAACATGATAAAAGGATTTCCAAATCTACATGACTTTAGGTGTAATTCTCCCAAAAAAGAAATGCAATTTTCATTAATAATGATAAAGGTATCCCACATAAGTAAACAACATATCTTGGATTTATAAGCACTAATCCCATCGATCCAAAAAAATAAATTAAGGGATTCATGTTGAGAACATGAAAATTCCAAGTTATATCAATATTTGTAGGAGAAAAAACTCAAGAGTAATGTTATAGACATATATCATTCTTCATTCTGAGGGGTGTATTAAAATACATTGAATTTGACAAAATATCTATAAGATGATTTAGAATGTTCAAAATACAATTCTATATAAACAAAGGAGATCAATATGTATCAAATAAAGTTGCCACTAATGATGATGCCACAATGATGGTATATATCACTGCACTAATCCCACATCACCATCCATTAGATACACTTCCACAGTTTGAAGAATCTTAATTCTATATGCTTATGGATTGAACCCCATATTTATTAATGCCAATGATTACTCAACAATATTTTTTGAGTTTATGATCCTTTTCTACTACATGGAGAAAGAAACATGAAAAAAATTTATAGGTTACCTAAACATATGTAAGATCCACAGATCTAGGGTGGCTTGGTGATAAATCATTTCAAATTCCAAACCATGAATAATTGAAATAATGTCATATGGACTCTACATTTTCCTTTAGGATGTCTGGATGACGATTTATATCTAGAAATTCCTTGATGATCAACACACATTTTAATTACATTGATGGAACTCCTATAATTTTCACTAAGAGTAATAGGAACACCCATCATCCTTTACGCACATGCCAGGTCAAGCTCAACCATCAATTCTCTATCCACCATGTAATCATAATAAGTGTGTTACGACATAAAAAAGTGAGACTAGATAATGGATTGAAGACCCATCTCAAATAATCAATCTTATAATTTCTAATTTGGCATTACCATAAGATAAAACTAAACAAGATATGGAAAAAAATTATTATTGAGTCATGTCTTGGTTTCATAGTGGGAGGATAAGAAACTCCATGGACATTTCCAATACCATAGATTCGGTATAAAACAACTGCCTAAAAATATCTCTAAATTCATTTCATTCTATGAATTCATTTTTCTCTTTCGTAACCATCTAATCCTGCCATCTCCTACTATGCCCCTCGAGGCTGAAGGTCGCACATTGAACTTTAATATAATAAGTTCTTTCACAAACTCAAAAATGTAGCTCAAAATTTCATATCCAATACTCATCCACTTTAGTTTCATTTTTGTAGTACCCCCGGTTTTTAGTATGTAACCATTACTTAATGCCTTTCATGGTTTTAAAGTTAAGGTTGATGAATGGGAAAGTCGGGAGAACTTGGACTGATGTTTTTAGGCAAAAGGGGATGTCGCAAAGGCCACCCACGGTTTGTCTAACCATACGACCATGCTGTGTGTAGAGGGTCTTCCAAGGCAGTGGCTAACACAGACTTAGTGAACTGCATGTCTTACCATGCATCCAAGCCATGTGTGAATGCTCTTTGGAGGTAGTGTCTAACGTATGGTTAGCACATAGTTTGTCAAACTGTGTGGGAAAACTGTGTGGCCACATAAATGACATCCTATAATGGTGTATCTCACACGCTTTTCCATCTAAGTGGAACAATTTTCCTTCTTAGAGGCCAATACTAGGGATTTTATTTCTCCTGAGGACGCAGAGGGTTATCCCATCATTCTGGAGGCATTCCAAAGGCTTATCTTGGGGAATTGAAGCTGGATTGTTGAGGTATGTATACATTCATGGTTGTTTTTGCTTGGTTCATTATATATACTTAGATCTAGTTCTCATCTTCCTTCGGTTTATTAGATCTATGCCTATAATGGTAGATCTCAGTGTGTGGATGCCAAATAAGATAAGATTTGGTCTTGGTATTTCTAGGAGATGAGATCTATTGTGGGTTGTTGGAGAATCGACCCAGTTTTCTTAAACATTCTTTGTTCGTGGTGGTTTCCACCGGAACCCTAAAAGTAAGAGGCATCGCTCTCGACTCCCCTTGTAATAATTGATCATGTTAGATTAAAATTGGTTTATTTAAATGGAATTTATTTTGAAAAGCGTGGAATAAATCTTATTTAGTGATGATTTATTATTTTATTGAAATTGTGAAATCATGATGATTTGTTGTGAAAAGTGATATGGCATATTGAATTTAAAATGATGATTTTAAATTTATGATTTGCTGAAATTCTAAATGGTTTGATGAAAAATAGTTTTTCAAAAAATGGGTGATTTATTGAAACAGGTTGGTATTGAAATTACTGTGATTGAATGGGTTTTAAATAAAAATTTAGATTTATTAGAGTGGTTTGAAATGGAAATGGTTTGGAATTTAAAAGGGTTTTAATCGAAATGGTTTTCAATAAAATGGTTTTTAGTGAAAGGATTGTTTTTGGCATGATTTTAGGGAATATGTGGTGCGTGTTCATGTTGCATGTATGAGGCTTGGTTGAAATATGACCTTATGCTTCGTGTAGATTGTTTAATGGAACATAGTAACTATTTGTACGAGGCATGGTTGGAATATGACCTTGTGCTCAGTTCCAAAGGCGTAATGGCTCATGGGAAAAATTTTCTTTCTGATGACTTGGTAGAGCAATGAGAAACCCCTAATAATTATGGAACTATCATTATATAGCATGCATTGTTGGTTGCATGGGTTTGGGAAAACGTTGGGAATCCCAAAAAGGGGATATTTTGAAATGGATCTAAATGTTGTTTTGAAATTTTTCTGGAAAGATAACTTGTTGGGAAAAAATTGGTTCAATTTCACTTGTATGATTTTGGTTTAAATGTTTTGGAAATATGTTTATATATAGTTATAAACTGTTTTGGAGAAACTGTTTTATATAAACTATTTTAAATATATATGGCTAACTTTTCAATCCTAGTGGTGTGAGTAGAGAATTCATTGGGGAAAACCTACTATGTTTTATAATCACGCTTGCTTTGGCACTTTAGTGCTTTTGCAGATGCAATTTTTCAGGATAGTGTCAAGGGTAACGTTTCCCATGTTTTTAGTACTACCATGTGATGATTGGGGTTGATCGATGATTATGGAGCTTGGAGATTGTGGAGCATGGAGTCTTGGTGTCTTTTGAGTGTCCTGAATTTTTTATCAATTGTATACGTTGATATTTGTTCTAGTATTCCTCTATTGTTCACTTTGATGTGGTTTGACATAAATGAAGTTGTTTAGCTCTCTATACATTGTTCGTGCATCATATAGTGAATGTTGGTTGATTGGTTTAGTGGTTTATTTCTTAAAGGTTTAATCCTCCCCCCACTTGTATTTGAAATCCTTCGGCATTTATTGTCAGTATTTTGAATCTTTGGGATGACTCTTAAGGCCTTGTAATGACTAGTTGTACACTCAAGCCAATGAGAATTGTTGGGTCATTACAAATGGTATCATTCTGGTCTTTCCTTTGTGGTAAAAATCATTTGTGTTCTTGGAATTAGAGTTGAAATTCATACTTTTCTATTCCTTGGGTTGAAATCATAAATAGGATTAGGATTTTGGGAACTTGAAATGTATAGCATAATAGGACGTTGCTAACTCATTTATGCTGATCTTTAAGTTACCAGGGTGTTTGGTACATAAGTGTTTTGGATACACTTCTAGAATGTTGGAAATCTCATTATCAGGTGTTTATCCAATGATACGATCATGACGTTCATTGTAGAGGAATAACTTCCCACTAGGATTGCATATCTCATTGTGAGGAATGACATATGATTCTCTTCATGGTGTGATTTTTTTTTAAAAAAAATGGAGAAATTGTTTTTATGTGTAAGATTTGGAAAACAAGATATTTGTTTTATTTTGAAAATGGTTTGATTTTCAAAATGCATGTTGAATGTTTTCATAAATGGTTGAATATGGAAAAATGATGTTTTGAAAAATAAAATTGTTATAGTTGATGTTTTAGAATTTGAAATGCTAAGCCACCAGTAGCTATAGAGTGAGATTTTCAAAGATTTTTGTTGGATTAGAAAATGGAACTCAGTAGGCGTCGTCCAAACCAACCAAATGATGATGTGGAGAATGTGGTTACACCAGAACCATGGGTGTACCAAGAGCAAGTTCAGTGTATTGTCTAGGATTTTCATTAAGTGTATATAGGGAACGAGAGGAATGAACCAAGGCATGTGGATCATACCATACAGTTAATGAAGCAGAATCCACCAAACATTCAGCGTGATTGTGAACCTGCGATGGTGGAGGTGTGGCTAAGTAGGATTAATCTTATCATTGATTTCATCGGTACAACATCAGATCTCAAGGTCAAACATGAAATGAATATTCACAAGGTTCTTGCATGTTAGTGTTGGGATATAGCGGTTTCAGCTAAATTTGATGAAGTCCTTACAAGGGAGGATTTTGAATAATTTTTCAACAACCAATTCTATCCCAACACGTTCAAAATCTAGAAAACAAATGAATTCATCAGCTTGAAACTAGAGATCCTCTCTGTCACATAGTATTCAGCTATGTTCATGTTTCTATTATGTTTTGCACTAGATGTTGCAGAAGGTACATCTATGAAGGCCCACATCGTCGAATTGGTGGTAAGGCAGGAGATTCAATCAAAAATTGTGGTGCCCTATATTATAGACTATACAAATATTGTGAACAAAGCTATTGTGGCTGAGTATTATATTTTGGGATCAATCAGAGGAAGAATTATGATTCCTTTAAGAAACAGTGGAAACTCAACCAATATGATAATAGAATTAGGATAAAATATTTCCACGGTGCAAGTGGAAAACAAAATGAGACAGTGAGATCAGTGAACCTTCCTCCCTGACCCCATAGCATAGCATGTTGTTTTAAATGAGGTTCACAATACCTCATAAAGCGGGACTTTTTGGAACAACATTGGTCTTGTTACAATTGTAACAATCTGGGACATCTTACTCATTATTGTCACAGTGCTCCAAGGTCAGATGCTCGAGACACTTATCAGCTGTCTGAGGCATCATATGCTTCCACTAGATAAGGACAACAGAATCAGTCTCCTCAGCTGATCAGAGCTAGCCATGGTGATTCTAGAAATACCATAACTTCTAAACGAGGTAAACCTCTCCAAGGAAACAAGGAAAAAAGAATAGTTAAGGAGAAATTGTATGGGGCTGAGTAGATGATTGTCGATGACTAGGTTGGACCATCTTCATTAAGATGTATGATTATTTTGAATTCTACCTTTGTGAAAATGTTTTTTGACACTGGTGCATCACATTCTCTTGTTGCTTCTCATGTTGTTAACTTGCTATTTTTAAAACAGGAAATGATGACTTCTTCTTTGAAACATCAAACCACTCTGGTTCGAAGTGAATGTCAATCCTCTGTGTGTAGAGCTTGTGTTATAACAATTGACATAGTAGAGTTAAAATTGAAATCTTCGATGTTGTATGTGAATTTCTATGATGTATTCATGGGTATGGATTGGATGACAATGCTCAAGGATCAAATTGACTATTATATGAGAACATTGAGTTTCATGATGGAGGATGACATCGAGCATCTCTTTAAGGGAGACATGATTGCAAAGAAGGGTGAAAAGAGATTGATGGATCCAATGGTGGGAATGATATCTTACCAATTGGCAGCAATTACTTTGGCATCAAAGGAAGATATTATGGAAAATAGGATTCCAGATATCATAGATCAGTTTCCCAATGTCTTTCCCAATAACATCTCAGGGTTACCACCTTTTAGAGAAGTGGAGTTTACGCTCGATCTCCTTTCGAGGACAAGTCCTATTTCCCTTCCATCTTATAGGATAGCACCAATAGACTTGCAGAAATTGAAATTGCATTTATATGAGCTGGAAAGCAAGGGTTTCATTAAGCCAAGTACATCTCTGTGGATAGAAAAAAAAAATTTCATGGTCAATGAAGATTGAACTCTTCAGTTATGTGTTGATTATCGTAAGGTTAACCAAGTTACGATAAAGAATATATATCCACTTGCACGCATTTATGATTTTTTCGATCAATTAAGGGGAGATCAGTGGTTTTCCAAGATTGACTTTTGATTATGATATCACCAATTTTGAGTTATGAAGGAGGATATTCCAAAGACAGCTTTCTGAAGTAGATATGGCCACTATGAATATGTAGTCATGCCTTTTAGTCTAACAAATGCACCAGAAGTATTCATTACATTGATGAATCAAATATTTCAACAATATATGGATTCATTAGTTGTGGTGTTTGTGGAAAATATTTTTGTCTATTAACTGAAAAAGTTTGATCATGTGGGGCACCTATAAGGAGTGTTACAAATGTTGAGAGATCATCGCTTGTATGCCAAATTATCAAAGTGTGATTTTTGGATACAGGTAGTTCGTTTCCTTGGCCATGAAATTTCTGAGAAAGGCGTTTCTGTTGATCCGGAAAAGATAAAAGCTATTATCTCTTGGAAACAACTGAAGAATATGTTTGAGATATGAAGTCTTATTGGCCTATTTGGTCACTATAGATGCTTTTTCATGATTTCTTACGACTAGATTCACTAATTACAGCTCTGAAAAAGAAGAATATTGTGTTTCTACGGGCAGAAGAATGTCAGAAGTCCATCCAGGAACTGAATGTTCAGCTTACCACAACACCTATATATATTTTAACAGATTCAGGACATGGATATGTGGTGTATTGGGATTCTTCAGGATAAGGTTTTGGTTGTGTTCTCATACAATGAGATCACGTGGTTGCTTAGGGTTCAAGGCACTTGAGGGTACATGAAAAGAATTACCGAACACATGATTTGGAGTTAGCTGCAGTCATACATGATTTGAAAACATAGAGACATTATCTATTTGCTGAAAAATTTACTGTGTTTATGGATCAAAAAATATTGAAACACATTTTTCCACAGTGAGAATTGAATCTGAGGAAAATGAGATGGATGGAGTATCTCCAGATGTTTGACTTTGACTTGATATAAACAATTGGGAAATGAAATTTGGTGGCAGATTCATTGAGTATGATGTCATATGCTCAATTGGAAAATGAAACCTCACATGAATGGTTGTTGATGTTGGTCTTAGTCGACATGAATGTGGAACATGAAGACCAATGTGATGTTGTAGTTTTATTTTCAGCTATGATTTTTCCTGATTTAGTAAAAATGATATAAGAAGGACAAAAATCTTATGCAAAATTCCTATTTTTACGTTCAAAACATAATGGTGGGGAGTCCATTGATGGATGGAAACTTGATGGGGGTTCAGTTTTGTGTTTCAAAGGTAATATGGTTTAACCTATGATTTTTAAAGAACAACTCCTTCATTCTTACCTCCATTAAATATGGGATGTACATCCAGGTACACAAAATATGTATAAGGCGTTGAAGGCACAATTTTTGTGGAGTGGGATGAAAATAATGGTGTCCGAGTCTGCCTTGTGGTGCTGAACATGTCATCAAGTTATAGTAGATCCTTATATACCAGTTGTTATGTTACAATCATTGTCCATCCCAGCATGGAAATGGGATCAGATAGTAATTGATTTTGTTATAGATCTACCAAGAATAGTCTTGAAACACAAAGCCATTTGGGTGATAGTGGAACGTCTAACTATGTCTGTCCATATTATCAATTTTCTTGAAAACATTATGGTGTAGGATATATGAAAAATCTGTATCCAAGAATTAGTATAGATCCATGGTGTACCACTGTTTATAGTCTTAGATATTGATCTAAGGTTCACATCTCGTATCTGAAATCATTACAGAAAGCCCTTGGAACTCAGTTCACTATGAGTATTTCATATCATCCTCAAATGGATGACCAATCTGAGCAGATGATAAAAACATTGGAGGACATGTTTTGGGTTTTTTAATGGATTTTGGTGTCTCATGGGAGGATCATATACCATTAGTAGAGTTCTCATAAAATAACGGGTATCAAGCTTCGATATGTATGTCTCCATTTGAAGCATTGTATGGGCGTCCTTGTTCTTCTCTACTATGCTGGGTGGAAATAGGTGAAACATCAGTAGTCAGGCCATGAAATTTCCATGAAATAACATCGAAGTTCCAATTGATTTGATAGAGGATGTACAAAACTCAAATTCATTATAAATCTTATGCTGATCACCGTCGAAGACCATTTTCGTTCGTTGTGGGTGATCATGTCTTTTTGAGGATCTCTCCAAGGATTGGACTTCATTGTTTTGGGAAGCAGGGAAGTTTTTTTACAAGATAAATTGTCACTTTTGAAATACTAGAATATGTTTGAGAGGATTTATTTGGTTGGAATTACCACCATGGTTTAGTAAGGTGCATAATGTGTTCAATGTATCCTAATTGAAAATGTAACCGCCAGATCCTGAACATGTGATTAGATGGGATCAAGTTGACCTAGATCCTGGTGCTTCTTTGACTCATATTCTGGTGCTTCTTTGACTCATATTCTGGTACGGATTATGGATAGGAAATATAATGTCTTTTGTGGAAGAATAATCAGTCTAGCGAGGGTTGTATGGCAGGATGATCAGATTCCGTAAGAGACTTGGGAAAGTGAAACGGAAATGAGAGAGCAGTGGTTAGAACTATTTTTTGCCACAAGGGGTTGTCTAATATCCAAGTATGGAAAACCAATAGAGGGGAGAATGTAGTACTCCTAGTTTCTGGTACGTAACCCTTAATTAATTATTTTCATGTTTTTAATGTAAAGGGAGATGAATGGGTGAGTCGAGAGTACTTCGATTGATGTTTTGAGGAAAAAGGGGATGTCGCACGGGCCGCACACGGTTTTTCAAACCATGTGGCCAAGCCGTGCATGGAGGGTCTACCAAGGCAGTGACTAATACCCACTTAGTGCATAGTTTGTCTAACCGTGCATCCAAGTGATGTGTGAAGAGTCCACAGAGGTAGTGACTAGAACACAGTTAGTGCACGGTTTGTCAAAATGTGCAGCCCCTTAAATGAGATCCTATAAATGTGGATCTTAAGCATTTTTTCCACTAAGTGGCTCGTTTTTCCTCATATGGGGACCTAAATAGGGATTTTGTTTCTCCTCTGGTCAAAGATGATTCTCCCATAATTCTAGAGGTGATCGTAAGGTTTATCAGGGCGAATCGAACCCTAATTCTTGATGAATGAAGACGTTCTTCGTTTTTCTGGTTTGCTTTCTTATATGCACATTGATATACTTATCCTATTCCCTCAGTTTCTTATATCTATGCCTATTATGGGTAGTTATAGGTGTGGGGATGAAAAATATGATAATATTTGGTCTTGGTATTTCTAGGAGAAGAGATCTAAGGTGGATTTTTGGAGAATCGACCTGGTTTTCTTGAACGTTCTTCATTCATTGTGGTTTCTGTCGGAACCCTAAAGGTAGGAGGCCTCAATCCCAACTACTCTAGTTAGAATTGATTGGAATAGATTCAATTTGGTTTATTTTAATTTAATTTATTGTGAAAAGCATGGAATTTATCTCCTTTAGTGACTATTTATTTTTATAATGAAATTGTGAAATATTGGTGATTTGTTGTGCTATGTGATTTTTATTCATTAATTTAAAATGATGGTTTTAAATTTATGGTTTGCGGGAATTGTAAATGGTTTTATGAAGAAAAAAAATTCATAAATGGGGTTTTTTATTTAAAATGTTTGGTATTGAATTGAGTACGATGGAATTGGTTTTATAAAAATCCAGTTTTATTGAAGTGGTTTGGAAGGGAAACAGTTTTGCATTTAAAATGGTTTAAAAAAATGGTTTTCAATTAAAAGGTTTTTTATTGAAAGGGTTATTTTGGCATGATTTTTTTATTCATGTTTTAAAAAAATTGTTTATTCGTGTTTCATGCATGAGTCTTGGTTGAAATATGACCTGGTGCTCGATGCCAAACGTTTATTGGCACATAGTAACTATATATACGGGGCATGGTTGAAATATGAACTTGTGTTCTGTGCCAAAGGAGTAATGGAACATGGGAAACAATTACCTTTTGCCAACACTGTTGGTTGATAAACAACTCATGAGTATGTAACATTCATAATGTATCATGCATGGTTTGTAGCATGGGTTTGTGAAATAGTAAGGTATTCCAAAAATGGGATATTGTGAAATGGTTCTAAAGCTTGTTTAGTTGTTTTTCTGGAAATATAACTTGTTGGGAAAATGTTGTGTTCATTTGGACTTGTATTCTTTTGGTATTAATGGTTTGGAAACATGTTTATATTTAGTTATATACAATGTTTTAGAAACTGTTTTATATAAACAGTTTTATATAGTTTTTTCTAACTTTTCTCTCCTAGTGGCGTGAGTAGCAAAGTCATTGGGGACAACCTACTGAGTGTTATACTCACCCTTACATTGGAACTTTTGTGCTTTTGCAGATGATATTTTTCAGGATATGAGAAAATGTAATTTTTCCCATGTATTTATCACTACCTCATGATGATTGGGGTTGTTCTGTGATTATGGATCTTAATGCTTGTGGAGCATGGAGTCTTGGTGTATTTTGAGTGTCTTGAGTTTTTTATCTGTCGTGTACTTTGATATTTGGTTTACTATTCAATTGTTGTGAACATTGTTGTGGTTGTACATATATGATGTTGTTTATCTATCCTTCCTTTGTTCATGCATCTTATATTGAATGTAGGTTAGATGGTTTGTTGGTTTATTTCTTAATGGGTAAATTGTCACCCCACTTGTATTTGAAATCCTTCCACATTTATTGCCCATCTTTGGCGTCTTGGGGATGTCGCTTAAGGCCAATTAATGATTCATTGTACTCTCAAGCCAATGATAATTGGAGGTTCATTACAAATTGAGAATTGGAATGAATTTTTTCTACCTAAGAAACATTAACTACTAAAAATAATACATATAACCACAGACCTATAGCCACAGATTAATTAAACAGTTGCTATTGGATGAGATAAAGACACACTTATTTAAAAATTGGGGCAATAGATCCTGAATTCATAGCTTGACACCCCTTCCTGTTATCCCTAATCTCCAAACCTTATCCCTCTTACTCACTGCTTTACTGCCCCTCCGGTGATCAGTCTCTCAGAAGCTTCTCTTGTGGCCGATCAGCCCTCTCCTTCCTCTCCTCCGGCCACTTCACCTCCTCCTCTGGGCACTCCACCTCTCCCTATGGCCTCTCTTCTACTGGCTACTCCACATCTGGTTGACCACTTCGCCTCCATCCCTAACAACTCTGGATTTTCTGACTCTAGTTCCTCCATACCTTCCATCCCACTCATACCATCCTCTTCTTGGGATCCCGACCTTATACCATATGGTTCTGGAAATATCGTTATACTATGGTCTCCTCACAGCATCGCGCCACTCCTGATTTTACCGTTACTAAGACCATTTGAAAATGTAGACCTTCTTAGCATTGTAATCTATAGTTATTGTCATTCTATGCTATTGAACTAATTTGTACCCTTTTATAATCCCTAACTAAGGTTTTTTCATTGAGTTTCATGTGTTTAGGTAAATGTTTTCTCTAATATATTAATATATAGAAATATTTAAAGTGTATTAGTCACACATAAATCCAAGGTCTACTCAAAAGACCCCCTAATAGATGTTTTATAATATATGTACAATATTCACCAAATCATAGAAATACAGTGATTGATAACTAAGGTAATTAAAATTAAAATAATGTGAATACTATAATACCACCGTACAATAAAGAACATGTTTAAATATAAAATCAGTAAAGAATGGTGATAATGGCTTTTTAAAGATATATTGAAAATAAATAATGATGATCAACTAATTTAGGTTGACATATAGTGATTTAAATCCCAATAAATTAGAAAACAATAGTAAATTGACGTAAATAAACTAATCTATGAAAGTCTTGCAATTGTCCAAAACATTATTGTGAACAATCACCATTGGATAACTTTAAATAATCCTTTAATATATCAATATTTCATTTTATAATAAATTAATTTAACTTTTAAGATTCCTATATATCTCCAAATAGACACATTAATAACTCAATTAGTCATGTATGTACTTTAAAAGATCTCTCGGAAAGTATACCCGGTTTAGGTGTGTCAAGACCTCCCTAGTCTTGTTTTCAATCACTCTGTGTGGGTGCCACTCCCTATAGTATGCATTCCATAATAAGAAATCATTTGTACCCAATGCATAAGTTCTTCCTAAACCTTCCATTTCTTCTTATACTCGTAGTTCCACACTCAATGATGTAAATTAGGCAACAAGTGAAATGTAAATCATAGCTCAAATTATATAATCTAGTAGATAGTTATCCACTAACCCCTTATAATTATGTATTAATATGAAAATAATGATTCAATTATCCAAGGATTTAATTGTTGGTTGCCCAAATAATATTATCGAAAATAATGTTTAAATTTATATATTACAAATAACTATGACACACAAATGATAGAAAATAAATCAAGATATAAATAAATGGGTTTTGGAAGCTCTTGAAAAGAGATCTTCACTCCTACTCTCAAAATTGAAAATTCCACTTCCAGCTCTAATATCTTATTAGAAATCTATCTAGCCTATACTCAGCCTTCTCTTCTTACATGTATTCACCTTGATCCTCTAATGGTTGATCTTCCTTTTCTTTCTTTATTCGATATTTTTTTTGTAAATTTCATTCTCAAACCCATTTTTATTATCTTTAAATCTATAAATGGATGTATGGATCACTACCATATTGGATGTCGTATTCTTTCATAGTTAATAATTAATTATAATGAAAATTTATATGATATTTAGTAAATACCTCTCTTCAGGATATCCATCAATGTTGTACTCTATTTGTGCAATTACCCATTTTAGTTAAGAAACATGAGTGATAGGTTTCTAGTATGGTCCCTATAGATTTCATGTGTTCCATGTGGAGTGGATAAGTTCATTAAAAATACCAAATAATCTATATGACCATTCCATTTCCTCCTCTATATATGATGATAAATATAGTAATTGGATAATTTTCATGGGTGATCAATGTTTTGATTAAGATTTCAAACAATAAAGGACTCATTAATGAGAAATAGGAATGATAAGGTTGAATGTCAGACTATGTTGAGGCATCGAAGACATGTGGGGTTTTGGTATGTGGGAACATTACCATGAGAACACACATTGATTTAATCTGAGAGGTTTTATTATAACCAGTATTGTTTCATGGAAGTATACAATGAATTCTTGGTACTCTCTCAGAATATGTCACTTTGGTGTTTGATATTCTAAAAATATAGATTATCATAATGGTACCTATGTTACATCATGAACATATTGTGAATTGGAATATAAGGATGTATTAGTTCGCAGAAGACATCCTCATTCTATTTCTAAAACTACATTGAAGTGTGGCATAGTGTGAGGGTCCCTTTAGTGTTATACTGATTTACATTATTTAGAACAATTTATTATTATAAAATTGAGGTAAAATATTATTTATTCACATCTATCCATCTAAAGAAATTTAGTGCAAATGTAATACCTATCATTCCAAATATTTAATTACTTATAAATAATAATATCTAGAACACCAATGTATATAGAAAAATTAAACCATGTTACAAAATCCATATGTTAATGAAGAGTAATATTTTCTTTAATAAATTTTTTAAAAATCAATAACCTTTTACATATATTGGGAGACATGAATGATCCATGAGTATTTAGAAACTAGTATTGTATCAAATTATCCCCAAATTCAAGGAAATATGAGATAAAACATCACTACCTTTAGTATATGAATACATTTAATTGGATTCCTTCATAATTTTACCTATATATAGTTTTGGATTTATTTGATACTTTTTACTATTTTATATAAATCATAGTAATTGAGGGTGAATACAGAACAAGGTGCTTTATTAATTTGTGTAAGGAAACACTTGATCATTACTTCTATAATAAAAAAATATCATTTCATCACATTGGATTATATCTAAAATTATTTTATTGGAATATTTTACTATAGAGAATGACCATTTTTCTATGTATCACTGTATATAATTTAATACATAAGGTTCAATAATATTTTTATTAGGAAATGGATAGATTCATGGATTAAAACCAAAATATTCCTCATCATAAATTATCAAATTATAAAATAATGTAATTATTTAATTAATAAATGAATGTGATGGGGGAAGACATTATTTTTTCCTATAGTAAGAGTGCACTATGGTGTCAAAAATCAGATGGTATCAATAAAATATACAACATGTTAGATGTAACCTCTCTAGAGAAGGAAATCAAAAGATGAAGGGATATTTTGAAAGTTTTAATAATAAAAGATGATGTAAAGTAACATATTGTACACATAATATTATAATGGAATTATTTCTCAAGGAACTAAAGAAAAAATATTAATATACTTTATTCTATTTTTTTTAAATTTCATACATTACACATATTTTAAAATTCAACCATAAGAATAATTATCAGAAAAAATGGAGGTAAATTATTCCTGGTTAAGATAGGGATAAAACTCATAATAGAATTACCATATTCAAATATATTTAACAGGGGATGGAATTATCACCCAAACTCAACATAAAAGAGAAAATAAATTTCAAAAATGGTGTACAAGTAAAGTACCAAGGATAATAGTAGTTGGGTTATTAAAAACTGAACAACCTATGGGCATAAAGAAACCATTATTATTCATCTAAAATGTTTATTTAGGATCTATGAATATACTCAAAGAACTCATATAAATCAAGGAATGCCAAATAAAGATGAATGGATTTAGATACATAAAAACTTCAACATGTTCACTGATTTATTGACTTATTCATCAGAACTATGAAGGTATCAATAATTTTTCAATATAAGTTGGGGAGATTTCTAAATTTTTTTTGAAGAGGGTGATGAAATTTTTCTTAAGAATCATAGAGAGAAATAAATGATATGTGTCCATGGATATTTCTACAAGTGTAGGAAAAACCATTATAGGGGAAGATTAAGAGTTTTTTATCAAAACATAATTGGAATAATGAGGCCTTTCTCTAAATAAATATATATTTTTATAATAACTCAAATCAAATTGTAATTCCCCTTTATTTTACATCAGCTTCAATACTTCCATGGAAAACCATTGTTATAGGCATATTTCATTCAAAATATCATTGAAATATTATTAGGTAAGCTCATTGGGAATAGAATCCACATTGAATTATCAAAGTAAAATTATTGTGTTTGTTGGGAGTACTTATAACATGGACGTAGAGGTTCATAAACATAAATATGTTATGTAGATCGATGTATGTAGTATTGGAGAAATTATACACAATCTACATTGTGGTGTTTCTCCATGATAGTGTAATAGAGTTGTTGGATCATCAGAAATGGGCACTAGGATTCTTCATATTTCTAGTGCATAAGTTAAAATAAGCTTCATCAAAATAGATAGTGTCAGTGTGACAACGTTTCATATAATGTATCATTGTTCTATAAATTTCAATTATTTTAGGATGGTGAATTTTCACTGTACCTTTTGTGATCTTTTTTTTCTCTTTTTAATAATCTTTTGTTATTTCATAGAGATATTGGTATAGTTGAGATTATGTTTATACATGATGTAGGATATTTAGGAATTCATATATAACCCATTAAAAGGAATGAAACACACTTTATTGTGGAATCTCATAATACCAAGGTTCATTAGGTTTCTGGGCAGGCACGAATACATGTAGTCCCAAGCATTGAAACATTGTTGATTCGAGGGGATAAAAACACGTTTATAAAAGGTACATCAAGATTTCTGATTTTCCAATACCTAATCACTATCTGTAATATGTGTTTTTTCATGAAACCCATAATAAATTATTATTATGAATTTTCATATTAGTGGGCCTTTATTTTTTTGCATGTGCATCAAAGAGGATGATAATGAACTACAGATACTTGAAATATTTCACCACTATGTTGAGATATTAGACCGCTCTCTTGGATGTTTGATATTTTCATGTTAAAACATGAAAAATTTAACGATTTTGATCTAAATGAGTTATTTTTTTCAAGTTTATTAAGTTTATGAACTAGACTTGATCTTGTATTTTCACAAGTTATGTTTAACCTACTTTTATATATTTGACTTTGTGATGTTTGGATGTTAAAAAATGGTTTGCAGGATTATTTATTTGATGTGATTCTAATTGTTGGGGAGATTTAAGAATCATGTAAGAAGTTGAGGGGTGAGCCTCAAAGCTTCCTAGGTATGTTTAACATGATTTTCTAAGAGTCATTAATTATTTATTTTCTATGTTCCCTATTGACTTTTATATTTTATATTGGAGGAAAAATTCTTCATTTTCATAATCAATAATTGTATGTTTATTATATATACTAAATAACTTTTTCTATTTCATGTTCTAGAAATAAATGTCTTTTTATAATTGATAAAACTCTTATAAGTTCATGGGTTAGATATGTGGGGTGTAATTAGATAAATTTGTTTATTGAAATAGGTTTTAATTTTATTTCCCTTGTGGTGTTTCATAATTTTTTATAATTAAATTCTTAATAACACATTAATATATTTTCAAGTTTATAAAAAGAGTGAGTGTTTCTAGTGTTATCTAATTTAGATTAGAGGATTGGTGGATATGGTACAATTTTACATCATCTATCATTTTTTGATTAGTTTTACTTCACCTAGTCTAGTTATAGATTAACTATATAGATGGGGTGTGATGGTCTATCGGTGTTGTGCAGGGTGTGTAGGGGATGTTGTATGAAGGGGTGTGTTGTGGAGGGGGTATGCTGGGTGTAAAGGGAGGGGTGTTTAGGGAAGGGAATTGGCAAGGGAAGGGGGGTTTTGCATTTGGGAGGGTGCATGGGATGCAAGGAATTGAATGGTGTAGGGGGTGCAAGGTGGGTGTGGGCGTAGAGGGTGAAGGGGGGGATGGGGGTAAGTGGGTGTAAGGGGTGTGCAGCAGGGTGTGAAGTGGGGCAGGGAGGAGGGTGAAGGGGGTGTATTTTAGGATTTCATAAATATGTCAAAAAAATTATTCATTTACAATTTCTTATGGAAATACCGATCATTGATCTTAACAACTAAGGACACCACGTTGGTTATGATAGAGGCTTCAGTCTACATGGCCAAGTATGTGAAGTGTTTGAAATCTACTGATGGGGATATAGTCACTACTATCATGAAGCTTAATAACTAAGGTATGTGACACTTTTTCTTTTAGTTCAGTTTTAGGTGTTCTTTTAGCCTAGATTGAGTTGTAAGTTTCTCTCGTTAATCTCCATTTTTTAATTTATTATCTTGATCTACTGTATTAGTTACATGATATGAGTTTTTATTTAGTAGAATATGTACTGGGTTTGTATTTTCTATGAAAAATATTGCCTATTACCTACAATTTTATAATTACACCCTAGTTATTACCCCTGAAAAAGTTATATACTTGTTTTGATGGGTATTATAAAACCAAAAAATGCTCATCCCATATAATATATAATTAGTTTCACTTATCTATAATGTATCTAGAAATGAATGATGTTTTATAAAATATATCATGTTTTTCATAATTCTTTTTTTCCATTTTTGAAACCATAAGGTGATGTACATGTATTGCAACTTTTTATGTTATAATCATGTAAAATGTAAATTTAATGTTTAATTTCATTGATGAAAGAGGTTAAATTGGATGTTCTAAATCCCAGTGGTAAGAATTGGAACTTCATTATATGTTATCTTGTGATTCCTGACAACACTCTGTGGGGCATGTATTGAATTTAATTTGATTTGATTTGAAGAAAAAAGAATCTATTAAGGATCATGTTATTCAGTATTGGTATATGCATGTCAATGTGAAGATTAATTTTTCATTGTTGGTTATGGAGTCATGTATCATTTATTTGTACAATTGACACACTGATCACAAATATATGTGTGTGTATATATATATATATATGAACTTTTTATATCTCATTTCTTTTCCCATTATTTTCATACATGTTGTTACATAGGATGAGTTAGGTTTTATCCACCGCCATGGAAGTCAATGAGTTTGACATCTGATTCAGCTAAGGATTCTTCTATTTCTATTCATTGGTGGAATTTTAATTATGGATTTTGGGATTTTTGGGTTCCCTATAATTTTGCACTGTGTTTTAGATTTTATTGAGGTAGATTCGAGAAGTAGTTGGTGAAGGTCACTTACAAGTGTATTCGTAGGTAGGTATATATATGTATGTATATATATATATATATATGTTCCCCTTTATATATATTCAATCATGTTCATATGAATATATATATATATATATATATATATTAGTGAAAGGGGTACTTATATATAGATATGGAAAATGTGTACATTTGTAAGTGAAATGGAGTATATGCATGTATAAACATATATCTAACGATCCCCTTGTACATATTTTTAATGAAAAATTGTACATAGGGTATGGGTGTCCTTATATATATATGTGTGTGTGTGTGTGAAGGTGAATATGTGTGTATAGAGAAAAAAAGGATGATCCGAGCTCTCGTTGTCAGACACATCACACTTTGAGGTTGGGATAAGTTCCCTATGGCTAAAGCTTTAATTTGAATTCTATAATTGTATGATTTTCTAAAAAAAAATTAATTATTAGGGATTATCATTATGATCCCTTCATGTGGTCAGTAGAAAATTTCATCCAACTCAAAATGAAATTTCCTTCACTTTAGAGATGACAATATCCTCATATTGAGAAAACATGATCTGAGTATTCACAGAAAATGCTAAAACATAAATAAAATATTTTTTAATTTTATAATACACAAACAACCACACATGAAGAGAAGAAAATCTATTTAGTTACATCACGTTGAAATTTAACTAGATTAAATCATCTACCTTACTTGGAAGAATTAAATACTTAGTACCTCAGTTATTTGTTTTATTTTAACATCTTGAAGCACCTTCATCGGTTCTCTCTGTTTTCCCTTGAAGGATCAATTTTAAGTTGATCAATTAATTTGGTTAAAATGGTTTATAATTGAGTGAGAAATAAAATTAACTATGATTTCTTCACTTTTTATAGTCTAATTTCATGAAATTGAATCTCATAATACATTAAATAATCTCATCTTGAAAAAATTATATTCCCAATAGATAAATACTCAACTGAGAAAGATAAAATCTTTGCTAAGACAATACTAGTGAGGTAAATCATTTAGTGTCATATTGGGAATGGGTTAGTAATTATCCTAATGGTGGAATGATGGTTTGGTTTATTGTTGTGATCAATAACATACATAATTTAATGTTATTGATCAATCCATAAACCTTCATGTTGTAACAACTATTTAATTATTACTGAATAGATGATATTAATAGGGGGATGCTAGTAGTAATTATTAGAGTAAATGGGGCATTTCGATAGTCTATATAAAAACGAAGTATGAGATCAAACTGATTCTGTTATAATAGGTATATAATATAAATAGTGGTGGTGTATTCTCATAAATATGATTATACGTCTAATTTAGAGCCATTATAATAAAAACAAAATTGAACTAATATTATGTTTAGGATCCCAACTAACATAGCACTCAACCTTAGTGAAGATATTAAAATTTAGGGATATGGTGGAGTTTTTATATTTTTGACTAAGAATAAAGGGTAGCAATGAGGGAAGTTGCCTTCTCACTAATAGAAGGCTTTTTTTAGAATCTCATCTCGAGAGAAGATATTAACTTATAGGGATATTGTGGAGTTCTTATACCCTTAATTTAGTATTTAGTATTGGTATGAGTGGTTGAAGGGGGTATATGGTATGTACTATAGGAACAGAGTTGTTTGGGGGAGATGGGTTGTCAATTAGGGGGGGTGTCTATGGGGGTGTGCAGGAGGAATGGGGGGTGTCCATGGGGATTGTAGGGTGAGGGGGTTATAGAGGGGGAGGGGGTTGTGCAGGGGGAGGGGCATGGGGGGTCTTTCCAAGGAGGGTTGGGGTCTGTTTATGGTGGGGTTGTCTTGGAAGGATGGGGGTTGCGTTGGTGGGAGGGGCTATCTCGGAGGGTGGTTATCTAGGTGGTGTCCAGGAGGGGGCTGTCTAGGATGGGATGGGGTTGTGCTGGGGGGAGGGGCAGGGGGATCATCCAATGAGGGTGTGGGGTATGTCTAGGGTGGGGGTAGTCCCGGAAGGAGGGGGTCTCGGAGGGATGGGGATGTCTATGAGGGAGGGGTGTCAGGGAGGGTGGGTTGTTCAGTGAGTGGTGGATGTTCAGAAGTGTGACCAGGCGGGATGGGAGCTATCCTGGGAGAGGGTGGGGTCTGTCTAGAGGTGGGGGTGGGGGGTGGGGGGTTAAGTCCAAGAGGGGGTAATAGGTGGGAGGGGGTCTACAATAGGTTATATCTAGGGGGTCTGTCTAGGAAGGAGAGGGGCTTCCTAGGATGTGGATTGCAAGGGGGAGGGGTTCTTTAGGGGTGGTCTGTCCAGGATAGGGGTGTATGTCCAAGGGGGTGGTGGTCAGTCCAAGGGGTGTCCAGGGGGGGTTGGGGTGTCCAGGGGATGCAAGGGAGTTTTTTGGGAGAGGGGTTTGTCCATGGGGGTCTGTCCATGGATGGATTATGTCTACAGTGCAGGTGATTCTAGAAAAAAGGGGGTGTATGGGGGGAGGTGGTCAGCACAGGGCTCCATCTATTGTGGGGGATGGGGTCTGTGGGGGGGGGGGGGTCAATCTGGGGGTGGGGGTCATACATGTGGTCTTGGTATCCCTAGGGGTGTCGAGGGTTGTTGGGGGATGTTGAGGGAAGTGGGGTTATCCATGAGGGATGGGGCTGTCTAAGGGGTTCAATGTGTCTGGAGGGTGTGGTGGTTGTGAAAGGGGGTCGGTCTAGGGAGGGGGGTCTACCTAGGGTAGTGGGTCTATCGAGGAAGGAGGTGGGTGCAAGGGGTGAGGGGTCAGTAAGGGACATCTAGAGGGTGTGGTGACTCTGCCCGTGTGGCTACTTTTTATGAAATGTGATTGGATATATCCATGGCTTAAAACTTTGGTAACAGAACTATAGCAATAGTTTGAACCATGGAAAAACCATTATAGCCGTGATTTCAAAACGTTGATATAAACCCTCTATGGCATAAACTTATGCCATATTGTCAAACCATGACTATAATGAATTATCCATAGTTTAATCCTTTGATATTTACCTATAGCAATATTTTGAACCGTTGATATAGGGATTTAGCCATGGTTTGTAACCGTGGATATAATATTAACACAATAGCAATGAAAATACTATCCATGGTTCATTAAACCATGGATATAACCTATAGCCATAGTTTTTGAGTTTATATCCATGGTTTGGAACCATGGATATAACCTAAATTTATAGTACTGTCTTGAGCATGATATTTAACTTTATCCCTTCGAGTCGACACAATTGGATCCTAAATGAATATGGGTAAGATTTTTTTTCATTGATCATTGACATCATGCACCACTATCTCAACCGTATATTGGTCAACAGAAGGGTTCACTGGTTATGATTCATGGTTGCGCCCAAATTTAACATACTGGTAAAAGCGGTTGATGTAGTACATGTTGGGGTCGAATCCACAGGGACTGAAGAAGTAACCTTGAGACGCTATGATTTGGTGAAGGATGGGCTATGAAGTAGCCAACCTTGGGTTTAATTTTGGATGGTTTAAGGAACACTAAGAAACCTACGTGAATTAAATTCAAAGTAAATGGGTTGATCTTAGGATTATGCTCGGGGTGGATTGAATGAATTTTACTTCTTTATACAATTTTGGTTTTATTAATTCTTGATAAATCCATTCTTCAAAAATAACACTATATTCATCATTTTCTGGTTCGGTACTTACTAAACACAATTACTAATCCCCTATACACTTAGAGAACCAAATTCATGATCTCTCCAAGGTATATGGTCATTTAGTAATTGAATTTAGTTTTTTCAAACATAGTAAAGATGATGAATAGAAATAACTGAAGAATGGATGTCTTAAATTAATTATCCAATTAACAACAATTCGTTCATAAAATAACATTCAATCCAGCCATTGCATCCTCATAAGATCAACCCATTAAAGGGTTATCCATCCATTTATGGTATAATCTCAATGGTGGGTGGAAGATGGCTAACAAGAATTGGATTGAAAAAAATTAAAACCGCCGAAATAACGAGCACTCCTCCGTGTGTGTTTATGAAATTCACACCTATGTGTGAACTAATTCACAAAAACACAAAGATATCACTGTGCTTTGTGATAATAAAGTTTTAATAAATGAATTGGAAAATATAGAAGAGAAATAAGTTTATTAAGAACATAAAGATAAAAAAAGAAACTTACATGGAAATAGAAAACATTACAAAGGAAATTTGGAAGCATAACCTTACAATGAAACATGCAACAAAAGATGATATGAAAAATATCCACCCCCTATTCCCTTCACCAATATCTCCTTATATAGGCATATTAGGAGCCTTAGATCCATCCCCCAACAATTAATTCACCGCCCAACAATTAACAGAGTGAAATGGAGGGTGAATAATCAAAAGGAAATTGATGTTTCGAATTTGACCCGAAAAACTGTCCAGATTCTTCCACCATATTGACGTGTGAATTCTCAATTGAAGGAGGCCGAATCCGTAGGGGTTGTAGAAGAGAAATATCTTCTTCCATCTGTCCTCTATGATCTTTAAAAGTTTCAGGAACTTTGGCTCATCCGTTTGGATGTTATGGTCGAAATGGTGGTACGGATTTTTGTGCATTAATGTCAGGTCCACCATTTAAATCTCAGCTTCAGATCAATTTGTTTGATGGGCCTTAGGCCCATTATGCTTTTTCCAGCAGGTTTCAGCCTTCAGCCGAAACATTCTCCATCTTACTTTGGGATTCATCCATAGAACCTAAAATATAAAATGTTCCAAACAAATTGATCAATCATATCTCAAAATTTCAATTTCAGGAAATGAATATAATTTTGTCCACAAACAAATGAATGATTGGGCCCAAATTTTCATTTTAAACATGAATTGAATTTTTGATAAAAAATGAAGTTCTATTTATGTAATGCACTAAAAAAATGTTTATGGACTTTGGAACAATGAATATAAAGATATTAAAAATTAATATTAGCCACTTTCAGTGACTAATCACACCCCCCAACATGAGTTTTGCTAGTCCTGAGAAAAATAAATTACAAATATGAAATTCAAATACCCTTTTCCAAAAACATTTTAATACACATTGCTCACCCAAATATAAAATACAAAAAAAATTATGAAAACCCATCAAAATCATTAAAAACAAGCTAGATCCATAAGCATATCCAAAGCCCAAGCCCATTCCTTTGTTCAAATTTATCGCTACATTTCATCCGATTCCAATTAAGCATGATAAAGTGTTGTGCATAATAAAATATATAGGGGCCATTTTATTGTTAAAGGGGAAACAATGGAAGCACTAGGTGGGAATCACATTAAACCGTAAAATGAGTATCCATTTTTTTTATTTTTATTTTTTTATTTTATTTTTTTATTTTTTTAACCACAACAGATATGAAAAGACTAACTCTGGGAAATAAAACTATGGAGTCATGATCCCTAAGTGTCGGACTCCACACATATTGTCAATTTCATGCTCTACAATAGAGATATATATCCTAACTCTGGTCAATACAACTATGGAGTGACGATCCTCAAGTGCTGGACGCCACGCATTTGGACAAAACATTGCTCTATGTGGTCCTTTTTTTGTTTTTTGTTTTTTTTGGATACTCAAATTAAACAAAAAGTGACCCCAGAACCCTAAGCTGTAATGAAAGGGACCCAAGAACTCAAATTTACACCCACGATCTAGTAGACGGGAATTGTGGCATTTCTATTAAGAGGATGAAAATGTAAACATTGAAAAATCACATTAGACAACCGCACATTCCAAAAACTATGCTCATGAACTTAAACTTGCATTAAAATCAGAATCAAAACATCCAAATTTTTTGATATCCAATTTTAGAGTTTGAAATGTGTGTTATCATGTTCAAGGTTAATGGAATTTTTTCCTTTCCATGCATGTTCTTATTGAAAGAAAAATAATTTTTTATCCCCCCCAACTTAGAATAACACTGTCCCCAGTGTTTAAAGAAAATAAAAGTTATAAGGGGGTAGGAGAGGAGTTCAAAGAAAAATTTAAAATGAAAATCACAGAATGATGTCACCTGGTGTTTGATGATGATAGCGCATGCCATAGACTCCCTTCAATTCTGGATTTGAGTCTTAGCGGCTTGGATGGTGGTGAATGGATTTTCCTTATGGCTTACGACATGTATTTTTATTTTTTTAACCTATAAAATCATAAAAATAAAAGAAAACAAAATAAACTGATGATACATTGTCTTATTTATATTTTCTCGGTAAGGTATTACTCAGAGATCACGCCACGTGACATGGATGAATATGGCGCTTCCCCTTCATACCCATCCTTACTCATAAAAGAATAAAAGGTCAACATTTTATGGTAATTTATTATATGGAAAAAAATGATTTAAAATGATCAGAAACATGAAAACCATGGGTTTCCTCCTATGCAGTGCTTTTGTTTAATGTTGTTACCTTGACTTGAACCCCCCAACTTATCCAATTCCAACATTCAAAATTTTAATTAACCCATATTACTCCACTTCAACAATATTGAGATTGATTATTTGTTTGAAATATGTTTCATGTGAAATCCTTTGTTCTATAATGAGTGGTAAAATCCATGTAATATCATAAATGGTTGATTGAATTGAATATCTAGTATTTCCTGAGACATCAAAAAACATTCACAATTTTTTAGTTTCAAGAGGATAAAAAATTGAAATTTCATGGTATTCGTTATCTACATTTAAGAGTGGGGAAGAAAGGAGAAAAATTTTGAGTTCAGGTTGATAGAAATTTACAAAAGAAGAATGGAAATTTGAATCAAAAAAAGTTTCTTCTCCATGAAATTTAGAAATAATTGGTTCCTTTTGAAATTTTGATTCCTCCCAAAAAATTTTCCTTTTGAATGACGGGATTGGGTATAGACTCAATATTTGTTAACTCTCCCAATGGTTCAATGATTGGTGATTCTAAAAAATCATATTTAGTGCAATATTCAGGGCATTGAATCCATGAAGAATAATTTCCCTCTTGTGAATTCATGAAATCAATTTCACCCTGATATAAATAGTCATTAATAATTCCTTCATGTTCTTTATCTTGAATTTCATCATTACCTAACCAAATCTCATCATTATCCAACTCTGTATTCCATGATTTTAAAGTGGGTTCTTTACTAAATTCACATGAGTTATGTGCAAAACAAGATTATTCTATAAGTGATGTTGAAAGGACATCCTTATTGGGAATGGGTTCCTCATAAGTCTCAATGTTTTGTATTTTTAATCTCAGTGATGAAACTTATGAATTCATTTTAACCATTTTTTCACACAAATGTTCAAGAATTGTTTCAGAATTAGGATTTATGGGTGTTTGTACATCATCAAAATCATTAAGTTTGATCTCTTCAATCATCCTTGAGAGGTATGGAAATTGATACTTTAAAAAATCAGCATCCCATTGATCGTTCATGTTATCGGGTGTGGGGTATTCATTTAAAGGTTGATCAAATTAATTTCCTATGTGAGGGGATTCCCAATGTTGATTTTCTATTCGATTCCAAACCGATTTTATGAAAGGAAATTGTTGATGATACTCCATTGGAGTTGAATGAAATTTGGATTTGGATTTGTTTTTATGGAAAAATAGAAAGGGGAAAAGAAAAGAGAAATAGAGGTGAGAAAAGAGAAGTTAGGTGAGAATGGAATTAGGGTGTCTAAGAAAACTTACTAGGGTCCCCGGCAACGGCGCCAAAATTTGGTTGCGCCCAAATTTACCCTACTTGTAAAAGTGTTCGATGTAGTACATGTAGGGGTCGAATCCATAGGGACCGAAGAAGTAACCTTGAGACGTTATGATTTGGTGAAGGATGGTCTATGAAGTAGCCAAATTTGGGTTTTATTTTGGATGGTTTAAATAACACTAAGAAACCTACATGAATTCTATTCAAAGAAAATGGGATGATCTTAGGATTATTCCCAGGGTGGATTGAATGAATTTTACTTCTTCATACAATTTTGGTTTTATTAATTCTTGATAAATCCATTTTTCAAAAATAACACTACATTCATCATTTTCTGGTTTGGTACTTACTAAACACAATTACTAATCCCCTATACACTTAGAGAACCAAATTCATGATCTCTCCAAGGTATATGGTCATTTAGTAAATGAATTTAGTTTGTTCAAACACAGTAAAGATGAAGAGTAGAAATAACTGAAGAATGGATGACTTAAATTAATTATCCAATTAACAACAATTCGTTCATAAAATAACATTCAATACAGCCTTTGCATCCTCCTAAGATCAACCCATTAAAGGGTTAGCCCTCCACTGATGGTATACTCTCAATGGTGGGTGGAAGATGGATAACAAGAATTGGATTGAAAAAATTAATACCACGGAAATAACGGGCACTCCTCCGTGTCTGTGAATGAAATTCACACCTATGTGTGAACTAATTCACAAAAACATAGAGATATCACTGTGCTTTGTGATAAAAAAGTTTTAATTAATAAAATGTAAAATATAGAAGATAAAGAAGTTTATTAAGAACATAAATATACAAAAAAGAAACTTACATGGAAATGGAAAACATTACAAAGGAAATTTGGAAGCATAACCTTACAATGAAACAAGCAACAAAAGATGATATGAAAAATATCCACCCCCTATTCCCTTCACCACTAGCTCCTTATATAGGAATATTAGGAGCCTTAGTTCCATCCCCCAAAAATTAATTCACCCCAAAAAATTAATAGAGTCAAATGGATGGTGAATAATCAAAAGGAAATTGATGTTTCAAATTTGACCCGGAAAACTGTCCAGATTCGTCCACCATGTTGACGTGTGAATTCGAAATTGAAGAAGGCCGAATCCGGAGGTGTTGTAGAAGCGAAAACTCTTCGTCCGTATGTCATCTATGAGCTGTAAAAATATCTGGAAATTTGGATCAGCTATTTGGATGTTATTGTCGAAATGGTGGGATAGATTTATGTTCATTAATGTCGGGTCCACTATTTTAATCTCAACTTCAAATCCATTTGTTTGATGGGCCTTAGGCCCATTATGCTTTTCCCAGCAGGTTTCTGCTTCAGCCGAAAAATTCTCCATCTTCCTTTGGGATTCACCCATCGGACCTAAAAGATAAAATGTTCCAAACAATGTGATCAATCATATCCCAAAATTTCAAATTCAGAAAATGAATATAATATTGTCCACAAAAAAATGAATGACTGGCCCCAAATTTTCCTTTTAAACATGAATTGCATTTTTGATGAGAAATGAAGTTCTATTAATGTAATGAACTAAAAAAATGTTTGTTGACTTTGGAACAATGAATATATAGATATTAAAAATTAATATTAGCCACTTTAAGTGACTAATCAATTCACCAATAAATTACTCCCAATAGACTATCCAATCATCCTCTCATAGTCATGAAATTGAAAAACATGAATATGAAATACAAAACCATCATCATCAATACACAAATAATCAACAAAATCAAGAGATAAATGGAAAATCAATTATATTTAGCATAGTTTAAACTTTTGGGATTTTTAGATACTCATATTAAAGTAGGTATAATACTATAATTATATCAATTTATTTCCAAGTATTCATTTCCACAAACTCCCATGGTGACTAATGGTTAGTTTTATTGATAGAAGGACATGAACTTACTCATAAGTACCTTTTATGTCTCAAAAATCTAGCCTTCCATCTTCCAAGAAATCCTAGATTACATAACAACATCGTGGAATGAAGGTGAAACGTTTACAACACCATTTATTCAAAAATAATCCATGATGCCATGGAACATTAATACCCATTCGAGTCATGACATAGACAAAACAGGTTCTCAGTCCCTAAAATTTCCCGGCGTAGTTGAAGTTCCAGATGGGGAATGCCCAATGAATCATTTTTCATAATCAATTATTAATATGAGATTTAAATAGATGATAAATTTAATGATTAATATAATCAAATAAAATAATAATTTCTGAGAGAATGTTAGAACCAAAGGGTAGGATCCTCAAATATATTTTATAATAAATTTTGACAACTAAATAATAAAATTTTAATAAAGCCTTTCTTCGTTGATGAATATGAAAATGTAACTAGGCCATACCCCCATTGCATTAAAGGAACAGAAATTAGATTCCCTCCCACAGTGAACGACATGTACTGTATGGACCATCAAACATCATTGTAAGAACCTACGGGTGCTAGTGTGGTAAATCTTATCACATAAATTATTTTCTATTTATCACCCATAGAAAATATTCTAGAAAGGGTTCTATTTGTTATCTCTATACTTGGGAGTGTTTTTGGAGGAGTATTACTCACCACTAAAGAGAGCATTCTTTGAGAGGGAGAACTCTAATTCCCCAAGAGAATTATCTTTGGATGTCATTGTTTACCTCAAATTAAATGGCCACCCTATGAAAATAATATAATTGGGTTTATATAACTCTTTGGTTAGAAAATAAAAATCAAACAATTTACCTTTATTATTTCATTAATCCCTAGAAAACCCAAAGTCTATATTAATAAAATTAATATTTATTGATTATTGCTTAACAAGTGTATTAATTAAAAATTATATATTCAAATAATATTATATATATATTATCTCTCACCGCACCATTAAATTTGATAATCCATTCCTACATAATATTTATTGGATCATTAATAATGCCTATTTATTTAAAAAATATATATCACAATACAATCACCAACAAATAAATATTTATTATATTCAATTAATAGTTAGTAAATATTTGTTAAATATTGTTTTCACTATATATTCATTTGATTTTTTTAGTTATAGAATATATGTTTAAAATCAATCAAGAATAACTACCAATCCACATGTATGAATAATATTTATTCAACTTATTAAACAATAAATAATAATATTTTTTAACTGATGTTATAGATACATTTAGTGGATGGCCCCCTACGCCTCCATCTCAGTAGAATTAGTCATAGTAGCCCCAAGTCCAAGTATATATTCAATTAACATTCAAATGGTCCTATAATGACAGATGTTAAGGCTTCCTCAATATATTACCTCATAAAGATTCTTGTTTTGTAATTCAATTCATTAATCATTTTAACTCTAATGAAGAATGATTCATGTTAGTTTGGTCACCCTATATGCTTTATGCCCCTCCTTTGACCTTCAATTAATTTAAATTTCCTATAGAAAACAACATATATAGATTAATTAAGTATGTATCATTTCTATTAATGGGATTGAGATATCAACATTCATTGAATTTTAGAAGGGACAAATATTTTATCGCATTATCCATCAATGAATCATAACTCATGTTGCAACCAATGTATCCTTCATCACTGCAAACATATGTGTCATGATTTTAATCAATTCATAATTGTACATGACACATAATATTAATTATATATATTGTTGAAGTCTAAGGATCAATAATATCATTTACAGAAAGTAACATCCTATAAAACATATAAATGTGGATTTCTTTCTCGTGGGTATCACCCTTGTAATTTCTTACATTAAAAAATTTCAAGGGTGTAAACCATGATATAGTACCAAATATCCCTATGAGTTTTCACCCTTTATATCCTTCTTCATTTGTGTCCCTATAATGATATAATATGGAAAGAAAATACATATTTAATTATAATTTCATGGAACATATGGATTCTCATCATAGTTGGGTACTTCTATAACCTTTCAGTGTGAATGTTACGCTAAATAAATTATCACATACTATGTTAAAAATTAAAATTATAAAAATGGGAAAATAGTTTACTAATATTAAAAAAATTAATACATGTAATTATAAAGTACATTGACGTTGGTTTAAGAGAATCAACTCCATCTGACCCCAACTTTCACTAGAGACCAGTAAAAAAATCCTCCATTCCACTAGATCAAACATGATACTCATGATTCTACTAAGATAATTCTTTAGTCATGGGATCTACCACATTTTCATCTATAGAAAACTCTACATACTTCAACCTCACCGATCAAATAAAATTATCTCAATATGTGTTTCTTTCAAAGTATGTACTTTGTTTATTGGTGTGACCTAGGTTATTTTGAAAGATCCAAAACAATAGTATTATATTAATACATTTTTATTAGGTATTTACATATAATCACCAATCAAGCTGTGGGAAAAAAATTCATATTTAAATCGATTCATTGGATGCATTTGGAGCCTCTGTATACTCGAAATCTGATTGTGAATCGAGGATAACTAGCTAATTTGAACTCTTCATGCTCATACCTCCTCCATTGAGACTAAAATATAATTCTACCAATGAATTCAGATCATTATGATCTTTCTAGGAACTACAAATAGTATAATCCCTAATGACTAGCTTCTCATCTTGCCCATACACATGCAACATATCCTTAGTTCTCCATAGATAATTAAGGATAGCTTTAAAAAAGATCAATGTTGTTCACTTGGATCAAATTGATATCTTCATACCATTATCAATTCATTGAAAACATATGTATTTAAAATTATAAGTCATATATGATTCAACTAATCGATTAAGCATGTGTGATCTTACTTAATTTCTATTTCACTAGTTGTATCTAAAAACACATTTACATAGAAATATGTATACCATGTGACATTGGAACTAATCCACTATTATATTTTTACATATTAAATATATTTATTATATATCCAATATATGTAACATTATATAGTCCTTGAAACTCCTGATATATATCATGAATGATCTTAATCCAGAGAATGTAGGATTCTTCACTAAATCCCTTCACATAGGAACACTTTTTTACCATTCATTGAAATACTGTAAGAATGGTATGTCATTTCATATGAGTAAAATGTGTTCAATAGATAATACTAGGATAATGACCACATTCCCACTAAAAATATTATAAATACATGGATAAAATTCGTTCTTTATGAAATTATATTCATTTATAGCTTCATCAAATTGAATTATCGATGAAATAGATTCATTCTTCAATCCCCAAGTGGATCTATACGAAATAAAAATATTTTTTGTTTACCTTGAGTCACAAACCCTATCAGTTGTTTTATATACAAATATTCCTAATGGTTCTCATTATATAAATCTATTTTGATTTCCATTTTCCATATTAAAAAATCATTTTCAGATACTATTATATACTGAATTCTGATTGATTTATACATAGAATATGGATAAAAGGTTCATCATATTTAATAGATTGATTTTTTGAACACTTTAGCCACTAGTCATTCTATATATGTATTTAATTTAATTTCCAGGTACAGTATTATCTTCAATATCGATTATCTCTGAATAGGTTGTACATCATCTAGTATATCAACCAAATCCAAAACATTGTTCTAATACGTTGAATCCATTTCAGAGTCCATGGATTCCATCCATATAAAGACAAATACACTCTCTACTTATTCTTATTAAGATATTTGTTCATTATTTTCTACCAATAACGAGACACTATCTTCAATGACTAGAAACTCTTATCTATTTGGTTGTCTTACCTCTTTGGTGATCCTATGCAGTACATGTATTTTAGGAACAACAACTTCAATGGGATCATATAGAGAATATTCCTATAACATCTCTTTTTTGTATTTAGAATAAACATCATAGAAGTGTTTCTTTATCTAACTATCCTTCTTCAAGAGGTACTCCCTTTCAATAACTACATCCTATCTAGTGTTAATCACATTCTTATTTAAATGGTTTTATAGGTAGAATCTATGTTCTTCATTAGGATAACCTCAAAAGATACAATTTGTGCATCGTGGCTCTAGTTTGTTTATAGAGATGGAAAAAACAAATTCCTCTCCACCCAATGCACATTTAGGTGAAAAAAATGATATTCTTTCAAAACCATAACATAAAGGGAAATCCATTTTCCGCTTTTGTTGGAACTTGGTTTAATGTGTATTCCACATATAATAATTAACATCCTAAAATGGATAACTTACGATGTTCAAAAATAATCATTGATTTCACCATGTATACCAAGGTATTGATCATCTTTTAACTAACACCAATCCACAATGGTGTGTATGGTAGATTATGTTTGAGAAAAAATCATAAACTCCTATAAACATCAAACATACTTTTTGTTATGTTATTCACAGCATCAATTTGATCAAATATTCTTTATCTTATTCCCAGATAGATTCTATAAATCATTCTTCAATTCATTAAATTTTTTAATTGACTAAGAATTATACCTCATGCAGTAGAAATATGCCTATTTACTCACGTCGTCATTATAAATTATTAATTAAGAATATCAATTTATAGTTTCTACTAAAAATGGCCTACACACAATTGTGTTTACAAATCCTAGAAACTCTAAGGACAATTCACCTTTTCCAATTGAATGGAGTTTTGTTCATTTTAACTTTTAAACAGGAATGAAATCTTTCTAGTGGTATTAGCTTAAATGTTTCTAGAAATGAATCTTGATAGATCTTTTTAAAATGCTTCTTATTTACACTATAGAGATGGTGATTCAATTTCTACCAGTAATAGTTTATCATGTTTTCATAGAAATGTTTGAGTGATATTCTATGTGAATTTTTCTTCTATTTTATCAAATTTTTAGTATTGATATTCTTGTGTAGTGTTTTGATAGTGTGATAGCATATAAGTTTTTGGTGGATCTTCATGTTAAAGAATTTGGGAGACCGATTTCATTTCCATGGATTATTTTTGATTGAATTATATTTCTATGAAACATATTTATTTTCAAGTGGTTATTCATTGATAATATTTTTAGAATGAAATAAAATTAACATTTATTGGATATGATAGGATAAAATGGAGAATTTTTTGCAACCATGTGGAAACCATATGTATATATTTTTATTATGTGATTATTGAGCCCTATATAGATCATGATGATGATGGGGGGCATTATATCCCTCCAATGCATTGGTAAATAAGGAAAGTGTTGAGAAACTCTTATTGTATGATAAATTTAATAAAATATGAGGATATGGGTGAGTTAACAATATTGATGTTACTGCTAAGAGGATGTTGTAAATAACAATGTAGGTACTTCCATTTTGGGATATTATCAACAATGATTGTCTTGGATGTGATCGATAAAAACATGGATCTTCATTTCCAGTATGGATATTGATTTGGGGTGGTTTTGAGTATAATGGAGGAATAGAGTATTTTCCTAGCACAAATTGAGCACTTCAATGTACATTCTTGATACTCGGATTCCATGTATATTTGTGTACTAGATATGTAACTACTGAGTACATGGTAGTGTGGTGACCTGGAGGACCTGTTAAGCTAGGGGCTGGTTGATGTTATGACATGGCATGTAGTTTAAATGAAAATGCCATGTACTTTTAATTTTAATTGATATATCAGAGTGAGGTCATGAATCATGCCATGAACTTACTTCTTCTTTCTATGTTTCATATGGGAGCACTCGGGAATGAAGAATGAAGATCAAATCCCGGATTCCCTCTCTGGCCTCCGATAGAAATGTTGTCGGGTGAACTTGATCCCACTAATGAGCTCTCAAAACCCATGGAGCCTTTATTCCTAATTCATCCTCTCTCGTCAGTCGTTAGGGAATCATAGTTGTTAAATTTTTTCTAGATCTACACGAATATAGGATTTTTCAAGGGATTATGTTCAAGGAGATCGATTGTTAGACATCGAGGTGGGTGGTTTGTGCCTTTCATTATGTAGTATTGGATTATATCTGATTAAGGTTCCTCATTCCCACGTTTGGGGATATCCTTCCTTGTAAAATTACATTTTTACCACTTTATATGGTGTATTTAATTTCAATGTGAGATTATTTTATGAATAAGGTTATATACCGTGATTATGGGAAAACATCAGTGTGTTTCCCTAGGTTGACTATTTTTTGTCTACTTGGACTAGGATGCTGTTAGGGTTTTCATGTTATCCATGCCTTGCATGTTAGGATGGAGTCGATGATAATGTATTATGCCTATGTTGTGCATTGTGATGATATGTCCAAGGGGAATTGACTTTGAGAGATTCTCATGGGAGGATAATTTAAGTATGTTTTTACTATTATATTGACCAGAGGTGTTGACCGTTAGAGCTGTTAGATGGTCATTGACCTGGGGTTTTAGACCATGAGATCTTACCTATATGGGTTTTTATAATTTATTGGTAGTATATTAGACAAAATGGGATAGAATCTGAGAGTTTTTCAAGAGGGTATTTATTTAATTTTTTCATGCATCGTTAGACCAGAGGGGTTAGACTATGAGAACATCCAAGCGGGTCGTTTTTTATGATTGTGACGTCGGCCAAGAAAAATCAGAAGCTTGGATTCTGACTTACTTGTTTGATTAGGTGGTCTTTGGAGACACATGTTTTTTTTCTATAAATAGGGTGAAATTGATCATAGGCTAGATACTGAGATTACATGATGAAATTGATTGAATAATAAATGTAAATAAATGAAATATATTTTTTTTGGTTGTTATCTTTTGAGTACATCATAGTATATTGCTTCAATTTTTCTACTATATATATATATATATTCAATTATAGTAAGGCACATATCTTCGGGTGGTGTAAAGACCCAGAAATTTCAAGCAATGTTTTTTATTAAATATTTAGGAATTTTACGAGTCTATGGTTTCTGACGACACTTGATTCTGAGGCCCGGTTTTCTCGGAATCAATTTCTAAAGTTTTGTTTGGTTACGTTCAGTAAACGTATGTGTGAGTTTTTCTATTTATTGAACCGGTGCTCGGAATTGAAATCCAAAGACACTGATGAACTCGCAGTGCCAATATTCGCTTAAGGGGACCATTACCGCAGCTGCGTTTTATGCGGGTTGAAATTTATTTTGTTGGGATTTAATCTTAAATTAAATAAAATTGTGTGGAACAGAATTTTATCTTTGGAGTTAGTGAAACTTTAAATGGGGTAGTTATATGTGGGTCCCACGCTGACAAAACCTCCCATGAGAGGAATTTGTGAGGTGGGGCCCACATGAGCCTTAACTCTTCATCTCCCCATAGCTCCCCTGAAACCCCCTTATTTATTGTGACAACTCCCCCATCATTATGTGATCTATTCACCTCCCTTCCTACCATAATTTTTTCCAACCCTTTTAATTAATGAACTGAAATCTAATTAATTAATTAAATTAATTGAATTATGAATTACTTATGTGAATAAAATAATAGCCTTAGCTATTTTTTTTATTTTGGTACTTGTTATGTTGGGTCATTGTGGTAGATATAGAGAAATAGATAAGGGTGTTCTTCTCTCAAAAAAAAGATCACAATACTTCCAATGAAGAACCGCTGAGGAATTTCGATCTTCACCTTTGATCTTTATCCAATCCAAAGGAGAAGGAGCCACCCGCATGGAATGCCGACGATGCACCATCCTCGTCCCTTCTTCCATGACGTCGACGAGTTGACGTTGTCTCCCCGCGACGCTGTATTCCATGACGATCGACTACCACGATCCTTATTTCATGTTTGGGTGGATTGCATCAATTTCATCTGAATAAAATTGTTCTTCTTTCTTCATGAAACCATGTTTATCATCAGCCACATGATACCACCTAACGCCGAGGGAACGGGCCAAACAAACACGGCCAGACGACCCTCCATTGATCCTCGTTTCTGTTGGATGGCGACTGTGATTGAAAGAATGATGGAGACCTGAGAAAAATTGGTGGCCACATAGCGTCGCCGGTTTGGGTATCCAGGGGGCCGCCCCCACCCCACCTCGGACTGGTTGGCTGACCGGCCGAGCAGTGGCCCGCCATGCGTGGCAGCACCGCGCCGGGCCGGGCTGCGCTGTGTCAAGCCAGGTCGCGCCCCGCTGGGTCGGTCCGCACCCCCTTAGGTCGGGTTGTGCTATTCGGGCCGGCCCACACCCCTCAGTCCGGGCAACACGATTCATCAGGCTGGTCCAAACCTCTGCCGGGTCGGACCCGCCAAAACTGGTTTAACCTGACCCGTTGGTCCACTGGGATTAACAGGCCTGGTCCATTTCCACTTAAAGGTCAATAACTCGAAGATCGCGCTTCCGATCGACACACAGTATGCGGTACTAGGACCCTTGAGAAGTGGAGATCCTTTTGTGACACTCTAAGTGAGTTTTGGATGACTTTGGATAATGGCTGAGTTGGGAACGAGCGTACTTCCAATAATTCCCCTGGAACAGAAAAGCCAATATCACCTAGACCGGGCGTCCGATTGACGCGTCCTCTATCATTTTGGGTTCCTTTTGATGTGAAAGAACATTGGGATACATCATCTATGTACTACGTGACAGTTGATGTATCGAACCCTTGGCTCGAGGAGTGGACCCTCCTGGAATCAAGCGTGCGGTGGCGGAACCCCTAAAGATGGTTGCGACTACAATGACTATCGTACTGGAATCCTCTGTGGGTTTTGTGAAGACGAACACCATACTGGAATCCCTTGTGGGTTCGGCGATAAAGACTAACGTATTGGAATCCACCATAGGATCGGTGACGACGACTACAATACTAGAATCCTCCATGGGTTCGACGACGACGACTACCATACTGGAATCCTCTGTGGGTTCGGCGAAGATGACTAAAGTACTGAAATCCTCTGTGGGTTCATCAACGACGACTACCATTCTATAATCATCTGTGGGTTGGGTGATGAAGACTATCGTACTAGAATCCTCCATGGGTCTGATGGTGATGTTTACTGTTCGTGTATCCTACGTGGGTCTGACAGTTTGACTATTGTACTTGTATACTACGTGTGTTTGACAGTTTTACTTATGTACTAGTATCCTATGTGGGTCCGAAAGAGTAGCTGGTCTAGTATCCTACGTGGGTTCGACAACATAGTTGTACTAGTATCCTATGTGGGTCCGCCATATTTGATGAATTTATGACTGCATCTGATTATCTTTATCACTTAATGAAAGATCTATGCATATGTGGGATAATAATTGACATTGAATCATTTCCATTCGTGTGATTGACTTCATTATTGTGCATATTGGGTTGTGCATGGGCTCGAGAGTTGGAGTCGAACTACGATTGATGACATAGGTATATGTATGGGAATATACATAAGTAGATTTGGTTGATACTTTGTGATTGTATCTTTTCGTTGTGGTTTATCCTTCGTGGATTCTGGAAGACCTTTGGGGGTATCAGGGTCCCTACTGAGTATCTTTATACTCACCCCTATACGGGATATGACCACACTACGTTGTGTTGGATGTAGACGACAGGAAACGCTGATCATGGTAGAGGATTGTAGAGCTATATGGTACCCAGAGGAGGACCACTTGTTGAGATGAACACGTAGCAGATGGAAGGACCCGTTGTGCTGTGGAGACTATCTTTACACACCCTTTAGGTGGGATTCCCAGAGGACGACTCAGTGGTTGCTTCTTTACATTAATACTATTGTATTAGAATTTTTGTTGTACTATACTTTTCAGTTGGGTTTGTATTCTAGCCCATTTTTCTTCCAACACTTAATTTGAATTCTGTGTTACATTTTCCTTACTTAAGCTTGAATACTTTATTATGTTTTTTTACTAACATTAAGGCAATGCCTTCCCCATTTATCAGGATTTACAGATTTGGTGCTAGTCGCCAACCACTGGCCTAGGGAAGGAGGGCTTGGCGTAGTCATGACACGAGCCCTGATGACTGGTTGTGACGAATTGGTATCAGTGGAGTCGGTTCTACCACAGAACTTCGGACACTGATCATTCTTCTCTTTAATGAAATAGTGTTAAGTGTATTGATTGTGGTTTCTGGTTTAGGGAGTCCAGTGTTGGTGCAGTTGCTGACGTATCCATACACCAGGACCCTGACCTCTGATTTCCGACTCAGTGCATGAAAATACCGAAAGTGTGTGTGTTTCCTTTGAAAAAAATTCATTCTGAATACTTTGTGTCAACTCACCAGGTATATCGTTGATTGTGGCACACCAATTGCTTTCAGGATGTCCCCACGAAGGCAGCCAGCTAGGGTTCCTAGTTACGTATGAGAAGAAAACCCACTGAGCGACGAGGCCTCCGTGCAGGGCCCCATAACAGGGGAGGCACCAGCGATACCACTACTCGTTAGGCCACCGACACCACCAGCCCTAGTAGCAGAGAGTGCACGCCGTCTGTGTACATTGCACGACTTCCAGCGATAAAGGCCGCCCAGGTTCTGTGGAGAGACAACCCCCAGGCATCTGAGGATTGGGTGGAGGCTATCGTTAGACTTTTCATATTAGTAGGGACACCAGCCGACCTCATAGTGATCCTTGTCGTGAGACTCCTACACGCAGTGGCAGGCAGATGGTGGAGGATAATGCTCCATGAGTATGACGAGGCATAACTACTCTGGATAGACTTCGATTGCCTGTTCTGGGCAGATATTGTACCAGTCACCCTTCCTGGATTCAGGATTAACTTAATCTGCAGTAGGACAGCATGGCAGTAGCTCAGTACTCAGCGAGGTTCACTAACCTCTCACGCTACTCCACAAATTTGTTACGAGACCCATTCATCAGGGCCCGGACCTTCGACGAGGGACTGAGGCATGAGATCAGGGCTTCGATGATCTCCCTCAGCATCCTGACGCAGGTGGGGGTGCTGGAGAGCGACCTTCTAATAAGGAGTTTTCTCACTGCATAGTCACCAGTGGTGAAACCCATCGCAAGGCGACACATAGTGGAGTTTTCTGTAGCCGATAATAGACAGTTGACGTAGAGGTTCAAGCAGACCAGGGCATCAGGTGAGCGACCACAAGATATAGGTTCGGTAGTTTGGGGAACATGAGATAGAGCCAGTTATACGAGGAGCATGCAGTGCTATGCATGCGGCGAGCATGGTCACATTTCTTGAGACTACCCAACCTGTCCTGCAGATGGTCAGCATGCAGTAGAGGTACCACCCAGGCAAAGGTAGAGGTTTGACCGTGGTTGACCTCTAGGAGAAGGACGACAAGGCAAAGGAGTTGGCCGAGCAGTATGTGGTGGATGACGTTTTGAGGCCCTACCACCACCACCACCAGGAGGTCCACCACGACCATAGGGAACAGATGGACAGGGGAGAGCTCAGCTTCAGGCAGTTGAGGCCTACGACCATAGTGCTACAAGAGAAGGTGTACATGAGTGGGTCTAGCTCTAGGCATAGAGGCCTTTGTTCATGAGGATTCTAGCTTTGTTTTTTTGTTTTTTGTTTCTGTGTGTCTTTTTTTACTTTGAGTTTTTGTAATAAAAGACACGTGTCCATGTGATGTTTTCTTTCCTACCTTTTCGTCAGGATGATACTGATAGGTTCCAGAAAAAACCATTGACTTGAACCTCAAATTATAGATTCCTACTAGAGGAGACCCAGTGACCACACACTGTTGCTGAATGTGTGACTCACCCTTGGAGGTGAGAGTAATAGTTGGATCTCTTGGTCGTAGAATCTAGGCCTTACGATGTTTTCCATTGCATGAAATAGTACTATTCATGTCAGGATTAAATGTATTAGGAAATGAACGTGGTTCATCCATGTGATGATACCAGATTTCACTTTTCAGTATAGGATAAATCCTTGCATATCTTGTAAGATATAAGAGAAAAAGGGTATAGTTGAGTTCTTTTCAAATGGCTAGTAAAACACATAGTTCGTTGAGTGAATGGTTTCTGGTGTACTCTAATCTCCAATGACTTAGGTGTGTCTTTTCATAGAATGAACTAGACCTGAAATGGTGATATTGACATGAGTTTCTCCGGGACAATGTTTTTGATATAGTATAAACTCATAAGAAGGGTAATGCTATAGAAGAGATTGTTTCATGATGCCTCACTTGTCAGCAAGTGAATGAGGAGAAGCAGGTTCCTGTAGTCATGGTACTACCCTTAGAGTCCCAGAGTGGATGTGGGACGGAATAACCATGGATTTGTGACGGGACTTCCACGTACATCTACAGGGCAAAACTCATTCTAGGTTATAATTTACCGACTCAACAAGATGGCCCACATCCTACCAATCAGAGAGAAGGGCTCAGTAGAGATCTTGGGGACCTCTACATTCAGGAGATCATACGACTTCATGGTGTGCCATCAACTATCGTTTCCAATTAGGATGATCGATTTACTTCTCGGCTTTGGAAGGGGTTGTAGGAGGCCTTTGGGACACAACTTCTCTTGAGCCCGGCCTTCCATCCTCAGACGGATGTTCAGACTGAGAAGACCATTCAGAATCTCGGGGACATGCTCCGTTCATGTTTCCTCGACTTTGGTCGCAGCTTTTACGGTCACCTACATTTGGTGGAGTTTGCGTACAACAACAGCTACCACTCCACCATCGGGCTGGCTCCATACGAGGAACTGTAAGACCGACCTTGAAGATTACCTCTATGATAGACTGGCCCTGGGGAGTCAGCCATTGTAGGAAGAGTGATTGTTTAGGATACGATGGAGAAGGTGCAGATCATCCAACAGTGGATGAAGATTGCACAGAGCAAATAGAAGTCCTATGCTGATAAGAGATGGAGACCACTGGAGGTAGAGGATGGTGACCATGTTTTCCTACGGGTCTCAACTCAAAGAGGTCTATGGAGAATTGTTCGGGCAGTAAGTTATCTTCACTTTTCATCGGACCTTTCCAGGTCCTCAACAGAGTATGTGACGTGGCTTACCGCCAGGACCTTCCACCTCATTTGCAACGGGTGCATGATGTCTTCCACATATCTCAGTTGAGGAGATACGTTCAAGACCCAACCCACGTCATCGATCACGGGGATCTGGACAACAATTTTGGGGTGATGTTTGTGGAGGTCCCGGTAGAGATCGAGGATCAACATGAGAGGTTCCTACATGGACATTCGATACCTCTAGTGTACATTCTCTGGCTGAATTTGAACCTCCAGAAGAGCACATGGGAGTGGGAGGCTCAGAAGCGAGCTCAATACCCCCATTTGATTTCCAAGTGTGTGTTGTAGCTCTATGGGGATGTAAAGACCAAAATTTGGATTAATGTAATGACCTGAAAATTTCAAGGAAATTTATTTCATAAATACATTGGAATTTTACGACTCTGCAGTTTCTGATGACAATTGATTCTGAGTCCCGGTGTGCCTGCGATCAATTTCTGATGTTTTGTTCGGGTGCACTCAGTAAACGTACGTATGGGGTTTTCTATCTTTTGAATCAGTGCTTGGAATTGAAATATGAAGACACTGATGAACTCGCAGTGTTGATATTCTCTTAAGGGGACCTTTACCGTAGTTGCATATTATGCGTGTTGAAAGTTAATTTTTTTTGACGTTTAATCTTAAATTAAATAAAATTGTGTGGTTCACAATTTCATCTTGGGAGTTAGTTAAACTCTTCATGGGGTAATTTTCTTTAGGGACCAAAACCACATAACCTCCCATGAGAGGAATTTGTGAGGTGGGGCCCATATGAGCCTCAACTCATTATCTCCCCATAAATCCCCTTAAACCCCCTTATTTATTGTGACAACTCCCCCTTAATTATGTGATCTCTTAACATCCCTTTCTCCGTTAAAATTTTCCAATTGTTTTAATTAATCAATTGAACTCCAATTAATTAATTAAATTGTTTTAATTTTTAATTACCTGTGTGAATAAAATAATGTCCTTAGTTGTTATTTTATTTTGGGAATTGTTCAGTTGGAACTTCGTGGGAGATCTGGAGAGATAGAAAAGGGTGTTCCTCTCTCAAAAAAAGAACACCATCCTTCCAATGAAGAACTACTGAGGAACATTGATCATCACCTTTGATCTTCGACCAAACCAATGCAGAAGGAGCCACCCACATGGAATGCTGACGACGTGCCATCCTCGACCCTTCTTCCCCGACATCGATGAGTTGACGTCGTCTCCCCGCGATGTTGTATTCTGTGACACTCGACCACCATGATCCTTATTTCAATGTAGGGAGGATTGCTTCAATTTTATTTGAATAAAATTGTTCTTCGTTCTTCGTGAAACCATGTTAAACTTTTCCCACATGATACTGCCTAACGCGGAGGGCACGAGTTGAATGAGTATGGCCCAACGACCCTCCATTGATCCTCATTTCTTTTTCATAACGACAGTGATGGAAATATTGATGGCGACCAGAGAAAAAGCGGCGGCCGTATTCCGGCCCCGTGGAGAAGAACCGCAGCCCACAACCTCGGGCCGCTCGTCTGATTAAGTATCGGCCATGCCGGAGGAAGGCAGCAAGGTCACATGGGGCGTCGCGCTGTGTGGGACCGCGGCCCGCAATTAGCGGGCCGGTTCGGCAGTGAACCCACCGGCTCGCCGGTCCACTGGGAGAAGGAATCTTGGCACCCGAAGGTGCCGCACAGCAAGACTACGACCCTCCATGTGGGACACTTGCATCGGGAAGGCCGGACAGCTTCGTCCAGCTAGTTTTGGATGGCGGCGCCACCAGGCGCCACCAGTTCGGGAAGCCCCCACCCCCCCCCCCCCCCGAGGACCGCTCGGCCTTCGGGCTGAGCCACGTCCAGCAGGGTCGGGCCGCACAATTCATTGGGACGGTCCGACCCTCTATCAGGTTGGACCCTCCAAAAATCGGTTAACCCGACCCGTTGGCCCACTGGGCCTAATGTGTCGGGCCCGTTTCCACTTGAAGGTAAATAACTCAAAAATCGCACGTCTGATCGATGCGCCTTCTGCGGCACTGGGATCCTTGCTTTGAGGATGTATTTTTGCGATACCCTAAGTGAGTTTTGGATGAATTTGGATAAAATCCGAGTTTGGAATGAGCGTATTTCCAACCGAGTCCCTAGAACGGAAAATCCAATATCTCTCAAACCAGGCGTCTGATTAACATGTCGTATGTGGCGTTGGGTTCCTTTTGATGAGACAGAACATGGATATTCATTAACTCTGGACAATTTGACCATTGATGTATCAACCCCTTGGCCCGAGGAGCATACCATCCCTGAATCGAGCATGTTGTGTGAAGAAACCCTAGAGATGACTCCGACTACAATGACTATCGTGCTGGAATTTTCTGTGGGTTCGTTGAAGACAACTACCATACTGGAATCCTCCGTGGGTTCGACGATGACAACAACCTACTGAAATACTCCAAGGGTTCGTCCATGACGACTACTGTACTGGAATCCTCTTTTTGTTCAGTGATGACGACTTTCGTACTAGAATCCTCTGTGGGTTCGGTGACGATGACACCCACACTAGAATCATTTGTGGGTTCAATGGTGATGATTACTGTTCTTTTATCTTACATGGGTCCGACAATTAGACTATTATTTGTATCCTACATGGGTCTGACAGTTCTACTTCTGTACTAGTATCCTATGTGGGTCCGACAGAGTAGCTATTCTAGTATCCAACGTTGGTCTGACAACTTAGCTGGAATAGCATCCTACGTCGGTCTTTCAGCTTAGATGAATCAGTGACTACATCTGATCATCTATAACACTTTACGAAAGATGTATAACTCTATGAGTTGAGTATTGTCTTTCAATCATTTCCATATATGTGATTTACTTCTTTCCTGTGTGGACTGGTTTGTTCTTAGTCTCGAGAGATGGAGCAAAACTGGGATTGATGACTTAGGTATATATATGGGAATATAACTAAGTAGATTTGGTTGATACTTTGTGATTGTATATTTTAGTTGTGGTTTATCCTTCATGGATTCTGGGAGACTTTCATGGGTCTTGGGGTCCCTACTGAGTATCGTTATACTCACCCCTATACAGGAAATTCCCGCACTACATTGTGTTGGATGCAGATGATGGGCAGCACTGATCGTGGTAGAGGCTTGTAGAGCTGGAAGGTTCTCGGAGGTGGAACACTTGTTGAGACGAACACGGAGCAGAAGGATAGACCCGTGGTGCTGGGGAGACTATCTGTAGCCACCCTTCATGTGGGATTCCCGGAGGATGACTCGGTGGTTGCTGCTTTACTTTACTACTATTGTATAAGATTTCAGTTATTATATACTTTTCATTTGGGATTGTATTCTGGACTATTTACCTTTCATCACTTAGTTTTTATTCAGTGTAACTTTGTGCTTACAACAGCTTGTGTACTCTATTGTGTTAGTTTACTAACATAAAGGCAATGCCTTCCCTTTTAATTGGTATTTACGCCTTTGGTGCTAGTAGACAGCCCCTGACATGTGGAAGGAAGTCTTGGGGTAGTCACGGCACGGGCCCTAAGGATGGCTCATGACTGGTGTATTCCAACTGGAATTCGTTTCACACACGGACTGGGTCATGCCTTTGGACCAAAATAGATTATATGATTTTTGGTATAGATAATGGCATGCACACATATTCGTCAGGTATATGGTTGTTATTGGATATGGAGATCATGGGACCAAGGTGAGTCTGGTGATTTTATTACAGTTTACTTACTTTGGAGTACTTTAGATTTTTTATTGTACATCAAGCATTATAACTTGTTTGTCTATTTTCCTAGACAAATGTGACATGCATCATTTTTATATATATTCTGAAGTTGTTTTATTACTATCATTATTCCACTATTTATTCTCTTGTATGGCTTTACATCTTCCAATATTGTTTACTATTTATTTTCCACTCTTTATACTCTATAAATGATGTCACTATTTCCCCACAATTAGTTGTGTGCCGTCAATATGAGTTGCAAACCTCTAGCATTAGAGGAAATGTGCTTGAGGATTTGTGACCAATAAAGTTCAGGGAAACATTGTGTGTCACCCACATTTGGGATGTTAAAAAGCTGTATTAGAGGAGTTCATTTCTTCATTTCCTTATGATTTGGAGACTATTGAATATAATATAAAGGAATTGGTAGTTAGTAATAAGTTGTGCATGGGAGTATATAACCCATTCGTAGGGAAAAAACATGTAATATTGAAATTTTCAATTTTTCTGGGTTTTCAATTGTTACATTTGATTTGATTTAATCGTTGGTTGATTCACTTATTTTGTGTTGTTACGATTAATATCATTGTGGTAATATTTCTATTGCAAACCGATGAGACGAGGGTACTCCATCTCTTGCATCATATATGTACCTGCTAGGGATCACATGTCATTCATTCTTGTCATTCCTTTTAGGGTGAATTACGGATTTTATGTTGTTGTGATTCATGATGTTCTTGATATGCATGCTATTGTGATAAATCCCATGATAAAAATACCTATTATTTGATAGGGTATTAGTATATGTAATGTATCATTTGGACGAACGTCATGATTTTGTACCTATGGTGATATAGACCCTCTTGGATCAGAATTAGGTAGATCATGATTGAACTGTAATTGAATTATATAAATTTATGATATTATTAAGGATGCTAAACTTTTATTTTTGGAGAGTATGGGCTCACACATGTTGGAAATTTTCATGACGTGGAAAAAACTATATGTTTTTTATTGTTCCGGAGAAGATTCATAGGCTTACTTTCTGAGAACCCAAACAACATGGTGTGTGATGTTATGAAAAAATGACATATATTATTCTATTGTAGAAGAAAATCCATTATTAAGTACATGTCGTGTGCCATATGAACACACAGTATAGATGTTGAACATGTATGTGACTATGTGAGCATAGACATGAGGTTGATAATCAGTTGGTAGAATGCACCATGTACTGGGAGTACACATAGTACTGTAAACGTCCATGTATCTGGATGGGTGACTAACGACATGGTTCGATATAACTTTAGTTTCACATTCCATGCCTAGACTATTCATTCCATGTAGTATTACATAAGATGGGCAATGTAGTTACAGATGTATACCCTTACATAGGCAGGAGGGGATATTCAAGTACACACTACGTCATTATAGGAACATGATGTGGGTATGGGGTGTTACACCACCAGGTTGGTAGAGGTGCATACCCATGTTAAGGCTTAAAGAAACACATTGTGTAGGGGTTCTTCACAACATGTATCCCTATTTAGGAAAACATTAATGATTTTCTTCTCATATTCCATTATTACAGTTTTAATTTTCATTTCTACATAATCATGAACTATGGTGTGTTATTTACCATGCATAGTCATTCCACTGAGACGTCCCCCTGTTGTACGATAGGTACAGTGTGATGATCAGACATAAAAAATAATATATTAGGGAGTACCAACGGATCCTCCCGTCATGATCATTTTGTCACCAGATTTTATACCAGACACATGTGTTGATTCACAGATTGGAGAAGGACTTTTGAGGATGATGGAAACCTTTCTGGGAGAACCACATCATGCCCTGACTATGGAAGAGTTGATGCAGGTGTTTCTGTAGTGGCATCCACCGAATTTTTCAGCGTATGGAGGACAAAAATCTATAGAGTCATGTTTGGAGGCCATTATTTATATATTGGAGCATCTGGTGACACCTCTAGAGAGGGGGGTGAAGCTCATGACTTACATGCTATGTGATTCAACCATGATATGGTTGGATATTATCTCACAGGCGCGGCGTCTTCGTGATATGGCATGGGATGAATTTTAGAGGACCATATGTGACTACTTGTACCCTGAGATGTTGGGGGATGACCGAGCCCAGAAGATCATCCCCTTGGAATAAGGTGATCTTTCAAGGATGGATTACTGTTCTCACTTCGTAGAGCTTTAGTGCTTCAAACTTGTTTTGAGTTTGATCAGTTATCACATGGTAGGCGGTTTGAGGATGGTCTCATGTACCACATCTAATCCCTGGTCAAATTTTTTATGTTGTCTTCGGTGTCTACAATAGTAAACTATGAGATGATTACCGAGCACAATCTGAGGGAGTTTGGAGCTTCATGTCTGGGAGGTTTAGCATCCAAGGTTGGTACTCTTTCGACTGATAGCAGGAAGTAGTGCATGGAGCATTCATGGGATGTTTCTTCATTTAGTAGAGTGGCATGTAACAGTGAGTGCGGAGTGGGTATAAGAGGGTACAATTCCTGAGAGACCTAGTTGAGGGCTGATCTATTAGAAATATCAGACCTAATCAACGCTTCTGCATGAAGCTCTCACCAGTATTGAGTGATAAGGGGCCCATTTTGGAACCACATTGAGGAGTAGGACCACAAGATTTTCCTTAGTCAGGGAACTGTATATTGTTTTTAAATTCCAGCAAAGGAAGTCTTTTTGGATTTGGAATCCATAAGATATATTTTCATCAAAAATAGGATGGATTAGCTTTGGGTAGCCAAATAGGGTCATAGGGTCGTGGTACATGTCAATCATTGGCAATGGAACAACCCCAGATGGATTTGGATCCTATACTATCTATGGATAGAGGTACAATTCTAGTTGCCTCATTCATATATTATAATCTTTTCTATGTAGGTTCTTCCCGTAGTTTCATATATGTTTCCAATATAGAGATCCTAGGTCTCCGCATCATTACATATGTTGATATGATGACACTAGTCACTTTTTTGGGGATTAGGACAACTAGTGTATGTCATTGTAGGGAGTTACCACTTGAGGTTGATGGGTGTAACTTCTTATGGGACTATAATGACTTGGAGATGACAATATATGATGTAATTATCCAAAATGGACTTATTGGTCCCTTTTCATGCCTTTGTATATAGTTAAAATCTCAGTGTGAGTTTCACGTCACCAGATGGTGGATCCTTTATATAGAAGGGTGAATGAGATGTCCAAAGGAGATGAGATAGACCTAAGCATTATAGGATGGGACGAATTACATCCAATATTTCTTGTTTATATATGTGTGAATAGTGGGATTCATATGTGGACATTCATTCAGTTGTGGGTCATTTTAGGGATGTTTTTCTAGATGACTTTTCCAGTTTTTCTAGATGACTTTTCCAGTTTTCCTCGAGACAGAGAGGTATATTTCTCTATTGAGCTTATTCCAGGAGTGGCACTGATGTCTATTCCAACTTATATGATTGCTACTCCAATGTTATTGGAACTCAAGAAGCTGTTTGAAGACATGTAAGAATGGGTGTCTTCCAACCCAATACTTCTCCTTCAGGTTTATCGATAATTTTTTTAATGAAAGTTGGTGGTACCCTCAGGATATATGTAGACTATTGGAATTATAACTAGTTGAAGATCTAGAATCATTATCCCTTAATAAGGATGTATGATATCTTTGATATTTTTTTAGGAGCCCAGCTATTCACTAAGATTCACATGAGAACTAGTTATCATCAGTTGCATGTTAAAACATTATATAACTCTTACAGCCGTTTGTAGTAGAAATGGTCCATACGATTTTTCGGTTATACCATTCAGTCACACGAAATCATTATTAATGTTCATGGTAATAATGAACCTAGTGTTCCAACCTTTCTAGGATTATTTCGTGGTAGTCTTTGTGGATGATATCTGGGTTTACTCTAACACTCAACACGGCTAGGACATACATCCTAAGGTCAAATTTAGTACACTAAGAGTGCATCTGTTATATGCTAAGATCTCAAAATGCCACTTTTGGATAGGCCAGATTCATTTAATGGGACATGTTTTCTCAGAGACAAGATTATAAGTAGACCATGATAACCTGTGAACTCTAGTTTCTGTGGTGGAACTAAATAAAAACAATGAGGTATAGTGTTTTATTGGGCTAGAAGTTTACTACATGCTCTTTATTTGAAGAATTTTAATGCTTAGCAACACCATTGAAATATCTGAGTAAGAATGGAGAATAGTACATATGGATAGATTCTAGTGATTTAGCCTTTCAGGATATGAAAGGGATATTTACTTCATCATCGATACAGAATTTTCCAAATCCAAGTATGAATTACACCATTTTATTTAATGCATTTAGTATTTGGATGGAAGAAATTTTTATATAGGAAGATGGAGTCATTAGATGAAGGTCTCAACATTTGAGGCCAATGGAGTGTAATTTTCTGATGCATGATCTTTAGTTGGTTGTAGTTGTGGATTCCTTGTTCTATTAGAGCAAGAGAGAATTGGACGAGGATGAGTCTTGTTATGCTATTGGTGTTGACTTACTTTTCTATGCTTTGTTTTATGTAAAGTACTTCCAGGATTGGAACTTTTTTTCTGCTTTCCTAGACACGTGTGACATGCATCATTTATATATATATATGCTACATTTGTTTTATTATAATCATTGTTCCGTCGTCTACTCTACTGTATGGTATTACTACTTATGATATTTTTTACGATTCTTTTCTACTGTGTATACTCTTCTTATGTTGTCATAGATTCCACACTATCACACCATGGAACTCACTACTAGTCAGTACCCTCTGGAATTTTGGGAAAGTATCTTGAGGTTATGTGATCAACCGATTTCAGACAACTTTTGGTGGCACCCAGATCCGGGAAAGGCAACGCAGTGGCTGATACATTGGGTAGAATAACTCAGATACATGCAATTCATGAGGTTATTAGTGACTGTCAACTTATGCAAGTATTCATTGAGATACATTTTGAGGAGAAAGATAGACATGGTAAGACGTTTCATTATTCTATTGATGTTACATATACTCTATTGGATCGAGTGAGAATGAGGAGGATATCAAGATTTGACGGCCCGGTTATGAGGGAGAGTTTGTCAGGTGAGTTCTCTACACTTATGTGGACTATAAGAATGGATGAGTTTTTGTGTTTTTAAGGACACGTATGGGTGTCATCAGACATATGCGAGGAGCTTATGCGAGTGGTTCATGCCTCCTCAATGGGAAATTCTCATAGCACCAACAAAATGTATTGATATTTACATCATCAGTATTGGTGTCTAGGAATGAAGAGGGATGTAGTTGTATTTGTTATGAGATGTCCAACTATCAGTAAGTGAAGGTAGATCATCAGCAACCTATAGGGCTTTTTTAGTAGTTAACCATTCCCATTATGAAGTGAAATGATGTCCCGATGTATTTCATGATTGGTCCACCGTGGTTTCTTAGAGGAAATGATGTGGTAGGGGTTGTTGTTGAAATACCTGGGAAGGTTTGAAATTTCATATTGTTCAAGGAAACCATTATTGTTGATGATCTTGGAAATATATACATATGAGATATTGTATGTAATCATGGTGTTATTCAATATATCATTTGTGATAGGGACTCTCAATTTACTTCTCGTGTCTTTAAGAGACTATAGAGAGATTTTGGTGCACATGTACTTCTACGTAGTGTGTAACATCCCCAGATAAATGGTCAGTCTATGGGCACGATATAGGTTTTCTAGGACATTCTTTGAGCATGCATCGTATATTTTGGGGACTCCTGGGAGAGACATATACACCTATTGTAGTTTTCATACAATAACTATTATCGTGAAATGATTTAGATGACACCTTATGATGCTTTGAATGGTAAGCAGTATTGATCGGCCTTATGTTGGATGGAGATAGGAGAGGCAACAATGTTTGGACCTCATATTTTCCAATAGACCATATAGATGAAATATTATGTGGATCGATGGAGAAGACCTCTAGAGATTGATGTCAGAGATTAGGTCCTCTTATGTTTCACACTGAGGATGGGATACCAGAGGATGCGGAGGAATGAGAAGCTTTCACCAAGATATGTCGGTCCATTTTAGGTATTAGAGAGTGTTATGCTAGTTTCCTATAGGATACCATTACCTCAGAGGTAATTGTCTATGCAAATCCTCTTTCATGATTCTTCGCTACATCAATACATATCAAATTAATCTCATTTTTGTAACATAAGAGGTTGAGATTATGGTGGACGCATCCTTTGAGTTACCCCCTATTTGGATTATGGATCACATCATGAAGGATCCCTATAGCCAGTCTGTTCCACTTGTATCAGTGTTATCATAACACATGCGAGTGTAGGGTGATACATGGGAGAGGGAGGCTAACACACAATAACAATGGCTAGGGTTATTTTTCTTTTTCTTCTTTACCACCTTATGAAGGGAAATTCACGGATAAATTTCTTTAAGAGGAGATGTTTTTATGTAAATTGTTCTTAATTTTATTTATGGATCTCGATTTCTGCTTGGTTTTTAGGAAAAACATAATTGGGGGTTTTCTAAATACATGTTCTGTACATCTGTGTACATGTTGTGTTCTAGGTTGCTGCATACTGCCTTGGAAAAGTCATGTAATGGCCGTGTACATAGTTGTGTGGTGACCTGCAACACCATTAATCAATGGGATGGTTGAGGAAAATACAAGAATGTAATTTAAATGAACATGTCATTTAATTTTTTTTAATCGATATATAAGAGAAGTGTTAAGTCTCATCTCTAGAACTAACTTATTTTTTCGTGTTTTGTACAAGAGCGCTCGATAATTAAAAATGAAGATCAAAACCCCGGTTCTCCATCGAAATTGCAATTGAAACATCATCGGGTGTGTTTAAATCCCACTGATGAGTTATCAAAATCCAATGATCTTTTCTTCTGGATTCTTCCTCTCTCATGAGTTATTGAGGTTGGGAGTTTTTCACCATTGTGTAGATCTATTCTGATTTAATGGACAATGTTCAAGGATTTTGATCATGAGACATCAAGGATGGTGGTTTGTTCCTTTCGTTGGGATTTCATGGAATATATATTCTTAATGTGTCACATACCTAAATTTTGGGTATTGAATGATTTGGAATATAACCCTATTTACAACCTAATGGAGTCTAATTAATTGATAAAGGGTAGTTCCTTATGCATAAGTTAATATACATTGATTATGAGACAACATGGGTTCATTTTTTTGGATTACTATTTTTTGTTTCTTGGGTCTAGGATGCCTATTAGGATTACCGTGTTTTCCATTCTTTTATTGTTAGGATGAAGTTGATGGTTATGTATGATGCCTGACTTAGGATTTCTGAAGGCTTGACCAAGGTGAATTGAGTGTGAGAGCTTCCTATGGGAGGTTCATTTGTGTATGTTTATACTATTAGGTTGACAATGGGTATTGACTATAATAACTTCTAAATGGTAATCGACACATGAGATTAGGGAATTAGATCTTTTCCTAGATGGTTGTTTGTAATCGTTTTGTAGAATATTAGACAGAAGGGGATAGACCATGAATAATTTCCCAAATGGTCATTATTTAATGATATGTTGCTATGTTGGACCACAGGGGTTAGATTTTGAGAACCTTCGAAGAGGGTCATTATTGAATAATTTAATTAATGTGATGTCTCCCAAGACAAATCACAATCTTAGATTTAGTCTTACTTGTTTTTATATATTGTCTTTGGAGACATCTATTTTGTTTCTATATATAGGGGATACATATCTTATGATAGATCCTAAGATTACATGATTCAATGGATTAAATAATAAATTTAAATTAATAAAATTGAAAACTGTAAAATTGTTTACTTTTGAGTACATCCTAATTTATTACTTCATTTTTCGTTTTTCCCACTATAAATATATATGTATATATTCACTGACAGCTAGGCACATATCTTTTGGTGTTTTCTTACTGGGATTCATCTCACACCCTTTTTGTGTCATAATTTTCGACCCAAATTGATTATATCATTGGAGTTATATACAATGGAAAACACCCTTCTTCTTCAGGTACATTATTTCTATTGGAGCTGGAGATCATGGGACCAAGATGAGGATTTCTATATTGTTGGAGTTTACTTAATTTTCTGTACATTGGATTCTATATTGTACTTCTAGCATCGTGACTTGATTGGCTACTTTCCTAGAGACAAGTGAAATGAATCATTTATATATATTTTCTAGTTGTTTTATTATTATCACTCTTCTGATGCTTAATTTGTTGTATGGTATTACTTATATAAATATTGATTACTATTTGTTTTCTGTAATATATACTCTAGAAATGAGGAAATAGTTTCCCCATTATCTAACCTTGACCCTCTCTGTTTTTCGGTTGCCTCTCGCATTTGAGGAAATGTGCTTGAGATTATGGGCCCAACTAGGTTCAGGGAACCTTCGGGTGACACCTAGTTCTGGGATGATACATGAAAAAAGAAAAATGAAATTATTTTCTATATTTATGTGAACACAAAAAAATTATGTATTATATTTATGATATGTCCTCATTCCATATTACTTATTATTAATTATTCGACAATTTTTTAATGAATTTCTATGTAATATCATTGAACCCTGATTTATGATTTAAAATCATTGATTAAATGGGTGTGACAAATTATGTAATAAACATGGTATTAGTCCATTATAGTTATCATATACTAGTTGATTGAAATTACATATGTTTAACCTTCATGATAATCTAATATAACCCTTTAATGTATTTAATTTCCCAAGGTTATGAAGATTGTATTTATATTGGGTACATATAATAAGGCTAAGTAGATAAAATAACTATTTAGGGATGTCTATGATGTTCAGTAAAATAAGTTATTAAATTATATAGTCTCTAAATTCACATAAACATTATGTTTATTTCAGAGTTTATAATAATTTTAGGTATTTAATATATATTTAATAATATATAATATTTAGGAGTGAACTGCATGGGTCACATCAGCTTATTCTCACATTCCCGACATGTGGGAAGTAAAAAATTTATTTCCTCCTTGGTCCTTAAGAAACTCCATTTTTTTCCTATTTGATTCATTTGAAAAAACACCTATTTCAGGTTTTAAATAAAATCTCTGTGAAAAAAGATTAGATATAATCAAAATATTATAAATTTTATCTCAAAAATAATTTGGATTCATAAGATTACAATAATTTCATTCCCCATCCCATTATATATAAATATTATTATTTCTGTTTTTCATCTATTTCCTAAAATAAAATGGAATATCATTAGAAGCAATTATCATATTTGATAATCATATAATCCTAAAAATAATTATAAAATGTTTAACTAATGACTCTTTATTTCTAATATATAATAGCGTAGGATTAACATAGGTCATTTGTGGTCATCATATATTTAAATTCGTTATAATGGTTTATTAAGAAATTTTAATACATATAAACATATCCCCCATTATTGTCTAGTTAGGCCTCTAATATTAGGATTCCTCATGATGAACTAGTGTCAATTGATTTGATACCCAATCCACCCCAATGGAATTATTATTGTTAGGTTCTTATCATTCATATTCACATACACTTATTATTATCCTAACACAGATGTATTTTCAAGGAAAACTGCACTCCATTATATACCATAACATAGGATGTTCTAATATACTTAGGCTTATCCAAAGGTCTCTTACTATTTTTTCCCATACTAGATTCCGAAATAACAAAATCTTATACCATTACCCACTGTAATAGGCAAAGAATTTCATATTTAAATATTACATCATTTCACATTAATATTCATTTCACATCATTATGATCCAAACATGAAACATATATGGTATGATTCATCAGAATAATCTATAAAAAACAATTGGTTCCTAAAAAACAATATCATCCCCCAATAAGCAATCCAAATTAACTTCCTATTTTGGCATTGCATTATTAAACCCATACATAATATCCTAGGGAATAAAAAACATAATAAAACTTGGTCATGGATTCTTAGTTAGGGTATGCATGGGAGATATTCATAAATATTAATTTATAATCATAACATGAGCATAAGTGTATGAGAGAATAAGAATAAGAATATAAAATCATACCCAATAATGTATATATTGTAATCATTAGCTGTGGAGTTATATTTGGAAATTCATGATGTTTGAATAATCAAAATTTCCAAATTCATAAGCCATGAAAACATATCATAATCATATGCTCATTACATGAAATAATTGTATAAATTGTGGAAGAATCATAAACATAGAACTCATATGTAAAGTATCAATATGAAGACATAAATTTATTAGTGGGTATAAACTCATTAATAAAAATCTTACTCAGTCGATTGCAGTACTCCCATAGCGATAACTTCTACCTAGTAAACGTATTCATCATTAACCAACCCATTTGAGGTATTACTAATTATGATCCCAGAAGTTATATATCCATAATACAAAAATATGTATTCCAAAAGAACATAAAAAATTCATCATATCATTATAGAATATCTCATGGTAAAAAATAATTAATTTTATACACCACATAGTTATAAACACAAAATCCTTCATCAAGGATTAAACACCCCAACGAAAAAAAACATGATTCGTGTCCTTTCCCAAATCATTGTCAACCATCTCATGAAATAATATTGATGGTATTGTTGGAAAATATATCTATTACAGAATAAAAATCATCAAAGGATGATTTCATAGTTGTAAAATTAATTTTAAAAAACATTTAAAACATTTCATTGAAAACATGGTAAATGTTCATTTCATTATATATCATTAAAAAATTTTTTTTTAGAATGTTGACAAAAGTATACTTTCCTTGAAAATAATCATGAAATATTTTGAATGAGTATTTGATGAAATGAAATTACATGACTATGGGAACATATTTTAATCACATGTATAAAAAACATTCTTTTTATACATTGGTAAATATTTAACAAGTTCATAATTATGAAAATGACAATAAGATTTATTTTAAAATAGTTATTACAAATTAAAGAAAAGCTAAAAATGACTTCAAAAATTCACTAGAGCATATAAAATATAATTGTTTTAATCATTTTTTAAATTATTCGAATGGAAGAAAAATATTCCAAGCATTAAATTAAAAAATGGTATATTTTTCTTTAAAATAATTCATCCAGTTCTATTTGAGTACCAATGAGAGGAAAATGAGGGGAAAACATGAAAACATCCTAATATACCAGTTTAGAATAATGTACATGGGATTTAAAGTGATTAAAAGCATAAAATTCCCCCGATGTAAATTAAAACATAGAACATCCCAATTAAAATTGGGATCAAAACATTAAATCTTATCCTTTTGGTAGCTATTGTATCATAATACCCATTAAATAATATCTTAAAATGAAACTTTATATATCAGGAAAATAAGTATATTAATTTTATTTAATATTGTGAGGTATTATTTAAACAAAATAAAACAGGATTGGTTCATAAAAAAACACATGTCCTAATGAAAATGACTTGAGATGATAAATCCTTACAATATCATTAATTTCTGAATAAAAACCCCGTTAATGAACTAATAAAAATTATCATCTTAAATATAGTGAATTAATTTTTATAGTTGTTATAACATATCAAAGGATATGTATATTCACCTCGAAAACATAAATATTTGAATACATCAAAATTCTCTCAATGAAAATATAATGAGACAAATAACCCTTTCCTCACGTACGACACGATTCATAAGTACTCTATCATCATTCATAAAAATTTAAATTTACAAAAATTATATAATAAAATTATTTAAATACCTATAAAATCAAATATTATAGAATTAGAACATATCTACTCCCATTTATAGATAATTCTTTATTAAAATTGTTTTCTTTGAGTCTTATCTATTTTATTTTACATGTAGTATTTTCTACGATAGTTTGGATATTTTCATTTTGACAATAGTTCTGTCATATATATATTTCTAATAAGTATTAAAAAATAAATTATATTAATTATATAAATTTTTTAATAATTTATAAAATGTAGAGATAGAAAAATAAAATACATTGTTTATATAGATGGAAATCTGTACATATGCATAAATTTTGTTTTCATTCTCTAGAAAAAATAAGCTAAGAGAGATAAATAATCTTTTATAATATCAAATTAATTATAAAATCTATAATATAATATATATTAAGTAGTATTTTTATTATAAACAACCATTTTAAACTGTGATGGGAAATGAACCGTATTGTTATAGGGAGATTGTAGTCCACACGTATGCATTAGTGATACTTTAATTTCCCATTTGATGGATAGGTGGAGTAAAAGGTTATCCCTTAATCATAATATAATATCAATATATGGGAGATTATTAGATAAATATAATTTAATGGTTATGAAATAATTTATGTAGGATTAAGTAGAAGTGAAATTATTATTCTTGGTTATGAAGATTTCCACCCCTTTGAAGAACGTCTGTTGTATCTCTCCTTAACGATAAAATGGATGTTATATGGAAGACACGGAACCCCATATAAAGTTTTTTAAACTTTAAAAATAGATTTTTATAGGGTTTTGATGAACTATTTATGTCCTGTTTTTTTCGGAAGAGATGATTGGAGGTTTCCTAATATAAGATAATAGAGAGAACCATGTGAATTACACAAAGTAATAAATTAATAAAAATTATTTTTTCATAGTCCATTAGATCCAAATTCATATATTTAGAATCCAAAATGGATGAATGTATAAATAATAACATCCAATAAATTTGAGAAAATTATATGTGATTGTAACGCCCCGACCCCAGTTGCCCAGAGTCAGTGTATTATTACATAACATTGGCATGATCACAAGAAAGATCCAGTCTCAAAAGACCGATTAGTTTAGTAGCCTTGGAATAATAAGATACATTCATAAAGTGTACATTACATCATAATGTGAAAAATACTACTACAACATCTTGTCTTCATATCCCCTCATATTATCCCTACATGTCATTTATAAATCACTTCTTCACATCCTTGGAAAAATAAAACATTGAAATGGGTGAGCTCAGATGCTCAGTAAGGATAACAATGTAGCGAAAACATTCATAAATAAGCATAAAACTTTAAGGAAATGAATATCTAAAACAAAAGCCTTTTAAACATGAACCTCAACATAATATGGAAAAGATAAAATGAAATAATTCCATTTACTTATTCGCATGGATATTCTACTAGTCGAATAATCATATGCAATATTTATAACCACATTCTTAATGATGGAATGAATAATGCCAGACTATCATAACCACGAAGCCAAGGCCTCATGACAAGACACTATTTTGTCTCATTAGAACTACCGATGCATTGAGGAGCTATAGCGGGCTCCACCCATCACTTATTAAGTCCAACGAATTCCTCATATGAACAGGTTTCAACATAACATAAACATTCGTATTAAAACTAGCATATGAATTGTCAATACTTTCACCATAAACCATGAATGGTATAAAAATAACACATCCACAATAAAACATATCAAAAAACCTTCATTACAACGTGGTAGTTTTGTATCTTAATAAATCAAATTCAAATACGCTTAAACTCCATCAAAGGATGTTTACATATATGAAATCAAAACAATTGGAGAGGAATAACTATTTTTTTGAAATTATTTAAAAGTCATATAATTATAAATTAAAAAATATGCCTTGAAAATATATTTATGTAAGGGATGCTTCAATGATTTTATAACGGAGGAAAATAGCGGCACCCGCTATATATGTTAAAAAAAGACATTCTTACCTTAATTCTGTTGAAAAGGTTAAAAAGGACTTTGTTTTGAAAATGATGGAAATATTCCTTTAAAAACCTCTTATAAAAAGTCAAAAAAGGGTATAAATGATTTTAAACCATATTTTGTAAAATACAATAATGTTTTGAAATACATTTCTATGAAACATGGATATGGATGATAAAGACGTCCCAGTAGATAATTACCTATAAACAATCTCAGATAATGAAGAGATTGTGAAATAACCCTTACGTTGTACTTTTACTACGTCGATGGTATGTTAACCTAATGTATAATAGTTAAAACCCTGTTATTAAATTATACAAGAACCATTTAATTAATTATGATATCATATATGATCTTCTAATAATTCTTTGGTAATAATACATTAGTATCATCGTCGTTTCGGGTGTTAACTTACTTGTTTTCTTTTATGTGTTTTGTTACATAAGTTGTGGTTGTTATGGATATGTTGTATCATATTCATATCCAGAATGAGATAATGTTCTTATACATTACTTTTAATAATCAAATGAGAATTAGTCTTGAATGGATACGACGGGGATTGAATCTCATCGCGTTCGTGGAGACGGTAGTCCGTACGTACGCACGAGCGACAATATCATTCTTTTGATATTAAAATAATATATAACTGGATGGTATATCATATATAAAGAATCATTATCATGTTATATTTATTATTTAAATGAATTAGGCATCAATATTATACCCATCCAAATAATAATATATTGAATAACAATTACACCACGACATGGAGACGGTAAGCCGTACGTACGCACATATGGTGACATGTCATTCAAAGGATGGATCGAATACGGAATATGGTGGTAAAATATTTATAATTATATCACAGTACATAGGAGATATTGGAATTATTATTTTAGAATGGGAATAAAAATTAATGAAGAAGTTGAAGAAAAAATGATCTTGAAAAGGGTGGTGAAAACATTACGTTTTCGTCAAGTTATTCCTTTTGATTTGATCAAAAGGGCTCCATAGGTTGGCTTTCGGATCAAACAAAGTCCTCTAGCTTTAATTGAGGGAAGTTTAGAGAGTATTTGGGCAGGGTTTGTCCGATCCAAAAGGCGTTGAATGTGTGAATAATTGTATAGAAGGGATGTCCTTTTATAAGGGGGAGGAGGGGAACCCGAGGAAAATCTAGAAATATTATTTTATAATAAATTCATATTCGGTTTCTAATGGCTTCAAAGTAGATTATTTAAATGTTAATGTGGGGATGGGTCGAAAACCACTCAACCAATAAAATTTAGATAGTTTTGGGTAATTATATTAACCTTATCTTTTAGTTTTAACTCTTAGTTAATTAGTTTGACACTTACCATGTCACATTGTATTTTTATATTATATTGTTAATAAACATACAATATACCTCCAAGAGACCCCCAAGTGGTCCAATAATGATACACCTATCATTATATAAGTCTCTTGGCCAAACCGTAGATTTTTTAGAATTGAATATAAATTAATAATATAATATTGTTTTAAAAAACTCTTTTATGTCAATTTTGACACTATTGGTTATTTTGTTTCTGATCAATTCATACCAGCATTATTACTTCGAATAAAATTTATATAAACAACTAGAATATGTCATAGTAACCTAGAAAATTATTTTAATTTATAAAAAGTCTCAAATTACATTTATTTGGGTATTTATAATATCAATTATCGTAATCTTCCATTAATACGGTAATTACTGCATCATAATTGTGTCATAGTTAAAATAAATTATATAATCTCCGAAAATTATAACTAACATACCATTATGTAGAAATTGTTTTAGATTTCTAAGGAATATTTATAGTCTAAAATATAAATTATATAACACTATGTTAAAATTGTTTTGCTAAAAGATATATGCTTATGTCATTTTTGTATTTACTTTAACTTAATTAATATAAGGTTTCCCTATCACCTACAAGTGGATCCATGGGGTTTCAAAATCGACCCAAAGATGCCCATAGTCGGAAATGTATACAAAAATACTGTTATGACACGTTTTAGGGTAATTTATTATTATTATAAAATTATTTTTTACCCTTATTTACCGTATTTTATCCTTTAACCATGGTAAATAAAATATATATCGATGTAATTATTCAAAATGTCTAAAAATGAATTTTAGCTATTTACACAATTTGTAAATCCTGATTCCAAATATGTAATCCATTTTTCTAAATTCATAACACAGAAGTGGTAGAAATTAATTTAAAATTAATTCCCGCTGTCAAAACAAAAAGCCTATTTTTAAGAAATAATAACTATAAAAATATTGATACTTGTTCATGTCCGGTTTAATTGTGAAATTATGTCCAATGACCAACATTGTATAATATGGTAAAAATGAATTCTAAATATATATTAAAACCACCCAAATTCATAACTTATCACTATTAGTTATTTCTATTAAAAAAGTTGTTTCTAATAAATATTTAGTAATTTTCACTATTCATCAAAATATAAATGTTAACCAAAAAGAACCAAAATTTATCCTAAGATAATTTCGATATTTCAAATCCAAAAATGAAGTCCATTTTGAATGATAAAATTTATAAAATTTCAATAAGTGGGTATTACTATTCATAACTGCTACATTGATTGGTGACGGCGTGTTAGAATCTCGAAGTTGCTTACAACACATGCTACTGTATTATTCAAAGAAAAGCATACCGTGGAAGCTTGGGGTGTTATAGTGATGGTTTAATATTTATCTTTTAGTTTTTACCAATCGTTGAAACTTTTGTTGATTTTGATGAAATCAAATTCTTTTACGCTTTAGGGGTCATAAAATTTTCTGTTAAAGAAAATGTTATACATAAGTGGAAAATCGTTGATATTATATTCCAAATCTAATAAATTTTCCAAAAAATATTATATTATTTAATTTTAATTAATTTAATAAAATATTAATTAACACAAAATACCGTTAATTTCATTTTTTAGACTACTCACAAATGTGACATTAAAAACATTATCAATAATGTAATTATGTTTAAATATAAACATTTAACACATCGCTAATAAATTATATTAATCCAAAATATTGTTGTAACACCATAACTCACTAGACATATAATACATTTAATGTTTATTAAGATAATTTACTTTATTTTTTTATATATTGACGAAACATTGTGTTGGAGTTATGTAATCATTGAAGAAAATTATTCCATCAAAAATATAAATATATTTACATGAAAAATAAATTAATAAATCTCCTAACAAAATATTTATTACCTAACATAACATCTTATTATCTCTATAATAATTATTAGAGATATTAAAATAATGATAGTGGAATTTTGGATTTATTCATTACATAATTAACATTAAAGTCATTATCAATGAAAAATGGCACCAAAATTCCATATAATACAATATAGGATGAATATGTCTTTAATATAATATTTTATTAAAATAAATAAGTTTATATGATAATTTTTAAAAAAATTCACATTATTTAACATCAATTATAAGATTTACCTTTACCATGGTGATAAATATTTTCCATGATAAAAATTCATAATGACCAAAAATTGAGATAATATATATGGCCCCAGCCTTAATAATTATATAATCTTCTGTTAAGTCATGAATTCACATTGAGGATCTTGTCATGGGTAATAGTTATATTGAAATATTCCATAACTAGTATATTTTAACTCAAGTATTAAAATTTATACCCTTATAATCTATACAATTTTTGCACAATAATAAAACTCCTTAAATAAAACAATAATTATTTTCTTAATAAAATTCATCTTGAATTATTCCTTTCTCATATCCTTCCTTATAACATGTGCCTATCATTTCAAAAATACGGGATGACTATAAAAACCTATGTATGGGTTATAAAATACTAAAACAAAACTTGAGTCCATAGAAACATAGAAATCAATGAATTCATAATTTTTACTCATAAATCACAAGCTCTTTAACAGAACTCGTGAAATCATATTATTTATATATAACCAATTAAATCTATAAATAATAAATCTAACTCATGAATCCATATCATTCTTACTTTGTTTCATTCACATCTACATTTTGAGTAACCTTCACGGTCAAATTTGGAATACACATCACAGTATATTCCCAAAAATCTATTTGGATAAACCTTAATGTTTATCTCAATCTTGTTACCCAATAAATTTGAGAGCTATCACATGATTAGGTGCCCTAGGTTTATCATGAAACCACCTATATTTGGTAAATCACTTAAACAACCATGAAATGTCCCAGTAACATTACATAATCATATCACATAAAATTTATAAATTTTCAACATTTCACTACTCAAACCATTGAAATCAATTCAATACATTTATATACTCAATCTGTTCTCATAACTATTTACAACATTTAATTAAGAGTCTTTTAATTCAAAGTGTATCATACCACATTGAAACATTGGAAATAAATTTATATTTTCTTACATTAATTTCTATAATTTTTTTAAAAAAACCATTTTGAAAACATATTCATTAAATAAATGGTTTTATAAATATAAATATTTAAATCATATAAGCCGATGTTTTAGTTAAAGAGTCCCTTACCACATTAGAAAAAAATGAATAAAAATCCATAAATAATATAATTTAAAAAGACATATAATATCATAATAATAATGAAATTCATGATATAATATTTCAAATGAAATAATATACACCATATGAAAGTGAATTGTTGCAGAACGACAAATAAGTCTCAATAGAATGTAAATTGAGAAGAAATACCGTAAAAATATAATATCCTTACATTAAGGATAAATCAATGAAATAATTAGGTATGAAAAATATAAATACATCTATTATAAGTGGATATTTAGTATAAAATAATAATTGATCTTTCACCCATATTAATTGAAAAACAAAACCCGTTACATGGATATTTCACTCAATGAAATGATATTTAATTAATATTTACCTTACAATGTTCATATAAATGACATAAAAATTTATAAATGTGGTGATTATGTTTATCAATAATATATCCACACAAAAGAAAATATTATATAAAATATAAATAAATATATATTGACTCCACACATAATAATGGCATAATATAATCTACATTATATACGTAAAACCCATTGATAGGACACTGAATTAATAAATTTCCTTTCAAATATCATTTGGCTAATAATATATATTTATTATCATTATTCAAAATAAGTCAACATAAATCAAGTATAAATACTAGATCATATGGCAAAAGTCATTTATCACATAGACATGGAATGCCATAATCAACTAGTAGATGATCATCCTAAAGAATGGAAATTGGGTTAAGAAGTTCCACTACATGGAATTGAAATTGTCTCATTTATTATTTATATTTTGGAATAAAAAACATAGGTTAATTTATAAATTATTCATTATATATTTCAAGTTTATTTTTCCTTTTATAAAAATTATTACCATGTTATAATAATTACATAATTATAATGTTCGTATAGGTTATTATGTCGATATTTGGTACTTGAGTCGAAAATGAACATGTTTGATGTAAATTTTCCATGTGGTCAAAATTAGATCATATAAAAAATATTATTCATGATATAAATATCAAATATATTTAGTATATATTTAATTAAAATGGCTTATAACATTTTCAGATAAGATATGAAATGCAGCGTTCCTGGAGACTGTAGGTTATACGTACAATTGAACGCTACTTTCATTTCATTGTCATATTAAAGAAATTAAAAGCAGCTGATACAAAAGTATATAATAATTAAATTATAATATATATGATGGGGCGGTAGTCCCTAATTCCTCAAATGAAATTATCGTATTTACATATTATGGAAAACGTAAAGTAATGTTCTAACTAAAAATTAGAGAATAATAGAGAAAATATAGAAAACATATGTATCTAATATAAATATATTTCCATCATAATGTCCACCCAGAGTGGTGGTATGAGAAAATTGAACAATCATCGTTTCATTAGGCAATAACGCATCGTACACAAAACAATATGTCTATATTCATTAGAAGGAGGAGTGTGTAAATATAGATTATATCTTATCATAAAAACAAAGTAGTATTTTTATGTTAATTTTTATTTATGGAATAAAATAATAATAATATCATAGGCAATGAAGATGGAAAATGATGGACGGAACTTGAGAGAGGATGTTACCTCTAAATCTGGTAACTTTTTCTGATATTAGCCAAGATGCTCCCTTCAATTTACTTAAGCCATATGTGAGGCATATATTAGTAAGTGGGGTAGGTTGGGATCTTATTTTATCAGAATTTTGATGAGCCACAGGTATTGAGAGATATGAGTAAATGTGTAGATTTAGTGGCCTTTTATAAGAGGCACGTGTGGATCTTTTGGAATGTCTCGAAATATTGATTTATTCTAAATTTTATTTTGATAAAAAATTATTCCAATTTCAGATATATAGAATATAATAGGAATATAAATCAATTTAATATCAACAAACAATAATTATAGAGATATTTTATATTTTTTAATCTTTATCATTTTTATTTAACCCATTTTTACTATAAGTAATTTATCAAGGATTTAACACTTTGAGAATCAAAATAGTTACGAAAACATGAAAAATGTCCAATTAAAGAGTCATAAAAAAATAATAGACATATAATAAATTTTTTAATGAATATTCTATTTTTTGGAATTTTATAATCATTATTAAAATATTTTGTATTTAAAAATATGAATTATTTCAATTTTGACACGATTAAAATAAGGTCTTTTTAAAAATCCATAAAAACGTTATTCATTAGTAAAAAGATAATTAATTATAATATAACATATCATATTCATCAATAATATTATTTTTTGGGGTAAAAATAATAACACTACATTTATAGGAATATTTATAATAATGTTTATTTCAATTATTTATTAATAAAGCAATCACTACATCTTCACTGTGTCATAATTAAATTTATTAATTGATGTGAAATAATTATAAATAAAATATCATTATTTATTAAATATTTTTATATTTTTAATGACTATATATAGTGGAATAGTTTATTTATATTACCTGATTTAAATATGTTTTACTAATAGGTACTTGTTTAAGTTATATTTCCCTTTTTATCAAATTAAAAAAATTATGAAATGCCATTTTCACAACCATGTGGATATCAAATGACCATAGTTCAGCCTATGCTTGTTCATGGTCAGAAATATATCATATAATCATATATGGATTTGTTTAAGGTTGTTTTATATTATTATAAATTTATTTTTTTAACCTTATTTACATGATTTACCATTTAACCATGGTAAATTAAAATAATTACTTAAGTTACAATTCATAATGTACAAAAATAAAATGTAAATATATAAATATTATTAATATTCTAATTCTACATATAGAATCAATTTTTACAAATTAAAAAAACAAAAATTGTAGTAATATATTTTAAATTAATTCTCCTTGTCAAATCCAAAAAACATGTATTTATGAAGTAAAAACTACAAAAAGTTTGACACGTGTTTGTGTCTTATATTAATGTGAAATGAATTATTATTTCCAAAATTGTATTAAATTATAATAATTTATTCCATTTATATTATTAAACCATTAGGTAATATGTGTAACTGTATAAATTATCTCATTGGAAGAATTTTTTTTAATTAAAAGTTATCATATTTTTTACTATTCATAAAAACATGATAGTTATAATTAAAATATCAAACAATTCATACAAAGTACATTTTTATGTCCCGATTCTAAAAAAGAAGTATATTTTTTCAAATAAAACATAAAATGGTGTCAAAAACTAAATTAAAAACGGGTTCTCCATTAAGAGGTGGAAAAACTTCATTTTTAGAAAAATACATATTTTATCAAAAAAATAAAATGTGTTCACATATCGTGTTTTGAAAAAATATTAGATGAATTTAGAACAATAAATTTAATTTATAGCATATATTTTTCATTAAATAAAAATCCATACAAAGTGATATTGTCATTAACTGGACTATGTTGACAACGAACTAGGCACCCAAACAGTTCTATGGCATGGCCCGATGGGTGTTCCTGATCCCCATGGGCTGGAAACCAGTGTATGGCATCAAAAGAGTACTCAACAGAACCATTTCACCAAAATATAATCAAGAAATAATTATTAGAATGAAAATATAAACCCAACATACATTTATATAAAATGGAACTAATCATCAATTATATAATAAACTAAAAGTACATCTAAATAATACAACCAAATAACCAAAACTGACAACCAAACTATATCCATGTGACCCCACTGGACACACATAAACACAATGAATAATCATCACCCAAAGAGACCAAACTCAAGACGAAACATGCAGAAGGGGTAAAAATAGAAAAAAACTATTGGCGTGAGTATTTAAACCCAGTATGTTAGTGTAACTCCCCGACCCTAGTTACCCAGAGTCGGAGAAATACTAAAAAAACCTTTGAATGACATAAGGAATCATGTCCTAAAAGTCTGATCAGTTCAGTGGCCTTGAGATTACTATATACATTCATATGTTTTACATTACATCATGAAATAAAAACATCAACAACATGTCGTCCCCTTTTAAATAAAGTTATATCTTTATCTTATCCCTACAGGTCAACCATAAAATACAACTTCAAATCTTGGGAAAAATAAAACATAGATAGGGGTGAGCTCAGATGCTCAGTAAGGATAACAATATAGCGGAAAATTCCATAAATAAGAATAAGAATTTAAGGGAATTTATTAGACTAAAACAAAAGCCTTTTAAACTTATACTTCATTATATTATGACAATGATAAAATCAAATAATGTCATTTAATTATTCGCATGGATATTCTACTAGTCAAATAATCATTTGAAATATCAATAGCCAATTTTATAATGATTGAAGGCATAATGGGAGTCTTTATAACCACATAGTCAAGCCATTGTGCCAAAACTAAAAATAAGATTTTTTCAAGGCCTTGTTCCAAGATAGTAGTTTGTCTAATGAGACCTACCGATTCATCGAGGAGCTATAACGGGGTCCTCCCGTCACTTAATATGTCCAATGCATTACTCATATGAAAAGGTTTAAACATAACATAAACATTCATATTAAAACTATCATACGAAATTTAAACACATTACCCACAAACCAAGAATGGTATAAAAATAACACATCCACTGTCAAACTTATCACAAAACCATCAATATAATAAGGAAGATTTGTATAATAATAAATCAACTAAAAAAGTTCAATATCCATCAATGGATGTTGAAATAAATGAAAATGATTTGTAAAACTCATGGAGAAAAATATCCATTTTTCAAAATGAAATTTAAAAGTCACACAATTAAGAAAGGAAGACATAAAAAGACCTTTTTAATCAAATTTTCTCATACCACTTTCATACATTTGAAATGAATTAACATTTTAAAAATCTTCATGTCCATTTTAATAAATCATTAAAAGCCATTTTAAAAACATGGACATTAATGAGAATGATTTAGATAAATAAAAATTTAAACCCTTAGATATTATGATCTAGTTAAAGAGTCCCTTCCATAAAACCATAAAATATTCCTTTTGGATATATAGTTATAAACCACAGATGTGGATGATAAATATGTCCCAATGGATACTTACGTAAAAAAAATCTCGGATATTAAAGACATTGTGAAATTAAACCATACCTTTTACATTTCCTTATATAATGGTATATTAAACTCTTATATAATAGTTAAAACATTTTTATTATATTACAAAATTACAACAGTTATAAATATGATATCATACATGATCTTTTAATATTGATTTGTTTAAATTTTTTTATTAGTATCATCTTTTCGGTTGATAACTGATTCGTTTACCTTTATATGCATTGATACGTAAGCCGTGTTTGTAATGGATGGGATATATATAATTCATATACAAAATGGTATTGTGTTCATATAAATTATTTTTAATAATAAAATGATAATTATTCTTGAATGATTACAATGGGGAATGAATCTCATCGCGTTCGTGGAGACGGTAATCTGTAAATACGTACGAGAAACAATATCAATATATTGTTGAAGAAATTGTCTGTAATTGGAAGTTATATTATATATACATAAAAATTAACCTATTATATTAAATATTTACATTACTTATACTCATTATTATACCCAATCAAATAATGAAGTGTTTGAATAAAAAACTACACCACGACATGGAGAGGGTAATCCATATGTACGCACATATGATAACATTGTTGTTTATATGATGGAAAGAATAATGAATTTTGTTGTACCATTTTTATAAACACATCACAATATATATAAGATATTTGTGTTATTATTTTCTAATGGAATCAAGAATGAAAGAGGAAGTGGAAGAGGAAAATAACTTGAAAGAGGTGATGAAATATTTACCTCCTCGCCAGGTTCTTCCTTTTGATTTGATCAAAAGGGATTCTTAAGATGGCTTTCTAACCAATGTAAGGACTCTATAATGAAGGGAGGAAAGTGGTGAGGATATTTGGGAAGGGTTTGGCAGTGAAAAAAGGCTTTGGATTTGTGTTATTAAGCGAAGGGGATGTTACCTTTTATAAGAGAGTTGCGGGTCATATTATGAAAAGATGGAAATATTATATTATAAGAAAATCATTTTTAGTTTAAAATGGATATAAAATGAATTATTTAATATCTATGGTTTGGATGGGTCTAAATCCTATCAATAAATAGGTTTTAGATATGTTTAGGTCATTATATTAACCTTATCTTTTATATTTAATTCTTAGTTAAATAGTTTGACATTTCCAATAACTCTATGTATTTTTTTATTTTATGGTTAATAAACATTAAATATCAAGTCAAGGGAACCCCATGTGGTTCATTATTAATATATATAACCTTATGTAAGTCTTGTGGATGGTCCTTTGATTATTATGAATATTATATAAATTAATAATATAATATTTGTTTTTGAAACTCAATTTTTAATATTTTCACAATATTTAGTATTTGATTTTTTTAAAGCCATAAAAACATTATCACATAGAATATAATTTATTAAATGATTTACACTAATTTTAATATTAACATATAAAATTAGTGTAATTCATTAGATGTCTCAATTTATATTTATTTGTAAATGTATAATATCAATTATTTTAGTATTTCATTAATATGGTAATTACTCTGTCATCATTGTGTAGTAAATAAATTTCATTATATAATTTCTAAAAATTATAAAAAAAAATCCATTATGTAGGAATTATTTTTGTATTTATAATGAATATTTACAATAGAATTTATATTTTTTGTAACCTTGTATTAAAAATGATCTATTTATTAAACATCGAATTTAACTCTTTTAACTATTTTTTAAATAAAATAATAATAAATATTCTAATCAAATAAAATTTGATAAAATAGGATCATATTTTATTCCTATGGATTTTTGGACTAATTATACTTATCCAATACAATTCGGACATGAGTTATGGTAATTATGATATCATTTTTACCCTTAATTACACTATTTACTTTTAATGGTGGTAAATAAAAGTCAACATATACTATAAAAATAAATCACTCATCTTATTGAACAAAATTTTATTAACTTAATTTAACAGTGTCTCTTGGAATTTTGAAATTCAACTCTCAGAAGCGGTAAAATTATGTTTTATTCAAATTTACAAATGCACCTAGGATGTGGGTAAAAGACGGTAAAAAGTTGGATAAAATATTATATATCTAAACGTATTATGAAGTGACTCCAATGAATTACATTGAACATATATAGGTATTATGTATCTATTTTTACCAAAAATAAATTAAAATAAAATAACTAGTTATTTAAATAAAATGTCAATTTTAACCAATAAAACTGGTTTTTCACTATTCAAAAAAAAACTGAAACATTTCATCAAAATTCAAAAAATTAACCCTAATCTAATTTTGATATTCTGAATCAAAAAATAAAGTCCATTTTGAAAGAAAAAATTTAAAAATTTTCAAAAATTGTGTATTACAATTCATAACTGCTAGTTTGAGTGGTCACAATGTGTTGGAATCTCGAAGAAGTGTACAATGCAAGCTATTGCATTATTCAAAGGGAAACATATTGTAGAACCTTGGGGTGTTACATTCCTCCCTCCATCAAATAATTTCTTCCTCAAATTTTCTATAATACGACAGCACATAATGATTCGGGTGGTTCTTCATCATAATTTCCTCTAGTTCCCACATTGCCTCTTCCATCTTATTGTTTCTCTTATGTCAATAATTTTGGCAGGCTCTTCAAAATAAGACAGATCAGGTTCTAGTTCAATTTCATCATAGGTGAGTACATGCATTGGGTCTATCATGTATTTTTCAATAGTATTACGTGGAACACATCATAAACTTTGGAGAGACATGGAGGCATTGCCAAACGATAATCTACAACCCAAATTTGTTCTAGAATTTCAAAAGGTCTGATGTATATGGGACTCAATTTACCATTCATACTAAATCATATAACACCATTCCATGGAGATACATTAATGAAATCATGATCTCCTACCCAAAATTCCAAACCATTCCTTCCATTATCGACATAACTCTTTTTCCTACATTGAGCTGCTTTGACATGGGTTTGGTTAACATTCAACATTTCCATTGTTTCCAATATAAGTTTGGGGTCTACTAGTTTTCTTTCACAAAAATTAACCCCAATAGTTGGTGTGTGACATCCCTTTACACATAACGCTTCATATGGTTCCATCTAAATACTTGAATGGAAGTTATTTTTATATAAAAATTCTACCAGTGGTAAATATTGATCCCACATACCTTGAATGTCAAGTGAGAAAGATATCAACTTGTCTTCTAAGGTTTGAATAGTTCGTTCTGATTTTCCATTAGTATGAGGATGGTGGGTAGTACTCAAACAAAGATTAGAATCTAGGGACTTCTGAATACTATTCCAGTGTAAAATGGAGATCACAATCAAAAGAAATTTATTGGGGTATTCCATGAAGTCATACAACATACTTAATATATTTTCTGTCCCTTCGTTCAAGTGGTAAAACATATGTTATAACACGATATTGTGATGACTTGGTAAGATGATCAATAATGACCAATATTGCATCATTCCTTTTAGGAGTGTTTGGTAGCCCCATGACAAATTCCATCGTAATACTATCCCATTTCCACTCAGGTATGGGAAGATATTGCATGACTTCTTGGAGTTGTTTCCTTCTAGCGTTCAATTGTTGACAAACCATACATATCGACATAGAATTAGTAATCTCTCCCTTCTTGTTCTCCCACCAAAAATATTATTTCAAATATTTATACATCATAGTGTGACCATGGTGAATAGAGAATTTTGTTCTATTAACATCATCCAACAATTCCCATTTTAGATAATAAATATTGGAAACACAACATATCTTCCCATATTTTAAAATTACATCATTATATACAATGTCCATCAATCACCCATCATTTACAGATTTAATTTTCTTTTGAAATTTATCATCATCATTTTGAGAACTTTATATCCTTCTTATTAAAGATAGGTTGGTAGTCATTTGTAAAATAATTGATGTTTCAACTTCAATGGTTATTCCCATATCAATCATTACTAGATCCAGGAAAATTAGATACTTTTCAACTGTCATGTTATTCAAAACTCCATGATCATATCTGCTCAAAGCATCTGCCAACTTATTTGCCGTACCTGGGTGGTAGTGTATAGTGAAATCAGAATCCTTGATTAGTTCACATCACATATTTTGCCACATGTTGAGTTCTTTTTGTGAGGAAATATACTTCAAACTCTTGTGATCAGTATAAATATCACATTTTCACCATAGATACAATGTCTCCATATCATTAAAGCAAAGATTACAATTGTTAACTCAAGACTAGGAGTGGGATAGTTTTTCGCATGAGTTTTTTTTTCATGATGCATAGGAAATAAATCTATCATTTTGCATAAGGGAACAACCAAGTCCTTTATTTGAAGCATCACTATAAATATCAAACCCATCATTCCCTGATGGTAGAGTTAGGATAGGATCATTAACTAATATTATCTTCAGTTAATCAAAACATTCAACACACTATTTTATGAAAACAAATATTACCCCTTTAATTGAGCAAATGGGGGTGGATCTAGGTAGGATTCAGGTGGTGACGTTTCTACTCTAAAGATAAAGTACTTCTTATCGTCATCATAAATTGTAACTTCCTTCTTCTTATAATAAATTTTTGCATCATGGTCTGAAAGCTAATCACTTCCAAGGATTATGTCAAATTATATCATGGTTATGATTATGATAACCTTAGATAAAAAACATTTATTTTCTATAATGGAATCCGACTCACAAAACATTGTAGAGATGATACTTCCCTTAGGTGTTTTGATAGACAACTCCATTTTTATGTCAAATTGAGAATATCTAATTTTTAGATAATTGGGATGATATGAAATAATGTGACGGTCCTGAGTAAAATAATGCATTGGATAAACATGTGGAATCCATTAAATTACTTACCCCTACATCTTTCGGAACATTAACCTCTACAGTAGTGACCGCCTAAGCTTAGCCTTGCTCCCTTGGGCTATTCTGGTGTATGTTACCTTGGTGCATAATACTTTAATTTCCATAATTCCACTTTATTCTACATTTAATGAATTAAACAAGCACTTTCTTCCACTTGAAATCACGAGATTCGTGGCCTTTTCACCACACTAGTAAAAGACTCTAATTCCCATTAGGTAACTACCAGGGTGTTTCTTCCCACATTTACTGTAGGATTGATATTCATCTTTTCCCTTATATCCCTTATTTTTATTTCCAGAGTGTTTAATAGATCTGTTCTCTCATACATTTCTTTAATGTTGTAAGACATAGAGATTTATTTATCTATCATGATAGCACATGAGAAAATATCTTCATATGATAATAATGATTGTGAGACTAATACTTGTTAAAGAAATGGTTTTAACCCAACAAAGAATCGATCAATCTTAATTATTTGGTTTGCTATATAATATGCAGCATGCCTTGCGGACCTTGTAGAGATGACCTCATATTAAGTGACATTATCATCCTCTTTTTTCCTCATACTCAGAAATTCCCTTTCCATATCTTCTCGATGGTCATGAGGAAATTATTTTTCTATGAAATTCTCTTTAACCTCCCTCCATTCAATATTTGATAATACATCTTCTTAAATTTTGTTTTTAATCAATGACCACCATTGATCTGAATATCCCGTGAGGTGATAAAATTCCATGACAACGTTTTCCCTTTCGCTACTCCCAATAGCATGAAATATTTTCTCTATAGAACTTATCCATTCCTAAGCTATTAATGGATTTGTACTCCCATTCAATGTTGGTGGTCGTTTCCTCAGGAAGCAGTCTTAAATTGATCCTCCGTGTTGTGGATCAAGGTTCTCCATACCGGTACGTTTATTATACATAACCTTAGTGAGTTGTCCCAATATGGTGATAAGATGATCAGCACCAGTTTCATCACTAGCTCCACTATAATTATATTGAGAAGGAGGGAAATCCCTACTTGGATTTTTTTTATTTATACGGTTACCATTCCTTCCACTATTCACCATTTTTAAATAATGGAATTCAATATATTTGTATATGAATCACAATACATAATTCCAATCTGAAAAAACAATACCCATAAATTGAATAGTATAGGGATATAATCCCTTATCATAAATATTTTTTCTTTGAGGAAGTATATACTCATAAACACTTCATAATGGTTTTTAAAGAAAAAATGAATTATCTTAAGCATATACCTTGGGATTGTTATAACCAATAGCTCAACAATGCCCATTCTCATGCACCATTTCCCATTCGGGTCAGTTTCAAAGTTTTTTTTCTTGTTTTACCCTGAGGTACATCTGTGCTAGATCTGCCTCTATATGATTGTATCTAGACATGGTTGTACTGCTTGGAAGACTCACAAAATCTCTATAGTACCAATATTCTATGAAGTTATTCTATACTAATCCCCAATCCCTCTCATAGGGGAGTGTTCTCTTATCATATTTTTTTTATAAATCTAGATTCTAAGGATTATAAAAAGAATCCTTTAATACAAACTGCAATTCCTCGACAACAGTTACCTAGAGTCGCTGTAATATTACATAACATTGGAATGATATAACAAATCATGTCCCGAAAGGCCGATCAGTTTAGTATTCTTGTAACTACTAGATACATTCATACTTTTTAAATTATAAATTTAAATAAAAACATCATTAACATTATGTATCCCTTTTAAAACACTTATATCCATATCCTATCCCTACATGTCAACCATAAAATACATCTTCACATCCTTGAAAAAATAAAACATAGAAAGGGGTGAGCTCAAATGATCAGTAATGATAAAAATATAACAGAAACTATAATAAATAATTATAAAAAGTTAAGGCAATGTGTTAGACTAAAACAAAAAACATTTAAACATTAACTTCTATATAATATGGAAATGACAAAATCAAATAATTACATTTAATCATTTTCCATGATATTCAAATAGTCAAATAATCAAATTCAATATCAATAGACACTTTCATAATAACGCAATGCATAATTCTAGACACCATAACAACATATTCAATGCATTTCTTCATGATAGTAGTTTTTCTCTTTAGACATACCGATGCATCGAGGAGCTATAGCAGGCACCACCTGTCTCTATCTATGTCCAATGCATTCCTCATATAGAAGGAAATAAACATAACATTAACATTCATATTTAAACTAGCATACGAAATGTCAATACATTATACAAGATCATGAATGGTATAAAAATAGCACATCCACAATCAATCATACCACATAAACTTCATTATAATATGGAAGATTTGTATAATAACAAACCAACGTCGAAAAAGTTTAAAATCTTTCAAAGGATGTCGACATAGATTAAAATGATTTGTAATACTATTTGGGAGAAATATACCTTTTTCCGTAAAAAATTTAAAAGTTACAAAACTTTGAAAGGTAAAAATTTAAAGACATTTTTAATCAAACTGTCCCATAACAGTTTTAATCTTTTGAATGTAATTAACAATTTCAACACATTCATGTCCACATAAATAAATCCTTAAAAACAATTTTGAAAACATCGACATGAATGAGAATGAATTAGAAGAATAAACATGTAAAACATTTAAAATTATGATCATGTTAAATACTCCCTTCTTTAAAACAATAAAATATTTCATTTGATGATTTTTCTATAAAACATTGATGTGGATGATAAAGGGGTCCCAGAAGATACTCATTTATAAACAATCTTGGATAATAATTTGATTGTGAAATTTACCCTTACATTGTACATTACTTTAGTCGATTGTATGTTACTCAGGTCTATAATAGTTAAAACACTATTATTAAATTATACAATAACTATATACATAAATATTATATCATATATGATCATATAATTTTGCTTTGTAAATAATATTTTTGTAGTGTCATCGTTTCAGGTGTTAACTGATTTGTTTTCCTCTATATACTTGGTTATGTAAATCATGATTATTATGGATATGATGTATATGATACAAATAAATAATGATATTTTGTTTATAAATATTAATTTTTAATAGTAAAATAAAAATTATTCTTGAATTATTATAATGTGGAAGGAATATAATCGCATTAGTGAATATGGTAATCCATACGTACGTAAGAGCGACAATATCATTATATTGATGGTGGAATACTATGTAATTGGATGATATATCATATATAAATAATCATTAACATGTTAAATTTATTATTTAAATCATTTATAGTAATTATTATACCCATCCATATAATTAAGTGTTTGAATAAAAAAACTACACCTCAACATGGAGACGGTAATCCATAGATACACACATATAGTGACTATGTAATTTATAGGATGGATCGAATAATGAATATGGTTGTACCATATTTTTAATAACATCACAGTATATAGAAGATACTTGATTAATTTTTTTATAATGGAATCATCAGTGAAAGAAGAAGTGGAAGAAGAAAAGAACTTGAAAGAGGTGGTGAAATATTTACCTCTTTTTCGGGTTCTTCCTTTTGATTTGATCAAAATGGATCTTTAGGATGGCTTTCTGACTGATGGAAGGCCAATAGTTTGAAGGGTGGAATGTTGGGAGTATATTCATGATGGGGTTGGCTGAGCCAGAAGGCTGTGGATGAGTGAAATTAATATAAGTGGAAGTACCCTTTTATAAGATAGGTGATGGTCACTTTTGAAAAAACATGAAATATTATAATATAATAAAATCATTTCCAGTTTCAAATTTCTCAAAAAATGATTTATATAAAGGCTAAAGTGCGTAGGGGACTAAAATATCTCTACTAATATTTTTAGATAGGTTTATGTCATCATATTGACCTTACCTTTTATATTTAACTCGTAGTTAAATAGTTTGTCATTTACCAAGTCTCTTTGAATTTTTATATTATATGTTTAATAAACTTTCTATAACAAGCCCAGAGAACCCCATGTGGTAAAATAGTAATATATATAACCGTATCTAAGGCATTTTGATGAATCATATATTCTTATGAATATTATATCAATTAATAAAATAATATTTGTTTTAAAAACACAGTTAATTCAATTTTGACACTATTTAGTATTAGATTTTTTTGAATGCCATAAAAATGTTATCACTCCGATTAAAATTTATTTAAGCAACAGTAACATGTCTTATTAACCTAAAAAATTAGTTAAATTAATCAGAAGTATGAATTTAGATTTATTTGGATATATATAATATAAATTATTTTAATATTTTATTAAAAAGTAATTACTACATCATCATCGTGTCATAAATAAATTAAAATATATAATGTCTAAAAATTATAAATAAAATACCATGATGTAGGATTTTTTTTATATTTATAATGAATATTTATAGTCTAGTTTATATTGTGTGTATCCAAATAATAAAATTGGTTTAGTTATTAAACATTGAATTTAACTCTTTTAACTCTTCTTTAAATAAAATAATAATAAATGTCCTAATCTAATCCAAGTGGACCAAAGAGGATCATATTTTATTTATAAGGTTGTTTTTGGTCGAATATACTTAATCCATATAATTAGGAAATGTTTTATGGTAATTATGATATAATTCATAAGCTTTAACACCATATTTACTTTTAGCTGTGGTAAATAAAAGTCAAAAGATATTATTCATAAAAAAGGATTTTCATCTTATTTAACCACATTTCACTTACTGATATTAACCATGTCTCTCGGATTTTTGAAATTCCACTCACGGAAGTGGTAAATTATGTTATATACAAATTTTAAAAAGCTCCTATTAGATGGGTAAAGGACGATATGAAGTTCGATAAAATTTTATATATCTAAACTTATTATAAAATGACTCCGATGAATTACGTGAACATATAGAAGTATTATTTATATATTTAGACCAAAAATATTTTTAAATAAAATTACTAATTAATTAAATAAAAATTCAGTTTTAACCAACAACGAAGTGTTTTTTAACTATTCATAAAAAATTGAATGTTTTCAGAAAAATACCCAAAATTCAACGTATGCTAATTTTGATATTCCGTATCAAAAAATGATGTCCATTTTGAATGATAAAATATATAAAATTTTGAAACGTGTGTATTATTGTTCATAGTGGCTAGTTTATTGGTCGCGACGTGTTAGAATATCGATGTTATGTACAATGCAAGCTATTGACTTATTCCGAGGGAAACGTACTGTGGAAGCTGGTGGTATTACAGTTAGCCACATATTCTATTCCCAATGCACATCAATTAAAATTAAAGAAAAATTAATTTCAATATTGAACTAAAATATATAAATGTAATGTTTTTCTTCAAGATACTCAAAAAAAAATTACATAACATTGCACATATTTATTATCAAAATTGGATTTATTCAATAAGTGTGCCAAAATAATTTTCAAGGGGAAAGTGATGCTTACATTTTTTGTATTGTAGGAAGAGGATAAAACACTTACATTTGGAAACCATTTTCATAATCCTTATTAAAATCATACCATATCTTTCCAAGTAAAACAATTCACAAGGTGGAATAATAGTAAGCAAACAACAGTGGAAAAGTAAATATACTTAGAAGCATCATATACTTCACTACAAGAAAATAAACGAAAATAGCCATTGCTGAACCTTGTAGATCAAGAAAAAACTAAAACAAACTTATACATGAGATTTCATTCCCATTTTTATTCCACACATGATAAAAATAAAAACACCCATATGCCCAGCCACCCTAACTGAGGACAGACCGAAGGTCCCAATCCTATAGTAATAAACTGAAAATATATCAACCTATTATGGGACATTGGTCAGTCCATCAACGAAAAGAGTAGAAATAAATCATTGAAATTTCTCTCAATATTTCTGATTCCCATGTCTCATGTATATAAAAATGTGGAGAGCTAATTGATTCCAGCTGAATATCCAATCACATAATATATATAATGATAATTCACAACAGACATCATCTCGAGTCACTCTAAAGACCGATCTCATGCCATTATTAAAAAAGAACAAAAAGAGTCCACCCAATTCACTGTCATAATGGATCACAATGATTCCTAAATAAGAACATACCATCAATTATATACATACAATCAAGGCATGAGAAACACCCACATGATTTTTTCATAATAACCAATTTCATTATTTTTCACAATATTCCAAATTAGGCCCTTAATCATTTCTCAAAACTATTGTTTTACAAAGGGAAAATTTTCACATTTAATAAAGAGGTTTATACACACAATTGATATTAGAAAACCTCTTTCCAAAATTCCATAAAAATTATGGTTACATAGCTAGAGCATAAACATTTTTATAAGGATTCCAAATGGGCAATTGTTTTACAACTCGTGCCAAAACATTCTTACCACAAAAAACCCATTTGTTTATAAAACCAAAATTAATTTGGAAAACCAAATAAAAAACCCAAAACAAAATTTTCATTTCTTAAAATATTTATAAATCCAAATAAATTCAATTAAATCGTACTAGGCACATAAAAGCAAACCGGGAAATTTACCAAACACAAGAAAAGAACTTCTTAAGAAGCCAACTTAATTTAAGAACATGAATAAGGGATAAAATACCATTATTATTCCATAAATTTATTCAAGATAATGATGAATTTTCAAATTACCATAAACTAGGTGGGTATTCTAACATAACATTTAAGTATGCATGTAGTGTACATGTTTATAATAAAACAACACCACTTTTCAGAAAATAAGGATTAAACAACTATTTTTTACAGCAAAAAAATTATCAAAAGCTGAAAAACAATAAAAAGCATATATATCTAGCAGAAAAGAAATAAAATAATGAAAACTAAATGATAAGGAATGTTAGGGGATATCCTTCCTCAAAACTATGGTGTAAAGGAACCGAAAACCCCATATAACCCAATGCAGTTCCCAACACACTAGATCTAGGAATAACATCCCTAAAAAAACAAAAACACAATTAAAAACCATGGGATAACATTAAACTAATCCTTTCAAGAATGGGTAATAAGATTAAACCAAAATAAAGTGGAAGGAGAAGGAAGAGGGAGGAGAAAGGAGAATAAATCTCACCATTGAAACTTGAGAACTCTTAATCATCCTTTTTATCTACATCCATATAGGAAAATGAATGGATTTTAACATAATTGAGAGGATTATTAAGTATAGAAAAACTAGGGAATGAATATTTGGTATGAAAATAAAAAAATTAATCAGTCATGAAAGAAACAAATTAACTTACAAAATCTAGATGATTTCAGAATCCTTGAGAAATTTAGTGGTAATCCGTGATTAAGAGGAGATTCAGTGTGGAAAAATTGAACATGGGGTTCTGACTACTGTTCTTGGTCTTCAGTGAGAGGTGGAATCACCGATTTTTTTTTAAAAAGAATAATATATGAATGAAACAAACTTTTTTAAACTCGAAATGGGCTCACGGGATGGCCCAATACCTATATAAATAACCCAAATGCTCCATGATTATGAATTCATAAGGGGGTCCAAAGTGATATGATGTTTTAATAGGTCGTGGTAAGCCAATTGGGAAGTTTAATAGTGAAAAATATTGAAAAATGAAGGAATTATAAAAAAATTAAAATTTTGTTTTTAAATTTGGAAATGGCCTCATGGTTGGACCAAATATTGATTTAACCACTATTTTCTCCAAAAAAATCTCAAACAAGATATGGGGAACCCATGGTAGGATGATTAGAAATAAATTGATGTTAAAAACTCAACATTCATCTCACTCAAATACCAATAAAAGTATCATTATTTCTAATGAACTATATCATTACCAATACATGTAAAAAATCGTTTGTCACAATTCTCCCTGCCATTAAACATTTTCAACAACAAGAAGGCACAACACATTCAAGATTATAGATCAACAAAAAAGGAATCCTTATCAATATGGTCCTGCCTCTGAATCCAATGACACCTCATCCAACATTAATGGAACTTAATCCACCTACCACAACTAAAACACCAACTACCAACCACTTCCTGAGAATCAACCGAATGATTGAGTCCCTACCTCCACAACCCAACCATAAACCAGATTGATGGGACTTCCTCCAATGATCCCAGCGATCAACAAAATAAAAAATAACTCAAATAAACCAATGATTATAGGGGATTCTGGAATCAACTCCCAACCATTATTAAATGAATAGAACTCAATAGATTATTACGAGGTAATTCTATGAGACCTGTGGTGGTTCTCCCCAGCATTAAGAACCAATGATCAATGACCATATGGGAACTCAACATGAACTATGAATGGGTCTCCCCTACACAGGTCCAAGGAAACTCTCCCACTACTACCTATAAACATAATATAATAAGGACATAAGTTAATAATAACACTTTGAGAGCATTGGAACTACCCACTCCCAAACGAAGGGAACAAAAACTATGCCAAAACTTTTGATAGGGACCAAATACACCACACCACATGGGGGGAGGGAAGGGGCACAATTATTGGACCACTAAACCCCAACAAACAACTACCCACTCATCTCTTCACCTGATTCACCTGGTGATACCACTCATGAAATGAATTGGGAAAATTCTTTTCTGAAAACCTCGTTAGAATCATTATTTGATGTGGAAGTACACCACACCCCTTGTGACTAGAGAGAGTACATAATGGAAAATTTCCCACAAGATAATATTAGAATGACCCCACCACAATGGTGGATGAACAAACTTTACCATACTTCAAACACCATCAAGATTCATTACTACAATATATATTCATTACAAGACCATTGGTTGGTGATCTATTGAATGAAGCATATACTTCCTCACAGTCTGGAGTTGATAATCCCTAACTGGAAATCTTTACCTTATTTACGCATTGTCCCATATAAAACACACAGGGAGAAAAAACATATCAAGAGGCACCATGAAACTCTATTCCTCAACAACACACTTTTACCCAAACAATAACTTGGTGATATAAATAATTATTTTCTCTCACTCCGAATGTGGAGCAGAATGAACAAGGGGAAAACAAAACCCACTAAACATCACTGTTAACAACTGATACAATTGAAAGAATCAACATAATGTGAATGAAATTTAAATAGATCCCAAATATCTCTCCATTTAAACAAACTGATCGATACATCATTCTAGGTTATGGATTTAACATTAGAAATGAGTCATTTGGTTGATCAACTAGAACAATTTCTAATGGAGAACCATCCCTGGCCACATCACAACATCCAAAACATCTTTAGAAACCCATGGAACCTTACTCTAAAACTGATACACCAACAGGACATCATCTTAAGACACAACAAGAGAATGACGTCCATATCACAAGGGATCATACCGAATGAAAAACACTTCTATGACATATGAAAAATGATAAACATGACATTCACATTAAAAAAATGCAACAATTTTTCAACTCAGAACACTTTTGAAAAACAAATCTAACATGGTGGATTTCCACATTCACCAATGATGTTTCATCAAGTATCACTAAAATTAACATTTTCATGCCACCCAAAGAACCCAACCATCAATCCATATCGGCCATCCAACAAGATATTCATAAAAAATCATGTGAGCACCCATGAAAATAGAAAAGAAAATAACCAAACAAAATCACTCCCTTTGACATGTATATTCCAATGGCACACTAACTATTATGTTAGAAAACAATTTTCAGATTTTAAAAAATAACCCAATCTTCATAAAAGAACATTTGATTAAAAAAACAATCAATTTACTTTAATATACATTTAAAATTAATCATTCTATTCCAAACATCCGTTTAATATTTTCAAAAAAATCTAAAAGGTATCTTTTCATAATCCAACCACCACAGAGGCCAAAACCACATTTCATAAAAATACAGGCCGGTCAAAACCAAATTTCCCAAACAAATTAATCAGATTCGAACACTTTTCAATAGCACAAAATAAGACATTTATCACAATTTTCAGAATCACATTAAAATAATCCATGATTTCGTAATTTTTCATTTCAAGAATCCATAAGTATAGATTAAGGAAATTCAACCCTGTTATATAATTTCCCCTATATCCCCATGATTTGTTTCACAAAACCCATGATTCCATAACTATTCTCATATTAAAATTTGAAAACCCATTTTCTACTTTTTCAAAACCAACCATTCCATTAAGACCAATTTTCATAATTCCCACTCAAGGATTTTCATAAATAAATTCTGAATTCATGAAAATTACAAGAGACCCACAAAAGGGAACTATTGTTGGTGGGTGAATTGATCATATGGTTAGAGTCCAAATGTTAAACAAACCACAAAAACGAAGTGACTTATTAGGACCAGGCCCTAGCTCTACATGGAATTCTAGGCCCTACGAGATCATGAATACCTTTATTCCAACTACCCGTTTCATATCCCAACACCAAATAATAAATAACTACTAAAGACAGTAACAAAATCAGTCTTCTCATGGGCACCATAGGATCAGAATGAGTTAGAGTTCACGACGCTCTTCTCGAACCTACCCCTCAAGTCTCAAAAACCATTCTCCATCTACCGTTACAGCACCAAATAACAACGTGAACACTAAAAAATAGTTCTCTAGGAGCTGATCTCCTTTGATACCATTTTCCATGAACCATCCCGGGTTGTCCCAGAACCAGGCACATGAACATATCTGTGTCATGGCCCGAAGAGCATTCTCTATCCCTATGGGATGGAAACTAGTTTGTATACACAATAGAGAACTCTAGGGAATTATTTCACCAAAATATAAATATTTACTATGATGTGGGAAGAAATATACAACAAAACATACATTTATATAAAATTGATCCGAATATAATTTATACAAGAAAATGAATGTAAAACTAATAAATACAACAATCCGAACAAATATATCATCATGTCAACCTAACGGTTACTCTCTAACACAAGGAATAACCATTTATAAATGAGGCCAAACTCACGCTAAAACTTTCACAGGGTAAAAAAACAAAATAAAACTATAGACATGAGTATTAAAACTAAGAAGGTTAACACGATATTATATTCTCAATGCACATCCATTAAAATAAATGAAACATCAATTTCATGTTTAAACTAAAATATATAAAATTATGGTATTTATAAATGTTACTAAAAAATAAATCACATACCACTGTCCTTATTCAATTCCGGAACTAGATTTCGTCAATTTGCGTGCCATTACCAATTTCATGGGGAATGTGGTGGTCATATTTTTCAGATTGTACAAATAGGATAAAACACTATAATTTGAAAATGATTTTCATAAACCATGTTAATATAATACAATCACCTTACAATAAAAACAATGCACAACAAGGTCTAATAGTAAACAAAATATAAGGGAAATTTAAATATATATACAAGAATCATATTCATCACTACATGACACTGGAATTCAATAGACTTGGGTGAACCTAGGTGATCAAGAACAAACCAGAACATTCTAATAATTGATACTACATCCATTTTATCATTCCATGCATGACGAAAATCAAAAATACAAAATACACAACGACTATAAATCAAGACAAACCAACGGAACCAATCCCATACTAATAATCCAAAAAAATATCCACTTACTATGGGACACTTGACAGTCAATCCAATACTAGTGTATAAATAGTTAAAATAAATTATCTCAATATTTTTGGTTCCCTTGATTCATTTATATAAAAATAAGGTGAGTTAATGATGTCATCAGAGCATCAAATCAAAGTATATATATATAATGATAATTCATAATCGACATCACCTTCAGTCACTCCAATGACCGATCTCATGCCATTATTAAAAAAGAAAATAAAGAGTCTAACCCAAGGAACATTCATAATGGATAAAAAGGATTCCTAAATAAGGACATCACATCCCTTATATACGTACAATAATTTCAGGATAATCATCCATATGAGGTTTTCAAAATAAATAATTTCAGAATTTTTCACAAAGATTCCAGACGTGCCCATAAGAATTTCCCGAAACTAACATTTTCCAAACTGAAATATTTCACATTTTAAATTGTGTTGTATAGACAAAATTAATAGAAGTATACCAAATTCAAAAAATCCAAAAAAACATTCTTGTTACACATCTAAAGCGTGATCATTTTTATACGGATGCCAAACAAGCCATTCTCTGACAACTCGGGCCAAAACATGATTACCACCAATAACCGAATTATTTATAAAACCAACACTACTTTGGACACCCATAAAAGGACCCCCAAAATAAAATTTCTTATTCATACAATGTATTTATACATCCAAATAAATCATTTTAAATCGCACTAGGAACATACAAGACAACCAGTCAATTTTTCAAACTCATGCAATGTACATTAAAACAAATAAATTTATTTTAAGCATTTGAAAAAGTAATAAAAAACCATTTTCAAGCCATAAATTTATTCAAGACAATAATACATGTTAAAAATACCCTAAAATAGGTGTGTAATATTGTTTAACATTTATTTAATCAATCTGTCTACTTGTTTATAACAAAACAACACTACTTTATACAAAACAAGGCCCAAACAACCATTTTTCCAGACCAAGAAAATTATCAAAAGGTGGAAAAACATATATATCATTTGAAAATATAATGAAAAAGATGAAACACAAATGATAATGGAATATTCATGGGATATTCTCTGTCAAAACCATGGCAGAAAGGAACCACATACTCATAATCACCCGTTGCAGTTCCCAACACTCAAGATCTATAAAGTCAATACCTAAAAGAAATAAAACCCCATAAAATCATTGGATATCATATCCTAGATATTTCATAAACACGGGAGAAGAGGATACCAAAATAAAGTTGAAGGAGAAGGAAGAGGGCAGAGAATGGAGAAGGAATGTCCCCTCAGAAAATATAAAACTCTTCATCTTCCTTAAAATATACACCCTTAGAGGAAAGGGAATGGATATTAACATTTTAGGTATGACTCTTACTCAAAGATGAACCAGTGAAATAATTTTGGGGAAATTATAATATAATGAAAGATTTGTGAAAGAAACAAATTATCTTACCAAATCTAGATGATCTAATAATCCTTGAGAAAATTATCCCTAATCTATTACTAATATGAGATCCAAAGATGGAAAATGGAACATTAGGGTGAGAGTAGGGCTCATGGGAACAAGTGAAAGGTGTAATAAATGAAAAATATTAAGAAATAAATAATATATAAATGAATAAAATGATATTTTTTAAACAGGAAATGGCCTCACGGGTCGGCCAAATACCTGAATAAATAACAGAAGACCATAGTGATTGTGAATTAATAATGGGGTCTACATAGATATTGTGGTTTTAATATGTCATGGGCAGCCATGAAGTAATTTTAATGAGTGAAAAATGTGGAAAAAAAATAAGTTATAATAATAAAAATTTTATTAAATCTGGAAATGGTCTCACGGTTGGGTCAAATCTTGAAGTAACCACCATTTCTACAAAACTCCCAAAACGACTATGTGGAGCCCATGGTAGGATGATTAGAAATAGATGGAAATTCAAAACTCCACATTAATCTCATGAAGCACCCATGAAAAGTATCTGGATTTCAAACAAACTGGATCAAAAACCAAGATATGAAAATAAACCTATGTGTGGCTTATATGATTTTATAAACATAAATTTTCTATTTTAAAAAGGTTTTGAAAAAAACACATCCTTTATATTAGAATCATTTTTATTTAAATTTCAAAAAAAAATTAAGAACCAATGAATCATTATTTATACATATTAAAACCATATTTTCATAATTATGTTGATACTATTCATTCCTTCCATTCCAATTACCAGGTTTTAATAATAACATTAAACAATTAACATTTAGTTGTTTTTTATGATCGATGTGGGATGGCATGTATTCTATTTATCATAGTTATTCTTTCTTAAAACTCATTATGTCACATCATTCCCCCCTTTTAGAAATTTCATCCACGCAATTTTAAAATTTAACTCTGTAAGATCAGTGAAATTCCCACAACGGAAAAAGAATCAATTAAACTGTCAATTTAAAAGAAAGAATGAGAAGTAAAAAGGTTACGCGTTATAATCCAAAATATAATTACATGTAGGGAAACATTTATTTTTAAAGGAAACAAATGATCTTTTTCTGGTGGGAGTGATAGGAAACATGATCAGGAAAATGTTAACCACTAGAAAACCAAAAACATGTTCTGGGTTAAACAGTATTTGATTCCCCAGAAATAAAATTAAATGGAAACAGTTTAGTTTTAATAGCATTTTAATAATGTTGAGGAATTCAGTTATGATATTTATGAAGAACAAAAGTAAACACACTTATATGTCAGGTATAGAGTCATCCTTTAATAAATATCTACCACACACTATTATATTCCCTACATAATCACATAATTCTCAAAAGATGAAATATATTTCCACTATATGTATACATTAAAAATAACCAAAATGGTTAGTAAAAGATCATATAATCCCACTAAAATAATAATTCTTTATAAGGATAAAGAGTATTATTAATCACCAAAATTCAATCGTAATACCGAAGTTCTAAATCGGCCATTCTACAAACTAAAGTCCTTAAAATTTCTACAACTAATCATACTAATATTGAATCCCAAATCATAGAAGGATTTGATCACATAATTTTCTATGGTAAATTTTAATATTTAATAGTAAATAAAATCAATAAATGTATCATTCCAAAAGTAATTAACCCAACTGCATTTTCTCCAAGATAGGTTTATCATCTCCTTAAAAACTAAAATTCCCCATAATTCCATAGTTAAAATCTATGATTATTCCAAAAATATAAATAAACCATAACTCCTCAATTAAATCCCATAGTATTTTATTTACCTTAATCATAGAATGTTACCAAAATACATAACATATTCCATAATAAAATTTATCAAAAAAATCCCCAAATAATTTCCATATACTAAGGATATCAATTTGATAAAACATAAGTTTCCAAAATCAACTTATTATTGATTAATAGAATAATTTATCTAAAAATTATGTCATACTAACCACGGAATTCACGTAGGACAGTGGTAGGCAATAAATTCTAGTGGAACATCAGTTGTTTGTTTGATTCCTGCATCTTTTTCCAATGTGACGGTTTGTCACATGGTCTGCGTGTTGTCCTTTTTCAAAAGCTTTATAAATCTTATAATATTAACAAAATGAGTTTAAATACTCAATAATAACCATAATATATTCAAACGATAACGGATATATCATACCTCACATTTTTCATACCCAAAATAATAGACCGTTATTTCCTCAAATTCAAGGAACATATAAACTGTAATGGATCTTTATAACTATATCTGCAATAGAAAAGATAATTCTTACTCAATTAAATTTTTTAAATAACATACTGATGGTTTACAAATACTTCAATCCATCCAATGTAGTCCCATAATTAATAAATTTAAAAATATCATCAACCATAAATGCAACATAAGTTTTCAATTTCTAAAATATAGACATCGTAATCATCTAACATTCTTCATAAACCTTTATCCATATTTTCTTATCTTATTAATTCATTATTATTTCCTAAAAAAATTCATCCATATCTTTTTGAAGATTTAATAATTTTAAAACCTGAGCTATGAAATAATTCAAACCTTTCATAGGTCATTTTTAGTTTCCTCATCTACAATTGGAATGGAATTAGGTATTGTTAAATATATATTTTTATATCCATTCTGATACCATACTCAATCCAACTTCATAGGAACCCTATTCACATAATGACCATGCACAACACATATAACCCATTCAATTTATCCCTCAGAAACAACTTATTTCCCATTCCTGGAATCAACTAAAATCTTCATCATTCCATAAAAGGTTATGTATTTATGACATCTATACATAATCTATAAGATCATCCTATTCCATTGAAACATTTTTATCGATGTTTCATTCAACATCCTTGAGACATAAGTTTTTAAAAATATATACGTTTATGATTATTACCTGAACATCTATAGGTATTATTTTCTCACATATATGATGCCTCAGAAAAATCACCATGGTTAATGTGGTCAATCATGACTCAAGATAGTTGGTTATGAATAACCACAAGAGTTTAAATTGCTTCCCCCATTTCATTTGGTTTCTTATTCGAAACACAACCTCATTTTCATCGATATGTAATATTACATTCGTGATTACTAGATCCAAAAATATATTAAAAAAAAGGTCAATATGAATAAATCCTTAAAAAATTCATATACTACCATATGAAGAGGGAAAAGACAAAGACATACTAATTATCATTATTTTAATCGTATTCAATTTAACTAAAATAACTATAACACATTCCAATATTCCAACCATTGTGGTCATATAAAACATGTCACATATGATTAAATAACAACCTAACTTCTAAAGTTATCCAATTAGATCTTTTATACCAACTATAAGGCCACAAACTTAAAAATTATATAATCTTGAGTTAATTCATGAATTCAAATAAAATATATTTTCAAGTTTACAGTTTTAGAAAATTACTCCTTAAATAGTACATTATATCGTAAAAAAGTTAGATTATCAATGTGTACTCTATCAAAATTTTTCGCAATAATAAAACACCATAAATTAATCAATTTTTATTTTCTTGATAAAAATTTTCTTTACTTATTCCTTTCTCTAATCCTTCCTTATACCCTGTGAAAAAAATTTCAAAAACATGGGATGTGAATAAAAACCTCACTAAGGGGTATAAAATAATGAAATAAAACAATATTCCATCAATACACAAAAATCAACAAAATTATAGTTTTTAGCCATAAAATAAAATCTCTATAACATAGATAAGTATGTGATATGATTTATGAATAACACATAGAAATCATAAATAATAAAGGTAACTTAAGGAATCTATATCATATTTACTTTCTAGCATTACTAGCTACATATGGAGTAACCATCAATGTTACATTTGGAATACCCATCACATTATATTCCTTAAATCTCTTATGTTAAACCTTATCTTTTACCCTCATCACATTAACTAATGCATTAGATAGATATCAAGGGCTCCCCTGCCCTAGGTTTATCATGGAATCAACCATATTTGGTTTATCAAATAACCACTCATCCAATTTCCATGTACCATTACATAATAATAACACATAACAGATTGAAATTATCAAAATTTAACTCATCAATCACAAGAAAGACATTCTAAATATTAACATATTCAATTTCAATCCAAAACATTATAAAAAGTTTAAAAAGATTCGTCCGATTCAATGTGTATAATACCAATTTGATACAATTGACATAAATAAATATTTTAAAACATTCTTGTACATATAAATATATATTTAAAAACCACTTTTACAATATGGTCATGTAATAGAAGGTTTTAGAATAATAAATCGTTAATTTTTTAAAAATGGTGTTTTAGTTAGAGTCCCTTGCCACTTGAGAATCACATAAATAAAAATAATTAAAGAATAAAATTTAAAATATATATAGTATCATGATAATAAGGAAATTAATTATATAATAAGTCAAATGGTATTATATACACTATATAAAAGTGAATTGGTGTATAAAAACATATAAGTATCAGTGGAATATAAATTGAGACGAAATACAATAAAAAAATAATATATTTGGATTTAGGATAATGTAAATAAAATAATTATGTTTTAAAAATATAAATATACCCATTATAAGTGGATATTTTGTGTAAAATAATCATAGTTCATTCATACATATTCATGAAAAAACCAAACTAATAACATGGATATTTAACCCAATTAAATGATATTGAGTTAATATTACCCTTTCAAAGTTCATATAAATGACATAAGAATTTATCAATTGTGTGATTAACTTTATCAATACTATATACACAAAATGTTAATTGAATATTAAATCATAAATAAATAAAAAGTTATAACCCAAATAATCATGGCATTATATATTCAATGAAGTATGCCTAAAACCCAGTGAGAGGAAATCGAGTATAGAAATTCCTTTATAAAGATAATTTGTTTAATAAAATAGATTGATTATGTGTATTCACAGTAAATCCACATAAAGCAAGTATAAATAATATATAATACATCAAAAGTAATTTTTCACAATCATTTAATGACATAATCTATAAGTAGAATATCTACATAAATAATGGAATTTTGGTTATGAAGTTTCTTTACCATGAATCTGACTTGTCTCATTTTTACTTTATATTCCTTGATAATAAATGGAAGTTTATTTAAACTCACATATAATCATTTTTCTTTTTTGTTATTACTTTTATATAAATTATTACAATGTTACAAAAATTACATAATTATTTAAGATCATATTTGAGGTTTTGTCGATATTTATTATTTTAGTCGAAAATGACCTTGTTTGATGTAAATTATCCATGTGGTAAAAATTTAATTATCTCTAAAATATTATTCATGATTTAAATATCATATATATACAATCTATAAATATATTGTAAATAGTATATAACATTTGATGAAAAGATATTCAATGCATCGTTCAAGGATGTGGTGGGTCGTAGGTACGGAGGAACAAAAAATTCATTTCTTTTTCAAATTAATGTAATGAAAACTAAATAATACACATGAATATTATAATTATGTATAATATATATATTATATATGTTGAATAATTTCATTAACTGCATCCTTTATATGTTCCTTGTAATGAATGAATGAGTTGTATAACTTTAAGGAGGTGGAAGTCCACACCTCCTCAAATGAAATTAGCATATTTACATAATATGGAAATCGTAAAAGTACGTTGAAAATAAAAATTAAATATTCATAGATTAAATATAAACATAATATATATCATATATAAATATGAATTCTTAATAATGGTTACTATGAGAGGTGGTAGGTGATAATTGAACAATCATAGTTTTGTGAGGTAGTAGTTCACCGTACACAGAAACAGTATGATCGTATCGATTATATAGAGGTGTGTGTATGTATAGTTTATATAAATATAATAATAACAAAATAGTATATTTAGGATACTTTTTTTGTTATGTAATCCAATAATAAGAAGATCATATGTAGTGGATGTGGAAAATAATGGAAAGGTACATGAGAGAAGACGTTACCTCCAAATTAGGAAACTTCATTTGATTTGTGCTAAAAGGCTTTCTTGAATCACCTTATTCTGAACGTAATGCTTATATAAAGAATTTATTGATGTTTTCAGCTTATTTTAGAAGAAATTTGTTTGTGAAATGGTCTTAAGAGGTGCAAGTAAATGGGTAGAGGTGTTGGCATTTTATAAGAGGGAGGAGGGAAACTTATGAAAGTCTTGAAATATCAGTTTATTATAAATTAAATTTCAATTAAAAATGAGTCCAAATTCAGTTATGTAAATGATAATATTAATATTAGTCTAAATAAAACCATCAAATAATAATTGGACTGGTTTTTTAATTTTTTTTAATACTTATCATTCGTATTAAATGGCTTTTTACTTGTAACATTTTATCCATCATCTAACACATTGACAATCAATATAGATACCAAAAACTGAAAAATATCCAATGAAAGAGTGATTAATAAAATATTATACTTTTCATAACCATTTTTTTGGAATAATAGATTTTTATTGAATTTTATAATATTTAATAAGATATTTTATAATTAAAATTCTGAATTATGTCAATTGTGACACTATTCATATCGTGTCTTTAAAAAACCATATAAACATTATTCCTTCGAAAGAAACACCCCTAAATCAAAGAGAAGATGTCATATTAATCCATAAAATTCATGGATGACATAAAAATAATAAAATTACATTTATTTATAAATTTATAATATCATTTATTTTAATTATTTCTTAATGAAGTAATTACTTCAGCATCATTGTGTCAGAGTTAAATTTATTTATTTAATGTAAAAAATAAAAAATTAAATATCATGAAGTATGAAATCTTTTTTTATTTCTAATGAAAATTTATATTTTAATATATCACTTATATAACCTCATATAAAAATTGTTTTACTAAAAGATTCATGTTTTTTTCATATTTCACTTTTCATTAAATTAAAAAAAAAAATAATTCCATTTTCACACCCAAGTGGCTCCCAAATGCCAAAAGTTTTACCTATCTATTCTCAAAATCATTAATATATCATAAATTAGGATTAAAAGTCGTTTTAGAGTAGTTTGATATTATTATAATGTTATATTTTACTTGTATTTACCAAATTTACCCTTTAACCGTGGTAAATATAAATAATTACTAAACTTTCTATTCATTATGTCCAAAAATAAAAGATACATATTTAAAAAATTAGAATCTTATGATACAAAATATTGAATCCCTTTTCCCAAATTCAAAATATAGAAATTTTAGTATTTAATTTTAAATTAATTCCTGTTGTCAAAACAAACAAAACGTTTTCTAAACAAGTAAAAAACTTCCAAAAGATTGACATGTGTTTATGTCAAAATTTAATATAAAATGACTTATAATGACCGAAATGGGATTAAAATATAAAAATATAATACCTTTGTACTTATAATTAATTATATAATATGATTTAACTATATAAAATACCTCAATGGAAATAGTTGTTTCCAATAAATATTTAGAGGATTTTTTCTATTGATCAAAACATGATATTTATCATGAGAATATAAAAAATGCCTCTATAGTAAATTATTATGTAATGATTATAAATCAGAATATCAGTTTTTCAAATAACACTTATAATGGTGTGTAAAATTAAATTTTATATTGGTTCTCCATCAAAAGGGGGTAAAACTACATTTTTAGGAAAAATACTTCATTTATCCAAAAAATTGGATTTGTTATTATATCATATATTGAAAACATAAAATATGAATTTAAAAAATTACATTGAATATATAACATTTATTTTTCATTAATTAAATATTCATAAAGAGTGACAATATTTTATAAAATAATTATTCTTTTTTGAAATAGGTCTTCATAAAAACGCAGCCTATAGATTCAATTGTTTTTATCTCCATTTCTAATAAAATTGGTAACCAAGGAATAATTTTTTAAACATGATTCAACTATATTTTAATAATTCATTTGATACTATTCATTACCTCAATTCTAATGAGTAGGTTATAATAGTAACATTTAAATAATAACATTTAGTTGTTCTTTTAAGCTCAATAAATTGTATCATGTATCCCATTGAACATAGTGTTTCCTTCTAAAATCTCGAGATGTTTCATTTTTTTCTTCTTCTAAATTTACATGTTATTATTTCAAATATAGATTCCATTTTATCAAATTATATTATTATAAGAAAAAGAAATAACTTTTCTAATAAATCTGAAAAATGTGCAGAAATGAATATTTCCAGAAAAAATCAATTTTAAGTATAAAATTATTTCATACTAAAATTATGCGTAATGTTGATTCATATGAAATTTTTTTGGTTAATTTTAATAAAATTTTAATAAAATATTAAAAAAATTTCATTTTGAATAAATTAAGGGAGAATATGTTTCACTATAAAATCAATTTTTTTAACTATTCACAGAAAATTAATTTTTCATAATTTTTAACAAGATTATTTCAAAATGGTTGAATTTTTTTTTAAGTTGTATTTATAAAATAAAAATAATTTATTATAATATTTACTGAATTATTTTTCATTAAAACGTATTTTTTAAGCATAAAATTGGGGAACTAATAATTATGATCTTATTTCAAAATAATTAATCAATACATTTGTATTGAGTAAAACTATCATATATATAATTCATTATGAGATTAATAATATTCATACGAACCAATTAAATTAATATATTATAATATTCACATTTAAATAATAATATTTCTACCATATTTTTCAATTCATATAAATCTTAGTGGTGGGTGTTAAGAAATCTATCAAACTTATTATTAATTAAAAAAATTAATGTTGCAATAAATTGTTTTAAAAATATATATGTTATAAATAGATATCAATAATTTAAAAAAAAAACATCCTATTTTTAGAGAATATTTTTCACTATTCGCCTAATAATTATCATTTCGGAAAGAGTATCAAAAATAAATCCCAAGATCATATTATAATGATAAATTAAAAGACATTTCAATATTTGTAAAATTAAAATTTAGAAATTTACAAATAGAAAAATTATAATAAAATATAAATATATAATAATAAATAATCATAAGAAAACAAACCATTAAAATATTATACACTCTTATTCTTATTTCCTATCAGTTAAAAATTATATTTGATTTACTCTATTATTTAAATAAAAAGTATATTTTCAATATAACATAATGTGTCAACAAATATAAATCATGTGAAAGATAATTATTTCAAAAAAAAATTTATGAATAACATGATCTTATTATTTATTTAGTTATTCAAATTTTATATTTTATTTTCATTATTATTATAACGAAACATTATTTTTCATTCAATGTTAAAATTAAAAATGTATAATAAGACATATGATTTAATTATAAAAATTATAATTACATGTTTTTATTATCCTGATAAATATATATAAATCGCAAAAAAATTCTATTTATGGCATATGAATAAGGAAAGATTTAATGGATATATTTTTTTGAGGTTCAACATGCATATATATCTTTTCAATCTACATGAGCACTAACTTGACCAAAAAAATATTCTTCTCAAGTTATAATTTCTGGAGTTCTAGTATTTCATTATTTATATAAACCCCTAGTTACACTATATCCTTCCTAATATTAGTAAAATGGGTCATATATAGAAGAAATATAATTCCCTTGACCATCAATTCATTATTTTGTTCTTGTGGTTCCTACAATATGTAGTGAACAATCTAATAGATATAGTAAAACATCCATAAATAATTTTATAAAAATGACCATGTTTTCAAAATATTATAATGTTACGTGTGAAAAAAGAGTTCAATTATTATATATATTTAAATGAAAAGTAATATGAAATCTTGTGGTACTATAATTTTAACCTTCAAAAGAATGGTACATACAGGTTTAGAAGGTGTCATTGATTTATGGGTAATTGTAATTGTTATTTTCTAATGACATCATTACAATAGAAGTGTAATGTAATGATTTTAATTTACTTCATTTGTTTATACAGTGTTAAATATCTTTATGATTTTATATATATGAATTATTCATTCAATATGACTATTATCATTAAATGTTTACATCATTTATTAGGTCATTATAGTAATGGTGAACTTATGTGGTGGTATTTTACCTGATGAATATTTGTTCATAAAATATTAAGAAACAATACATATTATTCTTTTTAAAATCTAACAGCTTGATCCATGGAATTGGAGAACCAAATCCATTAACCAAAAAAATTATTAAAAAGAAAACAAACATAGTGGTTCATGTATTAAAAGGTAGATAGTACCCATAAATAACAAAATCAAGAATAATTGAAACATACAACTACCAACCGAAGATAAAAATCATATGATAATTTTTCCATATTACAGAAATGTTCCAAACGATCCTTCATATGGATCATCATTATACACAATTCTACTCCAACTCACTTGAAATCATCCAAACAAAGGATAAAAATTAGTTTCCAACATGATAATTATGTTCAAAATATCCCTCATCAAATACATCATCCTTGTTTATCCGCAAATAAACCTCCATCCAACTAGATTTGAAACCACCCATTTTTTATGAATTCAGTATCCACATACATAGAATATTCAAAAAATCATGTATCGTCAAATAATATAATTTATAGAACTGAATCCATATAGTGAACATCGAGAATTATCTATACAATTTCATTCCCAGTCCCAAAATTGAAAATCAACCAACATTTTTCAATATTGTAGATATGGTCCTACAACACCTCAGTACAATAGTTCAATGATAATTAGTTAAAAATAGGTGACAAGAAATCATTCCACCCAATGATTTTAGTATTTACTACGGTACCTGGGTGAACCACCTTCCCCACCAACAGTTGCATTCAGTCACATCTACACATGAAACTACAACCATCAAAACTATATACTACCAAGACATTATGAATCTTGTACCCACAAACTCTAGATCTACATCATGGATAAAAGATGATACAACGATCCAATAAACACAAATCAATATATATATTTCCAATACACCCATACCAATTAGTGGCATTGAAATTCCCATGTAATGGAATTGAAACCAAATTTGGATTAAATCCTACTTCATCATTAATTTTGTAGACCATAGGATACCATGTTTGATGATAAGTATTAATATTGATTAACCCAACGTTATTTTTTTATAATAGGATAAGTTCCATTTTTTATCCATTTATTAAAATCCACAAGGTGGTCAACCTACATTAGTATAGAACCCTTTATTTTATCTTTCACCTCTTCATTAGATAACATTAGAAACAATCTTACTCTGGAACTAGAAGATATTTCGACCATGTTCTTTTTCATATTTAAATAATCTCTACAAAACTTATATTTCATCTATTGAAAAGGATTATAAGCTCCCATATATGTTATTTTATTCTCAAATTATGTTGCAATGGATGGATAATATTGATAATAATTATCCATAAAAATAGATAAATTTTATTTTTTGGGATCACCAGTATTGATATTGATAGTAGGTTTATCTATGTACTTTAATTGGGAATCATAATTTAGTTGTTCACCACTGAAAGTTTCCTATACAACAGTATTAATAAATTCTAGCTGAACGTTTTGTGTATCACTATAACCTATGGTGGGAATGTCTTTTTTCTCAACCTCTAATGGAATATATTAACTTCTTAGGATAAAAAAAATTATGTTTTTTTGATCAGGTTGAACATGATATTATGAGAAAATATATATATTTAAATTTTATCCATTATAGGGGCCAACATCAGATACCATATCATTTTATTATGAATAAAAAGTCAGTTGTTTTCAAATGGAATTATCATTTTAGAGAACATGATTTAATTTTTTTCATTGAATATATATTCTCTTTTTTACACATAAATTCTTCATTTCTTTGTATATGAAAAAACATTAAATATTTATTCTATCGAAAAATTTCGAAATAATTCCAATTTTAATATAAATCAGAAAAAATACATGATTTATTTTTTACTGCACTTTTAAATAAATTTGTTCAATATTAAAAGATAAGACAAATTGATGAACTATGGTTGACGATAAATCAAGTTGAACTAAACCGTGATTTTAATGATCAAATATAGATCATCCATCCTCCCTATATATTTTTACTCGTCATCCAATATATGAAAAAACATCCCTTTATATTACATGAATCCATTAAAACCAACTATGACTAAAAACATTATCACATACCCTTACAATTGTGTTCTGATCATTTACGGGGTTAAAAGATGGATCCCATTCTTCAATGTTGACCATACATTGTTTGAGTTGAACTGAGCCAACAAACTATTTCCTCATCTTGATATATTCATTTATAATCATTGTATGATATAATCCTCATCCTATTGTGGTCATATTACAATTATAGAAACCCAAAAACATTGAGAGAATCAAATATTTCATTTGAATTCCTCCAATTTACATCACATAATGAAACAATGGATTAGACTTTTGGTTAGATCAGGGATACTAGGAACAAAGATCCGAGTTGAAGAGGTATTAAGATGATGTTTGTATTGTCTAAGACAAATAATAAATAATGTAATGGTGACCTTAATAGTGTATTTTTTGAGATATAGAGGGTGGGATTCAAAATAATATATATAAATAATGTATAGTTTATTAACATAGTTGAAGATTATGTAAAAAAATAGTAACAGGTTGCGATTTTATTTTAATTGGTACATCTAACCCAACAATTATGATTTAAAAACATGAAATATTATACATTCACCCTATTATAAAAAAAATCACATATTCAATACTTCTAGGGGAGTTTAATATTTTACATATTTTTATATTTTTTATAAAAAATAAAACAAAATCACCAAAACCATTTTTTGACCTGAAAATTCTAAAGAAGAAATAATTTTTACAAAACTAATATTAAATATAATATTTTCTTTCATTTTAAATTAACAACTAAAAGATAGAGGGAAAACTATTTATTATCAATATTAATTTTTATAATTTAGGTTTTCATATCTTTATATCATATCAATTAATATTTTTATGAATACAAATCAATTTTTTACATATTTAAACATTAATATATTTTAATCATTTAAAATTGATAAATTGATGTATCAAAAATAACCACAACATGATAATTTCTTAAAAATAACTCTTTTAACATTACTATGGTAATTTAAATTTAACATGGTTACATACTTATATATGAAAAATTTATTCCCTTGTTACATAATTTGGATGTGATAACTCTAAAAATTATAACCATTTTATTATTTTAAAATTTTAAAAATCATAAAAAAATTAAAAATAATAAATATATCATTTATAAAAAATTTATTTCTAATAATAACCAAAATATTCTAATTTGAAATTTTCTAGAAATTAAACATAATATAATTTTTATAAAGTAAAAAATAAATACATTTTATCAAAATCAATCTCTAAAGTTGTTAAAAATTAATTTTCATAGAAGAAAGCATAATTTGGAACTATAATTTATAAAAAAAAATTATTATTCCTGAAATTAATTCAATAATTATTTATAATGAAATCAATGTTTTATGATATTAATAATATGATTTTTACATAAATATAAATTTTATTCACAAATCCCCCCAGGACCTCTCCAAATATCTGATTTTAAGACAACAAATGGATGTAGTCACATATTGTGGTTGGGTTAGCATGGATCTTGTAGTTATTTTCATGACTGTGAAAGTATATAATAATTTCCCCACATATTATGTATCATGTTCCAATTATATGACCCCATTTTAGTGGCCCTAATTGTAATCACTACTATTAGAAATTACAGGTGTTGTTTTGGATAGTATGGATCCCCTAGTAATATCCATGAACATGAACTTATCACGTAGGTGATTTCTATCAAGCTATACATATTGATGATCACCATGGGGATAGCGAAGAAAAAACACTAGTGTTACAACCTATATAGATTATATGAAAAATATATCTTGATAAGTAAAACACTTTTTATTAATTAAATTCCTTCTCATTTCAATAAAAAATTAACATTCTAATTAATTATATTTATAACCTTTCATTCAGAAGTTAGGTTATAATGGTCATATATAATAATTTTATCATGTTAAAATATCCCTATTTGTTTTTTGTTTATTGTTTCAAGAAAAACAATCTATTTATCACACAATTTGTATTTAAAGAGAAATATATTCTAAAATAGTGGGATGTCACATTGTTCCAACATTTAAAGAATTGTATCCCCAAAATTTTTAGACTCAAATGGGGGAAAGTGAGTGCATATGTGTTTCATCATTCCATTTGGTTCCAACGTTTCTTTCTTAAAAATATGATTTATCTCAAGTACATTATCTATGTTAGTGGTCAAATTTATAATAACTTTTCCACTTCAATCCACGATATCCACTAATTTCCCCACATATTTGGATTATTTTCCAATTATATGACTCCAATTGTTATTATATGTGGTGGATTTAGTATCTAATTACTCATAAGTCCTATAAAAAACACATAATGTACTTCTAAGTGTTTTTTATGTAGAGATATATAAAATCTACAACCCCATCATGATCAATGATCTCGAAGGGGGTGATGTATCATTGGATGAACTTACCATTCAACCAAATCCACAATACCCTCTTACAGAGATATATTTAAAGGAATAAATAATCACCCAAAGAATGATCTACGAATCAGGGATGATTATAATCATATATAGTTTATTTACAATCTGAAACTTTTTTATGATATTGATCAATTTGAACATTTTCTTTCATTTGTTGTGTGATATCATCTCCCATTCTATTCGTTCCATTATAATCATCCTAAAATTTCATAGTTGTATATATGTTTTCATATATATTCTCTATTTATTCAATTTGGAGACTAAAATGGAAATTATTTCTATATTTGAACAGAATTAGTGGAATATGTTGATCTTAAATTCATTTCAAATACATTGATCAAGATCATATTATATTTTCTATTATATTAATGGTCTTTTTTGGATGAAAATCATATTGATGATGGTAATATTTTTTTATATATCATATCTATATACTTTTCTTTTGAACTACTCCTCCAAAATCCGGAGATGAATCAAAAATCCTGATCAGATAAAATTTAAATTTTTACTTCATATTCACTTAACACATCCTTTATATATATAATAAGAAATATGTTCATGTGGTAAATTCCCCATATTATAAATAAAGTGTGTCAACCTTATGATTTGATCCACCACTACCAAAATATAATTGTTCCCAATAGGTTTCATTATGGTGTTGATGAGAAAAACAATTGTGTTGTTATCCCACTTCTATAATGGAATAGAAAATGGTTTCAATCTCCCCTTATATTTAGAATGTTCAACCATTACTTTCCATCATAACATTCATTGAGATACCATCTCTGCAATCCCCCTCATCATATTTTCCAATTTAAATTTTTATTATAATTTATGAAAATATTTATGATTCATGGAAGAATATATTAGGACGATCTATTTCAATCATTAAAAATATCCTTATAATTTTTTTTTCAAGTGACATATATTCATTTATTAGACTATATGACTCTATAATTTTAAAATATGAAATTCATAATATTCCATGAATTTTTCCATAGTTCAACATCATCGTTCTAGGAGTCATTTATCTTCATATTGGAGGATGGAAGAAAAATCAAGTGTGAATGATTTTATTTTTGTCCATTCCATTATGATATCTAGAACTATATTGTGACCTTCTTGGAGTATTTCTTCCCTTTCAATCATAACCCGTTATAGTGTATCATTATTCATTCTAATTAAATCATCTATTATAATTTTTCCCTTCCTTGGATGATTATTTATAAGGAAGTCATTATATTTAATTAGATCAAATTGTATACTTTGGAACTTATTCAACACCCTCTCTATGAATATATACACTATGTTCCGTTTATTAATTTATATATCTGGATTTTATTCATAGATTTATTATCATGTAATCATTAATACATATATAAATAATGAAAAATCTATATATTATGTTTTGAAATTATTATCATAGGTCATTAATCGATGTAAAATATTATACATTATCAAGTCATTTAACATTTTTAGGATTCCTATGAACATCATTTTATAATCATTTTATATTGAAAAAACCTATTATATTACATAGGTAAATGAAAGAATAATATTTTTGAAAAAAACTCATATTTAGTTCCTTGTTGTTTTCATTGAATTCATTTATCTAATTGACCTTCACTCCCTTCTATATTAACATGGTTCGAGTATGTTATAATCTAAACACATTTCATAAATTTTATTGATAGCTTGTAGATAAAAAATCTAAAATATGGATCTTAGTTATTATGGATAGTATTGTCCATTATTCAATATCCTCCGTCATTGGTAGATCTATATATAGGCCATTAAATATTATTATATAACCATGGAATGATACTTTCGATATCCAGACATCAAAATGTATTTAATTCATCCAAACAATTCTCCTATCTGATGAAATTTAACACGCTATTCAAATTTCCATCATGATTTTCCATGATATCATAATATATGAGAATATCATCTATAAAAACTACCATGTTTTTTTTTCAGGAATTATTAGAACACTATCCATAATATCCTGGAAAATTGTATAGGAATTCATAATTCCAAATGGAATCACTATAAATTAATAATTTATATACATCATATTCAATTTATTAGTTGTAATATCATCTTTTTTGACCCTTTATGATGATATATTGATTGAAGGTATATTTTTAGAAGCCATGATACCCCCCTATGTTGATCCAATATTTAATATATAATGGTTAGATGATACATGTTCTTTAAAATTATCTATATGAGTTTGTGACTTAAAAAATCTAGATTTATTTAAACATAATTCAACATGATAAATAGCAATGGATTTCTCCATGGTAGATCAAATAAAAATCAAAATATTTACATCCCAAAAATATATATTGTATATTCTCTTTGAAATATTTCGTTGAATTGATTATTTTATAATAAACATAAATCCAAAACAAATCCTAATATGATTTATTGTGATGAAATTATAAAATATAACAATTATAATTTATTTTTTATATTGTATTGTTTAAAAATAGGTAACCACATTATAAAATATAATTTTAAATAAAAAAATATTACTATAATTATTAATATAGTGATAAAATTCAATTCATGTAACTAAATATCAAATAAACTCATGTCTATGAATTAAATTATGTCTTACTAAAAAATCATTGTTATGTTTAATAAATTTTGATTTCAATAAATTAAATATATTACAGTTGACATGAATAATCAACTAAGACAAATTTAATTACTAATTAATAGAAAATAAGTATAAGAGTAGTTAAAATTAAAATGGGATCTTTTTATAAAAACATTTATTACTAATTACTATATATAATAGTTTTAAAGATATTTTTATTATATTTTTGGATTAAAACTCATTAATATAGTCTGAATTTTAAATTTAAATGTAAAAAATTTAATTAAAGGTTTAATCTAATTGTTTTTTACAATTAATTACAATGGATAACTATCAATGAACCTTAATACAGGTATGTTCATGTGGCTCCAATATTATGAGATTATGTTGACTCAATACCATTATGAAAGGTCATTATCTTTTTAGTCTGTCATTCCTAAATTTATCACATCATTTCCACACTTACCTCACCTTACACTCGTGAAATTTTTTTTTGACCATGTTCCTAACATTTGTTTCTGAGGAAAATTCTATCTTTTTCTCTAATAAAAATAGCTTACATCCACATACATAAATCCGCACACACCATTTGAATTTACCTTAATGATATTCTAATTTTAGCTCTCATATATCCATATTCTTCTCTTGTAATCCACTTTTCATAGGAAATTTTTCTATATCCTCTATTTTGAAGAACTTGAATAAAATGAAGTACATATTCTCTACATAAGTACTAATCTACAGTTACTTTTTTTTATAATTTCCATCATTATATTTCAAATATATGTCACCCAATATAATATAATGACATAATTATTATTTTTATGTTTAAATGTAGTTATTTAATTGTAGTAATCATTAACAACCATGTCTACTTCCATTGAAAAAAAGTGTATCCCTATTTATGTGAGGACATATGCATATATTGAATGATATAATTTGAATTTCAATAAAATGATTCATGCATAGTTAAAAATTAGTATTTCATAAATAAATATTATATTTAAAACATTTAGAATATTATGAAATTATAAAACATTTTCTACCTCCCACCAATTCTGTGTTAATTTAATATGTCATTTCAATGTATGTGCCGACTACCACCACTATAGAGTTATTTACTTCATTTTTCATCACCTCCTTATAAGTATAGTTATTAAATACCTTTTATTAATATATATTATATTATTGTTCAATATATTACATTAATACGATTCTTAGGATAATGAAAAATAATTATGATCATTATAAATTAGTAATTTGAAAATGAAAAATTTCCCAAAACAACCATTTTTGGGATATCATTCTCAATAACTGTATTGCCCCATGTTTCTAGTAAGTAACACTTTTTTGAATATTTTAATGGTTTTAATGTTAAGGGTGACGTATGGGAGAGTCGGGAGAACTTGGGATGATGTTTTGAGGCATAAAAGGAAGTCACACTAGTGGTGCATGGTTTGTCTAAAGAGTGTGGCCAAACCGTGCATAGTTAGTCTTAGAGTTAGTAGATTCGTCATGGGCGGTGCACAGTTTGTCTAACAGTGCAGCAAAACCTAGAGAGATGGTAGGATATTGCAGTAGCTAACATGCAGTTAGCGCATGGTTTGTCAAACCGTGTGAAGTAACTGTGCGTCCACATAAATGAGATCCTATAAAAGTGGATCTCACTTATTTTGGCCTCTAAGTGCCTCGTTTATGATCATTAGTGGCCATAAATCTTTATTTTTCTTCTCTTGAAGTCAAATAGGGTTATCCCATCATTTTGGAGTTGATATGAAGGCTTCTCTTGGAAAATCAAAGCCGGATTCTTAAGGTATGTGATCGATCTTCTTTGTTCTTGATCGGTTTCATAGATCTACTTATATATACTTCTCCACTTCTATCTTTTTCGTAGACCAACACCTGTTATGTGTTGAAATTAGTGTTTAGATGCCAAATATGATGAGTTTTGGTCTTGATCATGCTAGGAGAATATATCTAAGGTGGGTTCTTGAAGAAACAACCTGATTTTCTTTAGTGTTCTTAATTCTTAGTGGTTTCCGTCAAAACCATTATGGTAGTGGCTTCACTCTCGATTCCTCTTGCCATAATTGTTTGTCTTAGATTCATATTTCCTTATTTGAATGTATTTAATTGTGAAAATCATAGAATAAATCTTCATTATTGATGATTTATGGTTTTGATGGGATTCTGAAATCATGGTGAATTGTTTTGTAATGTGATTTGGCCTGTTGAATTTAAATTTTTGATTTTCAAATATTGGATTTTCTGAAATTGTAGATGGTTTGATGAAATGTGGGTTTTCAATAAAAACTGTATTTTATTTAAATTGTTTGATATTGAAATGACATTGATTGAATTTTTTTAAATAAATAGGGATTTTAATTGAAATGGTTTGGAATAGAATTGGTTTGGAATTGAAATGGTTTTAATGGATATGGTTTTCAATAAAAAGGTGATTTTATTTCTAGGGTGTTTTGGCATAATGGATGGGAAAATGTGGTATGTTTTCAGATTGAATGTATGGGGCTTGGTTGAAATATAAACTTGTGCTCTGTGCCAAACATTTAATGGAACATGAAAACTTTATGTATGAGGTGTGGTTGAAATATGTCCTTGTACTCAGTGCCAAAGGTGTAATGGCACATGGGAAACAATTACCCTATGCCTACATGGTTGAAAAACGAGAAACCGTTAATGAGTATGAAATAATCATAACATAGAATGCATGGTTGTTTGCATGGGTTTGGAATGGTTGGGTATGCCAAAAAAGGATATTGTGAAATGGCTCTAAATCTTGTTTGGTTACTTTTCTGAAAAAATAACTTGCTAGAAAATTGGTTTCAATTTCTTTTGGAATGCCATTGGGTGTGAATGGTTTGGGAATCTTTTTTATATTTATTTTTAAAATACTTTGGGGAAAATGTTTTATATAAACTGTTTTATATAAATGTGGCAAACTCTTATATCATAGTGGCGTGGGTAGTGATGTCATTGGAAAAAACCTACTGATTTTTATACTCACCCGTTCTTTGGACCGTTGGTGCCTTTGTAAATGTCGTAATTCGAGACAAAGGTAAAGGTAATGAATCTTAGTTCAAGAGGATTGTGGTTATTCTTGGGAGATGTTGTGGATATGGGAGCTAGTTGAGCATGAATTTGTGGTGTCAATTGAGTGTCTTGAGCTGTTCATACGATGTGTACTTTGATGCTTTGTTTGGTCTTGATCTGTTGTGTACTTTGATGTGTTTTGATATAAATGAAGTTGTTTGTTGGTCTTTCACTGGTTAATGCTTCATATAGTGAATTTTTGGTTATGGTTGGTTTATTTCTTAATGGGAAAATCATCCCCCATATGTAATTAAAACCCTTCAGTATTTATTTCCAGTCATTGGTGAGATGGGTATATTGCTTAAGGCATAGTAATGACTCATGGTACTCTCAAGACAATGAGAATTGGTGGTTCATTACAAATGGTATCAACTTGATCGGTCCTTTCCTAACACATGTTCATTGACGTTCTTGGTCATGGTTTTGAAATTAATTCTTTTCTTTTCCTTAGTTCGAAACCATAGATATGATTAAGATTCTTGGAACATGAGATGTATAGAATAAAAGGATATAGCTATCTAGTTTATGTAGAAAATCTTGTTACCTGGGTGATGTGTACATAATTTTTTGGATACACTTCTAGAATGTTGAAAATCTCATTGTCATGGGTCTAGTCAATGAGAGGAACATGACATGCATTTTAGAGGAATGACATCCTACTAGGATTGCATATCTCATTGTGAGGAAGGGGTAAGGATTTCGTGCAAGGTGATAATTTTTGAAAAATGCATATATTATTTTCAAGTGAAATATTTTGAAGACATGGTATTTGGTGTATTTTGAAAATTGGTTGATTGTCAAAAAGCATGTTGAATGTTTTAAAAAATATATGAAAATGGGGAAAATGTTGTTTTGAGAACAATGTTGTGATAGATTATGTGATAGAATTTGAATGCCATTCCCGTAGTTATAAGAGAGTGAGATTGAGGGAGTTTGATGTTGGTTTACAAAATGGCAGCTGGTTGGCATCGTCAAAACCAAGCTGAAGAAGCTGTAGAAAATGTGGTTGATCCAGAACCATGATTGAACCAAGAGCCGGTTAGGAGTATTGTCTAGGATTTTCATGCTTTGGATATGGGGAATCTAGGGAATGAACGAAGGCATGTGGATCATACCATCCAGTTCATGAATCATAATCCATCAAACTTTCGGAGTGATGCTGAACCCGAAAAGCCAGAGGTGTGACAAAGTAGGCTGAATTGTATCTTCGATTTCATCGACATACCATCAGAGATCAAGGTCTTGATGGTGACATATAGGATTGAGGATCCTGCACATCAATGGTGGTATTTAGCGGTGCGTGCTAAATTGGATGAAGGCCTTACATGTGAGGAATTTGAAGAACTATTCTACAAACAATTCTATCATCACACCTTCAGGATCCTGAAAACAATAGAATTATTTAGCCTAAAATAGGAGTCACTCTATCACATAGTAGGGGGATAAATTCATGAATTTAGTCTGATTTCCACCAGTGGTTGTGACAAGTGCATCGTCGAAGGTACGCATCTTCGAATCTAAGATAAGGAATGAGATTTGATTTAATATTGCAGTGCTATGAATTACATATTATATAGAAATGCTGAATAGAGTTATTGTTGCTGAACGTGATATAGAGGGATCAATAAGAGGAGAAATGATGATACCCATGTGAAACAGTGGGATCTCAACCATTGTGAACAAGAGGAAACAAGACACTTATTTCCATGGTGCAAGTGGAAATCAGAACCATATGGCGGGATTAGTTATCCTTCCTCCACGACCCTTGAGAAAAGCTGGTTGCTATCAATGTGGTTCGAATGAACACATAAATCGAGAGTTTACAACACAACCTAGAGCATGCCATAATTGCAATAATATGGGTCATCTTCATCATTATTGTCACAGTGCTCCTAGGTCTAGTGCTCGGGACACTTCTCAGGCATCGCAAGCATCGTATGCTTTGATAGGAAGAGGAGAAAAGTGTCAGTTCCATCAGCATAACAGAGTTAGCCATGGTGATTCCTGAAATAACCTGACTCTACAACTATGGAAATTTCAACAAGGTAACAAGGAAAGCATTGTAGTGCGAAGAAATTGAATGGAGTTGAGAAAATGGTGGTCATTGATCAGGTAGGACCATCTACGGTGAGAGGTATGATTATTTTTAATTCTACCCATGTACAAGTTCTCTACGATACTGGTTCATCACATTACTTCATTTCTTCTCGTGCTATTGATTTACTATGATTAAAACTAGAAATGATGCCTTCTGTTTTGAAACTGAAATATCCTCTTGGTGAAAGATAACATCAAGCCATTATGTGTAGAACATGTGTTATAACTGTTGATGGAGCTATGTTTAAATGGGACTTCTCATTGTAGGACGTGGATATCTATGATATAATACTAGTTATGGATTGGTTGACAATTTTTAAGGCTCACATCGACTACTATAGGAGAACAGTTAGTTTCACGACTGAATACTTCATCGACAATCTCTTCAGAGGAGAGAGGATGGTAATGTGAGGTGCAAAGAGCTTGTTTGCACAAATGGTGGGTACGATCTCTTACCAACTGGAACCTTTGGCTTTGGTATCAATTTAATAGATATAGAGATATAGTTTTCTAGCTTTGGTTGATCAATTTCCAAATGTTTTTCCAAAAAACATCTCAGAGTTACCACCTCTAAGGGAAGTGAAGTTTAAGAGTGATCTTTTTCCAGGGACCAGTCTTATTTTCCTTCCGTCTTATAGGATGACACCAACAGTGTTATGGGAATTGAAAATGTAGTTAGAGGACCAAGAAAGAAAGTGTTTCATTCAACCATGTACTTCTCTATGGGCAGCACCGTTGTGGTTTGTGAAGAAGGTAGATGAAACTCTTCTGTTGTGTGTTGATTATCGTAAGCTTAACCAAGTTATGATAAATAATTGATATCCACTTCAATGCATTGATGATTTGTTCGATCAATTAAGTAGAGCTTAGAGGTTCTCCATGATTGACATGTGATAAGGATATCACCAATTCTGAGTTTGGAAGGAGTATATTCCGAAGACAGCTTTCAAAAGAAGATATGGCCACTAAGAATATGTATACATGCCTTTCGGTCTAACGAATGCACTAGCAGTTTTCATGGTTTTGATGAATCATATATTACAGCGATATCTAGATTCTTTTGTTGTTATTTTTATGGATGATATGTTGGTGTATTCAAAGACAAGGGATAATCATGAGGTGCACCTAAAAACAGTGTTACAAATCATCAGAGATCATTGTTTTCATTCCAAACAACCAATGTGTGATTTTTTGATACAAGAAGTATGTTTCCATGGACACATAATTTATGAGAAAGGAATTTTTGTTGATCTGGAAAAGATAGAAGCCATCATCTATTGGAAACCACCGAAGAATGTGTTCGAGATATGATTATTTCTTGGTCTAGTGAGTTATTACCAACGCTTTGTGCATGATTTCTCATGACTAGTGTCACCAATGACAACTCTCAGAAAGAAAAATGCTCTATTCCAATGGATAGAAGAATGTCTAAAGTCTCATAGGAACTGAAGGTTCCTCTTACATAGGCACCCATATTGATCATTCCTGAATAAGAATAGGAATATGTGTTGTATTATGATGCTTCGGGAAAAGGGTTTGGTTGTGTTCACATGCAAGGAGACCATGTGGTTGCTTATGGTTCAAAGAAATTAAGGTTCCATGAGAAGAATTACCCAACTCAAGATTTGGAGTTTGTTGCAGTCGTCCATGCTTTGAGAACCTGGAGACATTATCTTTTTGGTGAGAAATTTACTGTGTTTATAGATCACAAAATCAAGAAAAACATTTTCTCACATCCGGACATGAATCTCAGGAAAAGTAGGTGGATAGAGTATCTCAAGATGAATGACTTGGACATGACTTACACATCATCAAAAGGGAATTTTATGGCAGATGCATTGAGTAGAAAGTCATATGCTCAGTTAGGGAAAGTAGCTTCAAATGAATGTCACTTGTTGTCATCCAGAGCCATCATGCATGTGGAATATGAAAACTGTGGTGATGTTTCAGTATTCTTTTTAGCTGCACTTGTTCCTGATTTGGTAAAGATAATCAAATAAGCACAAACATCTGATGCAGAATGTCTGGTTGTAAGTTCAAAAATCAATGGTGGGGAGACCATTGATGGATAGATGAATGATGGGGGTTCAGTTTAGTGTTCCAGAGATCAGATGGTTATACCTATGGTTTTTTAGGAACAACTCCTTCATGTTTACCATCATTCAAGATTGGTTGTACATCCAGGTACACATATGAAATATAAGGCATTGAAGGTGCATTTTTGGTGCAACGTCATGAAAAGGAATGTGGATGAGTTCGTCTCGCGGTGTTTGATGTGTTGGCTGGTTAAACTAGAGCATCAAAGACTAGCTGGCTTGTTACAGTCTTTACCTATCTCTGTCAGGAAATGGGATCAAATAGCAAGGGAGTTTGTTACAGGTCTCCCAATAACAGTCTGGAAACACGATTCCATTTGGGTGATAGTGGATCGCCAAACCATGTCGACCTATTTCACCCCTATTCGTGAAACTAATATGGTGGGAGATCTTTAAAAAATCTATATCTGAGATGTGGTAAAGAGGAATGGAATACCAGTGTCTATAGTCTCAGATAGATATTGGAGGTTCACATCTAATTTCTGGAAGTCATTACAGCAAGACCTTGGGGGCTCAGTTGACGATGAACACATTGTATCATCCTCAGACGGATTGGAAATCTGAGCAGATGATACAAATGTTGGAAGATATGTTGCGGGCTTGTGTAATGGATTTTGGTGGCTCAGGGAGGTATAAATACCCTTAGTGGAGTTCTCATACAATAATAGCTATCAAGCCTCGATACGCATGTCTCCATTTAAAGCATTGTATGGGCGTCCTTGTCTTTCTACACTATTATTTGTGGAAACTGGTTGAACATCACTAGTTGGGCTGAGTCTTATCCAGGAAACAATAGAGAAGATTTAGTTGATTAGAAAGAGGATGGATACGGCTCAGATTCGTCATAAATCTTATGCATATCACCATCGAAGACCGTTGTCGTTTGTTGTGGGAGATCATGTCTTCATGAGGATCTCTCAAAGGTTTGGACATCGTCATTTGGGGAAGCAAGGAATGTTATCTCCTAAATGCATTGGCCCTTCTGAGATACCGGAACGGGTTGGAGAGTTGGAATATCGGTTGGCATTTCCACCACTGTTTTGTTTGGTGCATAATGTGTTCTGTGTATCAAAGTTGAAAACGTATCATCCTAATCCCGACCATGTGATCAGATGGGATCACGTTGACCATGATCTGGATGCTTCGTGGATTTATATCCCGGTATGGATTGTGGATAAGAATCAGAAAGTCTTGCATGGAAAAAAGCATCAGTCTAGTGTGGGTTTTATGGCAGCGTGGTCAGATTCTGGAAGAGACTTGGGAACGCGAAAATGAAATGAAAGAGTAGTGGCCAGAATTCTTTCAGTTGGGTGAAGTTATTCTACTTTATAAGGACATAAAGATCAATGGTGGGGAGAATGTAGTACCCCATGTTTTAGGTATGTAACACGTCATTGATTAATTTAATGATTATAACGTTAAGGGTGACGTATGGGAGAGTTGGGAGAACTTGGAGTGAGGTTTTTAGGAAAAAAGGGAAGTCGTACAGGGGGCACATGGTTTGTCTAAACCATGCTGCCAAACCGTGCATAGTTGGTCTTGGATGCAGTAGCTTCCACATGGGCGGTGCAGAGTTTTGCTAACCATGCAGCCAAACCGTGCGAGAGAGGTGGATGAGGCTGTATCTAACAAACAGTTATTGCACGGTTTGTCAAACCGTGTGAACTAACCATCCAGTAACATAAATGAGATCCTATAAATGTGGATCTCACTCTTTTTTTCCACTAAGTGCCTCGTTTAATTTCCTATGTAGCCCTAACTCGAGATTTTGCTTCTCCTAAGGTCATTAAGGGTTCTCCCATCGATCAGGATGCGATCCAAAGGCTTCTCTTGGAGAATCGATGCTAGATTCATGAGGTATGTGATCTTTCTTCATAATTTATGATTAGTTTCTCAGATCTTATTTGTTCTACTTCTCTTTTTATCTCGTTTAATAGATCTATGCCCGTTAAGGGTATATATAATTGTTTGGATGCTAGATATTTTGATTTTTGGTCTTGATCTTTCTAGGAGAAGATATCTAAGGTGTGTTCTTAAAGAAACAACCTGGTTTTCTAGAGTGTTCTTCATTTGTTGTGGTTTTGGTCAAAACCCTAAATGTAGGAGGCTTCACTATTGACTTATCTTGCCAGAAATGATTGTATAAGATTTAAATTGTATTATTTTAATGGATTTGATTGTGAAAATCATAGAATAAATCTACATTAGTGATTATTTATGGTTATGATGAGATTTTGAAATCTTTTTGAATTGTGGTGCAAAGTTATTCGGAATGTTGAATATAAAATGTTGATTATAAATTATAGATTTGTTGAAATTGTAGATGGTTTGTTGAAAAGTAGGTTTTCAATAAAAATAATTTTTTATTGAAATTGTTTGAGATTGAAATGACTTTGATGGAATTGGTTTTCAATAAAAAGGGAGTTTTATTGAAATGGTTTGGAATTGAAATGGTTTGAATTGAAATGTTTTTCATAGAAATGTTTTTCAATATAATGGTTTTTTTATTGAAAGGGTGTTTTGGCATGATTGATGGGAATATGTGGTGTGTGTTCATATTGCATGTATGGGGCTTGGTTGAAATATAAACATTTTTTAGTGTCAATCATTTAATGGCACATGTTAACTATATGTAAGAATCTTGGTTGAAATATGACCATGTGCTTGGTGCCAATGGTGTAATGGCACATGGGAAAAAATTAACTTGTGACGACTTGGTATATCGACGAGAAACCTCTCATGAGTATGGAACTGTCATATCGTAGAAGTCATGGTTGTTTTCATGGTTTGTTTAATGGTTTGTTGTACCAAAAAGGGATATTGTGAACTGCTTCTAAAGCTTGTTTGGTTATTTTTCTATAAATATAATTTTTTGGAGAATTTTTTTCAATTATCTATTGGATTGCCCTTGGTTGTGAATGGTTTCAGAAATTTGTTTATTTTTAGTTATAAACTGCTTTTGATAAAATATTTTATAAAACCTATTTTTAAATAAATGTGGATAACTCCTCTAACCTAGTGGAGTAAGTATGTAAGTCAAAATGGAAATCCAACTGAGTTTTATACTGACCCCTAAATTGGCACGTTGGTGCTTTTGCATATGTCGTATTCCAGGACACGGGTAATGGTAAAGCATATTACTGCTAGAGGCTTGTGGTGATGCTTTGGATATTTTTTGGAGCTTGGAGATGGTGGAGTGTGGAGTTTTGATGTCTTTTGAGAGTCTGGAGTTGTTCATCTATTTTTTATGTTGATGATTAGTTTGGTACTTTCCTGTAGTGTACTCTGATGCAGTTTGATATAAATGACATTGTTTGTTGGTCTTCCACTTGTTCATGCATCATATAGTGAATTTTTTGTTAATTTTGGTTTATTTCTTAAAGGGTAAATCTCCCCCCACATTTACTTGAAACCCTTAGGCATTTATTTCCATCTGTTGGCACCTTGGGGATGTCACTTAAGGCCTAGTAATGACTTGTGGTTCTCTCAAGCCAATGAGAATTGGCAGGTCATTACAATAACTATGCTTATGGTTTCCACCAAATTAACACTGGAATGTAAAAATAATTGAAATTTTAGATTTATAAATCTAATATAATCTTTTAAATATTATCTGGCTATCATGGAATGATGTTTTACATCACCATTATGAAACATGTGGGAAACAGACAAAATTACTAACAACTAACGAGGGAAATAAACATTAACAAGATCTTAATATATAATTAATTATTATAATTTAGTATTATAAAATATTATATAAATGAAGGAGTATTTTAAATATGTTATCAATATGTGTATGTTTATTATATTGGATTTCGAATCACTTTGTATCATGATCATATTCAAGGTACGAGTTAATTTTCAATCTCATTTTCAAATCTGGAATATAATGAAAGAATTTTCATCTAGAGGAAAAGTGTAATAGAATTAAATGTATAAGCTAAATAATGTTATACTCCTATGGTTATTTATGGGATTATAAAATTTTTATATGAACTTATTTTCCCTTGGTAAAAAAGTTTACCATATATGATGCTTACAAGAAAAACCAACACCACCTTATCTTCTATATTTGAAATCTGCCTTCTCTATTATTGTATTAATTGTATAATTTTATGTATATCCATATATATGATTAAATAATTGAATCTTTTAATTATATATTATTTTTAATTTTTTTTTCACAAATCATTATACTGAATATTTATGGATCTATTTCAAAGGCAATTTCTAAAAATTGTGCCAATATAATCCAATTTTATCATTTTACATGTGATCATATTTTTATACCAACATAACCATTGTACACTATGATTATTCCAAAATATGTTTCTAAATGTTCTACTAAATAATATTAATTATAATATGAAATTATGTATTTATTATTATTTTATAATGTTATTTATCAAATAATCATAAAAAAATATTCTATTTCAAAATCCCTTAATATTTATTATGTCACGCTTAGGGATATTTTCTTATGTTACCATCCAATATCATTAAATGTATGAATTATGAAATTTTCTATAGAAACAATCATGAGACCTATTTCATATAAATGGGGTAAATAAGTTATGATTGAAATATGATGGTTCTCATGTTCTCATAGAACATATATGTATGATTTTTTATAATGTTTTGTTTTGGCCAAAACATTTATATCCCTCCATTATATTGGTTAATATATGATATCTAATAGTAAAATAATGGGATTAAAATAAATTTAATCTTCACCTCTATATAAAAGGATAGAGGGAAGTGATTTTTAGTAAACTATCTGAATTTTGGTTTCAATATGATATCATGATCCACAATTGTAAGGTGTTAATGAATATTTTTGTCCCACATTCATATTTTTTCTAATGTTCTCATGATAGGATAACTCATTTATTTAATTTTAATTAGAGTCTTCCAACATAAGCTCTGATTAAGGATCATTGTTTATCATGTATTATCTCTTAATATTATTTTAATAGATTATAATTATATTCTCATATCCACAGTATATAAAACCGGTAAATGATATTGTAAATAATTTTTATATCATATTAATATTCATTAATTAATGTTTATAAAAAAATATTCATTATAATAATATTCAATAATTTTTTATTTAAACAGAAAAAATTTGATTTCTAACCAAATTTGGTTTTCATATATTATATATATTTATTAAAAAAACATTATTTCCTTGTTATAAAATTTTAATTAGAAAAAAATAAATTAATTTGTGAATTTATCATTTCAAAGTTAGTTTAGGATAAGTTATTTATAACTATATGAATAGGTTTATTTTAAAATGAATAGTAAATTGTACTATATTTTATTAAAAAATGACTTTTCTTTTTAACTATTTATAATGTAAAGTTCTATATTTTATTAGTTTTAATAATTTTTTATTAATAATAATATAATAATTTTTTAAATCAGAATTATGTAATTGGAATAAATATTTAAACATAAAAATGTATTTTTCAAAATAAAAGAATGTTCATCTCATATTATGGGTTTGTTTTGAAGTTAAATTATACCACATATGTGAAATGAATACAATAAAATATATTGAATATATATAATCATAAAAATTAATATTATACAATATGATCAAAATATATATATTTTTCTTAATGAATACTAAATACAATAAAATTAAGTGACCATGGTTAAAATAAAAACTGGTTTCCAGAGGCTAAACTAAAGTGATAATTGATAAATTTAAAAAATGGTTATAATCATATTTTGAAGAAAATATTTGACACTATATCATCACATATTTTTAATTGTTAAATTTTATGGAATTTTTCTAGATTAAGACATTAATAAATTTTATTCTTTTTAAAAAATCAAAATGTGTCCTCTCACCTACTTATAAAAGGACATGCCAAATATTCTCCTCGACCCCCATAAAGATTCAATGGATTTAGAGAATCCTTAGAAAGATACCTTAAAAAATCCTTTCCCAATTCTTAAAGTCTCTATATTTATTATAAAATCATCCAAGTAAGGGTCTATGTAATCCTAAAGAGGTTTTCCAAATAAAATTTACGTTTCTTAATCTAGCGTCTTGGATTTATTCTGTATTATATATAAAAAATAATCTTGGAACCATTATGAAATAGTATAATAAAAATTATACATATATTAATTTGTTATTATGTTATTCTTATAACACATATTTGACACCTCTTTCATCAAATGGGAAATGAAACAATCATTATTGTGTATCGGAGAATAACGTCTCACGAACCATTGTAATTCATTTTCCATCACCACCTCTCACATTAAGTTATATTGATTAATTTAATATATAAATATGATATCCATGAAATAATAATTATTCTATAAATATTATATAACTTATTTTTTCTTATTTTTTCTCCATTGAACAATGATAATGTTATTCATGTGTATGCCCACATTACCGCCTCCAAGAAGTAATGTGATTTGTTTTAATCACCACATATCATAGATAGTATATATAAGTTTTTTTAAGATTTTAATACAATATATATGATATAATAATAATTATGTATCCATAAAATAATACTTACCTTCTCTCCCTCGTGTACGATGAAAACTGGAATCATTACTCTGGCATACGTACAACCTATTATCTCCATGATTATAACATTATTCATTCTTCATAACCATATTTCTTGGATAGTTTTAAATTCTAATTAATGTATAAATATTAAATACCGAATATTATTATTATTTTGGAAATGATGGAAAAATGAAATCTTTGACCATAGGAAACCAACCAATGTCATTTTGGATATATGAGTTTAATATCATCAAATAATATGTCATGAACATAAATTAATAATTAAATGAAGATAAGTCGGTAATAAATAAAACAAAATTGTTACTAAATATCAATAATGTTATTATAAAATTAAATAATAAACAATAGATTATTATTCTTGATTATAAAGATAATATGTTTTGTGTCTAACTTGAGGTTAGGGACACTTTTCCCTAAAAACCTCATTTTAAATGTTTTAATGAGTTATTATCAAAAAAACCTTCTTGATCCACATTCTTATAATTATTGTATAGATGTTATTATAAGTAAATAAATAAATTATAATGTATATTTTTTTTACTTTTAACTTTTTTTCTAAGCATTTCAAAAGGAATATTTTTAAATATTTTAAATGGAATTTTTTGATAAAAAGGAAAAATATATTTTTTTAACATATATGATGTTAATGGTTTTTTTACACATTTGAATCTTTAATTTGATGTGTTTATTACATTACATTCATTCATGTTTTATTCAATAAAAACACTATTTCCCTTTATTTTAGGTATTTTTAAAATGGGTTTTAAGAGGTGTGGGTTATTTCATTCCCATTAAATCTTTTATTATGGTTTAAAGAAGTAATGGCTCATATTTTAGATCAGTTTAAAAATTTAATTATAATTTGAACTTTTCATTTTGTGTATGGGAAAATTAATTATATTTTCATTGGAATATATTTTTCATATTTTTATCACTTCAATTTGATTTTTTTATACTTTATTTAATGACCAAGAATTGTTTTTGGAGTTATAATTAGTTTCTGGAGTGTTGGTATCTAAAAACTCGTTATTAGGAAGAACATGTAGGGGTGAATTGTGAGAAACCATGTTTCCCTCATGGAGAAATAATGTTTTCCTATAAGGGTTTTCTAATGTTTTTTAAAACTTCACCCTAGAGGTTTCATGATCGTGCACGGGGTCTACAAAAAATTGTAGATGTGGGGGCATGGGATGCACATGAATTTTCTAATAATGGGATATCCATGTAAGGTGACTTCCAAATTGGATATTATATAGCAACCCTTGATTTTATAATAAATTATTTCACAATTTATTATATAGGAATACATAAAATAAAACCTAGAATATCGATAAAACTAGTGTATTTGGTTAGTTAGGTACATCAAAAAACAAAATAAAATATATGGAATATTAGCATTAATGACAACTTTTTTATCCTGCTAATAATATTCCAGCCTTCCTAAAACCCTATGTGATTTCTGGGGGACATATAAAAGAAATGAGAGAGATATAAATCTTAATAAAGAAATAAACAATGATTTATTTTATTAAAGTATTATATTTTACACAATAAGCATTTAAATGGGACATATAAGTTGTGCGAATCATAAACATGAAAAATGTGCCAATATATAGAATTTTAAAATTATGAAAACATGGTAATGTGGAAACAAAATTAATCATGAAATCATTATTATAATTAATATTAACGTCCATTAAATCATAACATAATGTGGTTAGGATTACCTCCAATGCAACATACAAGGTATCTCCGGAGACCAAATCATTACCTAGTGTTTTGGAGCGCTATATTTTGGAACCATTCATAATCATATCATGTACAAGCTTATGTGTGACACATTGATCATATAGAAAAGGAACATATTTTATCAGATTTTATCGTATTAATAAGTATTTTGGGTTACACACATGAAATTAAATAATCAATCAAATATATTTAAAACTATAGGAATACCCTTGAGTGGAAATGGGTACCAGTATACACCTCATAAATGATTGGGATGGAAAAGAATATTGACATTTCTACAGCATAACGACATTACATAAAGATTCATAAAATTTTTAAATGATAGAGTATTGGGTCTCTAATCACTTGTAATTAAAATATGAAAATATGAGGGATATGTATGATTATAATCTGACATTAAAATTTATAAATTGATAAATATAAGTCAATTAGGGAACATAAATAAAAATATTCCATGGAAAAATCACAAGATAATTTCAGTAGTGTAACGGTGGATCACAATGAATCATTAGAGAGATTAATGAGCGTTAAAGGGGTCAATAATGAAATGGAAATAAGAAGTAATATAAAATGAATATGGATTATAAAATTACATCAACAGTAATTGAAATAAAAATTCCATTACATAAACATGATTCTTGACTATATAGGATAAATAGATGGTCCCTTTGTAAATTTTTGCATAGTAACGTCTTAGGTAAATGCAATAATGAGAAGAGATAATTGATATATCATTATAATGAAATAAAATTAACATTATTTTTATCCTTCAAAAGTCAGAACAATATATCCAATTTATTTCTAAAAAGAAAAATATAAAGAAGGTGATTACATAAAATTGAATAGAGAGAGAGATTCTTAACCTTGAGAGGGTTATTCCAAAATCATTGGAATAGATTCTTCAGAGCATTAGGGAACCATGGAAGCACTATAGAAATGTAAAATATGATTAGTTTAATTATATATTGTTTTTTTTGTGATGAATAAGTAGAAGATGGGTGTGTTTATATTGGAAAATGTAGTTGAGTTAATTATTATTTCCCAAACAATGGTTTTGGACTCTATAATGAAGTAATCAATACCAGGAACCTTCACCAGATACATTCCCAACATTTCTAACAAAATGGAGATTATTTATTTTATATATTCAAGGGTCCATCATTAAATAATATTACCCTTGTATATGTGTATGTGAGTCATGTAGATAAATAATTGATTTTAAAAACTCAATATATAATATAGGTATTGGAGGATCCATAATGGATTCATAAAAGTAACAAATAACATTAAAAAATTATTTTAGTGGGTAGGGATATATTTATTCTTTGATACCATTTATAGAATTTATTACCTTAATTTTGGGTCATTATGATGTTATAATACAGACCATAAATTTATACTGTATTTAATTTTTACTGAAAAAATTTCAATGTCTCAAAAATAATAAAAAATTCACTGTTGGATAATTTCGAAATTATGAATAAAAAACATTTATTTTATCATAATAAATTTATAAATATGTTAATTTTCAATTTTAATAAATTTTTCAGCATTTATTGAGATATTTATGCATTTTCGACAATAATTGTTTTCGAACCCTTATATTAACTATATTTGACTTCATAAAAGATATATTCTGATTTATATTTAATTAATATTATATAATCGTATAATTTTTTAATATATTAATTATTTTTAAAATTTATTTGATCATCAAAAATTATTATATTAATTGAAATTTAATATTACATGAGAATAAATATTATGTTTTATCATTCCAATTCAAAATCATTTACAATGTAAGAAAAAAAAAGAAATAAATATTTTAATTTTTATTTAAAAGATATATATTAATATTATAAGGGCCTTCATACACATCCCTTATTTACATAATAATATTACATGATGCTATAGTGTGTTATGGTGATATTTTTATGGGGTGGTTCGATGTACATCATACGGGTCGTGATCTCGAGGAGCTTAAACATCTCCCATAAATTGATTCTCTCATGATTTAGCTTTTGTATCTGAACATGGGATTAGTCAAATAAAAATTATAGTAATACTATATCCCTCAAAATATATGATAAAAGGGAATCAAATGGTACAATCATGTTGATTGGGGACATTAATTTTTTTTCTGTTTCAATTGGATTTACCATAACCGTATATTTATACTAATCATATGATCAATGTTAAATGGATATTTTATCTATGGATAAAATTATTATCAATATTTTTTATAAAATAGGATATAATACAAAATAAATAATTTCATGTTTTTCTATAAAAATAATATCCTATTTAACTCAATCAAAATGAGGATTTTATTTAACAAATTTCTGGTTATTACAGTATTCACCCTTCAGAAATTTGGCACTGTAAATTTTCATTTCATACACTAAAGAAAAAGAGGGTAATTTTATTCATCACATACTCTAGTTCACATGTCCCGTATTAAAACTTTTGGTTTCTGTATATTAGTTTGACTACGTGCACTGTCTTATTTCGTATAATATCGCCTCTTTGATCTACGATCATCACTAGCTGCTCTTCATATGAAAGATCCTTCTCCAATAGTACCACCTCTAGATTTAGCACATATATGTGGTCTGGTATGTCTTTCCTCAAAAGTTATATATGGAAAACATAATTTAATTTAGATATGTTAGGTGGGATTTGTATCCAATAGTCCATCACTCTATTGCAATCAATGATATTAAAGGGACTAATGTATCTTGGACTAAGTATTCCTATCTTGCCACATCATAGGAAATTATTCCATGGAGATATGTAGATGAATAAATTATCTAAAACATCGAAAATTAGGACTTATAGATTACTGTTATAATAGTTTTTCAATCAAATATAAGCATCCCTAATGTGTTCCCTAATGGTATTGGACTTTCCCATAATATTCTCTACCATTTCAGGACCCAGTAGTATATGTTAAACAACATCATCCCAGATTGAAGGTTTATTTCACCTCTTCCAATAAAGGTATTTATAGGGAAAAAATTGGATTCTTATGTGTAAACTATTATTTATGAGAAATTGAAGAAAATAATATATTTATACCTTCCTTCTTTTATGTTATTCATTATTTCTATCTACATGTCCTTGAGGTTCTGGATAGTACGCTCATATTGGCCATTTATTTGAGGGTGATAGGCAATGTGGATGTTCAACTTACTGATTAGATAATATTAGAGACTCTTCCAAAATATGTAGATAAAATCAGGGATCATTATCTGATATAATTATTATTATTGTTCCAAGAATCATAACCACTTCGATATTTTATATCCTTTCAATTTGATTGAGTTATAATTCATATCAAAGTGCAATTAAGTTATAAATATTTGTAAGATGATCCAAAAAACCCATATATTACTATTTACTCTTGACTTTAATGGAATAATAAAAACATAGTCTGAGGTTATTTATTCCCATATCCAAGCTGGTATGGGTAATGGTTGCATCATTCCCACAGATTTTTTTCTTTTCAATGTTCACTTTCTAACATACAAGACACCTTGATTTATATTTCGGGGTCCCAATCATTATATTTTTCAATAAATAGTGCTCTTAGATATCATTATATATCATAATCTACTTGTATAGTTGGATAGGGTTGAGCTCTGTGCATCTTCCATAATATCCTTATTTAGCATAGGAAATGATGCTACACATAGTCCTGACCCAAATATTATAAATACAACTCTATTAAATATGAACTCTGAGGATTTATCTTTTTTTTATAACATCGACCTTCTTATAAATTTCCACATCTTTTCTTTGAATAGTTATTATCTTCTATAGAATGGATTGTTTATAAATAATTTTTTAAATGTATTTTGGCATTCATTCTTTTATGATACCCATGTCCATCCTTTTGAATTATATGAATATTAATTCCAACATTATTCTCACCAACGATTTTTTTTGCTCCTCTATATTTAGAACAACTTACACATTATTTTCATTCTCAGGACGATAAATTATTTCGTTGTAATAGTCCATAATCTAATCTAACAATCGTAATTGGAGAATATTTAGCTCTTTGTATGTGAATATATACTTGAGGATCTTATAATGAGTATATATTTCTTAATTTTCTCTATAGAGATAGTGATTCCATATTTTCAATGTGAAGATTATTGAAGAAATCTATATATCATATGTTGGGTAGTTTTTATCATGAAATTTTTATTATCTTGAGGTATATTTTATTATTTTTTCATATTATATTAGTACAAATCTCATTCCCACCATTAAAGTATCACTATATTCTACCAAACATCACTAATTGTTGGTAAAATAAGTAAGGTGCATTGATGATCTTCTTTCTCAAATCCATGTAAATATCGTCATAATCATTATTACAATCCAAATTTAATCCCTCATGTGTAATCATGATTACAAGGCTTGATAAAAATGATAACTTTATCTCAAATTGATTATAATACCCACCAAATCAAAAGAAACAATGGATTTCTATCACAGATGCAGGCCTCATCAATCCTTCAATCGCATATTTTCTTTAAGGGTCTGTATATATCCCTTAGATAGTAAATTATTTCTCTAATAATGTTAATTTTTTTAGTAATAAGTTTAAATTTTAACTAAAATACTCATTCCGGAGACATACGAGGAAATAATTCATTAATCAAATCAGTATATTATTTCAAAATGTGAATTTCATCATGGTTGATTTTTCCCTTATTCTTTATCATTTATGAGTGATACACTTTCTCATATGGAAAAAATATACATGCTTAAGATGATGACACTAATGAATATTCATCCTCCTCCTGGAAATTTTATAGAATTGACTGGTGATTCATGGTACAAACCGTGAAATCCATCTCCAAGATATTTACATGAGATTTATAAAAGTATAATAATTATATAACTAGGATAATATAAAATTTCACTAAAGGATGGTTTTATATTCAATAAGAAAATTACTAAAAAAATCTATATGTGATACAATAACCTTAGTTGTTTTCCCCAATAATATCAAATCATTTTAATTTGTGACACTATATTCTTAAAGAACCACTAAGATATTAACATAGAGCATGAATTGAAATGAAACATGACATACATAATTTATAAGTATATATTATATATAAAAAATTCATTATGATCCATCTCATCACATGAATTCATTGTTCCCTTAGTCTTGAATATTTTTTATTCTTATCATGCTTTCCAACCCATGAAATAGAGAATTATCTTGAATAATTAAAACTTCTCCAAATTTATAGAAAAGAACTGTATAAGGTACCTTAGACTGAACTTTATGTCCATCCATTATGTTATTCATTTTTTCCATGGAAATTTTAAAATTTATACCTTTATTCATAAGTAATACATCTCCGATTTCTTATATGACAATTCACTTGGTGCCTCTTTACTAATTTTTCACAAAAGAGATTTGGTCTTATTTCCATTAATGATTTTATAAGATTAAATTCCTTTAGACATCATTCTCTTATTCTCTGACATGTTTGGACATTAAATTATTTTCTAGGTAATATTGACTTTTGATAGCTATTTTGGCATAAACAGAAAATGCTATACATGAGTTATCATCCAATTTGGAATCTTATTTGGCCAGTAATGACATTTCCATTATCATTGGGGTTTTACTTAGTTCCTCCTATATCTATTAATTTGTTGGATTAAAGTGGAAATTATAGAGGACTTCTTTTGACCAACTAAAAACAAAAACGAGAATCCAATAACATCAAATGGATAATTTATAAATTAAATGTATTTCCTTAACTTATGAATTTATAGGTTTCAATTTATGTTATCCATGTTCTATTTCCTAACATATAATCTTTGAAGAATTTTTTTCGGCTCAATAATGGTTTCTAATGAACCTATGAATTCACTTATGTATATATCATTGGAGTGTCAAACTAGGTGTGTTATATAGACTATTTTCCTATACCATGTGACAATTGATTCCAATTCAATCAACGAATTTTTGAATTATTAGTCTTAGGTGCCTCTGTTCTAGAGCCATATCATCTTGTAGTATCTAGTCATAAATTTATTTTCATGAAAACCAATTACACAATACTTTAAGTAAACATCCTGATTTTTTCTTATAATTATTATTATCTATAATAATTTATCTATATTTTTCTAAACATAATCCAAAAAATAAATATATATTCATCTGATACAAAATATGAAAACCCTTGTAATTATTAGACATAAATTCCCGATTTATCACATATGAACACAATTAATATAACCTTGAATATCGAGGATTCTGATTTATTTTGGTAATTTTGAACATTATGTACCAAATTAAAAATAGGTTCTAAATCATTATTATTCAAAAAGTCTTTAACATGCTCACAATATTCCATCATTCCAAAAACAACATTGGATAACCTCGGGACATATAAAAAAAATTATTGAGCTATAAGTACCAGTAAAAGAATAAATAAAATCATAACATGAATGATTTATTACATGTTAGAAAATAGTAATTTCCTTTGAACATAAATGGGGTGAGAATCATAAACATGAACAATGAGGAATGATGTTGCATGAAAAATTAAAATCCACAAGTGATTGTGGAAACAAGTTTAGACATGAAATCATAACCATAAGACAAAGTTAACAATCAATACATCATAAAATCAGGTTCCAAGGATATCCTCCAATGCACCATACATGTAATCAAGAGAATAAAAAATTACTTAATGCAATCGAGTACTAAATGGTCATACCAAACATAATCAAATCAAGTACATGCATAAGTGTTCCACATATATCATATAACATTAGATCGTATTCATTCAAATTTTATACCAAGAATAAGGATTTTGGGTTAGATACATGGAATTCCTCAATAAACAAGTTATATGTACGACTTGGTGAATACTCTTGAGTGTAATTGGGTACTAGTAAACACCTCACAATTGTTCTGCAAGGAAAATGATAGTAACATTTCAACGGTGTAACTACACCACAATGAAAATCCATAAAAAGGTTCAATGATATAGAAATGGATATATAATAACCTAGAAGTAAAAAAAATACAATATGAGGTTTATATAGGAACATAGTCCACCATGAAAATTTGTGAATTAATAGGTATAATAATATCTGGGTTCTTGAATAAAACCACAGCATGTAAAATAACCGGATAATTTCATTAACATAATAGAGGTACATAATAAATCATGGTAGGGATTAATGACAGTAAAATGTGTTAGTAAAAACATTTAAATAATAAGGTAAGTAATAGTGATTTTGAAGAGTGTAACCCATCATTATAAATTTGATTGAAAATTGAATTACACAATTAAGGTTCTTGAATAAAGTGGAAAAAGATGGGATCCATTAATAACTTTTTTCATAGTAATGACTTATTAATTCAATAATATGTGGGGATAAATTATAACATAGTGTTATTTCATAAATTGATTTAAATAGGGATATTTATAAATTCATCACAGCACCACAAAATGATATTAAAACCGCTAATAAAATAGATGGGATTTAAATGAAAAAAATTGAAATTGATTGAAATCCCTTACCTGGATAGGGTGATTCCCAAAGATATGGAATAGATTCATGAGATATTGGGTAACCATGGGAGGATTAAATAGATTTTATTACAAATTAATTAGTTATATAAGGTTTTTGAGTGAAGATTAATTAGAGCATGTGTGGTTTTTTATAGGAAAATAGATGAGAGTTCTTTATTATATCTCAAACATAGGTTTGGGACATTCTATAACAATGTAATCAAAAATAAAATCCATCAAATGGATTATTAACATGTTTTCTATAACATGAGATTAGTCTAATTAATTTTATAATTTCATGTTCCTAGCTTAATAAAATATTACCCTTGGTTATTTGGAATTGACTCTTGTTTATAATGATTTTTTAAAAAATATAAAATTTATATATGTTTTAGAGAATTCATAGAGGCTTTAAAATTTAATCAAATAACATAAAAACAAATTAATTTAAAGGCGATGCATAGATTTGGTCGTGGATATTATTTTATCATTAATTAGATCATCTTTTGTTTATTATGATGTCAAAATATGCATTGCATATTAATATTGAATTAAAATATTACCTAAAATATTTGATTTTCAATGAAAATAATTAAAAATTAAATGTTGGATGATTTTGACATGCATATTTACAAAATAAATTTATCTATCATAATAATTTTCAAAATATGTTAATTTTCACTTTTAAATCAAGAATTTAAATTTATTGAGAAATGATGTGTTTTCGACCATAACATTTTTCAAATCATTGTAGAAATTATACTTAACTTCATAAAAATTTATATTATCATTGTTATCTAATAAATATTATTTAATTTTATTATTTCAATAATATATAATTTATTTTTAAAGTTTATTATTTCATTAAAACATGATATCTTAATTGAAATTGCCTATTACAAAAAAATTAAATTTATATTTTATCATTTCAAAGAAAAAATCATTTGAGATGTAAAAATAATAGAAATTAAATATATTAAATATCATATAATATTTAAATATTCAAATTATTATTTTTTTAGATACAGAGACATTTATTGCATTTGAAAATTTCCTCACGGTAAGGTGTGTGATGGTTTGATTTTCATGGGGTGGTTCGATGTACTTTGATTGGGTCATGATCTCAATAAGATTCAAAATCTCCTGAAAATGCGTTTTCTCATGATTTAGCTATTGTATATCATATTTTTCATGTTCAATGTAAAATTTTAATGAGGTATATATCTCTAATAAATGAGAATTATATTGTATAATCCAATTAGTTGAGAAAATAACTTATTTTTTCTCTTTCAATTTGATTTATCATAATTATATACATATATTAATCATAAGATCATTTTTCAACATCCATTCAATGAATGGATATTATTCCTAATTGACATTAAATTACAATAAGATAATATAAAATCAAATAAGTGAATATGTTTTCTATAACCATAATAAGGAATTTAATTCAATCGCAAAGGGAATATTATTAATAAGTGTTATGGTTGCTAACTAGTAACAAATAAAGGTTAGAGTATAGATATAAAAACCCTGATACTAACTAAAATAGGGAAAAGTCTATTTTATCCATTAATCGTTAAAGATTATTCAACCCTTTTCCTTCCATATTTCTATAGTTTCCACCCTTATGTGATCATCCTTCTTCTCCCTCTTCTATTGGTGGTTTTTCTTGGTTCCTTGTCTTATTTCATATTCATCTTATGCGTTGGAAGCCTCTGGGTAAGGCTAATAGTCATTTTCTCTATAGTTATCAATTGTCACAATGTATTATATTCTATTTTAGTGAAAGATAATTTTCCCTTTTTTAGGTTGTTTATCTTTTCTTACATTTTGTCTCATTCCAGAGAGAATTGAAACATGATTTTGACCACAAAATATTCCTAATAATATAATAGGTGGTCTAAATATATTCCCATGAATAATTTTTGTTATATAAAATATTTTTATTTTACTACTTTTTAGACAACCCTTTCAATGTTCAAAAAATATGAAATCTCCAAAATTAAATTCCAAGACCATACCCTTGATGTTTTCGGGACCCCTTAACATGGTTTGAGAGAAGTGACTTAAAAATTTTCCACCCATTTGTGTATTAAAATTAATTTCACTATTGGGAATTGTTTTAAATTTGATAATTGAATGTATTAGAGTTTAGTAGATCATCTATTCTAAGCCCACAGTATGTTAGGATTTATTTCATTTTTAAAATGGGGATGATTTAAATATGAATTTCTTATAACCCAGTTTTCATAATTATACTTTACATATGAAAATTAATATCCTCATATGGTGGGCCTTTATATCACTAATGAATAAACACATGGGGAACTTATAAGTTAATTATTTAATGTATGTGATTATTGGTGTTTCGGTATGGTGGTTTTTAATGTCTTTCTAGATTTTTAAAAATTAAATGATCTAAATGGTAGTTTAAATTGATAATTCCATGAATTATACACCTTTTTCCATTCGTATATGATAGAATGTAACTGCTTTTGGATTACTTTAAATGTTACATGAATTATTCTAATGAAAAAAAGTACACCTTGAAAGAACCTTGGTTTCCCAAGTAGGAATTAAATGCAAGGAATTTTTGGTTAGATGAATTATATTATGTCTTCATTTATACATGGGTTCATTATATGGAATACCATGTATGGGTTGATAGGATTATTGAGATTATAATACACAAGAATGATACTTGGTTCCTCAGTGGTTTTCCTTGAAGAGGCTAGGAGGGAAATGTCATTGTAACATGACATGGGAGAAACATGGTTCCTTATGTCGTATACCATGTATGAGAATATATTTTATGATTTTATACAATGTTTGGAGTGATACTTGTGTTTTTATGGAACCCTTTGGTTTTGGACATCAATTCAATGAATTTATTACATGCCTCAGGTGATATTAGTTTACGAATATAGAATTTCCTAAATGGAATCATTGGATTTTGATGTGTTATACACCTTGAAATAAGCTTGGACTCCTGTTATAGACATTCAAGGATTTAATCATAGTTTAAATGAGATTATGACATGATTTTTGGAGATACTTGGGTTTTTATATGGACTTCCATGGATGCGCTCTCATGTCAATTGAATTATATCACATATGATTAGTAATCTGATTACCCATAATTATTATGTCCTTAATATCATGAAAAATATATAACCTTATATGATTATCATTTCATGTGGACACTTGGGATTGTAGACAATGGTCCTAAATTCCACTTAATGCTCTTACATTCAGATGATTGGTCCTGTAACTATTTTCTATATGATACACTTATGATATTATTATATATATACTTAGATTCCTAAGAAATGCATTATGTCCTGGGTAAAACTGTATATCGTCATATATGCCTAAATATTGTATTAAATATATAGTTCATATTTATAAAAACATGATTACATTTATATATACATATGTATATGGTGACATTTTCAGAGTTATTTTTTCTTGGGATGAAGCAGTTATAGTGTCCAAGTTTCTATAGGGATCATGACTCAGAAACCATTACAATTATTTAATTGACTACATTATTAATTTACATTCAGAATTATTAAATTATACTCATGTAAAATATTAAAATAGTTGTGATAATTTAAGGACTAATTAGTATATCTCACACCCTATTTGGGCCACTGATTTGTACTCAGATTGACCTCACGATTTCCGATTAGGACTCTGAACTGTGCTCCCATACTATTTTCTTTTGGACTCGGATCGTACATGGGGGATTGAGAGTAGCAGTTGAGAATGTACGCAGGATACCTTGTTTTCTTGTAATATTTATTTATTTATTTTCATTTTTAATTCTATCCATTTATATTTTTCTAACTATTATATATATATATATTGTAAATTTTATCATGTTTATACTTTTTTATTCATTCATTTATTATTTGTTTTTAGTTTTTCCCTTTAACATCCTTAATTTTATCTATGTTATTTATGTGTTAATAAATATTCGAAATGGTATAGTTTCATCATTTCACCATCTTTAGACAATCACTTCTAGTTGGAAGACATTGGAATGTAGGGAGGTGGGTAGGAGGAAATGTGACCAATCATCTTGGGGAACTATTTTAGTGGATCCAAAGTAAGATCATTACAAAGATGTTTATAGGGTTCTTTTCCATTGTTATCACTATTTATGAATTTTATTAAATATATTATAATGTTACAGAAAATGGTAGATAATGTTTTTTTTGGGTCGGTCCAACCCACTCATTAGGGGGATATTAAGTACCCAAGGATGATATTGTTGTTCGTGTTGTTTATTATTTCAATTGATTTGTATTTCACCTTGGTTAATTATTTTAAATCTATTTATTATTAATTTTGGGATTTTTACAACTTGGATTGGTATGGAAAGATATAAGATGTGTAAATACATCATTATAGGAATTTAGGAGCTCCCATTCGATGCATATTCCATTCCATATAGATTTCATTATTGATTAGCTTATGAATAAGGATATTATACATTTTTAGGAGATTATTTATCATGAATTACTATGTAATATGATTTTGTGATTTAATTGTATTCTTATATGTTTGACATGAAAATGTGATTATTTATCATTATTTCTTATATTATATGTTTGGCTAGTTTCTCCATGATTATTCCCATATTTATGGTTATTATGGTTATAGTGACATACCGTATTATATCATGAAAAAAGTATTCTTTTTTAGTAAACCTAAAATGTGTTTATCCATATAGCATGATGGTGGTACATTAATTAACAAAATATGAACAGTTTTATCCATGAACCATTGGTTTTATGGGATAAAACCCTTGTAAAAATGGATAATTGGGTGAAAAATGTAAATTTATAATGTGTATGGGCATTTATAACATGATAAATGGTAACTCATATAATCAAACCATCATTAAATAAACAGTTCATATTCAAAATCAAAAGGTAAAATAAAAGTCGTAGTTACAAAAAGGATAATTGCAACTTATAAAGGAAAGTACCATTGTAGCATTGAATGGTTATTCATCTAATGGAAACATGATTATTATATATGAATTTAAAATTGAAATTATTACATAAACCAGATTACTTTACGAATTCTAGTACTTATAAAAAATTTAGCATGATGATTTATATGTCTAAATCACTATATGAACAATTGGGAACAAGTAGGTTAGTCAGGAGGTGTGGTGCCAGGTCATAGTATTGAAAAATATATCCTGGTAGATGTGAGCATGGTTTGGGAGAGTTATACATGCCTAATAATGGAATACTGGTTCAATTATTATAAAAGGTGAGCATGCTCCCTATGAATACAGTTTCTTAAGTACAATAACAAAGCATCATCAATTCACAGAGATACCAAGCTAAATTTAATAGTTTGAGGAAAATTCAATCTGAGAGTTATTCTAGAGAAGTTGTTTAAAAATAAGCCTGATGGTTCATAGTACACCATTATTTGATAGATGGTGGTGACCCTAATTGTGTTTCAATTATGGTGATTCACATGGAAACCATTCTCTGGAAATGGGGATGTGTGATGGATATATTTTGTAATGTCCCGTTTCTGGAAGCCCCCCAGAGGCACCCCGTACCCAGTTGGTCACATGGCCTCATGCGCATTTCCCCGAACGCCAGAGGCTGCCGACTAGTAGAGAGGGACTTGGGTGTGATAGTGGGAATCTATTCCCTCACTGGTAGAGTACATTGTGGAAAAGAAAATTAACAAATAATAACAGAATTAGTGAATAATCCATACATAAGTGAATAGAGGAAGACTAAAACAATAAAAAACTGGAGCATACATGTAACACACCGACCCCAGTTACCCAGAGCCGGTGCATTATCATGTAACATTGGCATGATCACAAAATATCAAGTCTCGAAATATCGATTAATATAGTAGCCTTGGAAACACTAGATACATTCATAAGTCTTACTTAATATCACAATGTGAAACAAAACTATAACAACATCTTGTCTTCATATCCCCTCATACTATCCCTGCATGTCATTTATAAAATATTTCTTCACATCCTGGAAAAATTAAAACATAGAAAGGGGTGAGCTCAGATGCTCAGTAAGGATAACAATACAACAGAAACATTCATAAATAAACCTAAACATATAAGGCAATGTATAACTAAAACAAAGGCCATTTAAACTTGTACTTCAGCATACTATGGAAAAAATAAAATGAAAAAAATTTCATTTACTTATTCACATGGATATTCTACTAGTCGAATGACCACATGCAATATCAATAACCACATTCCTAATAATGGAATGCATAATACCAGACTATCATAACCATGTACCCAAGGCCTAGAGCCAAGACTACAAATTAGATTTTGTCAAGACCTCGTTCCAAGACACTAGTTTGTCTCAGGAGACCGACCAATGCATCGATGAGCAATAGCGGGCTCCACCCGTCACTTATTAAGTCCAATGCATTCCTCATATGAACATGTTTAAACATATCATAAACCATAACATAATCGTACCACATAAAACATGCATAAAGAAAACATAACATTTCCACATTTGAAAAACAAGATATCAATAAAACACATTGATATAATAAAAACATTATCAAAACCATTTTAAATACCAAAATAAACGAAAATTAAAACATGGTTTTTATTTTTCATTTAAAAAATAGTTATGGCTTGTAGAGGAAGCTGAAACTCAAATAAAGGTCACGATGGAGGAGAAGTCATTGTTGCCGCATACATATGAAAAAAAAATTCCCTATTGTCATTTATTAAAACACTTTGTATAAAAATGATTCTTTTTGAAAAACCGTAAAAGTCAAAGGGGTTTATACACCGTATAAAAGAATGTTGTGTATAAAACAAAATATGCCTCAATTAAAGGAGATTGAGACGAAGTCCCTTACAAAGATCATTTTTTAAATAAAATATATTTATTATTTGTATTCACTATAATTAAACATAAATAAAGTACAAATACAAGATAAGACATAATAATATCATGACATAATTTGAAAGTAGGAGATTAAACCAAAGAACGGAAATCGGGTTAAGAAGTTCCCTTACCTCGTGTCTGACTTGACACAATCGTTCTTTAATCTCCTGAATAATAAACAAGAGTTAATTTCTACTTTCTTAAGAACCTTTTTCAAGTTTCTAATTTCTTTTATACCACTTATTACCATGTTATGAACATCATGTAATTGTTTTAGTTAATAACAGTCATTTTGTCGATCTTCGGTACTTGAGTCAAAAATAGACTTCTCATAATTAAAAGTTGTTCATGTGGTAAAATATCAAGTATATAAAGAATTATATTCATGATGTAGATATAATATATATCCTATATATCCTCAATATAAATTCATATATAATATTACATAACATTTAGATGTAAGAAATTAAATGCAGCCTTCATGGAGATGGTAAGCTGTACGTACGCATGAACGCTACATTCATTTATATTTCATATTTAATGGAATGAAATCATAATGATATAAAGGTATATTATAATTACAGTATAATATAATATATAATATCATTAAATCCATCCTTTATACATCCCAAATATGGCATTAACGATTCAAATTAGTTTGAGGGGGCGGTAGTTCACACTTCCTAAAATGAAATTATCGCGTTTACCCATAATGGAAACCATACATTTATACTACAAATGAAAAATAAAGAATCATAAGTAAAAAATAAATATAATTTATATAATATATAGATATAGTGTCATCATAATGCTCACCATGAGAGGTGATAAAAGAATATTGAACCAACATCGTTTCGTGAGACAATAATTCTCTACCCACAGAAACAATATGTTCATTAACCATTAGGCAAAGGTGTGTGTAAGTGTAAATCAAATTAATATCATAAAAATAGACTAGTATATTGAAGATAATATATTTTTTACAAAAGATATAAATAAAAAAAGTTTAGGGGGTTGGAGAAAAAAAATAAAACAAAAGAACACAAGTGAATACATTGCCTTCAAATCGGGTAACTCTTTTTGATTTGAGCCAAAGGCGTCCTTGGAAAGACTTATGCCAAAAATGAGGCTTCAAAGAGTAATAGATGTATGTTAAGAGAGTATTTGGGTAGAGGATGGCCGAGCCAAATGGCTTGACGGTGTGAATAAATTGGTTGAGGTGGGGGCCATTTATAAGAGGAGAGGAGGGGCACTCTTGGAAAGATTGAAATGTTACTTTATTATGAAATGCTTTTCGGATTCTAAAGGTCGCAGAATGATATATTTCAATTCTAAGGTGATAAGGGTTCTAAATATACTCATCCAATATGTTTTTGACAAGCGTATGTCTTAGATTTTACATTATCTTTTCATTTTATTTAAGTCAGTAATTAATGAGGTAATCATTGCATCATCATGGTGTCATAAAAATATTAATTTTATTAATGTATAAAAATAATAATAAAAATATCATTATTTAGGAAATATTTTTAGTTTCCAATGAATATTTAAAGTATAAAATTTAACTTATATAACGCCATTTAATAATTGTTTTAGTAAACAACACATGTTTGTGACAATTTTATTTTTACTGTAAATAAAACGTTATTAATGACATTTTCTTACCCATGTGGCTCCATGGGGTACCCAAGTTGACACATGGATTGTATTGGTCAGCCATGAATCATCCAGTAAGGGTAGGACAAGTTTAAAGGTAATTTAATATTATTATAACATTATATTTACCTTAAATTACATTAATTACCTTTAATCGTGATTAATAAAAATTAAAAGATAAAATTCACCAAAAATTATTTTCATCCCATTGAACAAAATTTTACATACTAATGAAAACCATGTATGTATGATTTATGAAATTCAATTCACAGAATTGGTAATGTTTCATTTAATCGAAAATTTATCTTTTTAACTACCAGTTAGTGGTTTCACTATTCATCAAAAATTGAAGTTTTTCAGAAAAATACGAAAAATTCACACTAAGATATATTTGAGATTTCTAATTGAAAAATGATGTCTATTTTAAAAAATTAAAAACACATAAGTTGAATTAATTAATTTAATAATTTATTCCCGATGTCACAACAAATAGCGTGTTTTTAAGAAACAATATATTTCAAAATATTGACAATTGTTTATGTCCAATTTCAAAGTGAAATTAATTTTAATGACAACCATTGGATAAAATGGTAAAAATAAATTATAATTATACTTGAAAACAAATCAATATTGTAATTTATCACTACTAATTATTTTGATTAAAAAGTTTGTTTTAATGTATTTTTTTCTATTCATAGAAAATTGGAAGTTTTCAGAAAATTACAAAAAATTCAACTTAGGATAATTTCGATATTTAGAAACCAAAAATGAAGTCCATTTTGAAATATAATATTTATATAATTTCATAAGGTGTGTATTACTATTCATAACGGATAATTTGATTGGTCATGGTGTGTTAGAACTCGAGGTTGCGTACAACACACGCTGCTCTATTATTCAAAGAGAAGCGTACCATGGAAGATTGGCGTGTTACATTATCACCTCCTTCATTAATTGATTCCAAGCAATTTGAAATTGTTTTTCTAAAATAAAAGGTTGAAAATATAAAATACCTTTGTAGAAACCCCACATCGGAAATAAAGTTAATAAAAATATAACTTTAAAAGAAATAAAGAAAAGTACAACGGTCACCCGAGATAGCCCATATTAGGATTCTATGAAAATATGGATATGGAGGAAAAAAACCATCAAGGTATGATGGAGAGTTGTAGAAAATTGGATTAGGAGAAAGTTAACCACAATAAAATCACAAACTTGTGATTGGTTAAATAGACAATGAATCCCCAGTAGAAAAAGATAACCGACAACATTTTTGTTTTATGTTGCCTTTCTTATGGTTGAGAAATTTATTTAAGTGATTTACTAATAACATAAGTAAATATACTTACTTTTCATGAGGACTTTAATTCTTTAATAAATTTTTACCACAAACCCATCTTTCACTCTAAATTGTAACTGAACTCAAAAATATTCTATTTATCCTAATTCTATAAGGTTCCAAATATTAACACATTCCATTTAGATTTGGAAAACTATTTTTTAATAACCAGGGACTCCCTGTAGGCTAGTGGTGTGTAATAAAGGCCTATCGTACTGTGGTTGTGGGTTCGATTCCTGCAGCTTTGTCCGACGCGACGAGTTATCCCCCGACCTTCGGGTTGTCCTTTTCCTAAAACTATAGTACTATAATATTCCAAAAATAATCTTCAGAAATGTATTAACCATAAACAATACTATCCAAAGTTAAACATATTATACTCCAACCTTTATAGTTATCCAAAATACCTTTGTCCAGACTTTCTCTAAAAGGTCTCTAAATTCCAAAATCAATTCATAAGATTCCCCAAACAATGTAAAGATTCTCTTATTCTGACATACTAAAAATATGATTACCTTTATCATATTAAAACCTCAATGGAAACAACAAGTATTGCAGTACAATCCATATATATATCACATTATTCTTATAATCAGAATATAATCCTTGAGTCCAAAAGCACTAATACATTAATTATTCTACTTCAAATGTAGTAATAGTATAATATTGGCCTTGATCTCTTAGACTTTTTTGAGGTAATTTTCCATGACTCTTAGGACATTCATTTTCATAATGCCACATTTCCCTACAATTATAGCATTCAAATTTGATAGCCTCTTTTTTTCCCTTGTAATCATGAGCCTGGTGACCTTTTTCTCCACATTTATAATAAACTCCCATTCCTTTTAGGCATGTACCGGGGTGATTCTTCCCACAATTATCGGATAATGGAAAATACTTCTTTCCCTTTTTCTCTTTATCTCTCTCTTGTCTCACTGCTCACTTCTTCACTTGCTTTACTTTAATTTCATAAGATTTAGAGAATTCATTTTCCGGCTTAATGGCACATGAGACAATGTCTACGTATGACGAGAAGGATTGTGAGACCAATGCTCGACGGAGAAATGGTTTTTACCCATCAGAGAAATGATCAATCTTACTTATTGGGTTACGTATATAATCTACAGCATATCTCGCTAACCTCGTAAAGTTAGCCTCATAATTTGCAACATTCTCATCATCCTTTTGTCTCGGACTCAGAAATTGCCTTTACATATCTACTTGATGGTCAAGAAGAAAGTATTTTTCTAAGAAAATATCATTGAACTCCCTCCATTCCATATTTGATACTTCATAATCTTTCTTTTTGATTTGAATCAATGACCACCATTAATCAGCATATCCAGTGAGGTGGTAAACTATCATGATAACTTCTTCCCTTTCACTACTCCCTAAAGCTTGAAATAGTTCTTCTAGGGAACTTACCCATTTATCAGCTACTAATGGATTGGTACTACTATTGAATGTTGGTGGTTGTTTCCTCATGAAGCGGACTAACATTGATCCTCCATGTTCCAGATCAGGGTGCTCCATACGAGTAAGGTTATTATTCATAACCTGAGTGAGTTTTCCCAGTATGGTGATAAGTTGATCAACACCAATTGTATCACCAGCTTCATTATAATTATCTTGAGCAGGAGGGAAATCCCTAAATAGAGTGCATGCGTTGATACAGTTTACATTCCTTCCACTAGGGTCCATTTATAAACAATTTCATAAATTGGATTAGTTTATGATTCGAAATACATAATAACAAACTAGAAAAAAACATAACATAAAATTAACTATTTATGGATATAATCCATAATCATAAAAATGATTTCTTTGAGGATGTATATACTCATAAACCCTTCATAATGGTTTGTAAAGAAAATGGAAATTATCCTAAGCATATCCACCGAGAGTGTCGAAACCAAGAGTGCATCAAGGATTGTTGTCGTGCACCAGTTCCCAATGGAGTCCAGCTCAAAGTGGTGTTTTTGGGTATTACCACGAGGTACATCTGTACCAAAGCCTCCTATACCTGCTCATATCCATACATGGATGTATTGCTCAGAAAACAAACAAAATCTATATAATACCAAAATTCTAGGATGTTCTTCTATAATAATCATCAAAGTCTATATTAGGGATATGTGCACTAATCAGAGATTATCTAAATCTAGCTTCCAAGGATAGTACTAAACTTCCTCTGATACCAACTGTAACACCCCAACCCTAGTTACCCAGAGCAGGTGCATTATCACGTAACATTGGCATGATAAAAAAAGATCATGTCTCGAAAGACCTATTAGTTTAGTAGCTTTGGAAACACTAGATACATTCATATGTCATACATGAAATCCCAATGTGAATCAAAACTACAACAAAATCTTGTATTTATATCCCCTCATACTATCCCTACAGGTCATTCATAAAATACTTCTTCACATCCTGGAAAAATTAAAACATAGAAAGGGGTGATCTCATATGCTCAGTAAGGATAACAATATAACAAAACATTCATAAATAAACATAAACATTGAAGGCAATGTATAACTAAAACAAAAGCCTTTTAAACATGAACACCAGCATAATATGGAAAAAATAAAATGAAAAAAAAGACATTTACTTATTCACATGGATATTCTACTAGTCGAATAATCCCATGAAATATCAATAACCAATTTCATAATGATGGAATGCATAATGTCAGACTATCATAACCACGTAGCCAAGGCCTCGTGCCTAGACTACAAATAGTATTTTGGTAAGGCCTCATTCCAAGACACTAGTTTGTCTCATGAGACCTACCAATGCGTCGAGGAGCTATAACGGGATCCACCCATCACATATTAAGTCCAGTGCATTTCTCATATGAACAGGTATAAACATATCATAAACCATAACATAATTGTATCCATTAAAACATGCATAAAGAAAACATTACATTTCCACATTTCAATAACAAGATATAAATAAAACACATTGATATAATAAAAAATTATCAAAACAATTTTCAGTACCAAAATAAATGAAAATTAAAACATGGTTTTTATTTTTCATTTAAAAAAAGTTATGACTTGTAGAGGAAGTCGAAATTCAAATAATGGTCACGGCGGAGGAGAAGTTGTTGTCGCCGCATACGTATGACAAAAAAACATTCCCATTTTTCATTTAGTAAAACGCTTTGTATATGAAAGATTCCATTTAAATAACCGTAAAATTCAAAGGGGTTTATACACCGTATAAAAGAAAGTTGTGTATAAAACAAAATATGCGTCAATGAAAGAAGATTGAGATGAAGTCCCTTACAAAGATCATTTTATTAAATAAAATAGATCTATTATGTGTATTAACTATAATAACACATAAAGAAAGTACAAATACAAGATAAGACATAATAATATCATGACATAATTTGAATGCATGAGATTAACCCAAAGAACTGATATAGGGTTAAGAAGTTCCCTTACCTCATGTCTGACTTGACTCGATCGTTCTTTAATCTCCTGAATAATAAACTATAGTTAATTTATACTTACTTAAGAACCTTTTTCTACTTCATTATTCCTTTTATACCACTTATTAACATTTTATTAACATTATGTAATTATTTATTTTAATAACAGTCATTTTGTCGATCTTCGGTACTTGAATCAAAAATAAAATTCTTATAATTACAAGTTCTTCATGTGGTAAAATATCCATTATATCCAGAATTATAATAATGATATAGATATCATATATATCCTATATATCCAGAATATAAATTCTTTTATAATATTACATAAAATTTAGAGATAAGAAATGAAATGCAGCATTCATGGAGATGGTAAGCCCTACATACGCATGAACGCTACTTTCATTTATATTTCATATTTAATCGAATGAAATCATAATGATATAAATGTATATTATAATTAATTTATAATATCATATATAATATCATTAACTCCATACATTATACATCCCACATATGGCATTAACGATTCAAATCCGTTTGAGGGGCCGGTAGTCTGCACTTCCTAAAATGAAATTATCGTGTTTACCCATAATGGAAACCATAAAGGTATACCATAAATGAAAAATAAATAAGCATAAGGAAAAAATAAATATCATATATATCATATATAGAAATAGTTTCATCATAATGTCCACCATGGTAGGTGTTAAAAGAAGATTGAACAATCATCATTTCGTGAGGCTGTAATTCGCCACCCACAGAAACAGTATGTTCGTCAACCATTAAACAGAGGTGTTTGTAAGTGTAAATCAAATAATTCTCATAAAAACATTCTACTATATTAATGATACTGTACTTTTTACAAAAGATAGAAATAAAAAGAGGTTAGCGGGTTGGATAAGAAAAATAAAACAAAAGAACACAAGTGAAGACATTACCTTTAAATCAGGTAACTCTTTTTTATTAGAGCCAAAGGCTTCCTTGGGAAGAACTATGCCCAATGTGAGGCTTCTAGGAGTAAGATAACGATGTTGAGAGAGTATTTGGGTAGAGTTTGGCCGAGCCAAATGGCTTGAAGGTGTGAATAAATTGGTAGATGTGCAGGCCTTTTATAAGAGAAGAGGAGGGGAACTCTTGGAAAGATTGAAAAGTTACTTTATTATGAAATGATTTTCGGATTCTAAAGGTCCCACAATGATATATTTAAATGATATGGTGATAAGGGTTAGTAATATACTCATCCAATAGGTTTTTGACAATCATATGTCTTAGATTTTACATTATCTTTTCATTGTATATAAATCGTTATTTAATGAGGTAATCACTGCATCAACATGGTGTCGTAAAAATTCTAATTTATTAAATGTCTAAAAATTATAAAAAAAATATCACGATGTAGGAAATATTTTTAGTTTTCCGATGAATGTTTATAGTATAAAACCTAGTTTATATAACCCCATGTAATAATTGTTTTATTAAAACAACACATGTTTGTGACAATTTTATTTTTACTGTAAATAAAAAGTTATTAATGTCATTCTCTTACCCAAGTTGCTCAATGGGGTCCCCATGTTGACCCATAAATTGTCTTGGTCTGCCATGACTCATCAAATAAGGTTAGGACAAGTGTAAATGTAATTTAATATTATTATGACATTATATTTACCTTAAATTACAGTAATTACCTTTAATCACGATTAATAAAACATAAAAGTTACTATTCACCAAAAATTATTTTCATCCCATTGAACATTATTTTACATACTAATGAAAACCATGTATTTTGGATTTTTGAAATTCAATTCACAGAAGTGGTAAAGTTTCATTCAATCGAAAAATTATCTTTTTAACTACCACTTAGTGGTTTAACTATTCATCAAAAATTGATGTTTTTCAGAAAAATACCAAAAATTCACACTATGCTATATTTGATATTCCTAATTCAAAAATGATGTATATTTAAAAAAATTCCAAACATATAAGTTGATTTAAATAATTTAATAATTAATTTTCGATGTCACAACAAATAGAGTGTTTTTAAAAAACAATATATATCAAAATATTGACAATTTTTATGTCAAATTTCAAAGTGAAATTAATTCTAATAACCACCATTGGATAAAATGTTAAAAATACATTCTAATTATACTTTTAAACTACTCAATAGTATAATTTATCACTACTAATTATTTTTATTAAGAAGGTTGTTTTTAAGTATTTTTTTCTATTCATAAAAAATTGGAAGTTCTCAGAAAATTACAAAAAAAAAATTCATCTTAGGATAATTTCGATATTTCAAATCCAAAAATGAAGTACATTTTGAAATATAAAATTTATATAATTTCAAAAAGTGGATATTACTATTCATAACATCTACTTTGATTGGTCATAGTGTGTTAGAACTCAAGGTTGCGTACAACACACACTGCTCTATTATTCAAAGAGAAGCGTACCATGGAAGCTTGGGGTGTTACAATACATACAAATATGAAATGATGAATAATTTATATGTCTATGAAAGTAGCCAAAAAAGTCACAATGCTAGAAATTCAATATGAAAACCAATGTACAAAAGAAAGGTAAACATTTAAACTCCTCAGCATCACAAGCCTCAGCTTAGTCCCATGCTCTCCTGCTCTAATGAAATCAAGTACCTGAAGTCAAAGGGCGCTTTACCTTGTATATAACAGTAGCAAAATAATCTGTTTGGGCCCAAAAGCATGACCCAAACAGGGTTTGAAACGAAATACCAGAAGTCAAACACCCGAAGATCTATGACTTTCAGTCAGTGAGTATATGGAAGGTAATGTACAGAAAACGGTATACAGTAAGCAGTAACAGGATAATACAGAATAGTAAAAAATTCACAAGTAAACAAGAAGAAGTTAATCAAACAGCTAACCATAAACAGGAATCCCTCTGGGGTGTACTCACATCCATCCCCTCTGCTCCTATCCAAGATGTACTAACAACCCTCTGGGAAGTACAATCAGCCGAACCCCTCTAGTTTGTTCATACCAAATTATAAGACTCTCTGAGGATGCACGCTCATTAAATTCCCATTATAGTCTAAGGTAGATAGGGACTCTCTTTGGAAGATCACGCGGTTTAATACCATTATATCCCCAAAGTCTAGAGAATCTCTATGGAAGCTCATTCGGTCAATTCCTTGTGTAGGCTCATGTCTATCATAGACTATCTGAGAAAGCTCCGCCGGTTAAATACTCCTATAGCCTAGAGTTGTTTAAGGAAAATCAAACAAAACATAAAATCTTTGAAGAGCTCACTCAGTCAATCCTCATGTAGTCTATTATATGAAATACTCTCTGAGATGCTCACTCGGACAATCCCTTATGGTCTATAATGTCCAAGACTCTCTGGGGAGCTCACTCGGTGTATCGCCTTACAGTCTATAGCACCAGAATCTCACGACATCATTCCAGTTAGTGCATAATAATGATATAATGAAAAATAAACCTACAGAGCTACTTTTCTAACCAGTATAAAGTATAACACGAATTTCAAGGAACAATACTCCATCCTACGGTCACAAGGCATGGAAAATATGTATAACAGCAATCAGGCTGAACATGACCAAAAGTTCGTAAACAGAAAATGGCATGGTAAAAACATCCATGATTAGAAATTATCCATATACATAGCCTCATTAACTCTAGACAATAATAGAAGAAAGGCAGGAAAACAACATGGGAATAACAGTAATCACGCAATACCCTGTTCCCAGGTATTAGTGGAAATTGAACATAAAATTCAAGGACATCTAATGGAAAGACACAAACCACCTACCATGACGCTAGGAGAACAATATACGTGAACTGCAAGGCATGAATCTCTTTAAAACATCATAGATCTATGAAAACACACAAAACATTCAACCCTCGATAACATTACAAAGAGGAATAATTCAAAATCTATAATCTAGAAGATGGAAGAGCATACCGCTATGGTTCCAACACAATCGACGGTAGTCAATTTAGAGAACGGATGGAGGCTCATGGGCTTGGAGAAGATCCATGGTCATACCCTCACTCTCGGTTGATGAAGCTGGAGAAGAAGACAGTTCTTAGGTTAAGACGTGACCCCGGTCCATTTAATGAGAAAAAAAGAAAGTAAACGGTGTTTAATTTTGTAATACACGGCGTGTACTATGATTTTTTGTAGTCCGCTTTACGCAGCCTCCATATCAGCCCTACATGGGCGTGTGTGTTTCCATGACAAGGCCATCACACGGCCTTGAGAGGCATCAATGTACACTATGTGTACTTCAAAAATTTCCAGAAACTCCTCTTTTCTCAAAAATTTTATAAAATTTAAAAAACATGTCTGAAAAGAAAGTTTTGGTTCTTACAAACATCCCCCTTTAATGAAATTCGTCCCCGAATTTCCATAGAGATGCGTAGAAGAAGAAACCTAGAACAGCTCTAGCCACTGCGATCGTACATCAACCTCTCTCTCCCAAGGCTCATCTTGTACTCTCCCGTGCTGCAATAGCACCCGTACCATTAGAAAAGTCCGGAAATGGAGAACCTTTGTAATGCGATCGACAATCCGGATAGGATGGTACTCAAAATATGCATCTACTTTGAGCTTAACCTCCTCAGGTTGAAGGACATAATACAGTTCTGAAAAGTAATGTTGAAGCTTAGAATCATGGAAGAGGTTGTGCATAGCCAGTTATCTCTAATGTAACTGCAACTGATAGGCAACTGGACCAACTCCTTCCAACACCTCAAACAGCCTCATGTTCCATGGTGAAATCTTAAACTGTCTCTGATTCCTCTTGTGTCCCAACCTCGGTGCCACAACCAGGAAAACATGATCCCCGACCTCAAACACCAGAGTTCGTCTTCGCTGATTAGCATAAGACTTCTATTGAGAATGTGCCATAGCCATCCTATTTCGAATCAACTCTATCAGATCTGAGGTTTCCTGAACAAGATGAGCTCCCAACAAAGCTGCCACTCTTGTCTCCAGCCAGTATAAAGATGATTGGCATGGCCGACCATACACAGCCTCGCATGGGCCCATTTGAATAGTTACTTGAAAACTGTTGTTGTAGGAGAACTCCACAAGAGGTATATGCTTCCCCCAAGAACCTAAAATGTCTAGAATTCAAGATTAGAGTAGATCCTCAAGCACCTAAATCATAAGCTCGGACTAGCCATCTGTCATGGGATGGTATTCAGTACTCAAAAGTAGATGTGTACCCAAATCCTTCTAAATCCCCTTCTAGAATCGAGTAGTAAAACATGCATCCCTATCTGAAACAATGGAGTGTGGAACTCAATGTATATGTAAAATCATTCAGATGTACAACCGTACCTAATAATCAACACGGATGGTCTCCTTGATCAGGAAGAAGGGAAAAACCTTCAAGAGCCTATCAATGATAGCCCATAATGCCTCATTCCCTTGAGGATACTTCGACAACCCTGTCATGATATCCATCGCAACATCATTCCACTTCCACTCCGAAATGGGTAACTGCTGCAAAAGAACTCCTGGTTGCTGGTGCTCCACTTTCACCAGATGACAAGTTGAACACCTCATGACAAAACCAGCAACATCTATCTTCATACTAGGCCACCAATACTGGCGATGTAGTCCACGATACATCATGGTGATTCCAGGATGAACTCTCCAAACCGAGGTATGAAATACCTACATCAGCTCCTCGCATATGTCTTCTAGCACTCTTACACGTACCTGGAAAATCAAGATGACATCCTTGCAAATTGTCCATCCAGGAAAGGGTCCCCTCCTGAAACACTCTCCAACAGGACTAAAACTTCTGAGACTAATAGTTACCCCATACGAAGCCGATCATGAAGTGTATAGGTAACAACTATATAAGATATAAAAGTCTTCCCCTATCTATATTTCTACTACAAATGCATCTTAGAAAATAAAGCCATAAGTTTCCACTCACTGCTAGCCTCCCGAACTGCATGTATCTGAGTTCTTCTGCTAAACGCATCAGCCACTTCTTTTCCATTTCCTAGCATATATGCAAACTCAATGTCGAAGGACAGAAGGTACACAACCCACATGAGTTGTCTCAAATTCACATCACATTGATTGAAGATTTACTTGAGACTATTGTGGTCCATAAAGACCAGAAAATTCTCTCCCAAAAGGTAATGTCCCCAACAGCGTAAGGAATGAACAACAGCTGCCTACTCGAGATCGGGCATTAGGTATTTCATCTCATTTGGCCTCAGCTACTGACACCCGAACACAACACCTCCATGTCCCTATATAAGCACAGCTCCAAGCCCGACACCTGAAAAGTCACAATAAACTATGTAGCTCGTACCTGGATTTGGAATGACTAGTGTTGGTGCTGATGTCAACCTCCCTTTCAACTCATGAAAGGATGACTCACAAGAATCTGACAATAAGAAATTCTCCCCTTTCGTTTTAAAACTTTTCAGTGGTGCTGCTAGGAATAAAAAGCCCTGTATGAAACACTTGTAGTATCCATCCATCCCTAGAAAAATTATCACCTCAATGATGTTCTTCAGCTGCTCCCAGTAAAATATTTCTCCCGCTTTTTCTGGGTCTACAGATACTCCTGTCTCTAAGAAGACATGACCCGAGAAGTAAATCGAATCCAACCGAAATTGGAATTCCGAGAGCTTAGCATATAGCTGATTCTATCTCAGTGTACTCAGAACGATCTGATGAAGGGTAGCATGGTCATGTCGAGTGTGATAGTACACCAAGATGTTGTGCAAAAATACCACCACGAAGGAATACATGTATGGATGGAACACCCGGTTCATCAGTGACATGAAAACTGCCGGCGTGTTCGTGAGGCCGAATGACATAACCATATACTCCTATAGACGATACCTACTACCGGAAGCTGTACGAGGTATATCAGATGGTATAACATGCAACTGATGATAATCAGATCTCAAATCAATCTTCGAGAACACCCAGGCTCCTCGAATTTGATCTAAGTGATCATAAATCCTTGGAAAGTGATATCGGTTCTTGACCATCAATTGGTTTAACTTTTTATAGTCCACACAAATCATAAGGGTATCATATTCCTTATTCGCAAACAGAACAGGAGAAACCCAAGGAGATGTACTAGGTCAGATAAAACCATTTTCCTGCAACTCCTCCAACAATTTCTTCAGCTTCTGTAACTCAGGTGTATCTATCCTATAAGTATTATTGGACACTGGTGCCACTCCTGGCACGTGCTCAATAGAAAAGACTACATCACACTCCGGAGGCATACCTGAAAAATCCTCAGGAACGACATATCTGAAATGATCCACCACTGGAGGAAAGTATAACTGTGAGGTCCTCTGGTCATCTAGATAGAGACTAGAAATCTGGGATTTAACTCCTCCTAGCCCATGTTGCTCGGGTCCTACAAAACTCGCTTGGACATCCCAATCACCTCTAAGTAGAAACGATCCAGCCTCTGGTGATACAAAAATCACCATATGGTGATAAGAGACAACAACTTCCATGAAGGGGATTAACCAGTCCATTCTGAGAATGACATCATAGCTCGTCGTCTCTAGGACATAGAGGTCCTCTAAGAAGTGACACCCTTTACCCTTAATAGGGAACTCTCTGCACTGACGTACACTAACCATTATATTCCCCAACAGTGTGTTAATCTTCAATTTATCGGTAGAGGAAAATATGCATAGCCCAAGGCTCTCCACAATAGTAACAGAAATAAAGCTATGTGTTGCATCATTATCGAAAAGAGATGAAGATAAAACTGAGGATACTAAGGTCGTACCTCAAAATGTTGAAGTTACGAAATCCTTCTCTTGATGGGTCTGCTCCACTACAAAAGTTTGTCTTGTACCGCAACCCTGTGACCCTACCTGGCCACTCTGAGCTGATCCAATCTTCTGTCACTGGTAACCTGGTGACTGACCACCACAGCTGCAACCTCCACCTCGGACCAAACGATCATAAGAACTCCAGTTCCCAGACTAGTGAGAAACTGGCAATGCATTTCCCATATGTGGGGTCATAGCAGAACACCTACCACCAGCTGTAGCTGAGAATATCTGGAATAAAAACTGATGGTGGCCCATCTTTCCACAAGATCGGCACTCAATCGGGTCTCTCTGGAACATAGTCCTAGTATGCCCACTCCTCCTACATTGGTATCATACTACATGGATTCTCGAAGATATATTACGCCTACAATGATCTCCTCAAGTAGACTCCCTGTGGTGCTTCCTGCTATCAGTAGGGGGAACACTGATTCTAGATGACGAACCTCCCTTTATCACTGCTCCAGAATCCCTCAGATTATGCTCAGTGATCAGCACCTAGTTGATGATAGAGGATACCGAATTCAACCTGATGATGTTTACTTGAGAACAAATATCCTGCCTGATACTGTCCTCAATCTTCCTAGCCATGAATAACTCATCACACGATTGAATCAGCATGAAACATTGTAGCTCGGTAAAGCGAGATGATAACTCCATAACAGAATGAGTACCATGCTCCGGACTCATAATCTCCCGATCACGATCATTACTTAAGGTCACTGTGTAGAAGTAATCATAGAATATAAAAGGAAAATAATCCCATGTCATACTCTACTGGAGGTCGGCCTGTGTGATCACCTAACACCACCTCTTGGAGAAGTCTCAGAGCATATAGGTGGCGAGCTTCACCCTCTTTTCCGAAGGTATCTCTGGATGCTTGGAAATTGTGATCATGGAATCTATTCAGGACTCTAGAGCATGAGGTCCTCCTTCCCCTTAGTCGGTGGGAGGATGTTGCTACTAGAAAACCCAAGTCAACATATCCATCGATTGGGTAGGAGGAAACACTCCTTGAAAGGTCTACATCATCCTCATTAAATCTTCCCTAAACTACACATCGACACCTACAACTTGTATAACTGCTAGTTCCAAGGCTGGCATAGTAGGAGGATCTGCAAGAGGTCCCTGAACGGGCATATCACGTGTTTGACCACTGTTTGACAGCTGACGTACAACAAGAGGACGTCTCAGTGGCATAATTAAGAAATGTCAAAAGCATACCTCAGATCGGGATGATCAATGTCTGAGTACACAAGAGTACAAGAGGGGAATTGGAGAAAGTGACATTAATGTTTTACAAAACATGACTACATATTGTGTATAAAAACTACACAAAATTTCATTATAAGCCATTCACATGGGCGTGTACCTCTACCATAACTGGTCGTGTAACTCCCCAACCACATGGTGTGTTGTCCCTACACATGGCATGTACTTGAACTGTATTTCCGTTCCCAAGTCCCCCTACATGGCTATCCCACACAATCCTTTTAATCCTAGACTACACAGCATGTTCACGAAGGAAACAATGTGTACTAGACAAGGTTTTAATGACCTGTGTTTTTAGTTATACAATCGTCTACACGGTCCACTCTACACGGCGTGCACACTTAGAACACATCATGTACTTGAAGGTTTTCTTCGACCCGTGTTGTTCGTGACATGGTCAGGTATTTAGGTTACGTGACATGGCGTGTGATAATAGGACACAACATGTATAGTTGAAGTTTCATCCATCCGTGTCGCTAGCCACACGGGTAGGCACACAGTCACTACAACACGTCGTGTATTTATCATAAACGACGTGTTCTTGATTATTTTTCACAACCCCGTGTTTCTTCCCACATAGTCAGTGACACTGTTAAAACACTACACGATATGTAATAATAATGTACACTCTGTGTATTCTGGGTTTTTGAGGGTAGTAGCTCAAAAACTGCTTTGAAGCCCAAAAAACACAAAAAACAAGAGTTAAGGTGCCAAATTTGGATACGTGGGGGCCTATACACCTCACGAATGAAATCTTGGCATCTCATACATATCATATACAGGGGTGACAAACAATGATCCACCATATTTTGGTCAATGAGGGTCCATAACACCTCATAAACCAATGTTTGGTGTCAATCTAAGAAAATAACTATACCAAGAAATTCTCTGTCAAATAGCAGAGATTCAATCAAGGAATCTCTCACACCAACATGCATAATCTACACAATGTCTATCACAACAACATGCAATCAATAATTCATCCTAGATGACATGGAAATAATGCATGGAATGTGATTTCTAATTAGTGAATGTATGATGCATGAGATAGAACAATCTCATGTCATCGGATTGCGACAGAAATAGAACTGCAATAACAACAACAGTAACAACACAAAGCATGTGAACCACTCAACGGTGAAATCAAATAAATTGTAAAATTGAAAACCAGTTAAAATACAATAAATGTGGAAGTATGTCTTTTCCCGGTACATGTGTTAGCTATTCCTAGGCACAACTATTTACTGAGTACCTATTCCATCTTAAGTCAAGAAAAAATAATTCCTCTAATACTACTTTGTAACATCCCAATTTTAGAAGCCACGCAGAGGCGCCCCATACTTGGTTGGTCACATAGCCTCAAGCGCATTTACCCAAACACCAGAGGCTGCTGAATGGCAGTGATGGCCTTGGGTTTGATAGTGGGGAAACTATGCCCTCATGGACAGAGTACACAACCGAAAGGTGAAATAATAAACAATAACGAAATTAGTAAATAATCCATACACAAGTGAACAACATAAGACTAATATAGTAAACAACTGGAGCATACAAAAATATATGAAATGATGCATAATAAATATTTCTAGGATTGTATCCCAACAAGTTAGAATGATGGAAATAAAATAGTGAAAAAAGGACAAAATAAACGTAAGTAGATAAACTCCTCAGCATCGCAAGCCTCGACTTGGTCCCATGCTCTTCTACTCCAATGAAATTAGGTACCTGAAGTCAAAGGGTGGTTTCCCTTGTCTATTCTTGCAACAATATAATCTTTTGGGGCCCCAAATAATAAACAAAATAGGGTGTGAGACTAAATCCCAGTATGAAACCACCCGACGATCTATTCCTAACAGTCAGTGAGTATATGGCAGGTAAAGTACAATAAACGATATACAGTAAGTAGTAACATGATAATACACAGTAGTAATCAATTCACAATTCAACAAGTAGTAGTGAAGAAAACAACTAACCACTAACAGGAATCCCTCTGGGAAGTACTCACATCCATCCCCTCCGGTCCTATCCATGAAGTACCAACAACCCTCTGGGCTGTACACCCTGCCTAACCCCTCTGGTTTGGTCATATGAATTTATAAGACTCTATGAGGAAGCACACTCAGTCAATTCCCCTTATAATCTAAGGTTGTAAGGGACTCTCTAAGGATGATCATGCGGTCTAATACCCTTATAACGCCAATGTCTAGAGACTCTCAGAGTAAACTCACTCGGTCAATTCCTCTTACAGACTTAGGTCTATCACAGACTCTCTGAGGAATCTCACTCTGTCAATTCCCCCTATAGACAGGAGTGGTTTAAGGAAATTCAATCAAAACAATGACTCTCCGCGGAGATCACTCCGTCAATCCTATTGTAGTCTATAATATCCAATTCTATATTGGATCCTCACTCAGTCAATCCCATATGGTCTATAATGTCCAAGACTATCTGGGAAGCTCACTCAGTCTATCCCCTTATTGTATATTACGCCAGGTTCTCATGACCCTATGCCAGTTAGTGCTTAATAATTCTATAAGGTCAAAGTAAACCTATAGAGTTACTTGGCTAACTAGTCTACATCATAACAATCATGTCAAGGAACAATATTCCATCCAACAGTCACAAGGCATGAAAAACAGGTATAACAGCCAATATGATGAACAAGAACAAAAGGTCATAAATAGTACAAGGCATGGGAAAGACATCCAATCATTGAAATTATCCTTATTCTGATCCAATCTAAAAAAATAGAAGCATACAAGAATGGCTGAAAAAGCAGGGGGAAAATAGTAAACACGCAATACCCCGTTCACGGGTATTGGTGGAAATTGCACATAAAACTCATGTAATTCGAACAGAAAGGCACATTCCAAGTACCTTGATGTTAGGAGATCGATATAAAATAACAAAGAGGCTTGTTTCTCCTTAAAATTTCATAAATCTATGAAAATTCACAAGACGTTCAACCCACAATAACATGAAAACGAAGTGGAATTGGAATACAATTCTCTATAAGATGGATGAGATTACCGATGCGGTTCAACGCAATCGACGACGGTCTATTTGGAGAACGGACGAAGGCTCGGGGGATTAGAGAAGATTTTCGGCCATACCCTTGCTCTCGGTCGAAGAATCTAGAGAATAAGATAGTTCTGGGGTTAATACATGACCCTATTCCATTTAATGAAAAATAAAATTCTCATGACGTATACATTTGGAGTACTTGATGTGTACTGGGTTTTTCCATACTCCACATTAATCAGCCTTCACATCACCCCTACATGGCCATGTGTGTGGCCATGACACAATTATTAAACAGCCTCGAGCGGCATCAAAGTACATGGTGTGTACTACAAAAATTTCCAGAAACACCTCATTTCTCAAAAACTCCAAAAAATGAAAAACATACCTATAAAGAAGGTCTGGGTTCTAACATATATTTTGATAATTATGAAGAGTGAGTTCATTATTAACCATGAAAATTGTTTTTTCTATGAATGATGGGGTATGGGAAACGATGATGAGGTTGTCTTATCATTTTTGTGATCATGAGTACGATCCTATGGTGGGGAATTGGATTTTGATCACATGTTGGCCACTAGTATGTGAGAAGGTTCAATGGAACATAAGACTAATTGATGGATAGTTTTTTTTGGCTCTCTAATTCCATTAAAAGAATTGTTAAATTTAAGGATGAAATCCTTATAAAATTATTTTATTGTGTTAGATTATGTATTTGGGTGAAATCTACATATGGGCGTTAAACCTGGTGTTCCTTATAATGATACATGGATACTGGACTAGGATAACATCAGTTCCAGTTTTAAAACATGTGGAATATTTTTTAGGAGGTGTTTTTACCAAGTGACATCATTAGAATTTGAGTGCAATCAACAGTGATAATAATTGATGTAATATCATTATGCCTTGGGTTATAGACTTGGTATCAGTTTTAGTTATACATTAAAAGATGAAGATGAATGTTTTCCAAATTGGTGAACCATATGTTGTTAAATTTGATACCTAAATGTAGTTTTATTTGGTTGGTAACGAATCATGTTTTTTTACTTCATAAGAATGAGATGGGTGTAGTTTAAATTATAGTAATGGAATTTATAGGATGATTTGGTGTAACCAGTTCATTATGGTCAACTAGATTACAACCATTTTGGTTAAATTGAGGATCATGGGTAGATTCCTCATTTTAATTTAATAATTTTTTTGGGACTATCTTTATTACACTAAGGTCATTACGGTTTATGAAATTCCAATTTTTGGATCATCGGGATTCAGAATTAGCTGTTGAAAATCAAGAGCCTATAGTGGGTAGTACCATAGGCTACATGGTAAACGATATGAATACATTACAATGTATTAGGTTAGATGATATAAAGTAAGTTACATATTGATGTTTCCTTTTTGAATTTCACTGTTGGTTCATGATTTAATAGCTCAAGTATCACTTGATTTATTAAGATATTATAGGTTCATTTAGAGTTTAAAATTAAATAGAATTGTTTGATTAGGATTCAATCACCAGATTAGTTTAGATGATGTCTATTTTTCACAAGTATTCTTTGGGATGATGTCTGTGTCTGGGAGATTTAAATTTAGTGTATGGAAAAATTATTTAACTACACCTTGTAATGTAAATCTGAGAGTTGGATCACATAAATGTGATTTTTCTTGATTTTATTAAGTCTATTGAAATTTCTCATTATTTTAAACAATTTTATAATGAATTGGACTCATGTGATTCATTTTGGGTAAAGATAAGTTGGGGCTCATTGTTTTTTAGAAACTATGTGTCCCTCTAGGAGAAATTGTGTGTCCCTATATGGGGTTTCACATAATTTTTAAGCTATGCACCTGGGTTCACATAGTTGAATGAGGTATCTAAAAAATAGAAGGTGTGGGTGCACGACTTTCGCATAGTTATTATAAATTTGTTCTTCTTGTGTGAGGAGGGTGCCTCTTTGAATAGTATCATTTCACGATTAGAACATGGTTATGCATACCATGAGAGCAAACAAAAAGGCTCATTAAATGAGGGAAATGATCATTTTTATCATTTGTTCCTAAAATATCTTTAATCTTTTTCCTTATCCATTTCTCTAACATTCAACCCCACGAGATCCATCATCTTCTCCCTCATCAATGGTTGGGTTTCCTTCATAATTGGTTATTGTTCAACACTATTAGATTCAATAGAATCTTATCAGTAAGGATAAAAATCCACTCCCTTATTTTTATTGATTATCTCTCTATATTGGTTATATTTTTTTGTGTAATAGTTTACCCAATTTTTCATGGAGTTATTAGATTATTCTAATTTGTATCATTTTAGCTTGAAAAAATGTCCGATATTGGATGTGTGATGCATCCTCCATATGAAGTAGGTGGTATATGGATCGTACCGTAATGTAATATATTTTTATAATATATTTTCATTATTAGTCATGTAAGAACTCCTATATGTTGCTCTTAAATTATGATATCCCATAAATTATATTCCTCTATCTTTCCCATGATGTTCTCTAGGCTCTATTACATGGATTATGGGATGTGAACACAAATTCGACCAACAATTTTGGTGCAACCAATAATTTTTAAGTTGGGAATTAGTTATGATTTGATAATTTAAGGGATTTAATTAAAATATGGAATGTATACTTTCTTATATTATGTTATGATATATTCTATAGTTTGAAAGGGGTAGATTTAAATATGAATTTTTATAACCCTCTTTCCACGATTATTCATTACTTATGAAATAAAACACCCTCATAAGGATTTTCATTATATCAATAATGAATTATTTTTATTGGGAAATTATAGATTAATTATTTAATGTTTGTAATAGTATGTGTTATCGTATGGGTGTTTCCCATGTTATTATTTCTTTTTATAAAAAAACTAAATTTATAGTTAAATTGATTATGGCATGGATTGTAATACTTGTCCCATTCTTGTATTGTGGCATAGAAGTCCACTTTGACTATTTTAATGATATATGAACAACGATAATGAAACTACACTATTGTTTGAGAGATCTTTGGTTTCCCATGTTGGAATTATTTCAATGGGATCATTCGTTAGATAAATTATATTACATCAAAAACAATAGGTGCGTTCCTCATGTGGAAATCCTTGAAACGAATCATGATATGGTTGATATTGTAATACCAATAAGTGTTACCGGGTTCCCTAGTGGTTTACCTTTGATGGTATTGGAGGTAAATATTTATGTTCCATGCAATGAGTAATACCTAGTTCCCTATGTATTATAACATATACTTGTATAGAGGCTTATAATTTTATATTATGAAGTGTGTGATATATGGGTTCTTGAGGAACCCCCTGGGTGGTCTCATCTGTTCAATGAAATTATTATCTACCTTAAGTGATTTTGGGATCCTAATACAGAATTCTCTGGTTGGATTCATATGCAGATTGAAGTGATATAAATCATTAGTGATACATGGAAAACATATACATAACACCTATGATGGTCTCATAAATTAAATGAGATTATTAATTGATTGGGGGTGATACTTGGGTTCCTGATAACGAACTCCAAGGATAATCTCATAGGTGAAATGATTTATAAAACAGTTAATTTTGAATTGGATTACGCGTGTTAGATAAGTCATAAATATCATGAAACATGTATATCTCTATGTAATTAACATTAAAAATGTATTCCATGGATTACATCCACAGGTCCAAAATTTAATTTACCGCTCTTATATTCAGATTCATGAGCATGTACCCATTTTTTAAAAATGTGACCCTTATGATATTATTATTACTATGCTTGGTTTTTTATATTATACCATGAGTCTTGAATAGTAATATATATCAATTTATACATCTACATATGTCATTATGTATATAGTATAGATATATACATATGTGACTACATTTATATAAACCTTTATACATGGTGACATATTAAGAGGTATTCTGGATTGGTATAAAGTATGTAAGGAAAGTTATGAATCCTTATGAATCCTAAGTATGACTTTTTGACAACAATTTTCATTAGTACGTCATTTGTATACCTACATTCTACTTATTTTATACTCATGGAATGGATTATATTATAATCTATTGGTGGTGGTCTACTGATAATGTCACACACACTATTTGGGCCATCGATTAATACCCAAATAGGAATCATGATTACATGTTAGGAGTCTTGAAAATGCATAAATGTTTTTTTTGTTTTGGAATGGTAGTAGACATTGGTGATTGATTGTAGTGGTTGTCCATGTACTCATGATTCTATCCAGAGTTGTGTCTTTTATTAATTAATTAATTTTATGTTATTTTATACATTTATTGTACTAAAACCATTGTATTATTGTTTCTTATAAATTTTAGTAGGTTCATTAATGGTTATTAATTCAATTACAAATGATTTTTTGTTATTATTATCTTCCTCTTTATTTTATTTTTTCATTTAATATGATTATCAATAATCTAGAATGTATAGGCTCCCCATTTTACCACATTTGGACCACTGATTCTAATTACAAGACTCTAGCATATGTGGAGGCATGCGTGTGGCCTTGAAACCAATAGTATCGAGGCACTGTTTTAGTATATAACGATCAAGAATGCTAAAAAAGAATATTATTCTGAGTATGAAGAAAAAATGAAATATTTATATGTTGTGGTTCTTGAGAATAGTTTATGTAAGATTATGATACTAATATGTCTCATTATAATAGAAAATAGTGATATACCTTATAATGATGGGTGATCTCAATATAGATCTCCAATATATTGGGTATGTGGATAAAGTTTAGCAATTATATAATTCATCAATGAGATTACTAGAAATTAACTGATATGTTATTTAATTTGTAAGCGTGGATGTATGAGTTATATAAAAATTATTGCACATTTTACTACAGGATTTATCTTTTATCTCCTTTTTTACAAAAATCATATGATTTCCTAAGGTATGATAATGATATTAAGTTAAAATTGATGTTTATGATACTATATAATGGTGAAATTTATACAATTTGGGAATTGATTTCATGATATTTTTATTATTTCAAAGAAATCATTGTGTATTTTATTTTCTCATTAAGAATTATTACGAAATGTTTTATGATAATATTTCGTTAGAAAATCTGATTAATTAGGAAATTAAATATTTATTTTGAGCATAGAATTTATTTTAAAAAATGATAATATTTATGAGTAATCATGGGCTAATTCGTATCTTTTCATTATTATATATATCCCTTTATATTCTTTATATTCTTATCCAAAATTTTCAAATTAAATTCATATGGTTTGAAGGATAATTAAATAAAAGGATGAGGTCAAGATTATAATTTTGAAGAAATGTCTTGAAAATAATACATTTTATATATTAATGGTTTTGTATTGTAGAAAAAACGAGTACTGAGATGAAATGTACAATTTTTTGTTTATATTTATTTATATAAGGTTGATAACCTAATACTCCAAAACTATAGACATAAAATATCTCTTGAAATGTAAGAAATGTTTTTCTTATCTAAAGATACAATTTACACGTTCCGATGGTCGGTTATTTTTATTTTCTATATGAGAAAATTTTTAGATAATTTTATAAGTTGTGATATTTGAAGTAAATACCGTAAATATATTTTAATTTATGATGATCATGTATATGATATAAATATTACAATGTTTGTTCATATAAATTACATCTTTTAAAAATGAGGTTTCATTTAAAAAACATTTAATTTAATATAAGAAGGTACCAAGTTGATAATATTGTTCAAAACTCATAACCTAGTATTGTCGATATTGGAACTATATGGTTTTTTATTATGGTTTTCAGTTTACGCATAAAATAAATGATGGTCGATTCTATTCAAGGGAGTAATTAGATCTCCCATGGAGTAGAATATCAATAATAGATAATTTAATGAGACAACACCCTTGAATATTCAGTGGATATTTTGATCCAATTTTAGCTAAGGTATGTATTAAATTCATTGAAAATATATTCTAATTCATGGGTTATTGAAAGAACCAAATGGTAAATATCCCCATTTAGAATTATCAAGGTGAATCCAATCAATTGTTTTAATGGTTAATATTACAAGATAAATAAAATAGTTTGGATATTTGGAATGAGATACAGTTTAAAATAATTTACTTGATAAGTATTTTCCTAAGGTAGTTTAAATATGGATGGAAATTAAAATATTATAATTAATTAAAAAGGAAAAGGATTCATTAGTCATATATAATGAAAACATTACCTAATTAGAATGGTTACACCTAATTGAATTTAGGATATTGATAGTAAGATTAACCAGATTCACTCTAGATTGAATCCCATATATGGAAATTTTTTTCCTCTTATGAATTTAAATGATATGATAAACTTCTTCATTGTTTTGATAAAGTTGGAATATAATTTTATGATAAAAATTTATTCAATGAAAATAAAAAAACATAGGACAACATTGATGAAATGGAATATTATCCTTCAAATAAATATGGAGTTAAAAAACTTCTAGTTTGTGATAGTTGTTGTACAAATAACATTGAGGAATGAATTATGAAATAAATTAAGTGCTTCTAATGTGTTATGTTCGAGCATATGGATCATGATTGAAAATAATTAGGTCATGTTAGTTTTAATAACACATTTTTCAAGAAGGAATTATGTTGTTTTAAATAATATAATATGGGTCATTATGTGGATGTGTGTCTAAAAAAAATTGGGAAATAGGGGAATTAGAAAACCTTTAAAAAGAAGAGTGTGGTGAAATCCGCATCAAATAATTCAATAAAATTTGGTCCATAGAATGATTTTATAACATATACATTACTCATTTTATCCTGTTATGATAATGTTTTTTAGTATTAGATTATAAAAATTCTTTATCTATGATATTTATTTTAGTAAAATGAAAATTTCACCTCCAAAAAGGAATTCATTACTTTTGGTAAAACAACATGAGGGTGTTATTAATGATTCACTAATTTAAAAATATATTCATCACATTATCTATGGAATTGATTTAACCAAAAACCCTACACTCTTTCCTATTTTATAATTTTATATTATACTGATTTTGTATTTTATTTCAGTTTATCAGGCTAAAATAGATTCTAGATCAAAAAAAGATATATTCTTAAATGATATTCCTTGTGCACATATATATAAATTCATACTTTTGAGATCATATAAACATGTTGAGAAACTTATAAAATATGGGAATGAATATATCATTCACATATTTTCTCAAATAAGGTAACTGCTTAGATTATTGATGTGTTCATAATAAACGAATATTTGGATATGTTTATTGATGATTTTCATAATGTTATGGAAAATCAGGTATTGAAATTTACTATTATATTTGTCTATATTTCTATGATAATATAAAAAACTCATTATCTAATGGATCAAGTAAAACTTCCAGAATTGAAAATGAAGATTCAAGAATTTATTGATAAAGGTATTATTTTTCATAGAAATTCACCATAGGGTGAACCAATTTTTTAATTAATGATGGTTCAATGATTAATTTCATTGATTATAAATATTATTGTAGAGTAATAACTAATAAAAAGTATATATTATCTTCTATTGATGACATGTCTGCTATGTACTCAGGAGCATAGTATTTTTTAAAGACAGATCAATGGTCAGGGTACATTTAGCTAAAGAAAACTAATAATGAACTCCCTAAGATATCATTTTATATAATTTATGGGAATTATGATTTTTTATACCCTTTGAGTTGAAAAATGATCTTTCCCTAATATTATATCTTGTGAAAATATTTTTAATGAATATAAAGAAATTTTTTTGATGTATTTATGGATGATATTTTGGTTTAATCAAAATGTTTTAGGAAGATGAAAATCATAAAATGATTGTTATTCAAACCCTAAAATAAAATAAGTTAGAAGTAAAATTCAGTAAATATGTTTTTTAGTTATATTAATTTCAATTACTTTCATATATAATAAATAAATTGTTATAAATATTGATCCCCCTCAAACTAAATTATTTGATGAATGATGAATACCTAAAAATGTAACTTATTTTTTTTCATATATTTTTAGGGAAATACATGTCATTTGTTGAAAAATTTGAATGGTTTCATAAAACACAATTAATGTTCATATGGAAATGTGTAAGGTTCAAATGTAGAAAGGAATGTTATGAATTTTATCAGTAGTTGAAAATTTTTTACTGAATGCTCTTATTATGGACCTTCCAGCTATAAATAGTTAACTTTTTTTCTGCTATGATACCCCATTGAATGGATGTGGTTTTGTATTAATGAATCATTATTGGGTAATTTATTGTTAATCATTTCAATTAAAATCTCGTATGAAAAATTATCATATACATGACCTCGATCTACCATTTTTACGGATTAATTTAAAATTTTTGAGACATCATTTACATTGAGTAAACTACGAAACATTTACTGATCAAAAATCATTGAATTATATATTAACACAGAATGCCTTGAAAAAGTGACATATTTTATTTTTTGGAATTGATAAAATATTATGAAAACATAATTAATTACCATCTAGGAAAGGAATAATGTGTAGCTTATGATTTATTTATGAAAGATAAATCACCATAAAGTATTTTATATCTTGAACATGATTCTTCAGTTGGTGATTTGATGAATATTGGCATTGAAATTGTGAATAAAGAAACTCCTTTTTTTCTCATGTTCTAGTACAATCGTATTATATATATATATATATATATATGTTTATCTAAGATCATGCAGAATACTGTGCTTTATAAGAAAAGGTAGAATAGGTTATAAAAAATGACCCCCGAGAATTTAATATTGACAAAGTATATTTTTTGAGAATATGAAAATTGTTAGGTGTTTCTTGTGACCATAGTTGAGGAAATATTATTGGGGGAGGCTCATAGTTATCTATTTTTAATTCATCAAGGATGTAAATAAATACATAGAGATCAATGATATAATTTCTATTGAAAAAGAAAAATTAAATATATAATTGGTTTTATAATGAAATATTTTACTTGTAAATAGGTTAGAGCTGAAAAACAATTACCAAAGGTGATTCTTTATTATTTTCATTTCCATGAAAAAAATGGGAGATTACATATATGGATTCCATGGTTGAAATAAAAAATATATCTCGAGGTAAAATTCTGATTTCCTAAATTTTTTATCGATTAACTAAACTTTCACTTTTTATTCTATTTGAGATAAGTTTTCATTAGATTTACATTTTCAAAATTATTGTAAAAATGTTAATTAGTGTACATGGATTCTAAAATTTCATTGAATATAGTAATGATTCCGAATTAACCTCTAATTTTTGTAAATGGATTCATAAGTCATTGGTTACTAAGATGTCATGAGATTTTGAGGCTCTATGATCCAGATTTTGATATTATTAAAATACTAAACATAATAATATCACTCATTAATAGTTTAACTGAAAAAGATGAATAACTCCAAAATAGAATCCTGAATCATATATTTGATACCACTATTGAATCCAAAATTTTTGTTTACCCTAGATATGAAATAAACTATACTTTTTTTTGTGGTCGACTAGGTTATCGTTAAGGAGGATAAATAATAAAATAAATAATTATTTTATTTAGTTATTTTAATAATACTAATGACCTATCCCACACCTTTAAATATTGAGTTATGCTAAAATTCCATTCATCATCACATAACCCAATATATTTTCAAGTGGTTGTGGATTGACATTGGAAGACAACAATGGATCAGAGGATCGAATCGATACTATAGGGATCATCTTTGCAAATAGTGTTCTAGGATCTAGCCAACAACTACGCCACTATACCGTTCTTTTCCAGTGATTGATCCAATCTTCAGGTAGGATATTTTTTCAAATGTACTAATCCCCATTTATTTATCACGTGTTTAACCGGAGTCTATCCTCCTAACACGATTTATCTATGGATCGATAGTTGAATTGTTAGTTTTGTTTATCATTAAATAATATTTGGAATTCATTATAATTATTCTTTTTTCCATGTTCCAAATCTTATATTTTATGCTAAGACAATGAATTGAGTCCAACATAACTATTGGTGAATGATTATAAAAAAATTTATATATTCTATACTAAATAATATTTTAAAAAATTACAAAAAATATTATTCGAGGAATTGGATAGGAATAAATCTGATCTTATACCTAAAAATGAATTTCTTTCTAAAAATCAGTTTCTATCTCATTTTATACCCAAAATTTAAAATTATTATTTTCCATTTATAAATATTGAAATAGAGAAATGAATTTTATATATATATTTAGGAGGTTCATTTTTTTTAAATTGAACACATTTATATTTGTTCAATATGAATAGTAACTATTATAAAAATTATCCTTACATTAAAGGGAAAATTAGGTGAATATCGATTAAAAATAATTAATAAGGCCATCAGTTTTCATCTTAATTATTATTGGATGTTTTTAATTCAACCCATATCACCTTAGGTTATAAATTTTGTTGTTTAATAGACATTATTCCATGAAAATGAATTATATTTTATTTAAATCAAGGAATGTTACAAATTGTCACTCTCTATTTTTAATTTATATAAGGAATCCACATATAGAAAAACTCTATTATGAATAAATATAATTATGTATTATGAGATTCAAAAAAATAATGATATAAATTTATTTTAATTATTAGTAATTATATAATACCTAGATTTCTAATCCAACAGTGATGTAGTATTTATCTATTTAATAAAAATATTTATTAAATTATTATAAAAATATGTAAATTGATATAAATTGAATGAGATAGTGTGAGCCATGAATTTTCAATATCTATAGTACATAATATAGATATTTTAAAGGATTATATTTTTTAAGCCCCACTAGGTTTAACACCAATAGAGGGGTAAATTAGGGTATGACAGATTAAAACAACTACCCCTTCATATCAAGATACATCATCAAACAAAACACTACTCTATCCCTTTAAAATAATAATGTATAAAAAGAAATGAAATCATGCAAGGTACATAATAATTTTACATAGTTCCCCCTCACTGGGATACGTCCATGGAGAATACAATATAAATGTGTTGATATACCAAATCCACAAAGGCTAACAACCAAAACAAGGTTTGAGATATATCACATTTATACCCAGACTAACTTCCCACATAATATATGAATCATATTCATTGTCCCTCCAATTTATAATAATTCACTATTCAAAAGCTCCCTGCTCCTCCAAAACATCGATTATTTTTCAAAATCATCTCAGAATTGTGTTTCACATATATGAGTGTTTGATGTAATATTATTTTATCATTGTAGATAAAATACATGTTTCCATGTACTATTAGTTTTCCTGATATATCATTTGGGAGCTATATTATTATCTTCATGAACTTTCTTGCACCCATCAAGAACATTGTTACATCCTCCCAGAACTGCCTTGTACCATGTGGCACAAGTGCTTTGCGGAAAAACTTTTCCTCGCTTATCGACTCTACTTCATGGATGGAGTATACCTCTGAACCGACTGATTATTTGCAATCAACCAATACATCATAACCCATTTTTATATTCAGGAATCTAAAACACATATAACCCTTCCATGAACTATCTTCATGAACTATCTCCTTTATGGAATTTCTCCCTCATGAAACACTTCTGCTTTATAGAATCCTCCCTCACAAACAACTGTGTACATAACTAAATTAATCAATAGATGATCTTATATACTAAAATTATATATATATATATAACACTATAAATATTTTTCCTTATATAGTAAAATAGATTTAAAAAACACACTAATCATCACTATTGAATACTCAGAAGTGGAACATCCTAAATTACAAACATTCAATATAGTTTTAAAAACACATTTATCCTTTGTAGCAACTGATGTCATCTATATATGAAAACTATTTATGGTTCGTTATATCACTACCACAATTTTAAAATGAAAATATTATATGAAATATAATCCACACATTAATGTTGAGTCTCCCAGGAACTGACTCTTCTTTGTAGTTCGCATAGAGTACTTTGCATTTCACATAGTGTAGATCCCTCTATGAGGGGATTGTTTCACTAACTTCATCTAAAAATGAAATTTTCTTTCATAATTATGCATATTCAATTCTAGTCCTCATTGTTCAATGGTGCTACTATACAGTATTAAAACTCCATGCTTCACTGTCCACAGACTGGTCTGTGAACACCTTTGCAAAAAACCATCCTTTTCGGTATATCAATTTTTGGATTTTGAGGCCCGAAAAATTGACAAAACTGGGAAACAACACTCAACTAAAAATATATTTTTTGGTAACACAAAAAATACTAAAATTATATCATATAGATTTTCAATACAAAAAATCACCCCCAAAACACTAAGATGATGCCTTGAGGTATCATTTTCTTAACAAACCCCCATATGTTCTGCTAACAACTCCTCATAATTTGATATGTTGCTAAATATTAATCAATATACTACAATGATTCACTTCTTTTTATTAATATAGTGATCATATATTCACACAACACACACTCTAACCCCGCATGAATCATGATTGGCATGAAAAATAAGAGTGACACGAAAATTTACTCAATTAATCATTTAATTCAAAACGCACTCTAGTACTTTCGTCAAATTGCGTATATATAATGATATATAACCATTGATTGATCATATTTAATTGTGTTTTATTTAAAAATACTCCCACTTCCTTTCTCACCCTGTTATCTTTTCCCCTATATGGATTCACAAATTTTTTCCCATCAATTGATAACCATAATTTATCCCTATTTTTCAAATAAAACTCATTATCACAGAGTTGTGGTCACCGGGAGAGGGGGTATTGAATCCATAATTTTTAATGTATGAGGAGTTTAATGAACTCCATGAACAATTATATTATGTTTAAATGATTTTTTTGTTAAGGTATTTATCAAAAAGTTTGTAACATGTACTTCCCTATGTACATACTCCAAATTCAGAAGCCCTTTTCCCCACAATCTCCTTGATAATATTATACTTAATTTAAATGTTTTCCCCTTGAGTGATAGAGTAAATTTTTTATAATATTTATATCACTTTAATTGTTTCAATGGATTATAATTATATATTTCACTAGAAATCCCATATCATCAGGGTAAAAAACTTTTCCATTATAACATTGTGGAAGATTGGGTGACCACAATAAATCCAACATCTGTAGTGCTCAATATAATGAAATCCCATTTCATAGATTTCTATGTAATACACAATACACAACGATGAAATGTACCACATTACATATATTTATATCATCCTCTTATCTACTATAGTCTATATCATTATAGCTCAATAACTCTTCTTGATATATTTCATTGTATAGAAAACCCAAATCCATCGTGCACTAAATATAATGATGTAATATTTTCACAACAAGAAGGTGGATTTATTTGGGATTATTTTTATATATTGTATCCTTGAACATGGAAAAACAATATCAGGTCTATTCTTTTTCATGTACAACATACTGCCAATGATTTTTCTAATTTTAATGAAACTCAATTCATTTCCATCATCATCTCAAGACAGTTACATCCATGTAGTCATCAAAGTCATCATCTCATTTGAATTTTCTATTCCAATTCTTCTCAAAACATACTTTACCAATTTAGATTAAAAAATTTGTGTCTCATTTATTCCTTAGGTAACCTATAAATCATGTAAAAACATTAGTGAACCAATAAATGACATTTTTAAGTCACCATTCTGGAATTCTACAAACTATTTGCACTGAGCATCATCTAAGCCTCTAAGGATTATGTCATCAAAAAATACCAACACCTTCATTCTTTGGTTTGTATCATTTTTGGAATATATTTTTTAATTATCCCCACCATGGTGAAAATTTAGTTTCCTCAAAAACTAATCGAGCCTTCAATACCACACTATTAGTCCTTACTTCTACCATTATAGTCTCTTTCTCATCTAAAACACTATTATCTCATTTTTCATAATGATAAAACCATATATATAATAGTAATAAACCTCTTGTTCCATATCCGTATTTAGATATTATGACTTAACATCCATCTGGAAGACATTGATCTCTCATAGTACTTTTGTATTCGAGAATAATCCAATTGTTTTTATCCTTCCAATACGTAAAATTTTTCACAATATTGATACCCTATATCTGGGAGTACCTTTTTCACATTAGTAATGTTTTATTTGAATCACTACACCTTCTTCATTAATCTTGATATAAAAGGTCCATTTATAAATGAAGAAATTCTTATCTTCTAGTATCAAAAGAATCTCCCAAGTCTGGTTGTTCCCAATTTTTTCATGCTCCTAATTCATATCATGTATCTTATTTTCATCTCTAACTTATTCGTAAATACATTTTGGATCGATATATTATAATAACAATGTTTTTCATAGATTCTTAAGCCTCCATGTCTGCAATGACATTTTTGGATCACTGATTATTATATGTCTATACATTTCATCTCAAATATTTGGTCAATGTGTAGATACCTGATTATGTTCAACAATTTTATTATATAGATCTATTTTTGAATTATCCTCTGGAAATCATCTTTTCCCGGATCTACTTACATCTTCATCACTATTCTACTTAGTCTAATGATTAATTTTCAAAATACTATAATTATTCACAACTATAGTAACATAATTTATTTCAACTACCTTTACCTGCTGCATATTAAATAATTTATATGTGTTTATTTTTTCAAATTAGCTAATAAATACACCTTTATATCCATAGGATTTAATCATTCTTTCTTTCGCAATATTGAGAATAAAAAATGTAATAATAATGATTTGAAAGTACTCAAATATTAGATTTTTTCCATACCATAGATCAGATTTAGTCTTCTCCTATTTTTTATATAATAATGCACTTCTTGTAATGTTGAATTATTTCCTCACTTCTTCATTACAAAACAACTTTAGATGGTCATTATTGATGAGTATTTTTCTATCCATGTTCATGATATTTAAATTTCTTCTCTCAATTAAAATATTTTTATGTGGAGTTATTACTAATAAAACTCGTCCCTTATCATTTGTTCCTCGACATAATCCTCTAGTTATATTTTTTGTGAAATATATATCATTAACTATTCAGATATTATTAATTTATTGACAAAGATTATTTTCAACATCCCATTGATAACTTGTTATGAAATCAATCAAATCATAGTTGAATGTGATGACTGAAACCCATTGCATTATGTTAAATTCATCAATGAATATTATATAATATATCCTCCCATTAATATCCCTTAGTGAAATAGGGATAAACACATAAATATGAACCAAATAAATAACTTTTTTGGCCTATTAAATTTTTAATTGTTTCTATTTTGAATGATCGTCCCTTTTTGAAAAACATCACTCGTATGGGAATGATCACGCGATAACCTTCAGGATCTCGATTAGAACCACTTTTCACCAGATCTTGTCATGATTTTTGGATCATATAACCAATGTTTTATCACCATAACTTGTTTTCCACTTCCTTAGGAAAAAATAAAATGTATTATTTTCCACTTACAAGGTATACATTTCCTTTTGTACACATTCCCTACAAAATAACTAATTATATTTTTCATTAAGGATACATAATTTATTTCAAATGATTCTGGATTATCTTAAGTCACACATATGGAATACAAATAGGAAGTTGTAACTGATACCTTCAATATCCAACATATGTGCACATCTCATTTATTTTCCCCTAAACATGTATTGTTCTATGAAAATAATTTTAAGGCTTTCATCATTACCAAATATTCTAATAACATCATTGTTTTAACTGATTCCTTTAACCAATTCCATGTTTCCTATCATATGGAAGGTACATCCTCTATCAATTATCCATATTATAGTGTGATGTAATGCATTTAATGTTATATATAAGACCAATAACTGTTCATATTGTTTCATTTTGATCCATGCCTTTGACTGATATTTTTTATGATGATTTGATTTTGATATAACACTTATATCTTATATTTATGAGAATTTATTTTTGTTCTGTCATCTTATTTGTTGAAACATTGACTTGATACTTATTCCCAAAATCAATGCACTTCACCGCATTTATTTACTTTTTTGATAAGAAATTTATTTCCATATTTATGAATCCTCTACACTGAAAACATTGACCATAAAATGATATCCTAGAATATTGATATATATATGGAAGGATATTTTTATCTTTTTCCTATTGTCACCTATTAGCTATGGACCCAACATTTTTTTGAGTGCCTAAATTTTCCTCAATAATAACATCTAATATGGGGTGCATTTTTATTTGTCCCTACTACACCCCTAGTGGTTTTATGGTTTCTCCAGATATGTTCGATTTTATTCATAACCAAATCAATCATTAATATCGATGTAGCTAATTATTTTCTAACTTCAACCATTATTTATTTCAATTTTTTTTCAAGACCCATACAAGTTATAACGTTTGGATTTGAACTTTTATTGTCCTTACATTCATGTGTCTATTTCACAAGAGCTTTGAACTCTATTTTTACAATATCTATTTCCTTTTCGATCTGTAGTACTGTAGTCAATAGCTCCTTCTGCTCTTTTACTTCCCTTCTCTGGATGACAACATCCTACTTAATGGTTTCGATGTGTCTATCATGATCATTCAATTTACTATTAAAATCAAAGATCGCCATTTTCTGTTCTTCATCATTAATCTTATACTCACCATTCTAATCTGTGTTCTAATGTATTAAAGAATTAATACTTTTAATTTCACCCTTCATCTCAGACTTCTATTCTTCCTACTCCTATATAACGTTTGTTGAATCATGAACCACCCTGTTGGATTTCATTTTTTTCTATCTCCAAAGGATTATCTCTTCAGCTGTAGACAATAACTCAACCATATGTTCAAATCATCCTTAGAATTATAACTCATCATTTTTTTGATACCTTATTTGAGAATTTATTACAAAAAGAACCACATAATTTTCATCATGATTCTTTTATTCCTCTAACTATTTTTTCTCACATTCTTCTAAATTTTCAACTACTTATGAAAGTTGCTTCTTCTCTTTGAAGAAATTTATCTTAAAATTTTTCATATCGTTCAAAGAGGATAAATATATCGTCAAGATAATTTCAACAACCACCTCATCATCATCTTGATACTTCATAGGGGAATGTTCTACAATATTTCCAACCTTTCCACATTGAAAGCATATAAGTGGTAGTTTCCCCTTGATATATCCTTTCCCTCTTTGTAAATTTGAAGAAAGGAATGACATGACTTCATCAATATCGTATTGCTTAAACGCATCATTAATTATGAGATTCTTAATGGCTTTTAATTCCAATTATTTAGATGTCCCATTTCTTAAAGACGTGTTATCATTTTTTCTAATCTCATACAAAATAAACGTATAGTGCAACCTATCCAATGCCAACTTATTTGTATCTTTATCTTCCAATATAAAAACCTACATATTGAATAAAAGTATAAGTATTATCCAAATGCAATTTAAAACAATAAAATTATTTATAATTTCTCAAATACCAAACATATATTCCACAATAATATTCAATTGTTCAAATAAAACATAAATAGACTCATTAGGGTGAATTTTACGATTCGTAATCTTGTTCCATAGGACATACATATTTTCCTCTCTAACTCTTGATCCACCCTCACAAATATTTAGAATGTTTTCCCACATAGAATGTGGTGAATTCTATGACATCATTGTTTTATATATTTCATTATACATGGATCTACCTAAAGAATTTATTCCTTTGGCATCAACAACCAATTCCATTTAGTGAGCTTATGATAAAGCACCACTATCGATACTGGCTATGTTTCCATACGTTGTAGCTGTGAAGAAATCAATTAATGATGACAAAATGTAATATTATATCTTATACTTCTATAATTGAAAGATTTTATCCTTTTAATATCGGGATCCAATTATGATTTACAACCTCCATTGTATCCCTTTATAGAGAAACATCGAATTTAAAATTTTTCTTTGATACCAATTGTTATCCCAAACCGGTTAAATACCCTGAGGGAGGGGGGGATAGGGGTATACAAGATTAAAAAAACTACCCCTTCAGATCTTTTTTTATCATTAAACCAAAAACTATTCCCTCCCTTTCTCATAGAAATGTATGAACATTCATGAATGAAATCACCAAACATGGATATTTTAATTAGTTCACCCACAATAGGATACATTCAATGAGTATAAAAAGGTAATGTTACATTGAACAAAATTTAATAAGGATAACTTAAAAAATATTGTTGGTCTAGATAACTTCAATTCCTAGACTAGTTTCCATTAAAATTTTCAAATCTAACCTAATTTCTCTCCTAGTTTATAACAAATAACAATTGGAATGTTGACTACTCTCTCAACTAAAGTCTGATCACAACTCCACTAGAATAATCTCTTGTATTTTTGATTCTGCTCAGAATTGTTTCACACATAAATGAGTGTTCCATGAAGTATGGTTTTTACTAATAGATGAAATCCACATTTCTACATATGATTAGTTTATATAAATTCCTTTGGAGAACTACTTTAGTCCCATCATAGACATCCTTTCTCCCACTACAAACTATCTTGCATCCTCTATGAACGGCCTTGCACTACACGGTTCATGTCTTTCATGAGTGGAATTTTCTTCATGGAATTCTTCTCTTTCATGGATGGATGATTCACACAAACTAATAATATTTCATGGAATACCTCTACTTCACAAACCATTTTTCATAGTGAGCTATTGAACGTTGTAGACCCCTTATGTGAACTATCTTGGTTTACTATTTCCATCATCGAGTTTCTCCATTATGAAACTATTATCCTTCACATAATCTTCCCTCATGAATAACTTCATACATACACGAATTCTTCTAGTGATGATCTTCTTTAATGAAATGCGTAGATCTAATGATATAATTGGAATTATTTATATAGATAAATAGATCCGAAAAAATTTGAAATCATAATTACCAAATTCTCTAATGTGTCACAATAATCATCATGTCCTTGCTATACGGTTCACAAGGCTCCTTTATACATTGCAGCAACTGATGTCATCTGCAAAAAATAATAATTTTTTTCTCCATACACCAACACCTAAATCCAAATTAATTTGGTCCTCCCATGAATAAAGTACCTCCCAAAAATTAGAAGCCTTCAAAATACTATTTTTTTATGTGGTTTATGGCACACACATTATGGTTCACATATCACAGGGCCCTTTGTGACATGATTAATTCACCATATTCATCTTCAAAACAACGACTTCCTTTGTTGGTTTTCATACCTCATTTATGGTCCCAATAGTGTTACAGTTATACTATGTGGTATGTGACTTCATTTTCATAAAAAATTTCTTTTTTCCCAAATAAATTTCTGGTTTTTTAGCACAACAAATTGGAAAACTATAGGAAACTATTCCACCTTAAAAACATCTACTTCAACAACACCAACCATACTAAAATGTGATCATTTGGATTTTTCATGAAACATTATCCCCCAAAAACACAGAGACAATTCAGTAAGGTATTTTTTCCCAAACATATTCTAATTATCCCTCTACCTTGATGTATATAAAGTTAAATTAAATTAATATTGTAAAAATTGACAATAACGATATTTCATGATAATAATATTTTATTAAATTATTTAAATGTAAAAAAACATTGAAATATTAAAAGGAGGATAATATATGTTAAAAAAATTAATAAATTATCTAGTTATGGGATAATTGTTTCCATATATCTAAAAATTACATCACATTAATATTGAAAAATGTGTTACCGTAGTTAAAATTAATACTTTCTAATTATTGGGTTAATCTAAATGACTAGGTTTAATATTAAAACAAAATGTGTCTAAGTTATTTTAGTTGATGGTATTAAAACGATATATTAATTTATCTTGGAATACATGTCTATTTGGAGTCATATGGTGGGAGAATGAATTTATTATAATTTAATTATTTGAGAAATTCCACAAGTTCCCTTCACCTCAATGAAAAAAGGGAATATCCTCTCTTGCTTATTAACACCACTTTTAGATTTTTATATCAACTAAAAACTTATGATTTTTCTTCATAACATTACTAGTCACATTGTATATGTTACTTTCTCCCCAAATGGCCTATCCTAGAATCATTAAGATAATATTTAATGTACTCATTTAAATGAATATGTAACCACCTTACCATATAACATTATTTTATAGTCTTATATATCTTCATTAAATCATTGGAATTTATCATAGAATAATAAATTAAGTATCCTGAATATTAGTAAATATTATAATGATTATTTAATACTGAATATTTATCCTCATTCACATCAAACAAAAAGAGAATTTATTGATCATGTGTATGTATGGATTGTCGTCAATATGTGGAAATACAACTAATGTTTCGTCACCATATTTTATGAATGGGTATTATGATGGGTTTAATATTTATATATAATATTTACTAAATAATTTTTATTCTAGAATTATAATATCATATTTAACCACTTACCAAAGAAACCTTTGGGAAATTATAATGTCACCCATGAGAATGCGTGGACTCTCACCTCCATAAAGAGATGTGGATTGTTTTTAATTAATATTTTACTTGGATGGTAATGAATATTAATAACATTAATTTATATGATATATATAATTTAATAATTATCATTCAAATTTTAATTATTATTTTCCATTATTTCATTCCATCAGTTGATGAAATATTAATAATGTTCATGTGTATGTAAGACCAATCGCCTCTTTGAACAATGTTTTCATTTTTCTATCACTATTTTTATAGATGAATATAAAAATGTATATAATTAATATTATATATATATAATAAATTTTTTGATATTATTATAACATGATAAAAATACAAGGATCAAAACAATAGAACCATAACATACATGAAAAACGAAGAAAATATCACCCAGAGAAGTGATTTTAATAAACCAGTGTTAGCAAACAAGTTATAAAATGTTTTAAGTAAATAATATTTGGTAAGATATATTTGAGTATGAATATTCAATATATCTATAATAAAAATATATTTGTTTTATAGGATCTTCCAATATTTATTAAGGATGTCAGACATATGGTAAGATATTCTAGAGTCACTTTTTTTAGGATACTAATGACATATTCATCAATCATTTATTTTGGGTGGCATATATACTTCCCCATTAACATGTTATATCATGAATATAATTTTTTAATAATATCAAAATTATAATTTTATATTATTCTATAATGGTCCTAAGATTCCAAATTTCCAAAAGCTAATAGATTTTTGTGTAACATTTATATCTTTAGAACACATTCTTTATATATCAATTATTTATTTAGGTGTTACATATATATCCCATGAATGTAATTTATGATCTTCACCATGATAAATATATATATATATATATGTATATATATGTTTCCATATAATATTATTTCGTTCATGGGTCATACAATTTAAAAGATTCTAACGTGGTAAGGGTTTAATGTCACGATCTCATTGTTTATCGATATTTATTATAACTATGCCTATGATTGTGAAATATTATGACCTAACAGTAAATAATTTATAATGTATTTATTAATTTAAAATTCTTGTTTTCATTTTATATTCCTTACATAATTTAATTAAGAGACCAAAAATACATCTTTAATGAAATTTGACTTCTTTTCATTCTTAGATAAAAAAAATGTTTTATCCCATATCCATATTTTTTAAAAAAGGTTTTAAAAAAGGTTTTTAATAATATACGATGAATTTTTAAGGTAATATTTACCAATGTTTGACTTTTAAATAATTATAAATGAACCATATTTTATTTTTTTTCAAATGAGGTACTTTATGAATTTTCAGAAAAAATTATGGAAGGTATATTGTTTTTATACAGCACAAACATCTTTTCTAACTGTCATAGTTAATTTTTTATTTTAATATTCCATTACAATTTGACATTTTTAATTTCAAATAATATGCCACACATTATGTTTTTATAGTTTTCTTTAATTAATTAATTTACAAATTGAAGTGTTATTTTCCACAAGAATATTTTAATGGTCTTTCAATGGTATTTATATTCATACAATTAATTAACCCTTGATTTCACATATGACTTTCTAGGGATTAAATCCCTGGATACCATCTTTATTATTTAGTTTGATTTTTTTGAATATGATGATATAATGATTATGAAACACGGTCCTTTTACATTGCTTAAAATTTTAATAAATTATGAAGTGTTAATGAAACTCATTTCATTTCCACAAGTAGTGCAATGATGAAATATTTATAAATACAATTTCTTTTCTTGGTTTATGATATGATTAATTCATTATGATTTTTTTCAAAAATATATAATTATTTAATAATGAGATGGGTGGTACATATATCTCCCTCCGATGAATTTAGTAAATATCGTTATCTCATGAGATATATATGATTGGAATGGGGAGTGATCTTAGTTTAGTAAGTGACTCTATCCATTGTGATATCCTTGGGAATTAACCTTGATTTATATGATGGTTTAGGGAGTGAACTCATTCCATTGTGAAAGTATTTTAATAGTTCCTTGATTAATAAGGAATTGATTTTATATTATTATTTTTATGGAACCATTTTATGTGTTATGGTAATATTATACTCTCAGGGGTCATGTACTATGAATCCATTATGATTCATGTATTATTAATGGTGAAGATTTATTTTATGACTTAATATTATGATCATTGATATGTATGATATTGTTTTAATAAGTTAAAATTATGTAATTATAGCCTTATTCTCATGTAATTCTTATTTTATCATCGATGTCTCCCTCTTTTACACTTACTGAGCATCAGAGCTCATCTTTTTATTATGATTCATTTCCTCATGTTAAACGATATTAATTACAATTTATATTTCTTGGAAGGGTGATAGTTATGTGGAAATATTTGGGAGAAAGTATATATATTTTATTAACAAGTTCTTTATGTTTTCAAATTTCCAGTGATACTGTACCAAAATTGATCTACCATGGACTGAAATTTTATGTAATGAATATTCATCTATTTAGTGTAATAATTTTTTATGAAAATTAAGGGACTCTATTTTCTTTATCCCTTATTGATTTGTTTTTTTGTGGTCATTAAATTATTCATGATCTTATTATATATTATTCTATATTTTTACATCATTTTTATTTTTCTCCTCTATATCCATAATATACTTTCTTATGAATTTTCTCTTTATATTTTAACCCATTAAGGTGTAATTAGAGGTAAAATTTATATTTACCACTACCCCTTTTCAAATCCCATTATACGTTGTGGGTTTTGAACAAATATATTTTCAAATCCTAGTCATTTGGTTACCAAGAATTATTGTGGGGTTGCAATTTAGTTGATGGGGGTAAATGTTTCACAAAAAAATTAGATTAAAATTATACATTGTTAAAAAGAATTCATAAAAAAAATATAATTCTTCATGATAATTATGATATAATATAAAAATATTTTTCTTTAAATAATTATTTTATAATTTAAGCATTAAATTTGTAGGTTTGAATATAAGATACCACATTACAAAAAATAACTATAATGGTTTAATATAATTCAATTATATTTATAAACTAATAATAAATATGTACTCAATTTTTCATAGAGTAATTTTGGACTAAAAGATATGTTTCATTAAAAATATGTTTTCATTTCATTTTGTGAAAAAATATTATAATTAATTTCTTCCACTTTTATAAATTTAATTTAAAAAATAAATATCATTTTTTAAATAATCATTTCATAAAATTTCTAATATGGTCTCTTGGTAATTTTATAAAAAGATTTATTATTAATTAGATTGTAAAAAATTCAAAATTTTGAAATACATTAATATTTTTCATTAATTAATTTAATAAAAAAATTTCAAATTTATTTTTAAATTTATCTTAAAGTAACAATTTTTTCATTTAATTACAAAAAATAAAATATATAATAATGGATTCAATATTAAACATAGTTTTGATATAAGTTCATTTTTTGAATTAAAAACACATTTTTATGAAAACTCATTCTCATTGATTTTTATTTATTTAATTTAATATTTATTTATTCCACATCTATAAATTTATACAACAAATATTAATTATTTTTTATGAAATTGTTGTTTCAAATTTGGTAAATACGACCCCATTATTTTTTCCATTATTAATAATAAATATGGTAAATATGTGGCCCCTTGGTAGGTATAAAGAATGAAAAACATGGTTAACATTATAGTATATGTCTAAGAAATATCGAAAAAATAAATTAAAATAAATAATTTTATTGGTTAATTGAATCCATAATTATTTTAAATTTGATTCAGTGTAAATTTTTTTTCACTTTACATTGATAATGATCATAACATTAATTTAATAAAAGTATTAAAACAAATTGTCACCATGCTTTTTTTAACATCTCTAATTTTTATTCCTTGTGTTAATAATATGATTTATATAGTTATAAATGGATTTATTCATTATTAATGTATTTTTTCACAAATAAAAATTATTTTAATTTTTTATTGATATAATAATTACCTTAAATGTTTACGGATTTTTGTTATGGTCATTGTTGAAGTATTACAAAAAATATAATAAATGAATATAAAAATACCAAAGGTAATACAATTTTATGAATAATTATGTTTCATAAATTTATTAGATAAATATAGAATATTAAATATTTTTAAAGTTAATATTTGAATTTCATATCTATTAGGATGTTGTTAATGTAAAATTATATAAATAGTCACAAAAATGATATTAATGTTATCATATGATGAATAATATATTATTATATGATTTAAATAATAATTATTAATAAAAATTATTTGGATGTTAAATGATTTTAAATTTCATACACAGTCTATTTGTGATAAACATTTCAACTTATATGTAAATTTCATACCCTGAAATGAAAAAAAATATTACCACTATTAAGGTTAAAAGGGACTAACTGTAGGGGTTATACCAAAAGATAACATTTAATCCTTAATAATCACTTCTCTAAATTTTATTATTAAATAGTTATTTCAAATATATCATCTATAAAATATGAATATATTGCCATTGGGTTCCAATTTAAATTATTATGATATATATTATAATAAAATATTTTATAAAATTCTAGGTTTTTCATTTCACTAACTAATAATAGAGTGCATCCTCACATCCATTAATTAAAATTTTTAATCACTATAAGTCATCCAAGAAATATCTGATAACCTTTATATGTTCATCCAATTTTTTCTAAGGTCTTATATCTCTTCCCAAGACAAATCATTCAATTCTTATGTTTCAATTCAATTAAGGTCACTCAAATAAAAGGTATAAATCATAACCAAGATCTTTAAATTTTATTTATCCTTATACTTCATCTAGTTTTTTTATAATTTATAAAATAATGAAATAAAATAATTTAATATACTTAAATGTTATTATGATGATGGAGTAAATGTTATCCTTTATATTTTCATTGAATGGTAAATTAATGTATCACTCGTGCATACATGTGACAAATCACTATCACATAACGATGTCAATCATTTTCCTGGAAAATAATATTAATTTCAAAAATGATTTATTGAAATAATATAAATGAAAAATTTTAACCAATTATATCTTTTTAAATAGTAATATATTATCAACATTTTTACCATCCCATCCATTGCAAAATGATAATGTCGCTCATGTGTTCATGTGGACAACCACCTACAATAATAGTTGTGACTCATTTTTCATTTCCTATTTAAACGTATGGTAATATGGATTAATAAAATGAATAAATATGTTATGTATAATAAAATGATTATTTTAAAAAATTTATTTACTATTTACCTATGTTTCATTCCATCCATCAGAAAACTATAATCATCACCCATGTATATGTACAAATTTTTGTTTCCGTGAAGAAACATAGTTCATTTTTCATCACCACATTATATGAATTTTAATATTGTTTTTTATTATGAATAAATATCATACATATGACATTATAAACCATAGGGATATTATTAAACCCTAATAAATAAATGATTACCACCATTATAGAACTAAAACATGAATGAAAAAAGAATAGTTATCACCCAGAATAACATCATTATTAAAAAATTGTTATTATCGGGAGATTATATATTATAAGTAAGTAATATATGGTAAAATATGAATGAATATTTTTTAGTTATAGAATCATAAAAATTTCTATTTTTTCTATAGTTGTTAAGAGTTATTATGATGTTGGTCAGAGAAAAGGTATGGGTTCTTCACCTCAATATTATTTTGTTGAGGAATGTTTGCAGTTATTATCCTATTTAATTTTATTAGTCATATATACAAAACTGTTGATTTTTTGTATATTCAAATACTAATGATCGTGACATTTAGTATTCCATTTTATGTTATTTATTTCATATAGGATTATGATATATGTGTTATGAAAGTGTTAATTGTTTATGTTACAATATCAATTATTTTATAATTATTTATGCTAAATTCTCTGTTTGTGAAATATTAAATTTAATGACCTTTAAAACCTATATATTTTTTAGTAATTTTTTTTTCTGTGACATTTTATTATATTATTAACATTTTCTCCCACTGATATTTATCATGATTTAGGAAATGATATTAATGAAAAAATGACCTTATTTACCCTTCATCCAACAAACATTTTATTTCATTAACATATTCATAAATGTTGATTAATAAATGCTCATGCCTCTATATTTTATGTTTTAAAAACAACACAATAACTACCATTAACATTATTTTCCAAGGTTTATAAATGAATATTTGTAATATGTTTCAATATAATTCATTTTTTCCTTTTAACAAAATATTGAAATGCATATTTTATTTTAAAGTTTGTTAAATAAATAGATTTCTCAAACCTCATAACCATTATTTTATATAAATATTCCATAATATGATACTATTATTTTCCTTAAAGAAAATTATTTTTATAATTTCATAGAGTTATTATTATTATGGTATCACATGAAAGGGATTTTTTCCTCAGACATTCATAGAAATGTTAGAACGATATTCTATAGGAAATTGTCATCTATGTTATCATTCTTTCTCAATTGATATGGTTGATTATGTTTATGATGATTTGATACCATAAATTTGTTTAAATGTATTTTCATGATAATGAATCTATGAATCTTGTTTCTTTTACATGGGTTATTTTAGTTAGAATGATATTTCCATAAAGAATATTTATTTTCAACTATGTATTCTATAATTAAATTTTTAAAATTAAATAAAATTCATATTTATGGCTTATGATATGATAAATTGAATAAATTTTTACAACTTTTGGAACCTATATGTTTTGATTTTAATTTTGTGATGACTGATCCTGATATAAATAATGATGATGATGGGGGCCCATATAGCCATCTAATGCAAAGTGAAATAATAGAAGTGTTGATAAACACTTGAGGGATGATGATGTTTATAAAATATGAGGAAATTAGAGAGTTAATTATATGAAATTTACTGTAATGATAATGTTGTAATTGACAAGTAGGTATTTCAATTATGGGACTATATTAATAATTATTCTCCATGAAGTGAACAATCACTAAGGAAATTATTTTCTATCCTTATATGTACACCTAAAAAATATTTATTATAATTATGATAATTTCTCAAAGAATATGATTGATTATTGATGATCATATAATATTTTTATATATGAATTTTTCTATGAAAAATACCTATAAAATCCTTTATTATTAAACATTGATTGATTGGGTATGACACTATTTTGGTGTGTTCATGGTATTATACATTTTATTTTTCTTATAAAAATGGAGTAATATATCACAAGTTAAACCTTAATGATAATCTAATTTCACCCTTTTGTAAATCTAATTTTACTATTTTATGAATAATGGATTTATATAGGATGTGTTTAATAACACTACATAAATAAAATAACTTTTTATATATGTTTTTGATGTTTAGTGAAAAAATGTTATTTTTTATCTAGTATCAAAATTTATTAAAACATTTTATTTAAAAAAAACTTAAAATTATTTCATTTATGGATTTTACATATAATAAGATTTAATATTTATGATTGAAATATTTGGCTTACAAAATCTTATTCCTACAATCTCGACTAATAGAAAATACAAATTTATTTCCTCCATTGTCCTCAGGATACACTATTATTTACCTTATTTGATTCATTTAAAAAAATAACCTTTTGTATTTGTTAACAAAATATTGAGATAGAATTTTAGTTACAATCAATAGATTTAATATTCTATCTCACATATCATTTGGTTTCTCAAGAGTACAAAAATTGCATTGTCCATCCCATTCTATTTTAACAAGGTTTATTCTAGTTCCATCCATTTCCCAAAATAAAAAGGAATATTATTATAAACAATAATCATATATGATAATCATATATTCCGGAAAATTATTATAGGATTCTTAAATCATGACTCATTATTTTTATTCTAAAAAATCTTATGTTTAACATATAACAAATGATGTTCTTGGGTGTTTAAATCCATCATAATGGTTTATAAAGAAATTATAAATTAATATAAGAATATCCCCTAGGAGTGTCTAGTTTGGTACACAATATTAGTCCAACTCATAGTGCACTTGTAAATATTTAGTTAATACCAAATCCATACCATTAACAGTTATTAAACAATTTTTTTTCCATTCTATAACTACATCCACATATTAATATCTCTTCATGGATGTATTTTCAAGGGAATCATCACTCCATTATTTACCATAACTTAATATGTTCTCATTCACACAGGCTTATCCTATGTTTTCTTACTAATTTTTCTTCATCCTATGTTTCAAAAAACAAAAAAACCATACTCTATTACCTACAACAAAGGACTAATCATTTCATATAAAAATATTACATCACTTTATAATAATATTCATTACACAATATTTTGATCCACACTAGAACCATAGAGGGATAGTTTCTTTTGAAACATGGATACATAAACAATTAGTTCCTAAAAAACTAAATCATCTCCCACTACGTTGTTCATATTTAGTACCCATATTGTGAATAACATTATGAAAACCATTATCCATATCATTGGTTTTTAAAATATAATCAATGGATAGATTATATTCCTAGTTAGGGTAAACAAGGGAGATATCTGTAAATTACAATTTGTTATCATAAACTGAGATTAAATATATGAGAGAATGTGAAAAAATATAACAATTCATATCCAATAATTTTTTAAATTTAATCATGAGTCGTGGCATAATTCTTGAAAATTCATGATATGTGTATCGTTAGAGTATAAAAATTCATTAACCCTGAAACCATATCATAATACAATCATCATGATATTTAATATTTGATTAAATTGTGGAATAATAATTTACATAGAAATCATATGTCAGTGAAAAATTCTAAGAAATTCATTTATTAGTGTCCATTAACTCATTATTGGGAATCCTAGACGGTTAATTCCAACATTCTCATAAGGGTAAAATGCACATAGTAAACTCATTCATCATTAACCAATCCAAGTAAGGAATATATAATTATTATCCCACTAGTATCATATTCACAATCCGTTCATATTATTTACATAAGATCATAAAAAATCATCATATCATTATAGATGTGGCCATGGAAACTAATTAGTTGTCATAAAAACCTCGTTTTCATAATCATAAAAGATTTCGTCACGGATTAAATTACCAATCGGATAAAAATTGGATTCATTCCCATTACCACATCATCATAAACCATCTTCAGTGATAATATATATGGTGTTATAGGAAACGTTTATTGTTATGGAATAAGAAACATCAAATAATGTTGACTTTGTTGAAAAATTCCATTAAAAGGACATCTAAATCATTTCGTTGAAAACATGAAATATAAAATTTTCCATCTATATCATTAACATGAAAATTTTATTGAATATTGAGGAAATTATGTTATTTTTAATAATTATTAAAAAAATTAATGTAATCATCAAGGAAAATAAATTAAATGTCTATGCCAAAATATGTTAATAACTTCTGTGTTAAAAAAATTATATATATTACAAAACAAACCAAAAGTTATTAATTTTGAAAATAAAAAGAACATTACATTAAAAATAGTTTTTAAAAAGTAAAAAACGATAAAAATGACTCCAAAAAACTAGTGGGGCATTGAAATGATATTTCTTATAAAATTTTTAGATAATATTGACATGGAAGTAACAGATTCCCATCACTAAGGTTAAAAAGGTATGTTTTACTTAAGAAAAATTATTCCTTCCTATTTGAGTAAAACAGAGGGGAAACTGAGGGGAAAACATGATGATATTAGAATATAAAATTGGGGAATAAAATACTTTTTATTTTAGAAGATTTAAATAATAAAATTCCCCAAATGGAAATTCAAACATTAAAGATCCTAATTAAAAGTGGGATCAAAGAATTCACAATTATTGTTTCAGTAACTATTGAATCTTAATACCATGAAATAATATCATCCAATGAATCTTTATATATAAATAATAAAAATATTATATTGATATATATTTTTTTGGGGTATAATTTAATTCTCATAATAGAATTTTGGTACATAACATATCACATGTCCTGAGGAAGATGATTTGAGATGATAAATCCTTACAACTTCGGTAACATCTAAATCAAAACCCATTTAATGAAATAATCAAAATTAATACATTAAATATCATGAATTATGATGGATTGATGTTATAAAATATCAAATTAGATGTATAATAATCTTTAAAACATAAATATGTTCATAAATCAAACTAGTCCCAATGAAAAAATATTGATGGAAGAACCCTTTCCTTACATATAAATTTCTTTATAACCACTCTAACCTCATTAAAAATAAATTTAAATTTATTATAGGTCTATTATAAAATTATCTTAATATATATAAGATCATATATTACACTATTAAATCATATCAAAAACAATTATAAGTAATTATTTATTAAAATTGTAGTTTCTAAGTGTAAAAAAATTCATTTTCAAGAAAGTTTTAGTACACTAGTTCCAGTATTTTCATTTTTATAATGGTTATGAAATATATATATTTTTAATAAAGATAATAATATTTTATATATTAATTATTTATATTTTTATAATCATCCATATATTTTTGATATAGGAAAATATATTACACCATTCAAAGAAAATGTAATTTGTATGTATGCATGAACGTTGTTTTCATTTTCTAAAAAATGATGTAACGAAATATTATAATATTTTATCATTCTAGGATAGTAATAATTTAATTAATATAATATATATTTTATAATATTGATTTTATGAACAAACATTGTAAATAATGTTTTGCAGATTTGATTTCTTTATAAAATCAAAAAAATTTAATATTCACTAAAAATTTAATTTTTCAAAATATTTCCAGAATTTCTCTTTACAATAATTTTTATTATTTGGTTTTAAAATGTATGAAATGATTATATATTATTATTTATAAAATAAAAAAAATTATTATAATATTTTCTCACAAAAAACTATTTTTTTTTTGAAGAAATGGTATTTGTTGAAGCAGAAATTGACTTCACTAAAATTTGATTCTGTATTTGATATGAATTAAAAAATAACTTTTTCATGAGTAAAAGCATCATAAAAAAAATTCATTATGACGTTACTCATATTTAGACCCACCAATTTATTGAATATATTTTTACAGCCACATTTAAATAATAATATATCGAAAGTATATTACAATTTCATTAAATCTTTGTGGTTCATGTTCAGAAAGCTATCGATCATTTAATTTTTTTTAAATATGTTTTTATGGATTTGTATTAAATGGGTTTCAAAAAAATAAATTTTAAACATAATTACCTATAATATCTAATAAACATTGTATTGGAAAAATTTATTTTTCACTATTCACCTAAAAATAAATTTTTTCGGAAAAATATATTAAATTAATCCTAAGATAATATTGTCATCATAAATTAAAAAATATAGGTATTTTTAAAAAACTAAAAAATTGAATTTTATAAATTCTTCATTTATACTGAAATATAATCACATAATGAAAAAAATAAAAGAACATAACCCTCTAAAATATGAACAAATTTTATTCTTATTATCTATAAATTACAAATTAATTTAAATTTAATCTCTTATTTATATAAAATTATATTTAAAATATAATATAAATATTCAAATAAAATGAATCATTTTAACGTTGATTTTTTTTCAATAATAATTTTTAATATTAACATGATCATATTAGATATTCAGGGATTCTAATTTAATCTTTTTTTCAATGGTATTAGAAATTAAAATTATTTTTAGAAAAATTTAAAAATGATAAATTTATAATATTACATAGAAAAATTACCCACATATGGAAGACTTGTAATTCTATAAGCCATTGATTCATAATTTTTGTATTGTGGATGCAAACCTTTATAGCTAACAATTTAATGACTATAGTAAAAAATCCAGTATTGATTTTACAAAAGTTTTCTGGTTTTCATTTTAATTCACGATTAATTGTGTAACAAGATTTTAATTATAGAATATATTTAAATGAAAAGTATTATGAAATCTGGGGGAGTTATAATGTTCACCATCAATTAAATGTAACAAACATGGTTTGATGGTCATGTTGTTTTATTAGTAATTAAAAATGTTCTTTTCAAATCAGATCATAAGAATATAAGTGTAACGGAATGATTATAATTTAATTTAAAAGGGAAGGTGGTGTCAATAATCCTTTTTTATTCCTATATAAGTGTTATTCATTTTGTATCACTATTATTATAATATGTTTTCTTCATTTTCATGGAATTTTCAAAATGATGAATTTATTTGGTTATATTTATCCTTATTAATATTTATTCACTAAATAATAAGAAACAACACCTAATAATCATATTTAAAATCAATCAACTTAATCCATGGATTTTGAGAAACCAATCTGTGAACAAAAAATTTATTAAAAGGAAAAAAAACAATGGTTCATGGATTAAATGTTATATAGTAGTCATAATAATCAAAATAAAGAAAATTTGAAGCATACCTCTACTAATATAAAATAAAAATCATACGATCATTTTTCCATATTCTAAAAATGATCCCACAATAAATTTAGAGAGAGAATCATTCTACACCATTCTAAATCTAGTCACTTGTAATCATCCCAACTAAAGATAACAATTAGTTTCCTATAATGAAATCATTTCAACAATATTTCTTATTAAATGAAACTTCCAAGTTCATCCACATATAATACTACAACCAAATAGAATTAAATTCATCATCTCTCAATGCATTCAAAATCCAGATACATAGACTTCCCAAAAAGCATCCATCATTAAAGAATAAAATTAATATTACTGAATCCACATAGTAAACATTGAGAATTATATAAAAAATTTCATTCCCAGTCCGAACTATTACATGAAAACAACTTTTATCTATATTCTAAATAAGTTCCTACCACACCTTCTTAAAAAACTATAATGTGAACTATTTAAATCCCGGTCACATGAATGTATTTAATACTAAAATGTTAGTATTTAGCAGTGTACCTAGGTGATGCACCTTCCCCACCAAATGTAGAATATAGGCACATCTACACATTAATCTACAACCATCCAGACTAGAGAACATCCAGACATTATGAATTCAGTAACCACATACATAGGATATCCATCAAAGAGACATCAAGGGACACCAAGCCAATAAACATAAATCAATAGAGATATTTTTAACGCACCCCTACTATCTTGAGTAATTCACATTCACATATAAGGGAATTGAAATCCAAATTTTGTTTATATCATACATTATTATAAATTTTAGAAACCATATGATCCAATGATTGATGATTAGTATCAAACCAGACTAATCCATATTCATGGTTCTTATAAAAGGATATATACACTTTAACATACCAATGACTGGAATTATTATGGGGTTCAACCTACATTATAGTATGACACTTTCATTTTCTCTTTCACCTTCTCGTTAGATATCTTTGGAAATAGTAATACTCCAAAAGTAGAAGAACTATTAACCATATTATTTTTAATATTTTAATAATCCCTATATAAATTATATTTCTTTAGTTGTAATGTTTACGAACCTCCCACATATGGTATTTTATTTTTACGCTTGGTGGTAGTAGAGTGATAATATTAATATTAGTTCTCTTTACAACTAGATGGATTTTATTTTTATAACCCATCAAAATTGATATCGATTTCAAGTTCATATATGTAAAACAAATGGGCCTCATATCATTGTTTTTAATCACTAACATTATATAATAAAATAGTATAAATACCTTCTAGGTGATCATTTAGTGTATCCCCCTCACACATGGTGTGAGTGTCCTTTTTCTCAACATCCATAGGAATTATGTAGTTTCCCAGGACAACTACACAACCCTTTAAGTTTCTTTGTTCATCATGAACCTTATATTATTTGAAAATATGTATATTTGAATCCAAAACACTATAGTGGCGAACATAAGATCACCCATCATTCCTATTCCCATCCAAAGCCAGTTGTTTTCCAATGGAATAATCATATTAAAGAACTTGATTTCATTTTTTCTTTGATTTTGTGTTTCATTCCTACACTCAAGATCCTCATGGCCCCAAAAATTAAGAAAACATTATAGATATATTAATTCAATACATTTCAAAATAATTCCCAAAAAATTTGGATACATCAAAAAATGAATGAATTTTTTCATATATTACATTAAAATTAATTTTGTCAACAGTTGTAGATAACACAAATTGATTTACTGGGTTTGATGATAAATCATGTTGAACTAAATATTGAGTGTAATTTAAAAATATAGCTCTACCAGTCTACCTATACATTTTTACTAGTATTCCTATGAATGAATAAAGATCCCTTAGAATTACATGACTCCAGTAAAACAAACTATTTATAAAAAATTACCCATACTAGTGTAATAGAGTTCTGAGTATAAAGGGGGTTAAAGGATGGATCCCATTCATGTATGATAAGCATATCTGGATTCATTAGAAATAAGAAAAATCATCATGCCCATATATTAATATATTCAGATAGAAAAATGATATTATATAATCCTCATCATATTTAGGTCAAATTATAGTTATAAAAACCCAACACCATTGAGAGAATCACATATTCCCTTGGAATTCCTCCAATATACATCACCTAATTGATCATGGATTAATATATTTGTATGATTAGGGCCGCTAGGAACTAAGAAAAATGTTGATTATATATTCATATGATTTTTTTATTGGATAATATATTAAATAATTTGACTAATAGGGGTGTAATGGTGTTATTTTTAGTGATATATATGGTGTGTTTAGGAATAATATATTCAAAAAAGGTACAATATATTAACATAGTAACAGAACATATCAACCAATATTAAAGGATTTTTTTATTAAATTATAAATGGGACATTTAACTAATCCATTAACTTCTAGAAAACATAAATATTATACATACACCATGTTGCAATGTACAGTTTATATACAGTATTTATAGGGTATTTTTCTATTTCACCCCAATTTTAATATTTTTTATAAAAAATAAAAAAATCACCCTAATTATTTTACAACCTAATAATTCAAAAAAGAATATTATTTTTACCCGACTAATATTATATATGTGATTAATTTTCCATTTTAAATTAATACATAAAATATAGGGGACACCTATTTTTTATAAGGATTTTATTTTAAAAATTATTCGTTCTTATCCTAATATTCTATAAATTGTTACTTTAATTAGTTTAAATTATTTTTAATTTATTTAAAAATTAATTTTCATTTATCATTTAAAATTATCATTTAATTTTTCAAAAATACGAAAAAAATTACAATTCATTAAAAATAACCCTTCTACCATTACTCTGGTAATTTAATTTTAACATAGTAACACACATCAATGTGAAAAAATAAATTCAATTATTACCTAATTGGTATTGGATGAAACCAAATATTATAACATTTTTAATATTTTTAAATTATAAAATTCATAATCATTAATTAAAAATAATGAAAATAAAATGCATAAACATTCTTTTTTCCATTCACCAAATGATATGACTTCGAAAATTTGTAAAAATTCATTCTAATATAATCTGGATAAAATAAAAATTGATTAAATTTTATCAAAATCGATATTGAAAGTAGGTATAAATTAATATTTTAATAATAGAACATAATTCAGAACAATAATTTCCAACAAATATTATTTTGCACAAAATGAATCGAAGAATGATTTATAAAGAAAACATTTTTTAAGATATTTCAAATTAAATGCATATATCATCATAAATTATATATATAATATGTAATTCCCCAACCCAAGTTACCCAGAGTTGATTCATTATTACATATTATTGGCATGATCACAAGAAAGTTAACGTCTTGAAAGACCGATTAGTTTAGTAGCCTTGGAATAACTAGATACATTTATAAAGATTACATTACATCATAATGTGAAAACTTTAACAATATAGTCTCCATAGTCCACACTCTTATCCCCTAATACTATCCATGAAGGTCATTCATAAATTACTTCTTCATATCCTGGGAAAAATAAAACATAGAAAATGGGTGAGCTCAAATGCCCAGTAAGAATAACAATATAGCAGAAACTTTCATAAATAAGAATAAACAATTAAGGCGATGTATGACTAAAACAAAAGCCTTGTAAACATGAACTTCAGAATAATATGGAAAAGATAAAATGAAATAATTCCATTTAATTATTTACATGGATATTCTACTAGTCGAACAATCACAGGAAATATCAATATCCACTATCATAACCACATAGCCAAGGCCTCGTGCCAATACTACAAATAAAACATTGTGAAGGACTTGTGCCAAGACACTAGTTTTTCTCATGAGACATACCGATTCATCGAGGAGCTATAGCGGGCTCCACGCGACACTTACTATGTCCAATTCATTCCTCATATGAAAAGTTTTAAACATAACATAAACATTCGTATTAAAACTATCATACAAAATGTCAATACTTTAACCACAAACCATGAATGGTATAAAAATATCACATCCATAGTCAAACATAACTCATTCAATATAATATGGAAGATTGTATTGTATCAGATAATCCTCAATAGAGAATGATGAAGGGTAAATGAAAATAAGCATCAAAATAATTAGAGAGAAATATCCCACCTTTTCTTGAAATCATTTACAAGTGGCCCTATTTGTCAAGAAGTCATTTAAAAACATATTTTTGAATCAAAGTGTCCCATACCACATTGAAAATTTTAAAAGTAATCTTAATTTAAAAACCATAATGTCCATATAAATAAATCCTTAAAACCATTTTTAAAACATGGACATTAATGAGCAAGATTTAGAAGAATAAATATTCAAAACATTTAAAAATGATACTTTAGTTAGAGTTTCTAACCAAAGGACTGACACATTAATACAAATAATTGAGGTAATAAAAGTCTTTTTAATATCATGAGATTAAAGGAATTCATGATATACTATGTCAAAGTACATTATATACACCGATTAAAAGTGATTTGGTGTATAACGTAAAAGAAGTCTCAATGGAATGTAAATTGAGATGAAATCTCTCATAAAGGCTGTATCCTTAGGTTAATGATAAATCAACGACATAGTTATGTTTTAAAAATATAAATAAACTAAATATGATTGGATATTCAGTTTAAAACAAACAATGGACATTCACACATAATCTTGTAAAAACAACACCAATGAATTGGATGTTTAACTCAACAAATGGAGAATGAGTTAAAATTACTCTTATCAAATTCATATCGATGACTTGAGAAATTATCAATGGAGTGATTATGTGTATCAGAAGTATATCCATAGAAAATGGGAGAGGAAATTTTGACCTAAGAAAATGAATAGTGATTCCACACATAATCTCGGAGTAAAATAATCAATGAAGTTTGCGTATTGCCAAATAAATGGAAATTGAATATCAAATTCCCTTATCGATTTGGTAACATACGAAACATACTAACATGAATGAAGGATAATACAATGGTGATGTAAATATCCATAAATTAAATTATATTACACAATGAATACAATCATGGGAGTATACACACCACATGCAATAAATAAGTGGTGAACAATAGAATTCTCACGGAATTAAAAGTGAGATAAGAAACCCCTTACTTTGTACTTTTTCCTTAGTAGAGGGTAGGTTAACCTCCTGTATAATGGTGAATTAATTTTTATTTAACTAAAAAAGAATCATATTCATTATTATGATATAATATACGTTCTTTTAACATTGATTTGTTAATAATATCTTAGAATTATTGTCGTTTCGGGCGTTAACGGGTTCATTTTCCTTTATATTCTTTGTTATTTTAGTCATATTTTTTATTAATGGGATGAATATTATTCATATCCAGAATGATATCAAATCCTTAAAAATTATTTTTGATCATTAAACGAGAATTACTCTTGAATGGATACGATGGAGAATGAATCTCATCGCGTTCGTGGAGACGGTAGTCCGTACGTACGCACAAACGACAATATAATTTTTTTGATATTAAAATAATATATAATTTATTTTATATCACGTATACATAATCATTATTATGTTATATTTATTATTTTAAAGAATTACACATCATTATTATACCCATCCAAATAATAATGTTTTGAATAACAATTACACCACGACGTGGATACTGTAAGTCGTACGTACGCACGTATGGTGAAATGTCATTCAAAAGATGGATATAATACTGAAATATGGTTGTACCATGTTTATAAAAACATCAAATTATATATAATATGCTGGAGTTATTATTTTAGAATGGTAATAACAAAGAAAGAAGAAGTGGAAGAAGAAAGGTACTTGAAAAAGGGTGGTGAAATCATTACCTCTTCTTCGGGTTCTTCTATTTGATTTGATCAAATGGCTCCTTAGGTTAGATTTATGACTAAAGGAAGGCCTATAGATGAAGTGAAGGAAGTTTAGAGAGTATTTGGTCAGGGGTTATCCTAACCAAAAGGCTTTGAAGGTGTGAATTAAAGAGAAGGGGGAGTGCCCTTTTATAAGAGGGGTGAGGGGTACCTTTGGAAAAGCTAAAAATATTATTTTATAATAAATTCATATTCGGTTTATAGTGGCTCTAAAGTGGATTATTTAAATTTTAATGTGGGGATAGGTCAAAAAACACTCAACCAATAAGATTTAAACATGTTTTTGTTACTATATTAACCCTATCATTAAGTATTAACTCTTAGTTAATTAGTTTCACTTTTACAATGTCTCTTAGTATTTTTATATTATATGGTTAATAAACATATTATATAAATCTAATAGACCCTAAAGTGGTCCATTAATGATACACCTATCCTGATATATGCCTCTTGGACGAACCATATATTTTTAGGATTTTAATATCAAATAATATTATAATAATTGTTTTCAAAACTCTTTTATGTCAATTTTGACACTATTGAATAAATAATTTTTGTAAAAATCATAACAGAATGATTACATCGAAAAAAGTACATTAATTCAATACTAACATGTCATATTAACCTATAAATTTATTTTTATTTATAAAAAGTCTCAAATTACATTTATTTTGGTATTTATAATATCATTTATTATAACTATTCATTAATATGGTAATTACTGCATCACCATTGTGTCATACATAAATTAAATTATTTAATGTATAAAAATATAAATAAAATACTATTATTTAGGAAATCGTTTTAGCTTTCTAGTTAACATTTATAATCGAAAATCCAACATGTATAACCCTATGTAAAAAATGTTTTTCTAAAGGATATATGCTTATGTCATTTTTGTATTTATTTTAACTTAATTAATATAAAGTGTCATTATCACTTACAAGTGGCTCCATGGGATGCAAAAATCGACCAAAAGATACCTATGGTCGGTCATGTATCAACCAATAATGTTAGAACACGTTTTAGGGTAATTTGTTATTATTATATTATTGTTTTTAACCCTTATTTACAAGATTTACCCTTTAACCATGGTAAATAAAATATTTACCGAAATAATTATTCAAAATGTCTAAAAATAAAAGTTAACTATTTACACAATGTGAACATCCTGATTCCAAATATGGAATCCATTTTTCCAAATTCCAAACACAGAAGTCGCAGAAATTAATTTAAAATTAATTCCCACTATCAAAACAAAAAGCGTGTTTTTAAGATATAATAACTATCAAAAGATTGACATTTTTTTATGTTCGGTTTAATTGTAAAATTATGTCCAATGACCAAAATTATATTAAATGGTAAAAATATATTCTAAATTTACTTTAAATCCACTCAAATTCGTAATTTATCTATATTAATTATTTTTATTAAAAAAGTTGTTTTTAATTAAAATTAAGTAATTTTCACTATTCATCAAAATATGAATGTTTTCCGAAAAGTACCAAAATTTCACCCTAGACTAATTTCGATATTCCAAATCCAAAAATGAATTCTATTTTGAGAGATAGAATTTATAAAATTCCAAAAAAGTGGATATTACTATTCATAATGGCTCATTTGATTGGTCGAGGTGTGTTAGAACACGAAGTTGTGTACAACACACACTATTGTATTAATCAAAGAGAAGCGTACCGTGGAATCTTGGGGTGTTACATTCTCCCCTACTTCAATAAATTGCAGCCCATCAATTTTTAAAATTGGGCATTGGAATATAATGGAAATTCCCACATCGGAAAAATATTCAATAAAACTATCACTTTAAAAGAAAGAAAGAGAAGTAAAAAAGGTCACCTGAGATAACCTATACTAAGATTCCATGTAAAAAAACATGGATATGGATGATAAAATAAGTGTCAATTTCTGATGGAGAGGGATATAAATCATGATCAGGAGAAATATATCAATAAGAAAACCACAAAATTTTGATGGGACAAACGATCATTAGTTTCCCAGTAGGCAAAGTAAATGGACAACATTTTTATAATTATTTTAAGATACATTAAAAAATGATGAAGAATTCAATTCTGAGATTCACTGAGAACATAAAGAGATATAATTATTTTGGTAAAGTTTCGTTCTTTAATAAATTCCTACTACTAACTCATTTTTAAACGATGAGTATTCAAGAAGACTTGGTCACACTTGAAGAGATAGAATAAACTTCTTAAAGAATCACATGATCCACGAAGGATAAAATTTATATTTACCTTGTCTTTAGAGATTAATCAAAACCAAAATTCTTACTATAAGATCTGATGATCCCCCAAAAGGATATTCTATTAGAGAAAGAAACACTAATCTTAATTTCTAAAATTAAACCATCAATACCCCAAAGATAAATAAATACCATTCAATAAACAATTGTCCTTAAAATCCTTCAATATAATCCAAAATAATATTAAAACACAAAACCTATAATAATGTAGTATTCCACATTAAATGGTATCTCCAAATGACATCAATTACTAATAAAGTCACATACATAAATTTAATTAACCTAATCACATATTCTCTATTATAGGTTAATCATTTCCATAAATGACCCAAATCACTATAAATCCACAATAAATACATAGATAAAAATCCACCATTACACATCAAATGAAATCCCATAGTATTCTATATTCCTTGTGCATATAGTGTCCCCAACAAAGTAAACATCTTCCAAAATAACATTTATCACTTAATCACCAAATCATTTTTCTGTACTAAGGGTATTCACATGATAAGAAATAAGATCCCAAATCAAATTATTTTTTATCAATAAAATCATTTAACTAAAAATAATAGTCTCATTAACCAGGGACTTCACGTAGTCCAGTGGTAGGAGATAAATCCCAATCACACATTGGTTGTGGGTTCAATTACCACAGCTTTGTCCCACATGACGGGTTGTCACACGGTCTGCGTGTTGTCCTTTTCTAAATACTATAGTTTACAACATTACCAAAATGAGATAAATTCCTCAAAATAACCATAACATAATTTAACCACAAATGTTATCTCATACCTAGCATTTTCATCCCAAATTATAATAACTTGTAATTGCCTCAAACCCAATGATCATATAAAACCAAATGGTTAATTATAAATATATCCACAAGAGAAAATATAATTCTTCATAAAATATCATTCTCACATTGAAAAATTTAGGGTTACAAATACAATAGAATACTATTCCAAAGTAAACCCATCAACAAGGAGAACTAATACTTTTTAAACATTTATCCAACCATTTATTTCCACATAGCTTATTCTTTGACCACGAAAATATCCTATAGAATAGGGAATTCACACTGGTAATGGTCGGGTCCCCAAAATTTACGGAAAATGACTGTAAATGGATTCTTGGGAACATTTGTATCTTCTTCCATAGTACTCTTCATTTTTCATCGGCAATTATTCACTTTATGTCCTTCCTTCCAGCACGTAAATCATTTCTTTGTCCCATTGAGACACTTTCCTGGGTGTCTCCTTCCATATTTCCTGCATGATGGAAATTGAGGATTCCTTTCTCTATTGTCTCCACTGCTGGAGCTCTTATCATTCATCACCTTTCTCTTCTTTGTTGTGTCTAGGAAATGGTTAATATATATTTTTTTATCATATTTTTGGAAAATTGATTTGGCATGAATACGATATCTTTTATGCCTATCAACATTCCATTTTGTTGCACATTTCCACCATCGTTCCCACCTTGTACCTCATTCTCAAAGCCACTATGACTTCCTTGGAATCCAGCCATTGAATAACTCCAGAAAGCATTGTGTGAGTAACAGTAGTCATGAAATCGTTTAGATAATATCATGTCACCATATTCTCAATTTGAAACACATTGGGATTAACCAAGTTCATTTACTCTCATCTTATATATAATAATTCAAATCGGTTTGTAAGGAAAATGTAAATTATACTAAGCATATCCCCCGGGAGTGTCGTAACAAAGAGTGTAGCAAGGCCCGTTTTCATGTACCAGTTCCCATTCGAGTCTAGATCAATGCGGTATTTTCGGGTTTTACCCCTAGGTACATCTATTCCAGAGCCACCTCTACCTACTCGTATCCAGACCGGGATGAATTTCTCGGAAAACTCACAAAATCTTTACAATACCAAAATTCTAGGAAGTTATTTTATACTAACCCTCAAAGTCCATCTTTGGAATATGTGCTCTAATCAGAGTTTATCTAAATATTGCTTCCAAGGTTTATACTAAACTTCCTATGATACCAACTGTAACGCCCCGACCCTAATTACCCAGAGTTTATGCATTATTACATATCGCTGGCATGATCACCAGAAAGATCAAGTCTCGAATGACCTATTAGTTTAGTATCCTTGGAAAAACTAGATAAATTTATAATGTTTACATTACATCATAATGTGAGAACTACAACCATATAGTCTCCATAGTCCACACTCTTATCCCCTCATTCTATCCCTGAAGTTCATTCATAAATTACTTCTCCATATCCTGGAAAAAATAAAACATATAACTGGGGTGAGCACAAATTCCCAGTAAGGATAACAATATAGCAGAAACTTTCATAAATAAGAATAAACATTTAAGGCAATGTATAACTAAAACAAAATCCTTTTTAACAATAACTTCAGTATAATATGGAAAAGATAAAATGAAATAATTCCATTTACTTATTCACATTGATATTCTACTAGTCGGACAATCACATGATATATCAATAACCACTTTTATAATGATGGAATGCATAATTCCAGAATATCATAACCACATAGCCAAGGCCTCGTGCCAAGACTACAAATAACATTTTGTCAAGGCCTTGTGCCAGGACACTAGTTTGTCTCATGAGACCTACCGATGAATCTATGAGCAATAGCGGGCTCCACCCGTCACTTATTAAGTCCAATGCATTCCTCATATGAAAAGTTTTAAACATAACATAAACATTCGTATTAAAACTATCATACAAAATGTCAATACATTACCCACAGACCATGAATGGTATAAAAATAGCACATCCACAGTCAAACATAACTCATTCGATATAATATGGAAGATTTTATTGTATCAAATAATCCTCAAAAGATAATGATGAAGGATAGATGAAAATAATCATCAAAACTATTAGAGGGAAATATCCCACCTTTTCTTGAAATCATTTAAAAGTTTCACTATTTGTCAAGAAGTCATTTAAAAACATATTTTCGAATCAAAGTGTCCCATACCACTTTGAAACTTTTAAAAGTAATTTTAATTTTAAAACCATATTTTCCATCTTAATAAATCCATAAAACCATTTTTAAAACATGGACATTAATGAGCATGATTTAGAAGAATAAATCTTCAAAACATTTAAAAATGATACTTTAGTTAGAGTTTCTAACCAAATGAGAGACACTTGAATACAAATAATTGAGTTAATAAAAGACTTTTTAATATCATGAGAATAAAGGGATTCATAATATACTATGTCAATGTACATTATATACACCATATAAAAGTGATTTTTTGTATAACAACAAAGAAGTCTCAATGGAATGTAAATTGAGATGAAATCTCTCATAAAGGATGTATCCTTAGGTTAATGATAAATCAACGACATAGTTATGTGTGAAAAATATAAATACACTAAATATGATTGGATATTCAGTGTAAAACAATCAAAGGATATTCAAGCATAAACTTGAAAAAACAACACCAACGAATTGCATGTTTAACACAATAAATGGAGAATGAGTTAAAATTACTCTTATCAAATTCATATCGATGACTTTAGAAATTATCGATGGAGTGATTATGTGTATCAAAATTATATCCACATAAAATGGGAGTGGAAATTATGACATAAGCAAATGAATAGTGTTTCCACAGATAATCTCGGAGTAAAATAATCAATGAAGTTTGCGTATTGCCGAATAAATGGAAATTGAAATTCCAAATTCCCTTATCGATTTCGTAACTTATGAAACATACACCCATGAAAGAAGGATAATAAAATGATGATGTAAATACCCATAAATTAAATTATATTACACAATGAATACAATCATGGGCAGTACACACACCACATGCAATAAATTAGTGGTGAACAGTGGAATTCTCACGGAATTAAAAGTGAGATAAGGAACCCCGTACTTATTACTTTTTCCTTGGTAGAGGGTAGGTTAATCTCCTGTATAATGGTGAAATAATTTTTATTGATTTAAAAAAGAATCATATGCATTAATATGATATCATATATGATCTTTTAACATTGATTTGTTAATAATATCTTAGAATTATTGTCATTTTGGGCGTTAACAGGTTCATTTTCCTTTTTATTCTTTGATATTTGAGTCATATTTGTTATTAATGGGATGTATATTTTTCATATCCAGAATGATATTAAATCATTATAAATTATTTTTAATCGTTAAATGAGAATTAGTCTTGAATGGATACGATGGAGAATGAATCTCATCGCGTTCGTGGAGACGGTAGTCCGTACATACACACGAGCCACAATATCATTCTTTTGATATTAAAATAATATTTGATTTGATTTTATATCATATATACAGAATAATTATTGTGTTATATTTGTTATTTACATGAACTACACATCATTATTATACCCATCCAAATAATAATGTTTTGAATAACAATTACACCACGACGTGGAGACGGTAAGTCGTACGTACGCACATATGGTGACATGTCATTCAAAGGATGGATAGAATACTAAAATATGGTAATAACATGTTTATAATAACATAAAAGTATATATAATATTCTGGAGTTGTTATTTTAGAATGGTAATAATAAATAAAGAAGAATTTGAAGAAGAAAGGAACTTGAAAAAGGGTGGTGAAATCATTACCTCTTCTTCGGGTTCTTTCTTTTAAATTGATCAATGGGATCCATAGGCTGGCTTTATGACTAAAGGAAGTACTATATGATGAATTGAGGGATGTTGATAGAGTATTTGGGCAGGGGTTGACCAAACCAAAAGTCTTTTATGGTGTGAATTAATGGGATGGGGGAGTGCCCTTTTATAAGAGGGGTGAGGGGAACCTTTGGAAAAGCTAGAAATATTATTTTATAATAAAATCATATTTGGTATATAAAGGCTCCAAAGTGGATTATTTAATGTATAAGGTGGGGATAGGACGAAAAAAACTCATCCAATAGGATTTAGACAGGTTTGGGTTACTATATTGACCTTGTCTTTAAGTATTAACTCTTAGTTAATTAGTTTCACTTTTACAATGTCTCTAAATATTTCCATATTCTATGTTTAATAAAGTTACTATATACATCCAAGAGACCCCCAAGTGGTCCATTAATGATACAACTATCTTTATATAAGTCTCTTGGCCGAACCTTATATTTTAATGAATTTAATATCAATTAATAATATAACATTTGTTTTAAAAAGTCTTTTATATCAATTTTGACACTATTTAATAAATGATTTTTGTAAAAATAATAACAGAATGGTTACTTCGAAAATAAGTTAATTAAATAAATCCTAACATGTCATATTAACCTATTAAATTATTGGTATTTATAAAAGGTCTCACATTAAATTTATTTTGGTATTTATAATATCAATTATTATAATTTTTCATTAATGTGGTAATTACTACATCACCATTGTGTCATAAATTAATTAACTTATTTAATGTATAAAAAATTTAAAAAAAATACCATTATTTTAGAAATCATTTTTCTTTCTGATGAATATTTATAATCGGATATCCAACATATATAACCATATGTATAAAATATTTTTCTAAAAGATATATGCTTTTGCCTTTTTTGTATTTATTTTAACTTAATTAATATAAAGTGTCATTATCACTTACAAGTGTCTCCATGGGGTCCCAAAATCGACCCAAAGAAGACCATGGTCGGAACTGTATCAACCAATAAGTTTAGGATATGGTTTAGTGTAATTTTTTATTATTATAATACTATTTTTAACCCTTATTTACCGGATTTACCCTTTAACCATGGTAAATAAAATATTTACCGAAGTAATTATTCAAAATTTCTAAAAATAAAAGTTACCTATTACTCAATTTGAACATCTTGATTCCGAATATGGAATCCTTTTTTTAAAATTCCAAACACAGAAGTGGTAGAAATTAATTTAAAATTATTTCCCACTGTCAAAACAGAAAGCGTGTTTTTAAGATATAATAACTATCAAAAGATTGATATTTTTTTATGTCCGGTTTAATTGTAAAATTATGTCCAATGACCAATATTGTATTAAATGGTAAAAATATATTCTAAATTTACTTTAAAACCACTCAAATTCATAATTTGTAAATATTAATTATGTTGATTAAAAAAGTTTTTTTTAAATAAAATTTAATAATTTTCACTATTCATCAAAATATGAGAGTTATCCGAAAATTACCAAAATTTGACCCTAGGATAATTTCAAAATTTAGAATCCAAAAATGAAGTCCATTTTGAGAGATAGAATTTATAAATTTCCAAAAAAGTGGATATTACTATTCATAATGGCTACATTGATTGGTCGAGGTGTGTTAGAACTCAAAGTTGCGTACAACACACGCTATTTTATTAATCAAAGAGAAGTGTACCGTGGAAGCATGGGGTGTTACATAATCCACCTCAAAACATATCCTAATTTATAATTATATGAAAAATATTTTTGTAATTCTCATATGGTGGTTTGTCTAGTGTGGATCTCATAGTGATTTTGATGATTGTGAACTTCTCCCATACACGATTTTATTCAAACTACACATATTTAATCACACCATGAGGATAGTGAAGGAAAAACACCTGTATTATACCATAATTTAATGATAAAAAATTTTCTTTATATGGGAAAACACATACTTAATAATGACATTCCTTCTAAGTTTAATAAAAATTTCACATTTTGTGTAATTTTATTTTTACCTTTCAAATCAATAGTTAGGTTATAATGGTAGTACATAAAAATTTTGTAATGTTATTATATCCCTATTATTTTACTAAATAATTTCATGTTAAATAATCTATTGATCACACAAAGTATATTTGAAGTGAAATCTATTATAAAATTGTGGGTTGTTACATTCTTCCCCCATTAAAATAATTCTTTAATAATTTTTTTTGAATTGCATGGAATAAACGGAATATATATGTGTCTCATCTTATATTTAGATTCACACGTAGAATTATAAAACATATGATTTCTCTCAAGAAATTTTTCTATCTTACGCGTCCTAGTTATAATCACTTTTCACTTCAATCTATGATCTCCATAAATTTCCCCTAATATTATGGATCATGATTCATTTCTATTACATCAATGATTACTGTATGTAGTGAAATTTGTATATAATTATTCAAAATTCAACCATTTAACACATAATGTACTTATGATTGGTGTGGATGTAGATAAAATAAATAATCTACAACCCCATAGGGATCAATGATCTCAAAGGGAGAGATGTATCTTGGGCTCAATTTCCCCTTCTTCTCAGTCCCCAAAATCGTCGTCCAAGGTTATATTTTAAGGAGAAACTTTTCATCCAAACCAAACTCTAAGACACATGGATTAATATCATTGAAGTTTTTTATTAACTATATGATACTTTTATATGATATTGAAAGGTTTGAACATTATATTTCATTTCCTAGATGAGATGACATCCCATTATGTTCCTTCGTCTAAGATCTTACTATCATGTGATAGTTTTATATATATATCGAAATATTGAAACTATTTATTATATTTGGATGATTGAGTGGAAATTAATTTGTATATGTGAACTAAAAAAGTGTAATATATTGATCTTAATCCTCTTTAAAATTCATTGACTAAGATTATATCAGATATCCAATTATATGAATGGAATTTTCTCATCGACCATCATCTTGAGGATGATAATCTATGTTATAACACATATCCATATACATTAATTCTTAAATACTATTCTAGAATCATAAGGTGAATCAATAGACTTGGTCAGATATAATATAATTGGGTACTTCATATATCCTTAACACATCCTTTATAAATAAAATAGAATTTTATTCAAGTTAGAAATCTCCTCATATAGAAATAAGTTGTGTTCACATTGTAATTTGATTCACCACTACCCAAATTTGATTTTTCTATTTAGGATTCATTAGGGTGTTGATTAAAAAAATTAACAATGATATTCTCCCACTTCTATAATTATTTATAAAATGTTTTCTTTATACCCTTATATTTTTATTGATCAACCATTACTTTCTTTCGTACTATGCATTGAGATAATATCTTTTAAATCCACCTCATTGTTTCTTACCATTTGAATTGGTATTGTAATCCATATCCAACTTCTTTATTCATTGAATAATATACAATTATGAGATATTTTCATCATCTAAATTCTCCTTACACTGTTATGGTTTTCAAGTTACATTTATTCTATTATTATATAAGATAATGCTTTCATTTTCCAAGATCAAATTCATAATATTCCATGAATTATTACTCATATCAATATCATCATTATATGATTCATTTATCATTATATATGATAATAAATGGGAAATAATGCCTGAAATATTGGATTTTATCTCTATACTTATGAGCTTCAGATCTATACTATTACTTTCTATGAATATTTCTTCCATTTAAATCATCATCAAGAATAATGTTGCATTATCATTTCTACTTAAATTATATGTTATATTATTTTCATTAGTTATATTGTAATTTATAGAGAAGAAATTATATTTTATTTACATTAATTGTCTCCTTTGGAATTTATTAAACTCCTTATATGTGAATATATACATTATTTTTTTTATATTAGTATATATATCAAACCTTTCTACATAGTTTCAATATAATGAAAATATTTCAACAAAGATAATGAAATCCAAATCTAGATATTATGTTTTTAAAATTTTCTCATGAGTCTTTAATTTATGTGATTCATATGAAATAACCATGACATTTTAAATTAGTATAATTTCTAAGAGAATAATTAAATTATCACAGTTTATAATTGACCCTCTTATTATATAGGGTAATACATGTAAAATTTTACTGAGAAAACTCATATTCAGTTCCTTTGTGTTTTCATTACATTAATTTATCTAATGGGCCTTCACTCCATTCTATATTAACATGGATATATTATGTCACAATCCTATGAAATATAAAATATTTTATTGATCATATCTAGATAAAAAATTGAAACTATAGATTTTAGTTATAGTGGTTAGTCTAGTCCATTATTCAATATCATCAATCATTGATATATCTACATATATGTCTTTACATTAGATTAAATAAAATTGTAATGATAATATCTAAATCCATAATTCAAACATATTTAATTTCTCAAAAACATTCTTTCATGAAATGTAATTTGGGACAATATTCAAATTATCATAATTCTATTCATTGATCTAATAATTTTTTAGAATATAATATTAAAAAACTACGATGTATATTTTAATGTAATTCTAAAAACAAAATACATCATATCTAGAATAATTAATGGGGAATTTTTCATTCCAAATTGAATCACTATTGATTTATCATTTAAATTCCTCATATAGAATTTTTGAATAATAATATCATCTTTTTTTACCCTTTATGATGATATCTATTTGGATGTTCCTATATTTATAAATAAAGAGACCCTTATGTTAATCAAATATGTCATAAATATTTGGTAGGTGATACATGTTCTTTGTGATAATCTATTTGTGTTTAAGATCATCTATATAGAGAATCATTGAAACATATTTATTCTTGATAAATAGCACTAGAGCATCCTATGGTGGATAAAAGGGTAAAATAAAACAATAGAAACCCCAAAATTTATTTAGTATATCTGCTTCGAAATATTCCATTGAATAACTTGTTTCCCAATAGAAAAAACGAAACGAATTCTGATATACGTAATTGGGATAAAATAATAAAATATAAAAATTGCATTTTTTTGGTTAGATAAGAGTGTATAAAAATATGTAACCACCTTATGAAATATGTTTTTTTAAATATAATTATTATTTTATATAGTAATTTATTAATAAAAGTCATGTCTTATAAATAAATATCTAATAAAATCATGTATATGGTTTAATATATATATTACTAAAGAAATATTTTCTATGTGAAATAAATATTTATTTTAATAATGTTAATACTTTATAATTTAAATGAGTAATCATCTAATAAAAATTAAATTAGAAATTAAAAGAAAACATGTATAAGAATAGTTAATATTTAAATATTAATTTGATATAATATTTTTTTCTAATTATTATATATTATATGTTAAAACTAATTATCATCATTTTTTAGAATTTAAACTCATTAATAGAGTCTAAATATTGATCCAATGTGTTTAATTTTTTTGAGAGATTTCATCTTATATTTTTTTATTTAAAATTAATTACTATGGATAACATTTAATGAATGTTAATCCTGGTTAGTATGGGTTGCAAAAATTTTACTAAATTATGTTCACCGAACCCATTCAAGAATACCATTATCCTTTCATAATGTCATAACAAAACTTCTCACCAAAAATTCCCCACCTAACTCACCTAACTCCCATGAAATTAAACTTTGACCACTTACCTAACATTAGTTTCTATGGAAAAATCTATTTTTTCTCCTATAAAAAATCCAACATACATGTACTTATCCGCACTCTCAGCATTTGAAATTATCGTTAATGTATTACAATTTTATCTCTCATATATCCCCATTCTTCATTCATAATCCTCATGTCAATAGATATTTTCCAATATCCTATATTTTTATGAACTTCGCCAATAGAAAGTGCATGTTCTCAATATAAGTATTAATATACCCCTAATGTATTATTTATTTTCCATCATTATACATTAAATATATGTTACCTAATATAATATGATAAAATAATTATTATTTTAATATGTAAATGTGGTTATTGTAATGAAATAACCAGAAACTAGGTTTTCTACATCAATTGATAATAAAATGATACCCATTATTATGTGAGGACTTATGACTCTAAAGAACGACTTAATTTTTTTTAAAAAAACATTTCATGATTAGTTAAAATAAGTGTTTAATAATTAATTATTACTTTATAAACATTTTTAATCTTATTACATTATTAACTATTTTCTACTTTCCTTACATTATGTGTAAATTTATTATGTCATTTATCTATCTGTGTCAACTACCACAGCCATGGAATGATGTATCTAATTTTTACTCATTGCCTAATTTTTATAGTTGTAAAATATATTTTATGAATATATATTATTTTGATGTGTAATTTATTACATTAATACGGTTCTCAAGTAATGAAAAAAAAATTATGATCATTATAAATTAGTAAATTGATATTGGATAATTCCCCAAAACAATCACGCAAGGGATCTCATTATCAAGATCCATGTTTGTGAATTACACTGAATTAAAATTGGGATGTAAAAATAATTAAAATGGTAATTTATATATCTTATCTAATCTTGTAAATATTAACTGTTTTGTCAAGTAATGAGGTTCTAAAACCCCATTATGAAACATGTTGGAAACAATCCAATTTAATAATAATTAATGATGTTAATAGACCTTAACAATATCTGAATATACCATAAATGATTATAATTTAAGAATATAATGGATAATAGAAAAGAATTATTTTTTGAAATAGTATATTAATATGTTTATGTTTGTTATATTGGATGTTTAATCACTTTGTATAATGATCATATTCGATGTAAGGATTTATTTGCTATCACATTTTCAAATTAAGTTTATTATTATTGAATTTACATCTATAGAAAAATTTGAGTATATTATATATAAAACCATATGAATTTTATACTATTTAGGATATTTACGTTATTATGAATTCTTTCTAATAACATATTTATCATTATTAATATATTCACCAAGTGTGATTCTTACCAAAAAAATTCACCCCACCTCTTGTTTTTTATTAGAAATATTATTTCTCAATAGACATATTCAGTCGATGATTATATGTATATAAATATAATTTATTAACTAATTGAATATTTTAGTAATATTTAATTTTTATCTTTGTTTACAAATTTTTAAAATAAACCATTAAGAATCTATTTATAATACAATTTAAAAAAAGTTTGAAAAGAATCTATTAGAATCATTTTATATGTGAATGAATTTTTCTAAAAATATAACCATTATTCATTATGATGATTCCAGAACATTTTCATAATGATATACTAAATAATATTAATTATCATTTGAAAATTTGTATTTATATTTTTTTTAAAGTGGTTTATTCAATAACCATAAAAAAATGTCATCTATGTCAACATCAATTAATATTTCTTATATCATTCTAAGGGAAATGTTATTTTGTTACCATCCATCATCATTAAATCTATTGACTATACAATACTATATAGAAATAATTATAAAACAAATACCTTTTCAATGGGAATAATAAGTGATGATTGAAATATGAAGGATCTCTTGTTTTCTTGGAACACATATATATGTTTATTGTTTTGTCACTTTTTTGCCTAAAACATTATATCCCTCCATTATCATGGTCATTATATGGTATTTAATGAGAAAATTATGGGATTCAAGAAAATTATTCGTGACCACTATATCAAGGGAGGTATGGAAGTGATTCTTTATAAACTATTTGAAGAGAGGATATAATATTAAATCATGATGCACTATGAGATGACTATTATGAATAATTTTGTTCCACATTCATATCTTTTACAATGTGCTCATGTAATTATATACATTATATTTTATTTTAATTATTGAGTTACATCTTAAGATATGATTAATGATCCTTGTTTATTATGTATGATCTCTTAGTATTATGTTAATTATGCATGACTATGTTCTCATAGCCATATTATAACAACCCATATAATGTTATGAAAAATAATTTTCATGTCTTATTATTATTAATTAATTCGATTTTAATGATTAATAATAATTATAAGAATATTTTTCAATTTATTAGATAAAAGGGAAGACGGTTTATTTCTAGACAAATCTTATTTTCCAGTATTATATATAATTATTTAAAAGTTTCATTTCCAAATTATTGAATTATTATTTTATAAAATTTAATTTATTCTTGAATTTTTTATGTTAAATTAATTTATGAATAAAATTTTGTTTATTTTTTGAGATTTTTTATTTTTTAATGAATAGAGAACAATATGTATTTTGATTGATAATGTATTTTTATTTTAAGCATTTAAAAATTAATATTATATATTTCATTTGTATCAATTAATTTTTATTAATAATATTCAAATTAATTTTATTTCAATAAAAATTATGCATTAGGCATACAAAATATTTTACAAATAAAAAGGTATTTTTTAAAAAAGAAAACTATTTTTCATAACATTTTATACGATTAATTTTAAATTAAAGTCTACATGTTATGGGAATTGAATATAATAAAACAGAATAAGTAAATTTAATCATAATAAATAATATTAGGTAATTTGTCCAAATAATTTTTTTTGTTAATTAGATCTAAAAATAATAAAAATTGCTTACCATGGTTAAGGTTAAAATAGGTTTACCATGGTATAAACTAAAGTGTTAAGATTTAAATTCAAAAAAAATATTATAATTTTATTTTATAGAAAAATTTTGACAATATGTAAGGTCATATTTTTAAATGGACCATTTTATGAGGTATTTCTGATGATAAAGTCATTAATATATTTTTAATATTTTAACAAATTCCATGTTTGTCATCTAACCCACATATAAAATGACTACCCTATCATATCTTATCCACTCATCAAGATCCTTTTGATTAAGAAAATACATTCCGAAATACAATACAATATTCCTTACCTAATTATTATAGTCTTTATATTGATCATTAAACCACCCAAGGAAGGATATTTTTAAACCAAAATAAATTCTCTAAAAGAGATGTATAGTTATTAATGAAGCATCTTATTTATATTTCTTCTTATTAGTTTATAAAATCTAATTCACCCATGGTGAAAAAATAAATTAATTATCATACATATAGAATTATCCTATTTTTCATAATGGTTTAAACTATATTCATCTCCTCTTACATTAAATGGAAAATTAAACCATCATTCATGTGTATGGTGTACTGCTGTCTAGATAAAAAATGTAATTCATTTTCCATAACCACCTCTCATACCTTATTATAATGATTGATTTAATATATTAATATTATATTCAGAAAATAATTATTATTCTATAAGTATAATATGTCATATATTTTCTTATTTTTTACTCCTATAAAAAATGATAACGTTGATCATGTGTACATCTAGATTAATGCCTCTAAGAAGTGATGTGATTTATTTTGTCAATAAATCTCACAGATGGTATATATAAGTATATTTAAAGAGTTAATATAATTATTTTTATATAATCATAATTGTGTAAACATAAAGTTATTCATTCATTCATTACCTCATGTATAATGAATAATGGAAATGTTACGGAGGCATACGCATGACCTATTTTCTCCACGATTGTAACATAAATCATTTTTCATAACAATATTTAATGGTTAGTTTTAAAAATATAATTAATGTATACAAATAATATATCTATAATTATTTTTATTCTAGAAATGATGGAATAATGAAATAATTTACTATATCCAACCTACTAATGTCTTTTCATACATTCGAGTCGATTGTCATCAAATCAACTGATGTGAACTTAATTAAATAATTAACTGAATATAACATGACAATAAATAAAATAAAAGGATTATTAAAATTGTGAAATGTTATTATGAAATTAAATAATTAACAATTGTTTATTATTCATGATATTTAAGAACATTTGTGAGGAGTGTAAATTGAGGTACGATATATTTTACGTTAAAGACCACATATTAAATGTTTTAAATATTTATTTTCAAAAAAATATACATCCACGTACATATTATTTTAATTTTATTATGGATGTACATATATGGAAATAAGTGAAATATAATATATATTTTCTATCACTTAATACTTTATTTCTTTGGTTTCCTAAATGAATTTTTTAAAATATTTTATATGGAATATTCTGAAAAAAATGAAAAAGAAAATTTCTATTTTAACATATATTATGTCAATGGTTTTCACATTTCTCAAACATTTATTTGATTTTTTGATTTTTTTACGTCAATTTTTGTTGTATTTAAATAAAATATTATTTCCATTATTCTGGGGATTTTCAAAAATGGTTTTAAATGGAATCGGTATTTTGATATCCACAAATTCTTTTGTTATAAGTGAATGATGTAACATACAATGATTTAGACTGGGTGTAAAATTCCGTGAGAATTTGAATTTTTTGTTTGGTGGATGGGATAAATATCAAACTTATCCTAAGAATATAAATATGAGAGTTTTATCAATTAATGTTTATTTATTTATATTGGTTTTACGACCTGAGAGATATATTGAAAGTTTGAATTAGTTTTGGGAGTATCGGGCTCTAAAAACTAATTTTCAGTAAAAACATGCATGGGAAAATTGTTCATGAGAAACATTGTAGCCCTAAAAGAGAAATCATGGGGCCCTATAAGGTCATTCACATGGTTTTTTCATATTTATACTTGGGGATTCATGACCATATGAGGGGTTTTAAAAAAATTAATGATTTGGGCACACGATGTGTTCTTGATTTGTCTAATTATTAATTAGTTGTGTGAGGTGGGTTCCACTTCGCACTATATTTGAAAAATAATCTATTTATTACACATGAATTTATGATTTATTACATAGAAATGAATATAATAAAACCACGAATATAAATAATATTTGTGTTTTTGGGTAATTAGGTGTACATAAAAACAACTTAAGAACTAGTTTTATATTGGCATTATTAAAAAACACCCTTATCTTTCTCATAATATTACATCAGTATTAAAACTGCACGTAAAAAACTGGGGACAACGTAAGAATGGTGACAGATATAAATTCCAGATTGGGAATAAAATAATATTATTATTAAGAAAGTATTAAATGTTAGAAAATCAGAATTTCAATGGCACATAAAGGTTGTGAGAATCATTAACTTGAAAAATGAGGCATGATTTTGAATTATTACATAAATAAAACATGGGAATGTGGAAACAACTTTAAACATGACAGAAAAAGAATAATTCATATTAAATACCAAGACATCATAACATATTGTGATTTGGATAACCACACATGCCGCATACAAGGAATATTATGGGACTAAATCATTACCCAATGAAATAGAGTGTTATCAAGGTGAACCCATCATAATCATATCTTTTACACCCATTTGGGTTTAATATTAATCATATTGAAAAAAATATTTTATCGCATTTAATGTCATGATTATGGATTTTGAGTTACATATATAGATGTATCCAATCAATGAAAAATATTTACAACTCAATGAATACTCAATAATTGTAATGGGTATAGGTAGATACTTCACAATTGTTTGGCATGGAAAATCATTGGGACATTTTGGCAGCGTAACAAAAATACATGAAGATTAATAAAAAGGAAAAATGAGGGAGTAATTGGTCTCTCATCGGTGGGAATTAAAAATTAACATATTATTGTTATATAAGAGCATAATACAATATAAAGTTTTTTGAATTTATAAGTATAAGGTGAGGTGGGTACTTGAATAGAAACTTTACAAGGAAAGCTCACGAGGAAATTTCAGCAGTGTAATAGGGCTATAAAATTAAACATGGGTGGAATTAATTTGGGATAAATAGTTCACTAATAACTTGTAAATAATAATGTATTTTTTAAATATTTGTAACATCATATCCCATAAATTGTTATTAGGAGAAAAAGTTCATTACAAAAGAAATTTCTTGAATAAAGAAGAAAAAGAGAGGATCTCTCACTAAATTTCAGTATAACAACGGCTTTTCTAAATGACATAATAAGATGGGATAAATTATATATCTTTATTAGAACATAAATTTAATATTATTGGGATATTTATAAATTCGAAACAATATACCAAATTTATATTGAAAAAATTCATTACAATGAAAATGCAAAAATAGAAAAGAAGAAAGTGAGATCTCTTACCTGGAAAGGGTGATTCCAAAAACATGGGAGGAGATTAATGAGAGATTTGAGGAACCTGGGGAGGACTATAGATGTGGGATGAAATATTAAATTCATGATATATGGTTTTTGAGTGATTAAGAAGTGGGTGTTGGGTGAGTTTATATTGGAAAAGAGAGGGTAGTTCTTTATTATTTCCCAAACTTATGTTTTGGAGTGTATAATAATGTAATACAAAACAAAAAACATTCTCATTGTTATATCCATTGTTTCTAAATAATTTAGTGTTGTTCTTTATTTGATTTGGAAAATGGCTAAACATAAAAAAATATTACCCATGTAGATGTGGAAAGGAGTCATGTAAACAAATAATAGATTTTAATGAATTAAAATATAATATAGGTTATGGAGGATTCATAAAGGATAAAAATTTACTGAAATATCATAAAAACAATTTTTTTAGGTTAAAAATATATTTTGTTTTTTATATCCATTAAGGAATTAATAACATCACATTTGGTTCATTGGGATGTTATAATACACACTGTATATTTCTACTGTATTTTATTTTTACAAGAATATTTTAATGTCTCATATAATTATGAAAAAATCACTATTGGGTAATTTTGAAATGATTATTCATAATATAATAGTTATTTTATCAAAATAATTTTGTGAAATTTGAATTTTTTTTTAAAAATAATTAGTATTTAAGGAGGAATATTTTTATTTTCCACTATAAGTTTTTTCGAACCCTAATAAAAATTATATTTGACTTTATAAAATTTATAATATCATTTAGATATAATAAAATTTATTTAATTGTATTATTTTATTCAGATATAATTTATTTTTAAAATTTATGTTTTCATATATATGATTATCTTAGTTGAAATTGGGTATTGAAAAAAAATAAAATCATTGTTTTATAATATTAGGATCAAAATAATTTACATTGTAATGAAAATAATAAGTAAATATATTAATTGTTATATAAAATATATATATTCATATTATAAGGGTCTTGATACATATCCCTTGATTACACCATCAAATACCCTGATGGTAAGGTCTGCGATGATGAGATTTTCATGGGGTAGTTCAGCATACATGGTTTTGGTCATCATATCAATGAGCTTGAACATATCTTGTAAATAGTTTCTCTCATGCTTTAGTTGATAGAACTCATATTGGGAATGGTAAAAGGATAATCCCATTAATTATACATCCCTTAGAATATAGGATAAGTGGGAATCATAGGTTATTATTCTGTTGATTGATTCCATTAATTATTTTGTACATTTCAATTGGATTTATCATAACCCTATATTTATAAAAATCACATGATCAGTGTTCCATGTATATTTTATAAATTTATTAAATGATTACTGATATTTTAAATGTCATAGAATATAATAAAATTTAATAATTACCTATGATTTATTAAAAAATAATATGGAATTTAGTTCAATCAAAAAAGTGGACTTAATTTATAAAAGATTGGGTCAATACAGGCTTCACATCACCCATCCTGAAGGCCTTAATTTTTTTATTTTAAATAGAACACCCTTTTAAGGGATGTAGGGGGAGACATGAACAAACTTCATGGAAAAAGGACAATCATTACCTGAATGTCTATAGATACAACACAACCTGATAACATGGGGTAACCCCTCCTCAGCATTTGATTGTGAAAATCCCCTCTCTATTGCATGGCTGTACTGCAAGCCAGTGTCATGTGTCAAAGCATAGGTGTGATCTGGTGGCCAACTCTATACCCTTTGAACTTCCAAACCCGTAAAGAGCTACAATGATGAATGAAAAGCTCTTAAAACTCATTTAGGACTAGCTACATGAGAATGGGCCTGAGTACATCTCCATTTAAACATACCATGTAGAGAACAATTGTCGACAAATCTTCTTCAAATGTGAATATGAGAATCATAATGAAATAATCAAATCCACAGTGCCCTTTAATCCATAAGGCACCTATGACACCATATGCTACAATCTGAAGAGGGAGAAAAAATAAGAACATGAATCAGAGTCTTCATCCCCCGGTATTGGAAAACCTGAAAATACATTAATGGAGTGTTTTTGTTGAGGGTATCCGAGATGATTAGAGCGAGCAGCGCCTCCCTAGGTAGGAATTCGGTCACCTACAAACTAAATAAGAAACCTCACTAGATTACAAACTAGACATACCAAAGGATGAAAAAGAACCAACAAGGAGTGATTACTCTTATAACTAAGACACCACAAGAACACCATCCCCATAGAAAATAATAAAAAAATCCAAAAACCTCAACCCTTAAACATCCCAATCCCAAATCCAAATAGAGACAAAATCCTCCCCCTCTGAGTTGTGCCGAAGAAAATCCAAACTACCTATCTGAAACCACAGATGATGCGAGACACACCAGATCCTTCAATAGACCATGCCGATGACAGACCTCAAATAGAAGATGATGCCTGAACAGAAAAGTACACCATATCTGAAGCCTATCCAAACATCACCAATGCCAAGACACGTTTTCCAAACCTGAACTCAATAGATATGAGGAAAAACAAGGACATGACTTCTCAACCTGAATCAAGGTTGACGACGGGACATAGAATTCAATCCGGGGAATCAATGGAAGAGGGGTAAGATTCGGTGAAACGTGCCATCACCGAGCATAATATTTAGAGATATCCCATCCCACTTCAAGACCAAGTTGAATTCAATGCTGAGAACCACATAAACCGGGATGTGAACCAGAAAACAATGTCACTGAGCATGCCACAGTTCCAATCATTGACACTAAGCTGGGAAAACATGTTGAACGGGGGGGAGAGAATCCCAATAGCCGAAACTTAGGTACGTTAAAGGGAAGGAGTCCCGCTGCCCAGAGGCTCTTGATTTTAACAGTCTTCCTCCCATCAGAAATTTTCCCTATAATTTTTTATTTCACATTCTAAAATAGGGGGCGGTAATTTTATTTCATCACCTCCACTAATCTCCATGTCACAAATTCAAACATTTGGTTTCAGTGGATCTCTTTAACCATGTTCATTATTTAATTTCATATAACTCTTTCTCTATGATCTATTATCTTTATCGTCTGATCTTTATATGAAAGATCATTCTCTAAAAATACAACCTCTATATTCACCACATTCAAGGGGTCTTGAATGTGCTTCCAATATTGGGATACATGGAACACGTCATGTTTTCTAGATATGTAAGGTGGGATTTCTTGTCAATATGTACTCACATTGATGCAATCTAGTATCTTAAAGGGACTGATGTATCTTGGACTAAGCATTCTCTTCATCCCAGATCTCATGAATTTCTTCCATGCAGATATATAAGTAATACTTTATCTCAAACTTACTACTTGAGCTCAGATTTATGATTTATAGAATAGTTTTTCAATCAGCTATGTTCATCATAAATTTAATGTTGAATGGTCCTAACCACTTCCTCCATTTCCTAAACCATTTTAGAACCCATTAGATTATGTTCCCCAACATCATCCCTACAAGAAGGTGTTTTTTACTTATTCCCATAATGGGATTTATATAGAAATTTTTTTATTCTTTAGTGGAAATAATTATATTATGAGAACTCAAACAAAGGAAGATGTTTATACCGTCATCTTTTAATGTCCATAAAGCATGCCACCAATTTGTCCTTAGGTTTTTGGATAGTCTTCTCGGATTGGCTCTCAGTTTGAGTTTGATATGACATGTGGAAATTTATATCATTATTTAGAAAATGTTGGAGACTCATCCAGAACTTGGGTGTACAATCATGGATCTAGATCAGATATAATTGATTGTGGTGTTCTACGTAGCCTCACCACATCACTAATGTGTATCGTTAGAGTTTTATTGAGTTATAATTCCTATCAAATTGAAATTATGTTATCAATATTTTTAAAATGATACACAACAACCAATATAGCATTATTTACTCTTTATGTCTTTGGTAGACTAGTAACAAAGTCAATGGTTATGTTTTATTGTATATGTAACACCCCAATATTCCACAGTATTCTTCTCTTTGAATAATACAGAAGCGTGTATTGTACATAACTTCAAGATTCTAACAGGCTGCGACCAATCAAAGTAGCCGTTATAAATAGTAATACCCACTTTTTGAAATTGTACACATTTTATCTTTCAAAATGAACTTAATTTTTGGATTCGTAATATACAAATTATCCTTGAATGAAATTTTGGTACTTTTCGGATAACTTTTATATTTTGATGAATAGTGAAAATTACAAAATTTTTATTAAAATCAACTTTTTTAATCGAAATAATTAATAATGATAAATTCTGAATTTGTGTGGATTTAAAGTATATTTAGAATATATTTTTACCACTTAATATAATTTTGGTCATTGGACATAATTTCATAATTAAACATGACATAAACAATTATCAATCTTTTGATAGTTATTATTTATTAAAAACACGCTTTTTGTTTTGACAGAGGGAAATATTTTTAAATTAATTTCTGCATCTTCTGTGTTTTTAATTTGGAAAAATGGATTCCATATTTTAAATCTAGATGTAAAAAATTTTGTAAATATGTAACTTTCATTTTTAGACATTTTTCATAATTACTTCGGTAAATATTTTATTTAACATGGTTAAAGGGTAAATCCGGTAAATAAGGGTAAATAATAATATTATAATAATAATAAATTACCCTAAAACGTGTCCTAAACATATTGGTGGACACATGTCAGACCATGGCCATATATGGGTCGATTTTGGGACCCCATGGAGCCACTTGTAGGTGATAGGGACACTTTATATTAATTAAGTTAAAGTAAATAAAAAAATGACATAAGCATAGATCTTTTAGGAAAAAAATTTTTACATAGCGATATATATGTTATATTTTCAACTATAAATATTCATTATAAATCTAAAAATATTTCCTACAAAATGGTAGTTTATTTATAATTTTTAGACATCATATAATGTAAATTATTTATGACACAATGATGATACAGTAATTAACGTATTAATGAATGATTAATATAATTAATATTATAAATACCCAAATAAATGAAATTTGAGATTTTTATATATTAAAATAATTTTTTAGGTTACTATGAAATATTATGATTTTTTATATAAATTTTTTTGGAAGTAATAATGCTGTTATGAATTTATCAATAACAAAATATCCAATTGTGTCAAAATTGACATAAAAGAGTTTTTAAAACAAATATTATATTATTAATTTATATTCAATTTCTAAAAATATAAGGATCAGACAATAGACTAATATCATGATAGGTGTATCATTAATAGACCACTTGGGGGTCTCTTGGAGGTATATTAAGTTTATTAACTATATAAAATAAAAATACAACGTGACAAGGTAAGTGTCAAACTAATTAACTAAGAGGTAAAACTAAAAGATAAGGTTAATATAATGACCCAAACCTATATAAATTATATAGGTGTAGTGGTTTTTGACCCATCCACACCTTTACATTAATTAATCCAATTTTGAGCCATTATAAACTGAATATGAATTTATTAAAAAATAATATTTCAAGATTTTCCTAAGGTGCCCCTCCTCCCCATTATAAAAGGACACCACTTCTAACCAATTATTAATAGTTTCAAAGCCATTTGGATCGGCCATCCCCTACCCAAATACTCTCTGAACTTCCATCACTTCAACTTAGAGGCCTTAGTTTGATCAGAATTCCATCCTATGGATCCATTTTGATCAAATCAAATGGAAGAACCCGAATAAGAGGTAATGTTTTCACCACCCCTTTTCAAGTTCATTTCTTCTTCAACTTCTTCATTCTTTGTTATTCACATTATAAAATAATAACTCCAGTATCTCCTATATACTGTTATATTATTATAAAGATGGTACAACCTTATATAGTATTCTATCCATCCTTTGAATGTAATGTCACCATACGTGCGTACGTACGGCTTACCATCTCCACATTGTGGTATAATTGTTATTCAATATATTATTATTTTGATGGGTATAATAATGATGTTTAATTCATTTAAATAATAAATATAACATGATAATGATTCTTTATATATGATATACCATCCAATTATAGATTATTTTAATAATAAAAGAATGATATTGTCGCTCGTGCGTACGTACGGTCTACCGTCTCCACGAATGCGATGAGATTCATTCCCCATCGTATCCATTCAACAATAATTCTCATATGACGATTAAAAGTAATTTTTAAAAACATTATATCATTCTAGATATGAATAATGTACAACCTATCCATAACAAACATGACTTATGTAACAAAACATATAAAAGAAAACGAGTAAGTTAACAACCGAAACGACAATAATACTAATATATAATTAACAAAGAATTATTAGAAGATAATATATGATATCATATTTATGTATATGGTTCTTATATAATTTAATAACAATGTTTTAACTATTATACAGGTGGTTATCATACCATCTACTAGGGAAAATTAAAAGGTAAGGGTTATTTCACAATCTCTTCATTATCCGAGGTTGTTTATACGTAATTATCTACTGGGACCTCTTTATCATCCACATCCATCTTTCTTAAAATTGTATTTCAAAACATTCTTGATATTTTAATGAATATTGGATAAATTAATTTATACCCTTTTTTGACATTTTGTAAGAGGTTTATAAAGGAATCTTTTCATCATTTTCCAAGAAAAGGTCCTTTTTAACCTTTTCGACAGAATTAAGGTAAGAATGTATTTTTTTAAATTATACGGTGGGTGTGGCTATTTTCTACCGTTATAAAAGATCAGAAGCTTCCCATACAATATTATAAGGATATTTTCAAATTAAATGTTGTATTTTATAATTATGTGACTTTTAAATGATTTCAATAAAATAGATATTTTTCTCAAATAGTTTTTATTTCATCCATGTCAACATCCATTGATGGATTTTAATCTTACTTGAAGTTGATTTATTATGATACAAAACATCCTTATTGTATTGAATATTTTGTGATATGTTTGACTGTGGATGTATTATTTTTATACCATTAATGGTTTATGGGGAAAGTATTGACATTTCGTATCCATGTTTTATTACGAATGTTTATGTTATGTTGAAACCAATTCATATGAGGAACACATTGGACTTAATAAGTGATGGGTGGAGCCCGCTATAGCTCCTCGATGTATATATAGGTATCATGAGACAAACTAGTGACATGGCATGATTCCTTAACAAATCTTTTTTGTAGTCATGGCACGAGACTTTTTCTACGTGGTTATGGTAGTCTGTCACTATGCATCCCATCATTATGAAAGTAGTTATTGATATTTCATGTGATTATTTGAATATTAGAATATCCATGTAAATAAGTAAATGGATTTATTTAATTTTATTTTTTCCATATTATGATGAAGTTCCTATTTTAAAGTATTTTTTTAGTTATACATTACCTTAAATGTTTATGTTTATTTATGAAATTTCCCGCTATATTGTTATCCTTAATGGGCATTTGAGCTCACCCCTTTCTATGTTTTATTTTTCCTAGGATGTAAACAAGTATTTTATGAATGACCTGTAGGAATAGTATAAGGGGATATGAGTGTGGAGACAAGATTTTGTTGTAGTTTTCACATTATGATGTAATGTAAACATCATAAATGCATCCAGTGTTTCCAAGACTACCAAACTAATCGGTCTTTCGAGACTTGATATTTTGTGATAATCCCAATGATATGTAATAATGAACCGAATCTGGGGTAACTGGGGTTGGGGAGTTATAGATGGTATCAGAGGAAGTTTAGTACAAACCTTGGAAGAAAGATTCATACAAACTCCGATTAGAGCACATATATCTAAGATAGACTTTGATGATTATTATAGAAGAACTTCCTAGAATATTGGTTTTGTATAGATTTTGTGGGTTTTCTGAGAAATACATCCCTATCTGGATACGTACAGGTAGTGGAGGCTCTAGAACAGATGTACCTAGGGGTAAAACCCGAAAACACCGCTTTGAGCCAGACTCAAACGGGAACTGGTACACGACAACGTGCCTTGCTGCACTCTTGGTTACGACACTCCCGGGAGATATGCTTAGGATAACTCTCATTTTCATTGAAAATAATTATGAAGGGTTTATGAGTATATACATCCTCAATGAAAACATTTTTATGATTATGGATTACATCCATAAATAGCTCAATTTATGTTAAGTGTTTTATAAGTACGGAATTATTTATTTTGATTCATAAACTGATCAAGTTTATGCCATTGTTTATAAATGGCGCATAGTGGAAGAAATAGAAATTGTATCAATGCACACACTCCATGTAGGGATTTCCCTCTTGATCAAGATTATTATAGTGGAGCTGGTGATACTATTGGTGCAGATCAGCTTATCACCATAATGGGAAAACTCACTCAGGTTATGAATAATAACCGTACCAGTATAGAACACCCTGATCCAAACATAGAGGATAAATTTTATATATCATTATGAGGTAGAAACCACCAACATTCAATGGGATTACAAATTTATTAGTATTTAAGCAATGGATAATTTCCCTAGAGAAAATATTTCTTGCTTTGGGGAGTAGTGAAAGGGAAAAAGTTGTCATGGTAGTTTATCGCCTCACTAGAGATGTTGATCAATGGTGACCATTGATTCAAAACATGAAGGAAGATGATGTAGTATAAAATATAAAATGGAGGGAGTTCAAAGAGATTTTATTAGAGAAGTACTTTCTCCATGGCCATCGAGCAGATATGGAAAGGCAATTTTTGAGTCTGAGACAAAAGGAGGATGATAATGTCGAAAATAATGAATCCAAAATTACAAGTATAACAAGGTATGTTGGAGAATATATACGTAACCCAAGTAGTAATATTGATTGTTTCTTTGATGGGATAAAACCGTTTCTCTGTCGAGCATTAGTGTCACAATCCTTCTCATCGTACGAATACATTGTACCATGTGCTATCAAGACAGAAAAGGAATTCACTAAGTCTTATGACTTTAAAGAAAATAAAGAGAAGAAGAAATCTGCTGATCAATCGGGAAATGGAAATAAGGGGAAGAAGGGAAAAGTTGAAAATCCATCCAATAGTAAATGTGAGAAGAAACACCTTGGTACTTGCTTAAAAGGAATGAGAGTCTGTTATAAGTGTGGTGAAAAAGGCCATCAAGCTCATGATTGTAAGGAAAAGAGAGTTGATGTCAACGTAGAACGCTATAATTGTAGAGATATGGGACATGATGCAAATGAATGTCTTATGCGTCAGTGAAACTTGCCTTAGAAAATGATAATGTATCAAGGCTAATTTTATGGTATCACTCTAACTGAGGTAGAAGCTCCGAAAGATGTGGTGGAATGTAATTTAATGGTTTCCTCAAGTTTAGAAAATGCATTATTTTATTCCAGATCATCGATTTTTTTCATATCATCCTAGTTTTCTAAGAAAATTAGATATTTCCAATTTGATTTAACAAGGGAGTTGTCAGTTAAAACTCCTATGGGAAGTATCATTGCAACAATTTTTTGTGAATCAGTCCCCATTAGAGCACATAAATGTTCTTTATCCGATGATATCATCGCCATACCTATGATTGAGATTGATATAATCCTCTGTATGGATTGGCTTTAAGACCGTGATGTGATGATTTATTGTAAGAATAAGGAGGTTACGATTTTTGATGATGATGATAAGGAACACCTTATGTTTAGAGTCGAATCGTCACCACCTAATTCTTATCTAGATCCACCCCCAATAGCTCATTTAAATTCAATTATCGGGGAGGAAGATAATTAAATGACTATGGGTAAGGAAAGGAATGTTCAAATAGAGGATTTACCTATTGTGAAATTATATGTAGATGTGTATTCAGAAAATTTACCTGGACATCCTCTAGAACGAGAAGTTGAGTTTTCAATTGATTTAATTTCTGAATCAAGGAATATATCGAAGAACCCTTATAGAATGGCAACTGTAGAATTAGGGGAACTAAATAAACAACTAGAGAAATTGAGTAATAAGGGATTTATTCTCCCTAGTTTTTCTCCATGGGGATCCCCTGTTCATTTTGTTAAGAAGAAATATTGATCTATGAGGATATGTATCGACTACTGGGAGATCAATGCTATAACAATAAATAACAAGTATCTCCTACCTCGCATTGATGATTTATTTGACCAACTGCATGGAGCTTAATACTTTTCAAAGATTGACCTTCGATATGGATACCATCAGTTGTGTGTGAAGAATGAAGACATTCTGAATACAGAATTTTGAACTAGGTACGGGCATTACGAGTTTACAGTAATTCCTTTTGGGATGACTAATTCACCCTCTGTATTCATGGATCTAATGAATAGAGTATTCAAGGAATATCTTGATGATTTTGTGGTGGTATTTATTGATGGTATCTTGGTATACTCCAAAAGCTACGAATATCATGAAAATCACTTGCGCTTTATCCTAAAAACTCTGAGAAGAAATGAATTATATGGGAAGTTTAGCAACTGTGAATTCTGGCTTCATGAGATTTCTTTTCATGGCCATATTGTCTCTAAAGAAGGAATATGTGTTGATCCTTCTAAGACCAAGGCAATCCAAGAATGACCAGCACCTACGAGAATAACTGAGGTACATAGTATGATTGGTTTAGCAGGTTATTATCGATGTTTCTTCCTGAATTTTTCTTGATAGGCTAACCCATTAACAAAGCTCACACGTAAAGGGGTGAAATTTGTTTGTATCAAAGAGTGTGAAGAATGTTTTGTAGAACTTAAGAGAATATTACTCAATTCTCATATATTGACGCTACTATCAGGTAATGATTGGTTCATTATTTATAGTGATGCATCGAAGAAACTACTTCATTATGTCCTTATGCAGAATGATAGAGTTATTGGCTATGCATCACGATAGTTGAAAATTCATGAGAAAAACTATCATACTCATGATCTCTAGTTAGCAGTTGTGATCTTTTCTTTGATGATATGGTGAAAATACCTCTATAGTAAAATAAATGAGATTTATACTGATCACAAGAGTTTGAAGTATATTTTCTCATAAGAAGAACTCAACATGAGGAAAAGGAGATGACTTGAATTACTCAAGGATTTTGATTGTACGATACACTACCACTCGGGGAAGGAAACTATGGTCGAAGATGCTTTGAGAAAAAAAGACCATGGAGTTTTGAACAATATGAGAATTGAAAGGGATCCATTTTTCATGGATCTAGTGAAGATGGACATGGGAATAACCATGGAAAGTGAAACAATAGTTCCTTTTCAAATCTTTGCCAAACCATCCTTACTAGAAACGATCATGAGTTCTTAGACCGATGATGAAGAATTTCAAAAGAAGATTAAAGCTGTGAATGATGGGAGATTGAGAGACTTTGTGTATGAAGAAGGAACTTTGAAATTCGGGAAGAGACTTTGTGTTCCTGATATACCGGATTTAAAAATTGAATTTTTATATGATGCTCATAGTTATAATTTCTCTATACACCATGGGAGCACAAAAATATATAGAGATTTAAAGGAATATTTTTTGTGGGACAACATGAAGAGGGAGATTTCTGATTTTGTGTCAAGATGTATGGTTTTTCAACAAGTGAAAGCTGTATAGAAACAACCTAGAGCAGTCATGCAACCTCTTTCCATGACTGGGTGTAAATGGGATAATATCACTCTAGACTTTGTCCAGGGACTACCAAAGACTCCTAGAAGGAATGATGCAATATGGGTTATTGTTGATCATCTTACCAAGTCAGCACATTTTATTCCTATAAGAGAAGATTTACCACTAGAATGTATATAATGTCTATATATTAATGAAATTGTGAGACTTCATGGAGTACACCTATCGATTGTTTAAGATCGAGATCCTTGTTTTACTTTGAGATTCTGGAAGAGTCTTTAGAAGTCCATGGATAATGAACTTCATTTGAGCACTAATTACCACCCTCAAACAGATGTACAATCAGAACAGACTATTCAAACCTTAAAAGACACGTTGAGATCTTCCTCACTTGACTTTCAGTGTATGTGGGAACAATATTTACCTCGGGTAGAATTTTACTATAACAATAGCTTCAATTAAAGTATTTGTATGGCACCATATTAAGCGTTATATAGAAAGAGATGTCGCACACAATCATGTTGGGATGACTTTGGTGAATGAAAACTTGTAGGCCCAGAACTGGTGGAGGAAATGATGGAAAAGGTGAAGGTAATCCAAAACCACATCAATGTAGCTCAAAGTAGGCAGAAGAGCTATGCTGACAACCAAATAAAGGATTTGGAATTTCAGATGGGAGATCATGTTTTCCTGAAGGTATCTCCATGTAAGGGAGTCATACATTTTTTAAAAAATTTTAATTGAGTCCCAAGTACATCGGTCCTTTCGAAATTCTAGAATGAATTGGGGCTGTAGCTTATCGTTTGGCAATGCTGCCAAATATCTTCAAAGTTCATGATGTGTTCCACGTATCACTATTGAGAAAATACATGCCAGGACCAACAAATGTTCTCACCTATGAGGAATTGGAACTGTAACTCGATCTCTCTTATTGGGAAGATCCCATTAGGATTCATGATATGAGAGAACAAGTGATGAGAAACCGGATGACTCATCTGGTAAAAGTTCTATGGAGAATCCATAATATGGAAGAGGCAACGTGGGAACCCGAGGAACTTCTGATGAAGAACCACCTGAGTCTTTTTATGCAGTAATATTCTAGATATTTTGAGGACAGAATTATTTTAAGGAGGGGAGAATGTAACACCCCAATCTTTCATGGTATGTTTCTCTTTAAATAATACAATATTGTGTGTTGTATGCAACTTCGAGATTCTAACACGCCGCGGCCAATCAATGTAGCCGTTATGAATAGTAATACCCAAATTTTGAAATTTTATACAATTTAACATTCAAAATGAATATCTCTTTTGGATTCGGAATAATGAAATTATCATAGGAGGAAATTTTGGTACTTTTCGGATTGCTTTTATATTTTGATGAATAGTGAAAATTACTAAATTTTTATTAAAAACAAAATTTTTAATCGAAATAATTAATAGTGATAAATTTATAATTTGAGTGGTTTTAAAGTATATTTAGAATATATTTTTACCATTTAATACAATGTTTTTCATTATACATAATTTCAGAATTAAACTGGACATAAACATGTATCTATCTTTTGATAGTTATTATTTCATAAAACACGCCTTTTTGTTTTGAGAGAGGGAAATAATTATAAATTAATTTCTTCCACTTCTTTGTTTTGAATTTGGAAAAATAGATTCCATATTTTTAATCAGGAAGCCCAAATTGTTTAAATAGTTATCTTTAATTTTTAGACATTTTGAATAATTACTTCGGTAAGTATTTTATTTACCATGGTTAAAGGGTAAATCTTGTAAATAAGGGTAACAAATAATATTATAATAATAATAAATTACCCTAAAACGTGTCATAACATTATTGGTGGATATATTTCCGACCATGGGAATCTTTGGGTTGATTTTGGGACCCCATGGAGCCACATGTAGGTGATAGAGACACTTTATATTAATTAAGTTAAAGTAAATACAAAAATGACACAAGCATATATCTTTTAGAAAAAAAATTTTACATGGGGTTATATATGTTATATTTTAGACTATAAATATTAATTATAAAGATAAAACTATTTCCTACATAATGGTATTTTATTTATAATTTTTATAAATTAAATAATTTAATTTATTTATGACACAATGATGATGCAGTAATAACCGTATTAATTAAAGATTAAGACAATTGATATTACAAAAATCCAAATAAATGTAATTTGAGACTTTTTATAGATTCCAATAATTTTTTAGGTTACTATGACATATTATGACTGTTTATTTAAATTTTTTTGGAAGTAATAATGCTGTTATGAATTTATCAAAAACAAAATACCCAATAGTTTTAAAATTGACAAAAAAGTGTTTTTAAAACAAATATTATATTATTAATTTATATTAAATTCCTAAAAATATAATGTTAGGCCAATAGACTTATATCATGATAGGTGTATCATTAATGGACCACTTGGGGGTATATTGGAGGTATATATTCTGTTTATTTACTATATAATATAAAAATACATAGTGACATGGTAAGTGTCAAACTAATTAACTAAGAGTTAAAACTAAAAGATAAGGTTAATATAATGACCCAAACCTATCTAAATTCTGCTGGTTGAATGTTTTTCGATCCATACCCACCTTAACCTTTAAATAATAAACTTTGGAGCCATTATAAACCCATTATGAATTTATTATAAAATAATATTTCTAGATTCTCCTAAGGTGCCCCTCCTCCCCCTTATAATAAGACACCACTTCTAACCTATTATTCACAATTTCAAAGCCTTTTGGATCGGCCAAAACCTACCCAAATACTCTATAAAAGTCCCTCACTTCATCCTATAGGCCATAGTATGATCATAATGCCACCCTAAGTAACCCTTTTGATCAAATCAAAAGGATAAACCTGAAGAAGAGGTAATGTTTTCGCCACCCTTTTTCAAGATCATTTCTTCTTCAACATCTTCTTGCTTTGTTATTCACATTCTAAAATAATAACTCCAGTATCTATTATATACTGTGATATTATTATAAATATGTTACAACCATATCCAGTATTCTATCCTTCCTTTGAATGAAATGTCATCATATGTGCGTACGTACGGCTTACCGTCTCCACGTTGTGGTTTAATTGTTATCCAATATATTATTAATAGGATCGGTATAATAATGATGTTTAGTTAATGTAAATAATAAATAAAACATGATAACAATTCTATATATATGATATACCATCCAATTATATATTATTTTAATATCAAAAGAGTGATATTGTCGCTCGTGCGTACGTACGGACTACCGTATCCACGAACGTGATGAGATTCATTCTCCATCGTATCCATTCAAGGATAATTCTCATTTGATGATTAAAAGTAATTTTTAAGAACTTTATATCATTCTGGATATGAATACGTTACAACCTATCCATAACAAACATGACTTATGTAACAAATCATATAAAAGAAAATGAGTAAGTTAAAACCCAAAACAACGATAATACTAAAGTATTATTAACAAAGCACTATTAGAATATATTATATGATATCATAATTATTTATATCATTATTGTATAATTTAATAACAAATTTTTAACTATTATCCAGGAGGATAACATAACATTGACTAAGGAAATGTAAAATGTAAGGGTTATTTCACAATCTCTTAATTATCAGAGGTTGTTTATACGTAATTATATACTATGACATCTTTATCATCCACATCCATGTTTCATAAAAATGTATTTCAAAAAATTCATACTATTTTAATGAATATGGGTTTAAGTCATTTATATCATTGTTTAATTTTTTATAAGAGTTTTATAAAGGAATCCTTCAGCCATTTTCCAAATAGGATCCTTTTTAACCCTTTTGATAGAATTAAGGTAAGAATGTCTTTTTTTACCTTATACGGCGGGTGCGGCTATTTTCCGACATTATAAAATCTTATAAGATTCCATTAAAATCTTATAAGGTTATTTTCAAATTAAATTTTTTATTTTATAATTATGTGACTTTTAAATTATTTCAAAAAATAGATATTTCTCTCAAATAGTTTTGATTTCATCTATGTCAACATATTTTGATGTATTTTAAGCATATTGGAAGTTGATTTATTATGATACAAAACTTCCATATTGTATTGAATGTTTTCTGATATGTTTGACTGTGGATGTGTTATCTTTATACCATTCATGGTTTATGGTGAAAGTATAGAAAATGTTTATGCTAGTTTTGATACGAATGTTTATGTTATGTTGAAACCTGTTCATATGAGTAATGCATTGGACATAATAAGTGACGGGTGGAGCCCGCTATAGCTCCTCGATGCATCAGTAGGTCTCATGAGACAAACTAGTGTCTTGTAATGAGGACTTGACAAAATCTTATTTGTAGTCTTGGCACGAGCCCTTGGCTACGTTGTTATGATAGTTTGGCATTATGCATTCCATCATTATGAAAGTAGTTATCGATATTGCATGTGATTATTCGACTAGTTGAATATCCATGTGAATATGTAAATGGCATTATTTTATTTTATTTTTTCCATATTATGATGAAGTTCATGTTTGAAAGGCTTTTGTTTTAGCTTTACATTGCATTAAAGTTTTATGCTTTTTGATGAAATTTTTGGCTATATTGTTATCCTTATTGTGCATTTTATCTCACCCCTTTCTATGATTTATTTTTCACAGGATGTGAATAAGTATTTTATGAATGACTTGCACGGATAGTATAAGTGGATATGAGTGTGGAGACAAGATGTTGTTGTTTTTTTCGCTTTATGATGTAATGTAAACTTTATGAATGTATCTATGTTTCTATGACTACTAAACTAATCGGTCTTTTGAGACATGTTCTTTTGTGATCATGCCAATGATATGTAATAATGCACCGACTCTGGGTAATGAGGGTAGGGGAATTATAGTATCCTTGTATGTATGGGTAAGGTTTCATCTTTCCTTTGGAATTTTACCTTACATCCTTCACTTACTGACATACATGATACCTTGATTCATTTTCTATGATCTCATTCTTCATACTATCTCAAAAATAGTGTTATATAAGATCTAGATACATTTTCATGCTCCTTGGATGGATGGAGAAGTTTGATCTATATGTATCATCCCAAAACTCCTTATTTAACTTTGGATTTTATAGTACACATAGTCATGACCGCAATCCTACAACTCCATCATTATTAAATATAAACTCTTCTTATTTATATTTTCATATAGCTCCAACATTCTACTGAATTTGAACGTCAAATCATTTACAAATTTTTATCATATTTAGAAGGTATTGTTGAGTAATAATTTGTGAAATGATTGATTATGTCCTTTCCTTTATGGTTCCAATGTCCCTACTTTTCATGCTTAAGAAGATTAGATCCTTATCAATTATCACAAGGGATTAAATTATTGGATCCATTATAATTGTAGTCTCTTCCAATTTATTTTATTTCCTATTATAGTTGAGGATTTAGCTATCTTGGTCTTTAATCAGATATATCCATCTTCATTAGATCATATTTAGATCTTTCTATGTGATTATATTATTGAGAAATTATAATCATATTATATTTCATACTTATCTCCAGAGAGGTAATGATGCGAGATTTTTAATTCGATGATTACTATAGAAAAATCTAGATTGTATTTGGGGTATTTCTATTAATGAACATTTAACCACCTTGATTCATAGGATATAATATTAATTTGTTTTTAATATATAACATAATCCATTCATTGAAGCATAATTGTATTCCTAAAAAATTTACCTACTTCTAGGTAGAGTAATTAAAGTTTATTTGTGAGCCTAAATATAAAATCCTTGACTATATCTTCTCATTCAATATAAAAAAACATTAATCCCGTTAGAGTTATCTTGGTTATGGAATATGATAGTCATGATAATATTCTCACAAATCAATGATAGTACCCAACTAATCTACGAAAACTATGGATTTCTGTCACAGATGTGCACCTCCCAGATCCTGCAAACTCTTATTTATTTGAAGGCTCTATATATATTACTTTTCTAGTGTTTTCAAGCCCTATTAATGTTACATGGTCCAATTATATGTTTAATTTTGAACTCAAGAAATCAGTTTGGAGGGATACCCAAAAAATATTCGGTAAACACAGCAGTGTATTCCCCCATTATGGGAATGTCTTCAATGATGATCTTTTACATAGTCTATATCATATTATAAAGATACACTTTATCTTATGGCATTAATATCCATGATTTAGATGATTATAACGAATAATATTCATCCCCACTATAATGAAATGGTGAGTATGGAATTCCCAAAAGTGGGAAGAATTTAACAAACCTTGTAATTTTAAGATAATTATTTATAATGAAATATTAATATGAAATATTTATAATTATTATATTTATATTCATTATAATAATATTATGAAATATTTCATTCGAGAGTAACAATGCATTATTTACAGCTAAATTTGATATTTAATAATTTTAATGTTTTATATAAAATATTGATTTAAAAATTATAAAATTTGAATTCAAAAAAATTAAATAAATTTTTAGATTAATCATTTGAAAATTATATTTGGATTATTTTTTAGAATTTTATAAATTTTTCTATTTTGTAATGAATAGAGAAATATATATATTTTTATTGAAAACTAAATATTATTTTAGAGTATTTATAAATTCAAATTTTTTTGGATGAGTTTTAAAATTTAAGATGTTAATTTCGAGTAAAATTAATAAAATAATTTTATTGGAATGAACAATATACTTGAATTGGAATGAAAATATTAGTATACTTAAAATGGATATGTTTTAAAACGGGTTTTTAATCATGTTATGTGGGTTTAATTTTAAATTAAATTCACACACTTCTGAGATTTAATTTTTAAAAATGTAAATAAATGATAGAAATAATAATAATTGAAATTTATTAATATATTTGAAATAATTTTTTTAAATTATTTATAAAAATACAAAATATTGTTTACTATAGTGAACGATAAATCAGGAATACCTAGGGGTTAAATTAATGTGATAATGGTATAAATGTCCCAAAACCAATATTAAATTATATTTAATGTCAATATTTATACTCTATATCATCTAATATATTAAAATTTTGTATTTTTCATGAATTAATGTTGATTAAGACATTAATATATTTTAAACCATTTTAAAATATCAAAAGTGTCCTCAATCCATCATTTAAAAGGGCACCCACTATCATCTTGTTTCAAGACATAAATAGAATTTATTTTGAAAAATACGTAACCAAATTCCTTTTAAACGTACCAACCATCTTCTTAAAGTCCCTCTATTGATCATAAAACTATCTTATGAGGCATTTACATATAATATTAAAGAGGATGTCTGACGAAGATGTGTAGTTCTTTAATGAGGGTATTGGTTTTATTAATTTCTATAACTCCTTAAAATATTATTCCACCAATCTAAAATAATAAAATAAGTATATTACTTATTATAATATTTTATTATGTTAATCTAATAATGAATATCATTCTCAAATTCTATAAGATTGGAAATCAAACCATTGTTCGTCTCTATGGTTAACTACAACCACATGTACTGATGTAAGTATATTTTCATCACCAAGTCTAATAAATGGTTATAATGATTTATTTAATATATAATTATTATATTCATGAAATAATAATAATTCTATAAATATATTTTATCATCCCTTTTTTAAAATTTCCATCCATTGGAAAATGAAAAGGAAATTTGTTCATATGTGTGCATTACCACCTCAACAAAGTTATGTGATTCATTTTTCATCTCTGCATAATATAACTGGTATATCAATGTTTATTTTATTTGATAATCAAATATTTTTTATAAAAAAAAATTAAATAAAAAATACTACTTATGGTATTTTCCTAGTGTTCATTGAAAAATTGAAATGTTATTCATGCATACATACGACATACAATGTACATGAATATAATGTAATTCATTTTTCATAACAATAACTCATGGTTGATTTTAAAAGAACATTTAATGTATAAAAATTCTAATTATTTCATTGTTATTGTCCAGGATATTATTTATGAATAACCAGTTTTCCTATAGTCAACCGATTGAATAAAATTTGGAACAATGAGTTTAATATGATCAAAATATCTAATGAAAAGTTAAATGATATTGTAATTTAATATTATATACTAATAAATATAACAAAATTAATTATAAACATAAATAGTGTTATTAAGAAATTAAATAATTAACATAAGTTTATTATTATGTAAGATAAATAATTTATGAGATGTGTGAGACTTGATGTAAGGGACAATTTAAATTAAAATTATAGTTTTGGATGTTTTACAAATTTATTTTATAAATATTTTTCTTCCATAACATTATTCATAAATATATATTATGGTTATAAAAACAATGACCTAAATTAATTTTAATGGAAATTTTATATATCTTTTTATATTATTTTATAGGTATCCAAAATTAATATTTGTATATATTTTATATGGATCATATTGACAAAAAGGAAAAAATGAATGTTCTATTTTTTTGAATGGAAAAGATAAATTACTGATCAAGGAAACTAGGATTACAAAGCCAATCTGTGAATGTGTTAACCTTAGAATGATCACCCCAACATTTTCCAAAATGAGCCAAACGATTGGCTTTCGAATTAACATCTCTTTTGATAAACGAAAAGTTTCATTCATCGAATCAATCGGTCAGGGACCAAATATTTCTCAAGATGATGCCATAAGGATGGGAATCCACATCTTTTCTTGAGAGAGCTTTCACCTCTTCTAGGTAGTCGTATTCCACCAGAATCTTGTGCCAAAATTTTGAACGGGCAAAAATAAGCCCATGGAGGATGGTTGCGGCCTCTACCAGCACATTGATCCATGAGGTAGGCACTACCCTACACTGATCTTCCACAATCTAGCCAAAACTATTATTAGCAATGAGCCCAATGCCGACCCATGTATTAGTAGATACAACAACATATTTATTAATCTTGAAGACACCCTCAGGAGGGGGAGACCAAAGGGGAGCCTCACGTCGAGTGTGGACTAACGAATTCATCGATTCACTCTTCTTCCAACCATTAATCCTCTCCCAATCCATATCCACCCATAGGTGATCAGGGGTCAACTTAATTTGTAGAATTCATTCATTCCGTCAAGTCCAAACCAACCAAGAAATTGTGCATATTAGCCTGAACAATCTCGGATCCAGATAAGACACCCATTTAGTAAGGTTTGGGACCAACCCAAATGAAAGATCAAAGAAAAGACCAAAATCTATCCTCCAAACATTCCACACCCCTTCCACCCCCATACAGGAAATAATTTCATGCAACGGGGATTCCAATTCATAGAGGCACAAAGGATAAGTGTTGTCCTCATCCAAATTTCTCTGCCCCAGAATGTCAGGGTTGGAAGGACCCTAGCATAGACCTACCACCATAAAAATTTCACCATAGGGGGAGTAGTGAGGGACCAGATGCACTTCCACCGATTATCAGTAAAGCTCTGGACCAAATGTTGAACCCTAATTTTGTAACTCGAATGAACAAAACATCTCTCATGAGATTCCCCAATCCAGAAAATCTGGTTAATACCCATTCCTGGTGTGAGAGGGATACTCAAGAAGATCTGATGATCCAACTCGTTAAACAAGCATTAATGCTTCTACCGATCCCACTCCTCAAGCGAGTCATCGAGCAGATCACGAACCCTTGCATCTTCGAATCCAGGAACAACCGGAGAGAAAACCTTATGATTGACGCCCTCTGCCAGCCTTGGATCCTTCCAAATTTTAACATTATTCGCATCAGCAATTCTCCACACGCTTCCCAAATCAATGAGTGATTTTGCTCCACAAATTCTCCTCCACATAAAGCTCAATTGTGGCACCAGATAGGCATGCAAGAAATCCGAATGATGGAAGTACTTAGCTCGCATAACCATTGAAAACCGGGCATTTGGGTGGGAAATAAGGAATCATCCTTGTTTCGCCAAAAGAGACTCATTAAACCATTTGAGATTGTGGAATCTGAGGCCGCTACAAAATTTTGAAACACAGATCTTCCCCCAATAAATCCAATGAGAGTTATGTTTTCCCTCATGGAAGCCCCACTAAGAATTGGCCAAACGGGAGTGGATTTTATCAATGAGAGTTTATGGGAATTTAAACAAATACAAAGCATAAGAAGGGATTCCTTGGGCCATTAACATCACGAGAACATCCTTTCCTACCTTGGAAATATTCCTACGAGACCAATGACAAATCTGATTATCCACCCTACCCAAAATAATGCCAAAGCATGTTTTTTCAATCTACCCACCTGGGTCAGGAGGCTAAGGAACTAATGATGCTTATCAACTAGAAGAAACCCTCACATTCGCTGCAAATCCCCTCTCTTAGCTTGTGAGAAACCTTTACTAAAAGATAACTCTGGTTTCAAAACATTATAACATTGCCTAGAGGACATTTTGTATATATTAATGATATTCAGCATTGCACTGCACTCTTGCGGGGTAGCACGCACGAATAAGATGCAATCATAATCAAAGATGAGATGAGATATAGGGGTCCATTTCTACATACCGTAGCACCATGTATAGCACCTTGATCTGCCACCTTCAGGATGAGATGAGAAAATACATCTACCACCAGAATGAAGAGGTACGGTGACAGGGGATCCCCTTGTCTCAAGCCTCTTGATGGATTAAAGATTACTGAAGGGACCCCATTAATTTTGATTATGTAGGAAACAGGCATAACAAAATTCATTAAATTAGAGATCCATTTAGTCAAAAATCCTAATATGGAAAGAACAAGTCCGAGAAAAGGCCATTCAACTCTATCATATGCTTTCATCATATCTAGTTTCATTGCCACGGTGCCATGCTTGGGAGAGGATTGAGTTATCATTGAGTGGAATAACTCGAAGGTAGTGGCAGCATTGTCAGTAATAGGAATCTTTGGGAAGAAACCACTTTGGTTATTTGACACAAGTAATAGGAGAAAGTCTCTAAGTCTAGCCACCATAATTTTGGAGAAAATTCTGTAAATCACATTACACAGGATGATTGGCCTAAACTCTGAGATTTTCTGGGGGCATTGGGATTTGGGGATAATAGTAATAATAGTATCATTCAGGGATTCCAGAGAGGATTTTCCAGCCCAAACCTCCTTCCTTAGGTCCACCACCTTAGGCCCCACTATATGCCAGAAGCGTTTAAAGAACAGAGCATGAAACCCATCAGGCCCGGGTGCCTTAGTAGGGTGAATACGATGTAGGACCCCAATCACTTCGTCATGAGACAAATCTCTTTCCAGGTACCAATTCATGTCTTCTATAACCAACATTGGGAGGCATCCAATCAGGCATGAGGGAGTGCTAATAATTTCTTTTGAATAGAGGTTGCTGAAGATGATTAGGATAATTAAGTGAATGTAATTTATGTCATGTGCAACTCTTCCAGTGGGGTCCTCCAGGAGAGCAATATGATTCTTCCTTCTCATCACAGATGCTCGTTGGGGAAAAAACTTCAAGTTCTGATCAACATCATTGATTTGGGACTCCCGTCCTCGGAGGAACCAAAAACTCTCTTTCTCCCTCAGAGCTGCATTAAGATACTTTTCTTCCACAGAGTTGTTTCTAAGGATAGATTCACAACAAATATATGAGTGGAGACGCTTTAATTGATTCTCCGCCTCCTTATTACGTCGATCAAAGTTTCCAAACCTAGGAGAGCTCAACTTAGGAAGGCAAGACACAAAAATGCCGAAGTTGGACCTGATGCACCGATTTGATCCCTCCCAAGCCGCTTGAACAACCATTTCACAGTCACTATATTGGAGCCAGATACGTTCAAAGCAAAAGGATCGCTCAAGTCCCCTCTATTGCCCCTGTGAGACTATTGACAGCATGATTGGGCTGTGGTAAGAGGAGACGAGGGGAAATTGGATGATAGAGAAGGCATGGAAAAGCGTTGTCCACTCACCATTCCCAACAAATCTATCTAACCTTTCTGCCAGTTGGTTCTCCATTGACCTTACTCGATGCCAAGTAAACAGTGATCTAGAAAACCCAAGGTCATGAAGAGATTTTGACACAAGAGAAATACTAAAATCATTCATTGCAGTAGCACTCCTCACCCATTACCCTTATATTTCATGGGGAGGCATGACCTCGTTAAAATCCCCCCCCCCCCCACCCATTAGGAGAGGGATAGGGAGAGAGCCCCACAACCACTTCAAAAGGCTCCATGATCTGTGTTTATCCTGCCCACCCAGCCACCCGTAGAACCCAACAAACGACCAAGGTGGAGCTCCTAGGCCAACAAACATCACAGAAATGTGATGACTTGAGTAATTATAGATCTTGACCCCAAGATCCCCCATCCACAAGAGGAAATTTCCCCCTGAGTGTCCATGTTTTCCAAAGGGAATATCATTTTTTAACCCGATCATATGCCCCATAAGGCCCACATCCTTGCATTCCAACATAGTTTCATATACAAAAACTATTTCAAGGAAAAAATTTGGAACTCCAGTAATAGAGTATGCGAACCATTTGAGGATTTCCAAGCCCCCGATAGTTCCAGAATAATAATTTAAATGACCTAGGTGGGGCTAGGACACACCTGCTCCCGCCTTTAATACAATGACTCCATGACCCTCATCTTCCCCTTTCCACCTCTTTGGTAGGCTCCAAGTTATCTGAGGAGACTCAGAGCGTCGTTTATGTTCCTTGGGCTGTGAACTGGGGGGTTTCACACACCTATCCCCACTATGTATTCTTTTCCATGTCCAATGTTTTATATTACCTATCATCTTGATCCCCGTCATGTCATCAACTGCCTGAGGCGTAGCAATGGGAGTAACATCATCTGAACTAGACACCAGATCTGGAAGTTCATTACATAGCTATTGTACCCCTGAGCCTAGTCATAGTGGTTCCTTATAGTTTGGCTGCAGCCTAGATGATGGAAGGGGGGGGGATGCCTTCAAAATAGATGTGGTCTGGCTTGGGGGGGGGCAGTCGACCCCTTCCCTTGACTCATGTGTTGTTCCCTTTGCTCGACCGAGATCCGCGACCAGCCCAGATTCCTTACTTCCACCCTTTGATTCACATGACTTTCAGTAACTATGTTTGGAGGCGTGGGCATGATTATATTAGTTTGGGTTGGTCATCCCACGTATTAAGAGCCTTTGATAGTTTTTCGCGGTCCTGTTTTTTCAGCTATGGAAATAAAAGTCGTCTCAGTGGTTTTTTCATGGAGCCAGGGACCATATTGCAAAATAGCATTGCCTTTTCCAGCGTCCTTATTCACCTCACATGCCTTTTCTAAGTGTCCAAGGCTCCCACAAAAAAATAGAAAATATGGAGCTTTTCAAACTCAAAAGAGATCAAGACATTAGAGTCCAAAATTTTCAGGAACAAACCCCTCATAAGAGGCTGTGCAACATCCATCGACGCTCTGATTCACACTATAGGTCCCCAGTGAGTTGGATCAGACCGGTCCCATTCTAGAAATGAATCGATACGTCATTCAATCTCACGCATAACAGGTTCAGTTCTACCATGAATGGAGATTACTCTAATTCGAATCCATAAAGGTGGGCACGAATGATTAACTGACTGAAAATTTTCTTCGCCTTTAGGGTCCTCCATGAGAATTATTTTGTTGTCAAAGGAGCATGGTCGACCATTGAGGTATTTTATTTTATCTCCTTCATCAATGATATCAAAAACTAAGAGTCCTGATTCCACTTCGCTTATAGCAACTCTACCCCCCAATCACCAGATATTTTGTAATGTAATTTTCAGCGCTCCTTGATTGAAGGAACTTTTTCTAGAAATTTTCAAATAATCAGCCAGGACAGTCGCTGTGAAAGAAACACATCTTCACTCTTCCATGTAGAAACTACCGATTTTTCTTTATCAGTTAATGAGAGGTTCCTCCAGCGGTTCCTTAATACTGGATCAATTTAACTGATAATTCGAGCTTCCCTCGTCACCACATACCCCTTTGTCCCCAAGATACATTGTCCCACTTCTCCCCGGACTCCCCCCAAGATACATCGCACTTTGATATGCCACACCCATGTACCTTCCTGAACAAGTGCCGTCACGGACCTGCGTCAGAACACGAATCACATTCAGATCGCGAACCAACACTTTTGAAAAACCAACGCCAAGTCATGAACCAACTGGACACACACCGTGCTTCTGCCCGAAACTCCTCGAAAGCCTTCAAATCCCCCTCCCACCATGTATCAAACCCACATGAAACCTAGAAAATGGACGCCACTGGAAACAGGATTGCCCGCGGCCCACACCCATCCAAGAACAATGCCCGTAGGTGCTGCACACCACAATCTCCACTCCCCATGCACTTCTATTCCTTCGCGATCACACCCTGCACTGCCCTTCCTTCGAGTTCACACTGCATGACCCTTCCATCGCGCTCACACCATGTGCATGGTCATGCATCGCAGATACACACTGCACCAAAAAGACTGCCTTCGCAATAGTGAGTCCCCGGCATGACCCAGAAACGTCATTCCCGAACCAGCAACCTCTTTTCCAACCAAGAAACTTCCTCCACGAACTAAGAACGTACTTCGCGAACCAGGTCTATGAACCTCTTCTTCACGAATCAAAAACATAGAGAACCTATTACTTCATGATACACCCCCATCATGACGGCCAATATAATCACCGCGAACCAAAACCAAAATCAAAAAATGAATAACGCAAACCCCAGCTCCCAGAAATCGTAAAAACTAAAATACGCATAAACCAGATCAAAGAAGAGAACCGCAAATCCAAAATCATCAAATCCAAAATTTCCTAAACCAGGTCGAAGCCGTGAATCACAGATCTGAAACTACTGATCCCAAATCGCTGGACTAAAACAGCCCATAAACCTTTGTTTTGGGTATTTTAAAAATGTATTTTAAATTGAATGGATATTTTGATATCTTGAAATGTTTTTCTTATGGGTGAAAGGAATATTTTTATGAGTGTTATAAAGGAAATTCACACATTCATTTTTTATGAATATGTAAGGATGATTAAATTTTTTTTATAATGATGAGTGAATCTTATATAGCTCATGATGAGGTGTAATATTTATATATATCTCTACATCATTTACAAATGGGATAGAGCTAACCTATTATACGTTTCTCCTAATTGATTATTATAATTTAGTAGATAAGTTATTCCTTTTGTAAGAGTGATTGTAAGAGCTATATTAAAATGATTCCCCAAATTACAAAAATGATTTATCTATGATTCACATAGGTATTTAAAAAATTATTATGATTTTACAGTGTATGCATATGAGATTTTTATTAAGATTAAGTATATGCTACTTATTAATGGTGAAATGTATAACTTTTTGAAAACAAATAATCATCTTTAATGAATGAAAATAAAAATTTATTTGTTTTATTTTTTCATTAAGATTTATTAAGAAATATTTTGTGAAAATATTTTGGTAGATAAGTGTATTTATTCGGAAATAAAATTTTTATATTGAGCTCATAGATTAATTTGAAAAATAAATATTTTTATATGTATTCACAAATAGTAGGTTCCATTCATTATTTTTATATCTCCAATGAAGATATTTTGGTACTCAATGCATATATTCAGATGTTTTTCATTATGTTTTCTAGATGGGTAGGGACATGTATGGTGTCAATATGATTTTTTTTGAAATATAAATAAATGAATGGTTGTTATATAATAAATTTTCTATATTGTGGGAAAAATGGATGTTGAATAGAAGTTTCCACATTGTATTGTGATATATATTTATATAAGGGTGATGAACTAATTACCAAAAACATTAAACCTAACAGGTCTCTAGGAATGAAGTAAAATTAAATCATGTATAAATATACAATTTATGGATTGTTTAAGGCTAGTTCCTTAAACATATTATTTTAATTTGATTAGTAAATATTATTGATTATTATAAATAAATTTTATCCTTACTAAGAATATAATATCACCGATTATAATAATAACTTTTCCATAGGATATGAGTTGAATTTATTAAATGAAAGTTCTACGATATTTTAATTAAAATCCATTTTAAGGAATATTTTGAAAACAATATAAAAGGATAATATTATGTTGAGAATTCTCAATGGAACTAAATTTTTGGGTCCCACAATCGTCAGACTATTTGAAAGATGTAATAGATATTATTTAAAAATAATTGTATATTTGTAGTTTTGTAGTTTGTTTTAACACAATTGGTATTTGATTAGAATTTATTTATTATGCAGAGTTTTGTAGTTATTTTTGGAGATTATGATGATAAATTATTATTGAATACATTGTAGATAAATCTATGTATAAGGTAACATCCTCACATTTTTTTACTATGTGTGTGGTTTCCAAGATACAAAATCCATATCTGGATATAAACAAGTTGATACAGTCTCTTAAACATATTAAACTATGGGTAATAAACCTAAAATTTTTTTATGTGTTGACTCTCTCTTAAATCAATTAATGACTATGAGGGCTAACTCTACACCTCATTTTACACAATAGGGGGATATCATTTGAAAATTCAATTAACCCTTAGAAACCATTATGATGAGTTTGAATATATATTTTTTAATTTGATGACCAAATAATGATAATGGAAAACCTATTTTAAAATATAGATTTTATTATATTATGGTGTAAATATCAACTAAAAATAACTACTTTAATATTTATATACATATTTTTGCCCTTATTTATTTTATTTGAATTCAATATTACATTATTTATGTTATATACCATGGAAGGAAAATCTGAGTGAAAAATGTATAATATAGGAAATGCGATCATTGTCCTAATGTGAAACCAAATTGATAAAATTAGTGACTATATAATATTTTTGATATTCTCACTCAACTCTCCCAATTTATAATTATAAACATGAACCACACTTAACTCATAAATAAACTAAGGAATGTTAAAATTTCTATAGAGAGCATTATATGTTAATCAACAGTCTTTTTTTGAGTTGTTTTCATCCAAATAATTTCTAGATGGTGGATTGATGTACTAGATAAAAATTGTTTCCATTCCCCGACCCATGCATCCTGATAAGTTTATTCTACTTTTTTATTTATTGTGAGGTGTGGTTGACCAATGGTGAACACATATTTAGAATACACCTCTAATGGGACATGTTGACTCTATGGATTGGGAGGTTTTCTTGAATATATTATTCACTTAGAATTTTTATTGAACTATTCACAAGAAAATAATGATAATATTCTGTGACTATAGACCAATGAAGGATGAATATACTCTCACTTATGTGGATAACATCACAATAATGGAATGGGTTTTTATGGTATTATCACTGAACATGTAGTAAATATTGACTAATATTTTCATTGATTAAAACTTTTTATTTAAAAGGGGTAAGTAATAAGTTACATAATAAGAAATTTTCATTTCACATTCAAGGATTGCATAGTGATTGTAAATTCTCATTATTACCACAGTTTTATAGATATAAAATGAAAAATGGTGTTTCAAGAAACCCCCAATGATAAATTAGGTGGATAAAAAGGGTTTTTCTTACATTATACAAATATTATAGAAACAAAAAATGTGAAAATTTCATAAAATGGATATTAAGATGTTTTGTATATGGAAAAGAAATATGAAATGTAATTTATTAGAAAAAAGTTGTATGTATGATGGTTATTGAAAGGGGGAATAAAAATCCTAATCCAAATGAACCTCCCACACTATAGTGTTTATATTATAATGATTACGGTAATTACAACAATATGTTCACTGAACTAGGGGTTAATGAAAATAATCAACACTGGAATCCTTCAAATACATGGGAAGAAATGAATTCCATTATTATCAAAACTAGAAATGTGGGAAATGTAAATTATGTTTTTAAATGTACACATATCATCCCCTCTATAACTGTGAATGTTTTATTTTAATTTAGTTATACCCACTTCTTTATATTTAGAAAATTTTATAAAGAAATAAAATCACTTCCATATAGATTAAATACAAAATTTTCAATGAAAACTCGTTATTGAATGATAATTGCTTCTCGTGTCTTTCAATTCTATATGATTAATGTTTATAGGAAAATCCATCCTAAAAATATTATAATCCTTTGACTAGATGAATTTGATATAATTTTATGCATGGATTAAATAACATTTTTTGGAGTTTTTATTTATTTCATGGATAGTGATGTCACGTTTAGTATATTAAATATTTTAATGATCACATATCAGACCATGTATTCATTTGAATAGACATGGAAAATTAATTCTATTATATAGGTCTTAGTACCCATTCATGAGGAGAATTGAGCTCAAATGTAAATTCATGAACATAACATTTGAAATATTCCTATCATGTGAGTATATATTGGTTTATTCATTGAAGAATATTTTTTTCCCATAGATATAGAGGATATGTTTCATTTAAAGTCTTAATAATGTATAACCTAGGTCAAAGACTCCATATAGAATAGCTCTGATTGAATTTTATTAAATGAAGAAGATACACAAAGAAAATTTTGATAAGGGGTTTATACACCCGAATGATTCTCTAAGAAGTGCACTATTTATCATTGTTTAGTAAAAGAAAAATAAAATATTATTCTTCATAATCTATCAAGAATTTGAAAATCACATAATCAAGGAAAAATAACAACTATCCCATATTTATTATTTTGCAAATAACTTTTAGGTGAAATTTTTTATAGTTGACCATCAATCAAGATATATTCTACATTGGGTGAAATGTGTTGATATATATGAGACAACCTTTAACACGGGATATGAATAATATTAATTCATAGTGATGCAATTTAAAATTATGAATTCCACCATTATCATTATGGATTTGATGAAAATAATATTTTTACATTATAAAAAAAAATATGTAGTAGTGCTTATTTATGATATTATCATACATTTTAAGAGAAAGTAAGAGAACAATGAAAATTTAAGTAATTGTATAAAGACACTACATGATGATAAATTAAACTCCATATCAATAAAATGTTACTTTTGGATGTACAAACATTCCACATTTGGTCAGTAAATAAATTGAAAAGTTATATTCATGTATCCATCAAAGAGAAAACTGATTATATAAGGATTGAGACTAACCGAAATTATGTAAATAGATGTTTTCATTAGTTTGTATATATTACTAATGATTTTTTATATATTTATAAAAAATTTACAATCCTCTAACCATGTTAACATAGAAGGGGATGATGTTCTTATGGATTGTATAATGCGATGATGGCATCAAGGATCTTTTGAAAAGATTGGTTACCACATTGATACACACATTATCCTATAGTGGAAAAGGGTTTATAATTTCTAGTAATGACTCGTTAAATGGATTGGTTTCCATCTTCATATAAAATGAAAATGTAATGGCATATGTATCTGGTGAATTTGGTATAAAATTACCCAGTGCATGATTATGATATGGAAGCAGTAATTGTTTCAGTAAAAAAATTATAGAATTATCCCTATGGTTAAAAGTGAGAGATCTATACTAGCCACAAGATCTTTATGTAAATATTCAAAAATAACATTTTGATTATGCATTAAATGTTATTATTGGAACAATTCAATGATTATAATATCTCAATAAAACAACACAATGGGATGGTAATAAAAGATTATGTCATAACAAGATGGAAAGACCATGTTACCTTAGATATGATGAGATTATGAGGGACCACATATAAGTTTATTTTCAGAAGTTATGTATTTATGTTATAAGTAAAGGGGAGAAAACCTAAAATTTAAAAAAAGGTATAAATAATCAATCCATAAGAAGTTATGGTTGGAATTGAGGGAGGATATGTATCTATATAATATAGTCTGTAATATTCGTGATCTCACCTTTTAAAGTAATAAAATTTAAATATTTAGGAAATGGAAATGTATTCCATGAATAATTTAATTGAATAAGGTTTTTTTGGATGATTTATTTTGCTCTATTATATTTCAATAATGGAATCATGAAAATTTATTGAGATCAGTAGTAGAATATTTATTAGGAGAAAGAGAAGAGACAAATTTTAGAATACTTATAGTCATTCTTGGTATGTCATCAACTAAGTTGTAAATATAAAATTCTAATGAGAAAATGAAACCATTACCCATACAATTATGTAAATTGAAAAAAATCACACTGGATTTCAACCCATGATACCCAAAATTATTTAATGTCTACAATGTTATTTGGTTTATATTCAATTACCTTTTAATGCCAATATGTATTATTATTATGAGAGAAAATATATCTCTTAAATAACATGATAATATATACATAAAGTATGTGGTAAGGCTAAATGGTCTGCCACATCCAATTGAATCTATCCAGGATCCATGGGATACCATAATGTTTTGGAGAACTTTTCAACATTCATTAGATATATAGCTCTTCTTTGGAACCTCGTACCATATTTGATCATTTTTTGTAACTAGGGACTATTTTATCACTATAATATATAGTGATATTATTTTCATTAAATTTGTTGGGAAGTGGACTTCAACACATTTCCCCAGGTGGAATTCACATAAATTATAATTTCTAATCTAATATTAAAATTACATAGATTAAGGATTTACATGGGAACTGGTGTTGAACTCCAAAAAACTGGGTATAATTAGGGAAACAAAATTATTGGGACAAAACCACACTAGGTAGTTTAAAAAGAAGATCCACACTATTCAGAACCAAATAAATGTTGTATTTGGTTAATAGAATTGTTATGGTGATAACCATTGATTAAATTTTGATTATTGAAATAGTGATGTTCTATTACTCTAAATATCTCACTATTAGGACGTTATAAGATTTATATGAAATGTGAATCTTAAACCTAGAAATAATGGTCCATTAAAAATAACTGATAATGTGGGAATGGATTATTTTCATTATTCACTACCACTAATCCTCCCATAATCATATAATGTGTTCCATGTATCACTTTTAATGATGAATATTTTGGATCAATCATATGTACTGAACTATTAGGTTGTATAGTTGGAATAAGATCTCGACTTCAAAGAATAACTTATAGATATGATATACCATTACTAAAATTTATTTCAAAATGCTATTAATATTTTCATAGTAATTTAGAGGAATTATATATTTAATGATAATAAATGGGACCTATATGAAGTATTGATTCATAGGTATCCTCATATGATTCATTAAAGATAGTTAATCCCAGGAGAAAAAATCTTTTATTGTGGGTAAAATATTATATCACAATGTTTTTCTATGTATTTACTATTTCAATTATTCTATTAAATAAAATATTTCTCACACATTTGAAAACATAAAAAACCATGAAACACATTTTGGAGATTAAATTATAAAATATAAACAATATAATATAGTATTTAAATTTTATTATAAAAATAGGTGTCGAAATTGTGATGTATATATTGAATAAAAAATAATGAAACTTTTCATTACTAATAATTTTATAAAATTCAATTGATGTAACTAAATAAATTAAAAAATTAGTTTTATTATTTAAAATGTAAATTATTAAAAAATTGATATTTTATTGCCACTGGATTTTTATTTTCTGAAACAATTTATATACTCATTAAATAAATATAATAGTCATCCACAATTTATTTAGTAATTTATATGAATACAATTTAAATAATTAAATTTTAAAAGGACATTCCTAGGAAAATATTTCATTCTATATACTAAATTTTTTTATTTTTAATTTTTTTTTAATATTTTAATTTCATTAAATGGTGGTATATTTATAATTAATCATGATGATATTTCGTATTAGTGGTAATCATATAATTTAAGTAAAAAATAATATCCATGGAAAACTTTTTATCATTATGAATTAGGGTATGTTATGGTTTTTTGAATATTACTTAATTATTATTAACCATGCAGCTTATATAAGATCATTGTTAAGTTGTAAAGTTATACCCATCATTCTCAACAATATTTACACACCTTACATAGAAATATCTAATGAAATTTCATTCTTACCCCACACCCACCATTTTATTCCATATAATGCTCCCTTTCTAACTAAAAAGGGATATCATTTCTACCCACATCATTCCAAACACCCCCATTTAAAATTCCCTTGAAACTCAAAAATTTTACCTCTCTAAGGTTCTCCTTAAAATTTCATATTCCTCTATCAACAATTTTCTTCCATATGTCCCATTTTTTCCATGAAATCCTCCATGACATTTTTCATAATCTCTGCATATATATTAATCCCTTTATGTCCTTTTCTTATTCTCTATATTTCACATCTAATCACATTTTAACCGTGTTTATATGGTGACATACTTATTATATACATGAAAAAATGTTTTTCTAGAACAACCGTTATCTATATTTTTACCTTATGAAAACAAGAGGGTGTTCATGTTAAATGTGGACTAAAACCTCATTGAATAGAAAAAATTATTTTTCAGCACCACCTTTCATCGTTAGTTATAAAATCCAAATTAATAAATTTATGTGAAATTTGTAAAATGTTTATGATTTTGAAAACATAATCCACTTTTTACATCCTCTCATTCTATGAAAAATGAATATTTCGCCATAGTGTTCATGTAGACTACCCCTTCATGTACTTGCAATTTTTTATACAAATAAATTACATGGATGGTTTCAAATTATATTTTATTAAAATATTTATTCTTAATGAGTAATGTATTTTAATAATATTGTTATAAATACATGAAAAAAGTAAAATATCATTAAAAATTAATATGTTGATAAAAGTAAATTTCCCAAAACAATCATGTCAAGTATCTCATTCTTTCAAAGAATACCCATAGTTTCCTCCTAGTGAAATGGGTATGCATATTAATTGAAACTTAATGATATAAATACCTTATTTAATATATTAATTAAGAAATTTTTATTACGAAATGTGGTACTGTAACATCCAAGGAAAAGAAAGAATATGACATTTTTATATTTATTAATATTATTGAATTAAATATTAATTTTACATTAAAGGGGATTCTATGATAGATGGAATACCTAATATGCCAAAACGGGTTTCTTTAAAATCTTATGTTTCACACAACGTTGAGTTATACTAGAAAATAATAATACAATATTATTATTTTAAATGATAGTTAATTCCTAGCTGTTGTAATTGATTTAAGGAATATAACTAACTAAATAATTGTTATACATGTTTTCTAAATTTTTTTAAATTTATCCAATAAATTTTGGAGGCTTATAATAAGAATGAATTTTATTTTAAGAAGAAATAATCTAATATTCTTTAAAAGGTTTTTTTACTCCCTATTTATTGATAACCCTGTTTAAATCTAGTTTTTTTCTCTTTTATGTGTTCTATTTCAAAAAATAATATTCTTATTTGGAATAGAGAAATCAATATTTTCTTTGGATGAAATATTGGTATTTTTCTGGTAATGTTAATTTTTTAATGAATAGTGAAAGAAACTCTATTTTAATTCAATAATTTCTTTTAATTTAATTTATTTATATTTTTAGATAATCATCATCATTTTTTAAAATTTTAGTTAGAGTTTATTTTTACAATTTATTCCAAATATTTTCTTTGGAAGTAATTTCACATTAAAATTTCACATAAAAAGTGTCAATCTGTTGATAGTTATTATTTCTTAAAAACATGTATTTTTCTTTGAAAATGGGAATTATTTTTAAATTAATTTTTCCAATTCTTTGTTTTGAATTTGGAAAAATAGATTACATATTTGGAATCAGGAGGTCCAATTTGTGTAAATATGTAACTTTTAAATTGATACATTTTAAATATTTACTTCATTAAATATTATATTTACCATGGTTAAAGTATAAATCTGGTATACGAGGGTACAAAATAATATTATAATATTATTAATTTACCCTAAAAATAGTCCTTATCCAATTGTATTATTCATGATCAGCCATCATCATCCTTGAGTCGATTTTGGAACCCCATGGAGCCACATAAGTGTAATAATTACACTTTATATTAATTAATATAAAGTAAAGTCAAAAATGACAAACAACATATCTTTTAGTAAATCAATTTTGAAATGATGTTTTATAAGTAAAATCATAGACTATAAATATTAATTTTTAATATAGAACTATTTCCTACATCATGGAATTATTTTATAATATTTAGATATCAAGAAAAATTAATTATGACACAATAATGATGTAGTGTTTACCACATTAATGAATGATTTAAATAAATATTATTATAAATGTTTAAAAATATCCAAAACATGAAAAATTACAATTGGATGATTTTATTTCGAACAAGAGTCATCTTAGCTTCGACGTGAATATGTTTTGGACCTTTATAAACTGAAAATCATTATATAATAAAATAATATTTTCAAACATTCTTATAGAGCCACTCCTCCCCATTATAAAATTACATCACCTCTAACCCATTAATAAAACATATCAAGCCCCATGGCACATCCAGATGCTTCCCAATAAGTACTATACATCCCTCCCTTCCTCTTAGAATGTTTCATCTATTCATAAGACAATTCAAGTAATCCATTTTGGTTTAATCCAAATTGAGGTACCTGATTTAAATGTAACATCTTCTCTTAAGTTCTTTTCTTTTATTTTACTTCTCCAACCCCATAAAATATATTTATTACATCCTTTTATAAAAACAGAAGTGTCCTATATATACATGGTTTTTGATTTGAGGAGGATTTGAACTACACTTACACACACCTCCGTCTAATGAGTGAAGAACATACTATTTCAGTGGATGGAGAAATACAATCTGACAAAATGATGACTGTTAAATATTCTCCTACCACCTATTATGGTGGACATTAAGATGGAACAATATTTATATGTCATATAAATTTTCTTTATTTTTTTTATATGATTATTTATTATCATTTTTATAATACATTTATTGGTTCTATAGTGCATAAATACGATAATTTTATTTGAGGAAATGCGGACTACAACCCCCTCAATCTGATATGACTCATTCATCACATACGTGGAACATATTAATGTTTTAGTTAATGAAATTATATATGAAATAAATATGGGAATTATAATATACCTATGTATCAATATGTTTTTATTCCATTAAATATGAAATAGATATTAATGTAGCATTCATTGTTACGTACAAATTAGATTTCCATGAAAGGTGCCTTTCATTAATTATCTCAAAATGTTATGTACTATTACAAATACATGTATATACTGGATATATATATTATAAAGGATATCTACATCATTAATATAATTTTTTAGATAATGGACCGTTGACCACATGAACAACTTGTAATTATAAGAAGTTCATTTATTACTCAAGTTCAAAATATCAAAAAATGGCCATTATTAATATTAATGATTACTTAATGTTTATAACATGGTAATAAGTAATATAAATTGAATGATAAACATTAAAAACGATCTTATTCAGGTTGAAATTAACTTTAGTTTATTATTTTATAGATTAAATAACAAACGGTTCAAGTCAGCCACGAGGTAAGGGACATCATCACAATCTCATTTAATTCAGGCATATATAATTTTATACAAGACATTATTTTATATGGTATATAAAAATCATTGAATTTTAATTAAATTCAAAGGGAATATTTTTCTATGAGGAATTTTATTAAACAACAAAAAATAATGTTTCTTTTAACTTTAGTGATGTCAACAACATTTTCCATCGCCGCGATTATTATTTGATATATGGCTTCTGTAATAAGATATATTGTTTTTGAAAGGAAAATAAATACCATATACTATTTTAATTTTTTATTGAAAATGGATTTGATAATGGATTTTTATTTCAATATATTTTAATTATGTGGAAATGTTATCTTTCACTTATGATTCTATTATGTGCTATGAATATGTTATGGTTCTTGGGAATTGTTTACATATATGGGTGGTTCCATGATAAACTTATGGTGGGTGAGCCCGAGTTACTCACCAATGCATTGGGTAACATGACTGACGTAATTTTTAATGTTTCTCCCAGGATATTTATGGATTATACTGTTATTGGAATTCCAACACAACTCCCTGTATATTTATGAGATCATCAATGTAATAATAATATGGATTCCACAAGTTACATTTATAAATTATTATTTCTATGAGTAATTCATAAATCTTATAGTTTCATAAGTTATGATAAAGAGCATATTATTGGAATGTATTGATGGACTACTGTATTGTTTCATTATTTTGTAATCTTTACTAAGTTTTTATGCTCATACCATGTTTTGAAAAGTTTTTCATTAAACATTAAGATAAATAGGGCCAAGGAGGGGATCATGGAAAAGTTATGATATTTAAAACATGTAACTCAACATGACTCTTTTTTCCAGTGTTTCAATTTTATGAAAAAAAATCGATAGTGAGAAAAAGTGTCTACTTTGAAATATTTGTGATGTAATGTAATCATTATAGTCTATTTATTAAAATATATTAACCAAAAAAGTTCCCCAATGTGAATTATTAACACAATTCAAGATTATTTGATGTTTTAAGGCCGTTTCCTTATTGTTGGTATCATAGGTCGCTTTAGACAACAATAAAAGTTATAATATATGAAAATTATTGTCTATAATTTAATTTATGTTAATATTGAAATGATGTAGCATTGATAGATTTCCATGTTGCTTCTCTAAAGGTATTTCTGTGTTCATAAAGGTTGTCTGTATAGGAAACAAGGTAGCAATGTTGGGATGACATCAGGTGGAAGACAACCATCCCAATTAGCAACCATAAATGGTCAGAATCAAAACTAAACAGTTTTTTGTAGTAATGGAATAGTTGACTAAAGCTATAAATAGTAGTGGTATCATTGCATGAGATCATCCATATCACCAATAATGGAACATGTTAGTAGTGGAGAATTTCACGAGGGAACATCCCCCGTCATTCGGGGGATCATTAGACCGGGTGCTAGCTAAATGGTGGATTAAATCACTGGAAATGTTTTCTTATGTCATGTAGTATTCATAACCTCAAAAGGATAGTCATTATGTTTACCGATTATAAGGTGAATCCAATCAGTATTGGTCGATGATAAAAAATATCTGGGATAGTGAGGAGATTAGTTCTCATGATTGGGATTTATTTACAAGTATTTTTCTTGAGAAATATATTTCTATGTTTTTTCGTCTTTCGAGGAAAACAATTCCTTGAATTAGGGCAGGAGGTAGACTTAGTGGATTCTTATAATGAAAAATTTACTCAACTGGCAAGGTATTTTACAAATGTCATAAAAACTCTACATAGTAAATTAAACTATTTTTACTCATGACAAAATAAAAAGTATTTAACGGATGTAGCTTCTTTTGAGTTAAAAGTTAAGAAAAACGTGTTCGATTTGCAGAGAAGGTGGAAATGCAGTTTCTTGATGATAATGTGTTCTTTGTAAAACAACAGAATAATAGGTTGATGTGGGAGATGAAAGGGAATAAATATTCAAAAAATTTTGATGGTATGAATCTTAAGTTAATAGTTTGTGGAAATTGTGGTAAAAAGCATGCTGGGTGATGCCTTTTGAATTCTGTTATGTGCTATCGTTGAGGTAAAATGAGATATAGGGCTCATAATTGAAGTAAAAAAGATCAGGTTAATGGTAAGACAAAATATGATTGAAAATTAGTAAAATCATATAAGTGAAATGAAATGGGTCACTAAGAAAATTAGTGTCCAATGAAGAACTCAACTGAGGGAAAGTAGTCATTCTACAAGCAGAAAGGGGTGGTGAAATCCAATGAAACTATTTCAGCAGATGTTGGGCCATCAAATTAAGTAGTATCAGGTACATTTTTTATTTTTTTCAAATTAATCCAATGTGTTTTTTTATTTAAGGACTACACATTCATTAATTTCTAAGATGTATTCTAGTAAATTGGGAATTCTATCTCTAGATATTGATCCTAAATTTATAGTAAATACACTGGGGTAAATGTTGAGACAAATAGAATTTATAAGAACCTCTATATACTTGTGTGTGGAATGAATCTACCAGTAAACATTTTATGTTTTACTCTAGAAGATTTTAATGTTATTTTGGGTATGGTTTGGATTTTTATATATCAATCTAATATTAACTGAGGAGCTAAAATGTTTTCTTTTTAGAATGAATTTTAGTTTGTGTACAAAAATGTACCCTTACTTTTGATAACATATTAGGAAGGTGAGAAACTAATAAATGATGGAAATTAATGTTACCAAGAACATATTGTTGAAAACAACGCAATTGTATAGATTAATGATGTATTAGTGTAAAATAAGTAAATTAATGTTTTTCCCGATGAGTTTCTTTGCAATATACCTGATCGGGAAGATGAATCTACTATTGACATAAGTCCTGATGCTAAACAACATTCAAACCCCCCGTATCAAAGAGGTCAAATTGAACTTTTAGAGTCAAATAATAAATTACAGGAGTTATTAGATACTGGTTTCATTCGACCTAGCACATCACCATGGGGTTCTCATATTTTATTTTTTAATAAGTAAGATTGTTCAAGGAGAGTTTTCATTGATTATAGAGAAATGAATAACATCATTGTTAAGAAAAAGTATCATTTTCCACATGTCGATTATTTGTTGGATCAACACCAGGGTGCAATGTATTTGTCGATGATGGACTTGATGTCGGGGAACAATCAGTTGAAAGTAAAGGAAGCAGACATTCTGAAGACCGTTTTTCATATGAGATATAGACATTATGAGTTTGTAGTTATTCCTTTTTGGTTAATAAATACACCTGTTGTATTCATGGATATTATTAATATAATTTTTCATGACTTTTTAGATATGTTTGTGGTAGTGTTTATTGTTGATATATTGGATTATTCCAAAATTAATGAGGAACATGAAAGTCATTTAATGGTTTCCTTGCAAACCATAAATTATAATAAATTGTTTGGGAAATTTAGCATGTGTGAGTTTTGGATATGAAAAATTCCATTCCATAGTCACAAGGTTTCCAAAAATGGGATAACTATTGATCATACTAAAACAAAAGTTGTTGAATAATGGCCAAGACCCACAAATATTACTGAGAACTATATTTGTCTTGGTCTAATAGGTTATTATATGAGGTTTGTTGAGAATTTTGCACTGTTATCTAGTCCAAGGACTTAGTTAACTCAAAATGGTCTTAAGAACATATGCACAAAATAATTTGATTATTTTTTTTCTGGAATTGAAAAGAAGATTGATTAATGCTCTATTATGCCATGAGCTACCAGAAATAGTGATTTTCCTATCTACATTGATGCTTCGATGAATGAACATGGATGTGTCATTATGCAGAATGATCAGGTAATTTCTTATGATTCACATCAACTGAATCCTCATGAGTTAAATGACCCTACCAATGATTTGGAATTAGATTTTATATCTTTTTCAATAATTATTTGGAGGCATCATTTGTATACAGTAAAATGGGATACATATATTGACAACAAAAGTTTGAACTATATATTCACTAAGAATGAATTGAACTTGAGTCAGAGGAGATGGAAATAATTAATCAGGCGTTATGATTTCACAAGTCATTAAGATCCAAGAATTTAAAATGATGTGAAGGAAGATTTGAGTCGAAAAATTAATTATAAATTAACCATATAACATTTGGAACAAGATCTTTTGTTTAAATATTTGATGAAATTTTTCATCATAGTTGTTGGTGCATGAAATTCATCTGTTTTGTTTTAGGTGTCAATGAAATAATCTCTATAAAATGGAATTAAGGAAGCATAGAATGAAGACATTGATTTATATAATTTGGTAATGTTGATTCATAAGTTTATGTTTCTTGATTTTAACATCAATAATGATTGTATTATGATGTTTGGGAAGATATTATGTGTACCTTGTGTTTCACAGTTGAAGAAAGAGTTATTTTGTGAAGCTCATTGTTCTAAGTTTTCAGTTCATCCTAGAAGTAATAAAATGTATAGAGATCTCCAGGAGTATTACTGGTGGGATGGAATGAAAAGAGTATTTCTGATTTTAATGTGATGTGTTTGACTTGTCAGTTTGTTAAAAAATAGTGTTAGTTACCAAAAGGGATAATTCAGCCATTACCCATTCCCGAGTGGAAATGGGAGAATATATCCATTGACATTGTTGTGGGATTACAAAATTCATCTCGAGGTATTAATGAAATCTAGGTTATTATTGATCGATTAAATAACTCTTCTCATTACATTATTATTCGAGATACATAGTCTCTAGATCAAATTTCTAGGTATTATGTTAAAGTGATACGGAGGTTTCAAGGAGTTCCCATATCCATTATATCTCATCGTGATCACAGGTTTACTATTAACATTTGGAAAGGCCTTCATAAGTTGATGGTTACTTAAAAATATTTTACTAGAACTTTTCATCCTCAATTTGATGGCCAGAAAAAATGAAAATTTCAGACCATGGAGGATATGTTGCGTGCTTGTTCACTGGAATATTAGGGAAGTTTTGACCAACATCTATCATTGGTAAACTTTTCCTATAATTATAGTTTTTATTCTAGTATACATATGGCTCCATTTGAGGCATTATATGCGAAGCAGTGTCAAAATATAGGTTTTAGTGATTTATTAGGTGAAAGGGAATTGATGGGATCAGAATTCGTAGAAGAGATGTAAAACAAACGTTTAGTTGATTCAAAAGAATTTGAGAACAGCTCAGAGCACACTGAAATGTTAAGCATATAAACGACAAAAGGAGATTTTTTTGAGTTTGGTGATCATTTCATTCTCAATGTTTCATTATTGAAAAGTGTGATGTGTTTTTGTATGAAGGGAATGATGCATCTAACGTTCATTAGAACTTATGAAATCCTGTACAAAGTTAGATCAGTTGCATACAAAGTGGCCTTACCTCTACATTTATCCTAGGTACACAATTATTTTCATGATTCAATGTTGATGAAGTATATGCCATATCCATCTCATGTTTTGAGTCTAGAGGTAGTTCAGTTGGAAGGGAATATTTTTTATGAGGAACAACCTATCTAGATTCATGACCATAGAGAGAATGTTTTGCAGAATAATGAAATTCATTAGGTAATAGTTTTGAGGAAAAACCATATTGATGAAGTGGAAAAGTGGGAATATGAAAATTCTATGAGGGATAAATAAGCCGAATTATTTGATTAGTGAATAAAATTACTACGATATAATTCCCAAAAGGCAGAAAGGATGTAATATCCCAGGTAAATAAATAATATGACATTTTCATATTTATTAATATTTTGGAATTAAATATTAATTTAACATTAAAGGGGATTCTATGTTCTACGACATACCCGATATGCAACAACGAGATTCTTTGAAATCTTACGCTCCACCCAATGTGGAGTTATAATAAATAATAATATTATTATTATTATAATTTTAAACGGAAGTTAATGCCTAGTAATTGTAATGGTGGGAATGAATAGAACTAACTAAAAAATTGTTATAATTTTTTTAATTGTTTTTATATTTATACAAAAAAATTAGATACTTAAAATAAGAATGAATCTGATATTAAGCATAATTACTCTAATATTCATTGAAATATAGTTTTATCATCTTATAATGAAGAACCATGTTTAAATATATTTATTTTTCACTTTTATATGTTCTATTTTAAAAAAATTATTTTTATTTGGAATCAGAACATCAAAATTTACTTTAAATGAAATTTTCGAATTTTTCTGATAATGCTGGTTTTTAATGAATAGTTAAAAATACTGTATTTTAATTCAAAAAAGATTTTTAGTTTAATTTTTTTATATGGTTAGATAATCATTCATATTGTTTATAATTTTTAATAAGATTGTGTTTTTACAATTTAACCCAATTTTGATCATTGGAAGTAATTTCACTTTGAAATTTGACATAAACAAGAATCAATTTTTTGATAGTTATAATTTCTTAAAAACAAGAATTTGTTTTGGGCATAATAATTAATTTTAAATTAATTTATTCCAATTTTGTTATTTATATTTTGAAAAATGGATTCCATATTTGGAATCAGGAGGTCCAATTTGTGAAAATAGGTAACTTTTATTTTCAAACCTATTAAATATTTACTTCAGTAAATATTTTATTTACCATGGTTAAAGGGTAAATCTGGTATATAAGGGTAAAAATTAATATTTTAATAATATTAAATTAACATAAAATGTTTTCTAATTCTATTGGATGATACATTTCCTACCATGGGAATATTTGGGTCTATTTTGGGACCAAATGGATCCACATAAAAGTTATAATGACACCTTATATTATTTAAATTAATGTAATGACAAAAATGATTTAAACACATATCTTTTTGTAAATAAATTTTTACCATGGGTTAAATATGTTATATATTCGACTATAAATATTCATTTAAAATTTAAATATATTTACAATAACATGGTATTTGTTTTATTAATTTTAGACCTCATATAAATAAAATTATTTACGATATAATAATGATGAATTTTTTACCTCATTAATGAATGATTTAAATAAATATGATAATAAAAATTAAATCAAAACTCAAAACTTCTCCAATTATTGTTGGATGATTTTATTTTGAAAAATAGTCCTCTTATATTATACTTTAATAATTTTTTGTCTTTTATAAACCTATAATCATTCTATAATAAATAATATTTTCAAACATGTCTAATGAGCCCCTCCCCCTTTATGAACATCCATCACCTATAACAGATTAATCACACATCTCAACAACCATGGATTATCCAATCTCTACCCAATAAAGCTCCATATATCCCACTATACCTCTAGAATACTTACCTTGTGTGTAATTCATTTCTAGTGAATGTTTTGGTTCAAATCAAAGATAGAGACCCGATTTGAAGGTAATGTTTTCTCTTAAGATCTTTTCTTTTATTTTACTGATCCATCCCACTAAAATCTATTTATTGAATTATTTTATAAAAAACCATTATAATCAACAAAAATTGTTGTAGATATAATTAGGATTTGAACTATACTTACACAATCCTCCGTCTAATGGGTAATGAACATACTATTTCTGTGGACGACGAACTACTACCTCACAAAATAAATATTGTTCAATCTTCTACTACCACATATTATAGTGTCCATTAAGGTAGAACATATTTATATGTGATATATATTATATTTATATTTTTTTATACTTATGTATTTTTAATTTATTGAATACCATTATGGTTTCCACAGTGGGTAAATAGGATAATTTCATTTGAGGAAGTGTGGACTACCACCCCCCTCAAAGATATATGACTTGTTCATGCCATACGTGGAATGTATAAATGGTTGAGTTAATGGAATTATATATTATATTATACTGGAATTATAATACACCTATATATCATTATGAATTCATTCCATCAAATATGAAATACATATTAAAGTTGCATTCATACATACTTACATATTACCATCTCCATGAAGGGTGAATTTGATTTCTTATCCCAAAATATATCATAATTTTATAAATAAAAATTTATATTAGATATATATGATATAAATGATATCTGTATCATGAATATAATTCATGAGATAATAGACCTTTGACTACATGAACAACTTGTAATCATAAGAAATTCTATTTTGACACAAATACCAAATATCAACAAAATGAACATTAATAACATAAATGATTACATAATCATTATAACATGGTAATAAGTAAAATAAAATGAATAATAAACAAGAAGAAATTTCATAAGAAATTATAAATTAACTTTTGTATATTATTCTGGAGATTAAAGAATGAACTGGTCATGTCAGACATGATGTAAGGCAATTCATCTCAATCTCTTTTTGTAGAGTCATATTTTGTTTTCTACGAAACATTATTTTATAAGATATATACACCATTGATTTTTCAATTCATTAAAATTTAATCTTCTTCTACGAGGAGATTTACTGATTGAGAAAAAGAAAAGTTTCTTTTAACGTAAGTGCTGACAATGAACTTTTCCACCACTATTGGTATTATTTGATCCATGGCTTCCTTAATAAGATGTAATGTTTCTAAAGGAACATAAATATCATATAATATTTAACATATTTCGGTATTGAATATGGATTAGAGAATGGGTTTTTATGTCAATATATTTAAATGATGTGTAAATTTTATCATTCATTTATGTTTTTTTCTGTGTTATGAATATGTTATGGTTCTTCGGTAGTGTTTATGTGTACTGGTGGTTCCATGATAAACCTTGGGCAGGTGAGCCCGAGATTGCTCTCCAATGCATTGTCTAACATGATCGAGGTAAACGTTATTGTTTCTCCTAAGAAATTTAGGTAATATAATGTTATTTGTATTCCATCATAACTCCCTATGTTGTTATTGTGGCTACAACGTAAGTATCATATGGATCCCCCAAGTTAACATTACGATTTATGATTTCTATGTGTTAATCATTAATTTTATGATTTCATGAGGTATGTAAAAGATCTTATGCTTTGTATGTATTAATGGAATAATTATTTCATTCTTTATTTTATAATCCTTATTGAGCATTTTATGCTCATCCTAAAATTTGAAATATTTTTCAGAGTACTTAAATATGAATAGGGTCATGGATGGAATCAAATAAAAGTCATGTAGTCTAAAACCTGGAACAAGACATGACAATTTTTTTCAATAGTTTTTATGTTATGAAAAAAATGGATACTGAAGCATGTGTAAAACAAATGAAATTAAAAATATCCCATAATGATAATAAATATTAAATATATATGAATGTAAATTTAATTATTATTTTAAATAGTCTAAATGATAATATATTCCAATAATATTAGAAAATAAGTGATATAGATGGTTTTGTATATTAATAATGTGGTTAAATCATTTTCATATATGACTAGACTTCACATAATAGTTATTTTCTAATATAATTTTAAAATAGAGATAAATATTAATGAATAAATTTTTAGGGAAAATTTTGTTAAAATTTATACCCAGAATGGATAAACTTTTCTATATCCTATGGTCATTATTGGTGATATACATGTCCCCTATCATCCTTTATCCCCTTGGTAAATAATTGTTTTAATGTCATGCCTGACTATAAGACTAACCCCATCACATCATTTTGGACTCGAATCATCTTTATTAATGTCTATATTCTTCATATTATTTTATGGGTGTACATATATATACATAAAAATTTGAATACGTTCATTTTATACTATTTATTATTATATTTTGAATTGATAAATCAAAAAATTGAACATCCCCAACATGTTTTGTTTTTTATAATTTGTTTGAAAATAATATATTGTTAAATTTTTCTGGTGTAAACATTTTCTATTCCATCATAACAATTATTATTTATGATGTTCCCATCCTATGTTTAGAAATTACTTTTGGAATAATCATAAATCACATATGCAATTATTAATTTATTCATATTTTTCAATGTTTCATATCCAATAATTATTAAAATATTCTTTTTTATCTATGTCATCATCTACTTATTTTCTTTTTGATATCCTAAATAATATAATTTTATATTACCATCTATTTTATTACAGCTGATGTCCTATACCATTTTCTAGGGATTTATTCAAGAAAAACCATTCCCTTTCATTAGGTAATTAATGTTGGGTATTAAATATAAATATTATCATGTTCTCCTACCAAACATATGTGTAGTAATTCTCATGTGATTTGTCGGGAATGATTTAAATAGGACTACAATGATTTGGGTATTGGATTATATCTCAAGATATAATTTTAGGAGGAAGTTATAGAATTCTAAATACACTATATTAATAGAGATTGGGATTTAATTATTTATCAACTATATGATTGAAGGGTGGGATATAAATTCATCATAAAATAGGGTTCTCTTTATATTATTATTGTTTAACAATACTCAGGTAATTTTCAACATATTCTCTTTTAGATTTCTCATTTATTATGTTATACATATATCATTATGCCTAGAATTGTGATTTACCTGCAATGTTTACCTTGGTATTACCTCATAATGTTATTTTTGTGTCCCATGCTCTTTCGGTACAGGGGGAAGGATGCAATTTCCTTCTCAGAAACTGAGGTAAGGTCTCTTGCAAGGATTTGCACTTTACCCTCATTGGAAAATTCACAAATCGAAAGCCTTCTCTGAAATACCTTCGTTCTGCGCTTGAATCCATGGTATTTTCGGGTTTTAACTTAGGACTCCTAAATTCTACTCATATAATATTTAGATTCCAGACTGAAGCTGAATATTATAGATTATGGGTCCGTAGATCATGGTTTTTTGGTGGTTGTTTTATGAACGTTTTAAAATTGGATCCAGAGTTTGATCCGCACATTGAATCACAAGTTGTGCCAATCTGGTTGGGTTTTCCCGAACTTCCATTGCACCTCTTTAATCAAAATGCAGTGTTTCCTATTGCTATGCTCATTGGTAATCCATTGAGACTTGATTCTTCCACAAAGTCAATTTCTAGGCCTTCTATTGCAAGAATTTGTGTTGAAGTGGATGTTTCAAACCACTTGCCTTCACATATTTGGATTCAGAGTGGTAAACTTGGTTTCTCTCAGGAGATTCTATATGAGAGATTGCATGATTATTTCCATAACTGTCTCAGGCTTGGCCATCCCTCTAATTTCTGTAGCAAGAATCAGGGTTTTCCAAAGGTAAAAAAACCCACCTGGGTTGAAAATTGTCATAAGGCTCCAGTTGATCAAAAAGTTTGCGCGAGTAGATTCGATCATGCTCATAATTCTGAAAATCAACTTTCAAATTTTACTAATGCGGTTATTGAAAATACGATTACTCCCTCTAGGATTGAACCTATTGGATCCCATCATTCTAGTGCTTCTAATAAAACTGAACCTCATATTCCCCTTCCCCTTCAATAACAAAAGGATATTGTTGTACCTAACGAAAATTCAGGGGAAGAGGATCATGATGTATTAGACTCCAATTCTGAGGAAGCTGACAAATCTATTCATATGGAAGAATCTTTCTTAAATAATATGGCCAAAAAAATAAAAAACCTTTGGTAGATGAGGATGGCTACATCACTCCACATCCAAGAAAAAGTAGAAGACACAAAGACTACTCAAACATAGAACACACCATTTTTGCTAGATCAGTGGACATCTCTAAAGATAAGCAAGTAGAAACATCCCAAGAGAAGCCTCAAGTTGAGACTCCCAAATCAGAACATGTTAATGATCCTCAGGATAAGCCTCAAGAATCATTTTCTAGTACTGTTATGTACTACTTTTCTCCACATTTTGATGAACATGATCTTCTGGAGTGGATCAAGAATATGGATAGGCAACAGGAGATTGCTCAGCAAGAGCTTCAGGAAGGTAAGATTTCAAAGGAGCAATATCATTATATTAGAAGATCCATCTCCATTGAAAAATCAAGGACGAACAGCAAATCAAATTGAATCTGACCTGTTTGATTTTTTTGTCTTTATTAACCCTGTTTTAGAGTTTTCTGTCCCATTCTCCAGATTTATTAACTGTCATCAATTCAAATGATTTTCAGTAAAAGACTTCTTTCTTTTGGTTTTTTTGAGGCCACTTACATGGTTCATTCTCTTCTAGATATTTCACTCTGGTATTCAGATTTTTATTTTAGACTTTTATTTCTAGTTGTCCTGGGATTCTACATACTGGTTTGCTGTTGAGCTATTTTGGTTATATTATATTCTTTCTTGGAACCGGTTCTGATCTGGTCAGTGGTATTCTGATTGAGTATGAGATAAGGCTTTTGGATCAACTCAGTGTAGATCTCACTCTTTTTTATTCAGGATCACCTGTCTTTTATGGGAGGCTCCCGGTTTATTTATTTTTTTGTTGAAGAGATCAGTATGATATAGAACACCTTGAAAGATGTCTACAATGTGAACATTATGAATCATTAGGAAGCGCCTGGGTTATGGATTAGAGTCGCAAATGGAAGTAACACTGTTGTGCTCATATAATGAGCATTTAAACTTGATGCTGTTTGGAAGGACTTTTGATTGATTGATTTCTAGCATGATGTCTCATATTGGAGGCTGCTCTCCTGGTTGTCTTCAAGTTTTTACACTATGTTCTACTGGTGTTTTACCAGTCTCATGATGATGCTGAAGCCTTGGTGGAGGACAAGTTCAATGGATTTTTTTCTAGCTGGCTACATTTTTTTCATTAGTACAGTTGAATTCCTTTATCATGTACCCCGGACTACTCCCTGCCGGTGTAAGTACATTACACTTCGAATTTGTAACACATCTTATTTTTATTTTAATAAATTCCTTCTGGGGCATGGAGTGGGACACCAGTTCATGTCACCACTTCTCAAAAAAAATACACATGGTATCCTTAAAAACAACTATATAGATCCATGTGAACTTTCTTCCTCAACTCTTATATATAAATGATGGAAATACTATATGGAGTCTTGTATATGGTTAGTAATATATATATTTATATATTAAATTGAAAACACAATCTCTCCTTCTAGTGGAAGACCAAAATCCTCTTTAGGGAACACATCAACGTGTTTCCCAATAATGGACATGTCATCAAAGATGATCATTTCCATGTCTCAATAATTTGAGCTAGATATTATTTCTCATAAGGGGATAATATAAAAGTATTATAAGATGTTTCCAAAGGATATTCATCATCATATTTTCATTTATATTGAATCAGAATATGGTTTATGACATATAAGGTGATTTCATTTTTCCTTGTGGTTGATCTTTGTTCTAAAAATTGGTTAGAAATTTATGCCTAAAATAGAATCACATTTCAGTGAAGAGTGTATAATGTACATTTTATATCACTGTTCACATTATATCTGTTTTTTACAAAAGAATCTTTTTAAAAGTCTTTTATGGAATGTTTTGGAAAAAAGGGAACATTTGGATTTTTTATTTTGGTGTATATAATGTCAATGGTGTTTTTCCACTTTTGAATGCATTATATGAAATTTGTATTCCATTACAGGAATTCATTTTTAGTTCAATGAAAACCCTATTTCCCATTATTCTAGGAATTTTCAATAATGGTTTTATATGGAATGGGTTCTTTGATATCCATAAATTCTTTTTTTATGGGTGGAAAGAGTAACATCTACTGTTTTCAACAAGGTTGAAAATTCAAATAGAATCATAACTTTTCATTTGGTTCATGGGAAAATTATTTAACTAATATTTAAATAGAAAATTTTAGATTTTGATCACTTAACTTGAATTTTTATGAAGGGTTTTAGGACTAAAATATTTTTGTGCTGTTTGAATGAGTTTTTAGATTGTCATGATCTGAAATCTCATATTCAGGAAAAAAAGGAAGTTGTGAACATTGTGTGGGAAACCATGTGTCCCTCAAGGAGAAATAATGTGACCATGTTAGGGGGTTCACAAGATTTCTCAACCATCATACCCAAGGTTTCATGAACATGTGATGGGTCTACAAAAAATTGTAGACATGGGTGCAAGGGATACACATGATTTGTTTAATCATGTGCAGGTCGTGTGAGCTGGGTGCCACATTGAATAGTATATGACAACACATGTTTTTTTACAGATTAATTCATGATTTATAAATAGGAATACATATAAAAAACCATGAATATTCATAGTCAGAGTACATTTGGTAAATTAGGTACATTTAATAACAACTTAAAATTCATGGCATATTTGCATGAATGAAAACATCAATAACATGAAAATAATATTCCATCATCCCTAAAAATGAATGTTATAACCGAGGGACACATAATGTAATGTGGAGAGATAAAAATCCTAGTAACGGAATAAACAAATAATTACAATAATAATGTATTACATGTTAGACAATATGCATTTCAGTGGGACCTAAAATTGGTTTTAATAATACACATTAAAAATGTGGCATTATGTATCATGATAACATAATGCAAACCTGGAGATGTGGAATCAACTTTAAACATGAAAACATAAACATACATTAGGATAACTATAAGGCCCCGGCCTAAAACCTTACTTAATATTTAATTAAATGAATAATTCACATTGAGGATCTTTTTAGGTATAGAGTTTTAGAGAATTAGGACACAACTATTACATCTCAAAAGATTACAAAGTAGACACTTCTACTAAATTTCCATAGAATAAAAACTCATAAAAATAAACATGTCTAGTTCCATGTTTTAGAAATCATGACTTTTCCTTGATCCCATCCTCGACCCTATTCCACTTTATGTCCTGTGAAAAACATTTCAAAAACATGGGGTGAGCATAAAAAGCTCAGTAAGGGATACACAAAGAAGGAAAACTGTTAGTTTTTCAAAACAACCAGAAAACCATGAATACTATATCAAAGTAATACTTTTCACCTTTATGAAGTAGTAAAAACTATTCACTAAATAAAAGATCGTTACTTACCCTTTTTGTAACCAAAAGATACCATAAAACCCATATAAATAAGACATAACATATAAAGGTAACTTTGTACATAAACATACTTAAATGGAAAAACCATACGGTCGACTTCCACACATATCACTTAATGGAATAGACATACGGCCGACTTCCACACCCAATGCATTGGAGGTTATAATGTAACCACCCATCCTGGTATTCATGACACCACCCATAATATGGTTTATCACGTAACCACCCGTCAAATGTCCAGGTACCATTATAAAATCACAAGACATAAAACAAATATAATGGAAAGAAAACATTTCCACACTTTGATCACAATATATCACTTAAATATATTAACATAAAAAATCCATTATAAAAACCCGTTTTAAATACCAAAATAAAAAAATCATTATATAGTATTTATTTCATTTTAAAAAACATTACGACTTGTTATGGAAGCTAAAGACCAAATAATACTCGCGGCTGCGGAAAAGGTCATTGTCACCGCGTACGTTAAAAAAACATTCCTTTTTGATGTTTAGTAAAATGATTCTTATAAAAAGATTCCTTTTTAATAAAATTAAATGTCAAAGGGGTTTATAAACCGTATAAAAGAAAGTGGTGTATGAAACAAAATATGCCTCAATGAAAGGAGATTGAGACGAAGTCCCTTACCTCTGGTCCGACTGGACTCGGTCGTTATTTAACGACCTGAATAATAAACTTGATTTAATTTATACTTTCTTAAGAACATTTATCAATTTAATTATTCCTTTTATCTCACTTATTTCCTTGTTATAAACATTATGTAATCATTTATGTTATTAATGTTTGTTTTGTCGATATTTGGTACTTAAGTCGAAAGTGGACTTCTTACAATTACATGTTGTTCGTGTGGTCAAAGTTTCATTATATGCAGAATGATATTCATGATTTGGATATCAGATATATCATATATATCCAGAATATAAATGTATTTATAATATTACATAATCATTTAGAGGTAAGAAATGAAAATCACTGTTCATGGAAACAGAAAGCCATACATACGCATGAACGCTACTTCCATTTCTATGTCATATTAATGGAATTAAAATTAAATGAGAGATATTTATTGTTTAATTACAGAATTATATTAATCGTTAAGATGTAACATAGATCATATATATCCATTATATATATGTACTTATAATAGTACATTACATTTGGGGATACGAAATGAAATGCTTCGTTCATGGAGACGGTAAGCCGTACGTACGCATGAACGCTACTTTCATTTCTATATCATAATTTAATGGAATTAAATAATAATGATATAAATGTATATTATAATTCCAGTATAACATCATATATAATAACTTTAAATCCATCCTTTATACGTCCCACATATGGTATTAACGAATCAAATCACTTTGAGGGGGCTGTAGTCCACACTTCCTAAAATGAAGATATCACGTATACGCATAATGGAATCCATAAAGGTATTCCATAAATGAAAAATACAGAGCATAAGGAAAACATAAACATATTATATATCATCTATAAATATAGTGACATCTTAATTTCCACCTTTGAAGGTGTTAGAAGTATATTGAAGAATCATCGTTTCGTGAGGCAGAAATTCTCCATCCACAGAAACAGTATATTCTTTAACCATTTGATGTAGGTGTGTGTAAGTGTAGCTCAAATTCTTATTATAACAACATCCTATTATACTACAGATACAGGATTTGTTACAAAAGAAAAGAATAAAAAGAGTTTATAGGGTTAGAGAAGCAAAATAAATCATAAGAACACAAGAGAAAACACTACCCTTAAAACGGTTAACTCTTTTGGATTTGAGCTCAAAGGCTTCCTTGGGAAGAAAGATTCCCAAAGTAAGGCTTAAAGGAGTAATAGAGGGATGTGGAGAGACAAAATGGGCATGTATTGGCCAATACAATGGCTGAAGAGGTGTGGGTAAGGTGGTAGAGGTGGGGCCTTTTATAAGCGGAGAGGAGGGGCACTCTTGGAAAAGTACAAAAGGTTACATTATTTTCAAATGCGTTTCGGATTTTAAAGGTCCCACATTGATTTATTTCGAGGATAAGGTGATAGGGGTTATAAATATACTCATACAATATGTCTTTTACAAGTGTAGTTTTTAGATTTTACATTATCTTTTCATTTTATTTAAATCGTCAAATAATGAGGTAATCACTGCCACATCTTGGTGTTATAAATAATATAATTTATTTAATGTCTAAAAATTATAAAGAAAATATCTTGATTTTTAAAATCTTTTTATCTTTCTAATTAATATCTATAGTCAAAGATATTACTTGTATAACCCCATTTGAATGTCTTTTTACTGAAATAACTCATGTTTGTGACATTTTTATTTTAACATTAAATAAAATGTTATTAATGTCATTTTCCTACCAAAGTGGCTCCATGGGGTCCCCAAGTTGACACATGGATTTTTTTGGTCGTCCATGACACATCCAATAATGGTAGGACATGTGTCAAGTTCATTTCATATTATTGAAACATTTTTTTAACATTAAACTACACTAATTACCTATAATCGCGATTAAAAACTTAAAAGTTACTATTCAACAAAAAAATATTTTAATCCCATTGAACCACATTTTACTTCTTAATGACAATAATTTATGAAGGATTTTTTAAATTCAAAACACAGAGGTGGTAAAATTTCCTTTAAACGAAAAAATCAGTTTTTTTAAGTACCCCTTAGTGGTTTAACTATTCATCAAAAATTGAAGTTTTTCAGAAAAATACCAAAAATTCACCCTAAGATATATTTAATATTATGAATTCAAAAATGATTTCCATTTTACAAAATTCAAAACATATAAGTTGCATTAATTAATTTAATAATTAATTGCCGCTGTCAAAACAAATAGCGTGTTCTTATGAAACAAAAAGTATCAAAAGATTGACAATAGTTTAAGTCCGATTTCAAAGTGAAATTAATTACAATGTCCACTATTGGATTAAATGGTATAAATATATTCTAATTTCACTTTAAAAACAATTCATAAGATAATATAATCATATAAATAAATTAGATTAAAAAGAGGATTTGAATTAAAATACAACATTTTTCACTATTCATTAAAAAAATGAACTTTATCGGAAAAATACCAAAAATCTACACAAAGTAAATTTTGATGTCCTGATTATAAAGAAGAGTTTTATTTGGTCCGATATAATTTATAAGAGTGACCAAAACTATATTTATAGAAGGTTCGCCAACAAAAGACGATAAGTCGACCTTTTGTGAATGTTATAGTATATATGCCTAAAATTGAATTCTTTTTATATTTTAAGCCTTTATATTTTATTGGACGAATGTAGAAACATTTAAAAAAAATATATAATCATATTTTAGTTATTTCTATACATTCCCGCCAATACAACGGCTAAATGTTAACTACCATTTAAAATAATATTATTATATTACTAGTGTGCAACATAAGATTTCAAAGAAACTCTTTGTTGTGTATCGGGTACGCTATCGAACATAGAAACCCCTATAAAGTAAAATTAATATTTAATTCGTAAATATTAATAAATATGAGAATGTTTAATTCTTTATTTACCTGGTGTGTTACATCCTTCCCCCCTTTTGGGAATTGCGTCCTCACAATTTTTTTCACTTATCAAAATAAGTGGGGGTATTTATCCCTCATAGCATTTTCAGATTCCCATGCCGCCTCTTCAACCATATGGTTTTTCCACAAAACCATTAGCTGGCGAATTACGTTATTCCACAACACTTGCTCTCTATGGTCAAGAATCCGGACTGGTTGTTTTTCATAAGAGATATTCTCTTCCAACTGAACTATCTCTGGGCTCAAAAAATGAGATGGATATGGCATATACTTTCTCAACATCGAAACATGAAAAACATTGTGTACCTGAGATAAACTCAGAGGTAATGCCACTCTGAATGCAACTGATCCAACATTATCCATAATTTCTTATGGTCCAATGAACCTTGGACTCATCTTTCCTTTCTTACCAAACCGCATCACACTTTTCCATGGTGAAACATTGAGAAAAACATGATCACGTACCTCGAAAGATAGATCCTTCCTCCGGTTATCCGCAGAACTTTTCTGTCTGCTCTGAGCTGTTCTCATGTGTTTCTGAATCAACTGATCTTTTTCTACCATCTCTTCTACCAATTATGGTCCGATCAGCTTCCTTTCACCTACTTCATCCCAAAAAGCTGGAGTTCGACACCGCTTCCCCTATAATGCCTCAAACGGATCCATGTGTATACTGGAATGAAAACTGTTATTATACGAAAATTCAACCAAATAAGGATGTTGGTCACAACTTCCCTGATAATCCATCGAACAAGCACGTAGCATATCCTCTAATTTCTGAATTGTTCGTTCTGACTTCCCATCTGATTGCAGATGAAAAGCTGTACTAAATTTTAATTCAATACCCAAAGACTTCTGAAGGCCCTTCCAAAAGTTAGAAGTAAAACTGGGATCATGATCGGACACAATGGAGAGGGGAACTCCATGTAACCTGACTATCTCTTTAAGATACAAACGAGAAAGTTTATCTAGGGAAAAAGTATCTCGTATAGCAAGGAAATGAGCAGATTTAGTCAAGAGATCAACAATAACCCAGATTGCATTATTACCTCGAGGTGTCTTTGGCAAACTCACAACGATGTCCATGGATGTATTCTCACATTTCCACTCTGGTAATGGTAAAGTCTGAAGAATCCCATTCGATAACTGCCGCTCTGCTTTAACCTGCTGACAAATCAAACACTTTATAGTAAAATTAGCAATATCACTTTTCATTCCATCCCACCAGTAATACTCCCGCAGATCACTGTACATCTTAGTACTGCCAGGATGTACTGAAAACGGGGAACTATGAGCCTCACATAATAACTCATTCTTCAACAATAAATCACAAGGAACAGACAATCTCTTCCCAAATCTCAAAACATAATCATTATCAATGTAGAATTCAGGCAACTTGCCCTTCGGAACCAGCTCTACCTATTTCTGCAACTCACTGTCTTTCTTCTGTGCTTTCTTGATTCTATCTGATAGAGAATATGTCACTAATACCTGAAAAAAAAATTGAAGGACTTCTTGAACAAACAACTTCCACTCCAAAGTTCATCAAATAAAAAACCAAAGGATCTCCTTCCAAACGTAGCATGGTTAATGAAGCATTACTTGTTCGACTCAAAGAATTAGCCACTTTATTTTCTTTTCCTGGATGGTAATGAATTGTACAATCATAATCCTTGATTAATTCAAACCATATCCTCGGTTTCATGTTCAATTCTTTCTGAGTGAATATATACATTAATCTTTTGTGATCAGTAAATATTTCACACTTTACTCTATATTAATGATTCCTCCAAATTTTTAAAGCGAAAACAACAGCAGCTAATTCCAAATCATGTGTAGGGTAATTTACCTGATGTGTTTTCAACTGACATGAAGCATAAGCAATTAACTGATCATTCTACATAAGGAAACAACCATGTACCTTCAACGAAGCATCACTGTATATAACAAACTCACCATTCCTAGAAAGAAATTTCAAAACTGGAGCATTCACCAATCTTCTTTTCAACTCCTTCAGTAGTAACCAGATTCAACTGATCTATCACTGCAACAAACTATTTAGTTCTGATTCTGGCCACCTAAGGAAACTGATTTCAAAGGTCATTTCCCATTATATGCCTTCCCAGAAAAGATGTTCTATTTCCTCTATGAAAAACCATTCTTAACCTAGAAATATCTTAGGTGAAGCAACATGTTAATCTTTAAATTCTATATCATATCAATCTTACCATAAATTAATTTGTAATTTAACAATTTTCTAACTCCTAAAGTTGTCTAAACCGACCACTGATACCAACTATAAGGCCCCGGACTTAAACCTTACTTCATATTGAATTAAATGAATAATTCACATTGAGGCTCTTTTCAAGTATATAGTTTTAGAGAATTAGTTCATAACTATTACATATCAAAATATTACAAAGTAGAAACTTCTACTAAATTTCCATAGAATAAAAACTCTTAAAAAACATGTCTACTTCCATGTATTAGATAGTAGGACTTTTCCATGATCCCATCCTTGACCCTATTCCACTTTAAGTCATGTGAAAAACATTTAAAAATCTTTGGGTGAGCATAAAAAGCTCAGTAAGGGATACACAAAGAAGGAAAAATGTTAGTTTTACAAAACAACCAGTAAACCATAAATACATTATCAAAGTAATACTTTTAACTTTTATGAAGTTGTAAAAGATCTTCAGTGAATAAAAGATCGTTACATACCCTTTTTGTAACCAAAACATTACCATAAAACCCATATAAATATCACATAACATATAAAGGTAACTTGGGACATAAACATACTTAAATGGAATAACCATACCGTCGACTTCCACACATATCACTTAATGGAATAGCCATATGGCCGACTTCCATACCCAATGCATTGGTGGTCATAACGTAACCACCCGTCCTGGTATTCACGACACCAACCGTCATATGGTTTATCGCGTAACCCCCCATCAAATGTCCAAGTACCATTATAAAATCATAAGTAATAAAACAAATATAATGGAAAGAAAACATTTCCACACTTTGATCAAAATATATGAGTTAAATATATTGACATAACATATCCATTATAAAAACCCTTTTAAATACCAACATACATAAAACATTATATGGTATTTATTTAATTTAAAAAAACATTACGGCTTGTTGTGGAAGCCAAAGACCAAATAATACTTGTAGCGGCGGATAAGGTCATTGTCACCGCGTACATTAAAAAAACATTCTTTTTTTCGTTAAGTAAAACGCTTCTTATAAAAAGATACCTTTTGAATAAAATTAAAAGTAAAAGGGTTTTATACACCGTATAAAAGAAATCTTTTTATAAAACAAAATATTCCTCAATGAAAGGATATTGAGACAAAGTCCTTTACCTCGGGTCCGACTTGACTCGATCGTTCTTTAACGTCCTGAATAATAAACTTGAGTTAATTTCTACTTGCTTAAGAACCTTTTTCAAGTTCATTATTCCTTTTATGTCACTTATTTCCATGTTATAAACATTATGTAATCATTTAAGTTAATAATGTTTGTTTTATCGATATTTGGTTCTTAAGTCGAAAGTGGAATTCTTAAAATTACATGTTGTTCATGTGGTCAAAGGTTCATTATATACAGAATGATATTCATGATTTGGATATCATATATATCATATATATACATCATATACATGTATTTATAATATTACGTAATCATTTAGTGATATGAAATGAAATGCATCATTCATGGAGATGGTAAGTCGTACGTACGCAAGAACGTTACTTTCATTTCTATGTCATATTAATGGAATTAAAACTAAATGAGAGATATGTATGTTTTAATCCCAGAATTATATTAATCATTTAGATTTAACATATATCATATATATCCATTATATATATGTACTTATAATATTACATTACATTTGGGGATAAGAAATGAAATGCACCGTTCATGGAGACGGTAAGTCGTACGTACGCATGAACGCTGCATTTATTTCAATCTCATACTTTAATGAAAATAAATAATAAAAATATAAATATATATTATAATTCCAGTATAACATCATATATAATAACATTAAATCCATCCATTATACATCCCACATATGGCATTAACGAATCAAATCACATTGAGGGGGCGGTAGTCCGCACTTCCTAAAATGAAAATATCGCATATACCCATAATGGAAGCCATAAAGTTATGACATAAATGAAAAATACAGAACATTAAGGAAAAAATAAACATATTATATATCATATATAAATATAGTGACATCTTAATTGCCACCTTTTAAGGTGTTAGAAGAATATTGAACAATGATCATTTAGTGAGGCAGAAATTCGCCATCCACAGAAACAGTATGTTCTTTAACAATTAAGTGTTGGTGTGTGTAATTTTTGCTCGAATGCTTCTTATAAAAAAATCTTTGTATATTGAAGATACTGGTGTTGTTAGAAAAGAAAATAATAAAAATAGTTTATAGGGTTAGAGAAGCAAAATAAAACATAACAACACAAGAGAAAACACTACCTTTAAAGCGGGTAACTCTTTTTGATTTGAGCTCAAAGGCTTCCTTGGCAAGACTTCTGCCAAAAGTGTAGCTTCAAGGAGTAATAGTGGGATGTGGAGAGAATAAATGGGTAGGTTTTGGCCGACACAAAGGCTTTAGAGGTGTGGTTAAGGTGGTAGAGGTGGGGTCCTTTTATAAGAGGAGAGGAGGGGCACTCATGGAATGTTATAAAAGGTTACTTTATTTTCAAATGCGTTTTGGATTTTAAAGGTCCCGCATTGATGTATTTCGAGGATAATGTGATAAGGGTTCGAAATATACTCATCCAATAGGTCTTTGACAAGGGTATGTCTTATATTTTACATTATCTTTTTATTTTACTTAAATCGTTAAATAATGAGGTAATCGCTGCATCACCATGGTTTCATAAATAATTTAATTTATTAAATGTCTAAAAATTATAAAAAAAATATCATGATGTAGTAAATCGTTTTATATTTCTAATGAATATTTATAGTCATAAATCTGACTTGTATAAACCCATTTAAAAGTTTTTTTAGTAAAACAACTCATGTTTGTGACATTTTTATTTTAACATTAAATAAAATGTTATTAATGTCATTTTCCTACAAAGTGGCGCCATGAGGTCCCCAAGTTGACCCATGGATTGTCTTGGTCGTACATGGCACATCCAATAAAGGTAGGACATGTGTCAAGTTAATTTAATATTATTAAAACATTATTTTTACCATAAACTACACTAATTACCTCTAATCGCGATTAAAAACATAAAAGTTACTATTCACCAAAAAATAATTTTAATTCCCTTGAACCACATTTTACTTCTCAATGAAAACTTTGTATGTCAGATTTTTGGAATTCAAAACAAACAGGTGGTAAATTATCATTTCAATGAAAAATCAGTTTTTTTAAGTACCACTTAGTGGTTTCACTATTCATAAAAAAATGAAGTTTTCCAGAAAAATACCAAAATTTCACCCTAAGCTATATTTGATATTCCGAATTTGAAAATGATGTCCATTTTAAAAAATTCAAAACATATAAGTTGCATTAATTAATTTAATAATTAATTCCTGCTGTCAAAATAAATAGCGTGTTTTTATGAAACAAAAAGTATCAAAAGATTGACACTAGTTTACGTCCGATTTCAAAGTGAAATTAATTCCAACGACAACTATTGGATTAAATTGTATAAACATATTCTAATTTCACTTTAAAACCAATTCAAAAGATAATCTAATCATATAAATAAATTATATTAAAAAGAGGTTTTGAATTAAAATACAACATTTTTCACTATTCATTAAAAAAATGAACATTGTCAGAAAAATACCAAAAATCTACACAAAGTAAATTTTGATGTCCCGATTCTAAAGAAGAGTTTTATTTGGTCCAATAGAATGTATAAGAGTGACAAAAACTATATTTATAGACGGTTCTCCAATAAAAGGCGATAAGTCGACCTTTTGTGAATGTTAGAATATATATGCCTAAAATTGAATTCTTTTCATATTTTAAGCCTTATCATTTATTGGATAAGCGTAGAAACATTTAAAAAAACATATATAATCATATTTTAGTTATTTTTATTCATTCCTGCTAATACAATGGCTCCGTGTTAACTACCATTTAAATTAATATTATTATATTACTAGTGTGAAAATTAAGATTTCAAAGAAACTCTTTGTTGCGTATCGGGTATGCTATCGAACATAGAAACCCCTTTAAAGTAAAATTAATATTTAATTCGTAAATATTAATAAATATGAGATTGTTTCGTTATTTACATACCTGGGGTGTTACATCCTTCCCCAATGTTGGGAATTGCGTCCTCACAATTTTATTCACTTATCAAAATAAGTGGGGGGTATTTATCCATAAAAGAATTTTTAGATTCCCATGACGCCTCATCACCCATATGGTTTTTCCAAAAAAAACCTTTATGTGGCGAATTACGTTATTCCACAACACTTTCTCTCTATGGTCAAGAATCTGGACTGGTTGTTCTTCATAAGAGAGATTCTCTTCCAACTGAACTACCTCTGGGCTCAAAACATGAGATGGATCTGGCATATACTTTCTCAATATCGAAACATGAAAAACATTGTGTACCTGAGATAAACTCAGAGGTAATGCCACTCTGTATGCAACTGATCGAACTTTCTCCAGAATTTCATATGGTCCAATAAACCTTGGACTAAGCTTTCCTTCCTTACTAAATCGCATCACACTTTTCCATGGTGAAACTTTGAGAAAAACAAGATCACCTACCTTGAAAGATAGATCCTTCCTCCGGTTATCTGCATAACTTTTCTGTCTTCTCTAAGTTGTTCTCATGTGTTTCTGAATCAACTGAACATTTTCTACCATCTCTTCTACCAATTCTGGTCCCATCAGATTCCTTTCACCTACTTCATCCCAGAAAGTCGGAGTTCGACACTGCTTCCAATATAATGCCTCAAACGGAGCCATCTGTATATTGGAATGAAAATTGTTATATATAAAAATTCAACCAAAGAAGGATGTTGGTCACAAAATCCCTGATAATCCATCGAACATGCACGTAGCATATCCTCTAATGTCTGAATTGTTCGTTCTGACTGCCCATCTGATTGTGGATGAAAAGATGTACTAAAATTTAATTTAGTACCCAACGACTTCTGAAGGCCCTTCCAAAAGTATGAAGTAAACCTGGGATCACTATTAGACACAATGGAGAGAGGAACTCCATGTAACCTGACTATCTCCTTAAGATACAAAAGGGAAAGTTGATCTAGGGAAAAAGTATCTCATATAGAAAGGAAATGAGCAGATTTAGTCAAAAGATCAATAATAACCCAGACAGCATTATTACCTCGGGGTGTCTTCGGCAAACTCATAACGAAGTCCATGGATATATTCTCTTATTTCCACCCTGGTACTGGTAAAGGCTGAAGTATCCCTTTCGGTAACTGCTGCTCTGTTTTATCCTGCTGACAAGTCAAACACTTTATAGTAAAATCAGCAATATCTCTTTTCATTCCATCCCACCAGTAATACTCCCACAGATATCTGTACATCTTAGTACTGCCATCATGAACTGAAAACGGGGAACTATGAGCCTCACATAATAACTCATTCTTCAACTGTGAATCACAAGGAACATACATTCTTTTTCCAAATCTCAAAACAAAATCATTATCAATGTTGAATTTAGGCAACTAACCCTTCTGAACCAGCTCTACATTTTTCTGCAACTCACTGTCTTGCTTATGTGCTTGCTTGATTCTGTCTGATAGAGAAGATGTCACTGATACCTGAAACAAAACAGAAGGACTTCCTGCAAAAATAACTTCCATGCCAAAGTTCATCAAATCAAAAACCAAAGGATCTCATTCCAAACATAGCATGGTTAATGAACCATTACTTTTTCGACTCAAATCTTCAGCCACTTTATTTGCTTTTCCCGGATGGTAATGAATTATACAACCATAATCCATGATTAATTCCTACCATCTCCTCTGTCTCATGTTCAATTCATTCTGAGTGAATATATACTTTAATCTTTTGTGATAAGTTTATATTTCACACTTTACTCCATAAAAATGATGCCTCAAATTTTTTAAGCGAAAACAACAACAGCTAATTCCAAATCATGTGTAGGGTAATTTACCTCTTGAGTTTTCAACTGACATGAAGCATAATCAATTACATGATCATTCTGCATAAGGACACAACCAAGTTCCTTCAACGAAGCATCACTGTATATAACAAACTCACCATTCCTAGAAGTAAATGCCAAAACTGGAGCATTCACCAATCTTCTTTTCAACTCCTTCAGTAGTAACCTGATTCGACTGAGCCATCACCGCATCAAACTGTTTAGTTCTGATTCTGACCTGCTAAGGATAATGATTTCAAAGGTCATTTCCTTCTATATGCCTTCCCAGAAAAGCTGTTCTGTTTCCTGTATGAAACACCATTCTTAACCCAGAAATATCTTAGGCGAAGCAACATGGTAATCTTTATATGCTATATCATTTCAATCGTTCCTTAAATTAATTTGTAATTTAACAATTTTCTAACTTCAAAAGTCATCTAATCCAACCTATGATACCAACTATAAGTCCTCGAACTTAAACATTAATTAATATTGACTTAAATTAATAATTCACAATTATGATCTTTTCAGTTTTAGAGTTTTAGTGAATTAGGACATAACTATTACATCTCAAAATATTACAAAGTAGACACTTCTACTAAATTTCCATAGAATAAAAACTCTTAAAAAGAAACATGTATTTTTCCATGTTTTAGATAGAATGACTTTTTCTTGATCCCATCCTTGACCCTATTCCACTTTATGTCCTGTGAAAAACATTTCAAAATCTTGGGGTGAGCATAAAAAGATCAGTAAGGGATACACAAAGAAAGAAAACTGTTAGTTTTTCAAAAACAACCAGTAAACCATGAATACTTTATCAATGTAATAATTTTCACCTTTATGATGTAGTAAAAACTCTTCACTGAATAAAAGATCGTTAATTACCCTTTGTGTATCCAAAATATTTCAATAAAACCCATATAAATAACACATTACATATAAAGGTAACTTGGGACATAAACATACTTAAATGGAATAACCATACGGTCGACTTCCACACATATCAGTTAATGGAATATCCATACAACCGGCTTCCATACCCAATGCATTGGAGGTTATAAAGTAACCACCCGTCCTGGTATTCACAGCACCACCCATCATATAGTTTATCACGTAACCACCGGTCAAATGTCCAAGTACCATTATAAAATCATAAGATATAAAAAAAATATAATGGAAAGAAAACATTTCCACACATTGATCACAATATATCACTTAAATATATTGACATAACAAATCCAATATAAAAAATCCTTTTCAATAACAAAATACATAAAACACTGTATGTTATTTATTTCATTTGAAGAAACATTACGACTTATTGAGGAAGGCAAAGACCAAATAATACTCGCGGCGGCGGAAAAGGTCATTGTCACCGCGTACGTTAAAAGAAACATTCCTTTTTTTTCATTTAGTAAAACGATTCGTATAAAAATATTCCTTTTCAATAAAATTAAATTTCAAATGGGTTTATACATCGTATAAAAGAAAGTTGTTTATAAAACAAAATATTCCCCAATGAAAGGAGATTGAGATGAAGTCCCTTACCTTGGGTCCGACATGACTCGATCGTTCTTTAACGTCCTGAACAATAAACTTGAGTTAATTTATACTCGCTTAAGAACGTTTTTCATGTTCATTATTCCTTTTATATCACTTAGTGTCATGTTATAAACATTATTTAATCATTTATGTTAATAATGATTGTTTTTTCGTTATTTGGTTCTTCAGTCGAAAGTGGACTTCTTACAATTACATGTTGTTCGTGTGGTCAAAGGTTCATTATATCCAGAATGATATTCATGATTTGGATATCATATATATCATACATATCCATCATATACATGTTTTTATAATATTTCATAATCATTTAGAGGTTAGAAAAGAAATGCACCATTCATGGAGACGGTATGCCGTACGTACGAATTAACACTACTTTCATTTCTATGTCATATTAATGGAATTAAAACTAAATGAGAGATATGTATGTTTTAATTCCCGAATTATATTAGTCATTTAGATATAACATAGATCATATATATCAATTATATATATGTACTTATAATAGTACATTACATTTGGGGATAATAAATGAAAGGCACCGTTCATGGAGACAGTAAGCCGTACGTAAGCATGAACGCTACTTTCATTGCTATCTCATACATTAATGGAAAGAAATAATAATTATATAAAGTTTAAATAAAATTCAAGTATAAAATAATATATAATAACATTAAATCCATCCTTTATACATCCCACATATGGCATTAACGAATCAAATCACGGTGAGGAGGCGGTAGTCCGTACTTCCTAAAATGAAGATATCGCGTATACCCATAATGGAAGCCATAAAGGTATGCCATAAATGTAAAATACATAATCTTAAGGAAAACATAAACATATTATATATCATATATAACTATAGTGACATCTTAATGGCCACCTTTGAATGTTTTAGAAGAATATTGAACAATCATCGTTTCGTGAGGCAGAAATTCACCATCCATAGAAACAGTGTGTTCTTTAACCATTAAGTGTATGTGTGTGTATGTGTAGCTCGAATTCTTCTTATAAAAACATCCTAGTATATTTAAGATTCTATAGTTGTTAAAAAATAAAAGAATAAAAAGAGTTTAGAGGGTTATAGAATCAATATAAAACATAAGAACACAATAGAAAACACTACCTTTAAAACGGGTAACTCTTTTCGATTTGAGCTCAAAGGATTCCTTAGGAAGACTTTTTCCCGAAGTGAGGCTTCAAGGAGTAATAGAGGTATGTGGAGAGAAAAATTGGGCAGGGGTTGGCCGAGCCAAAGGCTTGAGAGGTGTGGGTATGGGGATAAATATGGGGGCTTTTTATAAGAGGAGAGGAGGGGAACTCTTGGAAAGGTATAAAATGTTGCATTATTTTCAAATGCGATTTGGATTTTAAAGGTCCCACATTGATTTATTTAGAGGATAATGTGATAAGGGTTCGGAATTTACTCATGAAATAGGTCTTTGACAAGTTTAAATCTTAGTTTTTACATTATCTTTTCATTTTATTTAAATCGTTAAATAATGAGGTAATCGATGCATCATCCTCGTGTCATAAATAATTTAATTTATTTAATGTTTAAAAATTAATAAAATATCAGGATGTAGGAAATATTTTTATCTTTCTAATGAATATTTATAGTCAAAATATGACTTGTATAACCCCATTTAAAAGTTGTTTTAGTTAAACAACTCATGTTTGTGACTTTTTTATTTTAACATTAGATAAAAAGTTATTAATGTCATTTTCGTACCAAAGTGTCTCCATGGGGTCCCCAAGTTTACCCATGGATTGTAGTGGTCATCCATGACAAATCCAATAAGGGTCGGACATGTGTCAAGTTCATTTCATATTATTATAACATTATTTTTACCTTTAACTACACTAATTACCTCTAATCGCTATTAAAAACATAAAAGTTACTATTCACCAAAAAAATATTTTAATCCCATTGAACCTCATTTTACTTCATAATGACACACATGTATGTCACATTTTTGAAATTCAAAACACAGAGGTGGTAAATTATCCTTTAAAATAAAAATCAGTTTTTTTAATTACCACTTAGTGGTTTCACTATTGATCAAAAATTGAAGTTTTTCAGAAAAATACCAAAAATTCACCCTAAGCTATATTTGATATTCAGAATTTAAAATTCATTTCCATTTTACAAAATTAAAAACATATAAGATTCATTAATTAATATAATAATTAATTTCCACTGTCAAAACAAATATCGTATTTTTATGAAACAAAAAGTATCAACTGATTGACACTAGTTTAAGTCCGATATCAAAGTGAAATTAATTCCAACGACCACTGTTGGATTAAATGGTATAAATATATTATAATTTCACTTTAAAACCAATTCAAAATATAATCTAATAATATAAATAAATTAGATTAAAAAGAGGTTTTGAATTAAAATACAACATTTTTCACTATTCATTAAAAATGAACTTTATTGGAAAAATACCAAAAATCTACACAAAGTAAATTATGATGTCCTGATTCTAAAGAAGTGTTTTATTTGGTCCGATATAATTTATAAGAGTGACCAAAACTATATTTATTGATGGTTCTCCAATAAAAGGTGATAAGTTGACCTTTTGTGAATGTTAGAGTATATACGCCTAAAATTGAATTCTTTTCATATTTTAAGCCTTTATCTTTTATTGGATAAATGTAGAAACATTTAAAAAAACATATATAATCTTATTTTAGTTATTTCTATTCATTCACGCCTATACAACGGCTACGTGTTAAATACCAGTTAAAATAATATCATTATATTACTAGTGTGCAACACAAGATTTCAAATAAAATCTTTGTTTCATATCGGGTACGCTATTGAACATAGCAACCCCTTTAAAGTAAAATTAATATTTAATTCTTAAATATTAATAAATATGAGAATGTTTTATTCTTTATTTACCTGGGGTGTTACAATAACCACTACGACATTAAAACATAACTGGCTTAGGATAACCTTCTATTCCCCATATATGGCATCTCATGAGACTAAATCAGTACCCAATGCATTGGAGCACATTCTTTGTGCACCCATTAAAATCATATATTATATATGCATATGTGTGCTACCTTGGTTATATAGCAAAAGAAATTATTTTATCTCATCTATTCCAATATTTAATAATTTTTTGTTATATACATGAATATAACTAATCCATTTAATATCGGTACAACTATTTGAATACCATTCTGTGGAAATGGGTATCGGTATACACCTCACAAATTTTTGGCATAGAAAATCCTAGTGACATATCATTTTGGTAACGATAATGCATAATAATTCATAAAATGGTTAAATGAGAGAAAAGTTAGTATCTAATCCCTTTTAATTAAAAAGAAAAGAATGATGGATATGTAATATCATAATTCAATATAAAAATTTGTGAATTTATAGGTATAAGTCAAGGTGGGTACATGAATAAAAACTTTTCTTGGAAAAATCACAGGATAATTTCAGCTGCGTAAAGGTGGGGCATAATGAATCAATGGAGTTATTAATGAGAGTGTAAGGGTTCACTCATGACTTGGAAATAATAAGTTAATTATGATGAATATGGAATATCATATTCCATCAATAGAAATTGGAAGAAAAATTCAATTACATAAACAAGGTTTCTTTCTAAAGTGGAGAAATAGTAGATCCCTTGGTAAATTTTTTCATAGTAGAAACTTCGGTAAATGTTATAATTATATGGGTTAAGTGATATATCATTGATAGGAAATAAATTTAACATTATTTTTTGTCTTTATTAAGTCAAAAAAAATATCCCATTTATTTTTAAAAAGCTAATTACAATGAAGTAGGATAAATGGAAAAGAAGAGAGAGAGAGATCCCTTACCTCGAGAGTGTGACTCCAAAAGCATTGAAGGTGCATATTGAGAGAATGAAGGAAGCAATGAAACACTATAAAAATGAAAATAATGATGAATTTCATGATATAAGGTTTTTTACTGATGACTAAAGCGATGTTTGATGGGTTTATATATGAAAAATATAGTGGTGTTCTTTTTTTCCTTAACCTAGGTTTTGGACTCCATGACAATTTAATCAAAACTAAAAACCATCTCATGCTTTTTTTCACAATATTTCCAAAAAATGTAGGAAATTTTTAATTTATATGTACATGGATCTATATTAATTAAATAGTACCCTTGGATATGTGTAAGTGATCAGGTTAATAAATAATTGACATTAAACCTCAAAATAAAATATTGGTAAGGTAGGATTCATAAGATATTTATAAAATTACATAAAATAAACAAACAACATATTATTTTAGAGGGGGAACTTATATTTGTTCTTGGATACACATTATATAATTTATTACATCACTTTTGGGTCATTATTATTCTATAATACACACCATATATTAATATTGTATTTAATTTTTACCGAAAATTTTTAATTTCTTATAAATTCATGAAAAAATCCCTATTGGATAATTTTATCATTATGATTCCAAAAATATTATTTATTTTATCAGAAAGATTTTCTAAATATATTAATTCTCACCATTATTATAATAATATACATTTATTGATAAATTCTGGTATTTTCCACAATAACAGTTTTTGAACCCTTATAATAACTACATTTGAATTCATGAAAATTATATTATGGTTTATATATAAAAAATATTAAATAATTTTATTATTTTTTAATATATATTTATTTTTAAAATTTATGAATTCATTCAAAATGAAGATCTTAATTTAAATATATTATTACAGAAAAATATAATTTCAGTTTTATCATAGCAAATCAAAATCATTTACAAATTATGGACAACAAGATGTAAATTTATTCATTATTTTATAAAATATACATATTAATATTTTAAGGGCTATGATTAATATCCCTTTATTATATCATAAAATTCCATTAGGGTATGGTATGTGGTGGTGATATCTTTAGTAGGTAGTTCGACATATATGGTTTGGATTGTGATCTCGATGAGCTTAAATTTTTCCCATAAATTTTTTCATTCAAGCGTTCATTATTGGATCTTAGCATGGGAGTAGTCAAAGGTATTTCCGAGTAATACTATATCTCATTGAATATCTGATAAAATGATTCAGGGGGTATTACCCTATTTATTGAGGTAATTTTTTATTTTTTCTATATCAATTGAATTTATCAGAACCTTATATTTATATTATTGTTATGATCAATGTTTAGTTTCTATTTTATCAATGGTAAAAATTATTTACAATATTTTAAAGATAAAAGGATATAATAAAATATAATAATTTATTGTGTTTCTATAAAAATATTAGGGCATTTAATTGAGTCGCAATGGTGACTCTATTTGTAATGGTTTTGGTCATTACAATCTTCCCCCCTTCAAAAAGTTTTCCCTAGAAATTTTAATTTCACACATTAAAACAATGTGGGTATCTATATTTCATCCTCTCCTCTAGTTACCATGTCCAACATTCAAATGGTTGGTTTATCCATAGTAATTTTACTAGGTTCATTGTATTATTTCATTGAAAATTGTCTCTATGATCTAATATCTGCACCGGATGATCTTTATATAAAAGATCAATCTCCAACGGTACCACCATAAGAGTCAACACATGATAGAGGTGTGGTAAGTTTGTCCTCAATAGTTATATATGAAACACATCATGTAATTCATATAGGTTATGTTATAGTTCTAGAGAATATTATATCACCACAGTGTAATCGATGATATAAGAGTGGCTGATGTATCTTTGACTAAGTATTCACATCTTCACAAGTATCATGACATTCTTCCATAGTGATATGTGAGGAATACATTATCCCCAATCTCAAACTTCAGGCCTTGTAGATAAATGTAAAAATACTTTTAAAATCAAATTTGAGAATCCCTAATGTGTTTCTTAATGGTCATAACCTTCTTTATAATTTAAACAACCATTTCAGGACCCATTAGATTCGGTTTACTAACATCATCCCAGTATGAAGTGGTTTTCACCTCATCCCATAAATTGATTTATCAGGATAAATTTAAATTCTTAGGTGGAAATTATTATTGTATGATAACTCAACAAAATGAAGATGTGATACCAACTCCCATTGATCTATGTGAAGCATTATCTCTACATTTCCTTGAGTTTTGGGGAAGTATGCTGACAATGGCCACCGGTTTTAGGGTGATAGGTTATGTAGAAGTTCAACTTGGTGTTCAAATAATGTTGGAGTCTCTTTCAATACATGTATATAAAATCAGGTATATTTATCAGATATAATTGATATTTTTGTTCTATGAAACCTCACCAATTAACTATTGTATATCCTTGAAATTTTATAACGTTAATTATTATAAAATTGAAATTAATTACTCTGTCTTTGTATGATGATCCAAAAAAACCCATACAATATTATTTGCTCTTTATTTCTTTGGAATAAAAGTAACAGATACCTTGGTTTTGTTTTCCCATATCAATGTTGTTATGGGTATTGGTTGCATCATTCCCCTGGTGTTTTTCCCCTAAATCATCACTTGAGGACTTACAAGACACCTTTATGTATATTCTATGGTCTCAATATTTATTTTCTCCAAATAATATTGCCCTTGGAGATCTTGATACGTCTTCGGCTCCCTAGAAGGATTGAGAAGGTCGAGTTATGTGAATTATCCAAAAACCCCATCTTTAATTCGAGATTTGATGGTAGACATAGTCATCACCCAAATATTTTAAATCCACCTCAAATAAATTTGTACTCTAAGGATTTTCCATTTCTTATAGTTTCCACATTCTTATTAATTCCAACATCATCTCGTTGAAAATATATATATTTTTTATGAATGGATTGTTAAAAATCATTTGTGAAATTTTTGATGATGTCCCTTCCCTTATGATTTCCATTTCAATCATTTTCATGTTTAAGAAGATTTTATCCTTCGAAACACTCACCAATGAAACAATTGATGGATCCTTTCAAAATAGAGTATCTTACACTTTATTTTCTTTCCTAGGATGGTAATGGATTAAGCGGCTATAGTTCTTAATCAGCTGTAAACATATTTGTTGGATTATATTTTTCTATTTCTATCAGGATATATACATAAGGGTCGTAAAATGAGTATATATTTCATAATTTTCTCCAAATAGATAATGATTCCATTTTTCAAACATGAATATTATTATAGATATCTCCAGATAAAGTGTTGGGTAGTTTTTTCATGAAATTTTAATAACCATGATGTATGGGTTATTTATTTTTGAATATTCATTAGTAAAAATCCCAAGCCCATCTTCAATGAACCAATGTATTCCTCGAAAATCTCCCTACTTTGTAGGTAGAGTAAGTAAGGTGTACTGATAAGCCTCTTCTTCGACCCCTAGAATATATCTCCATGTACATTATTCCTTGAAAACTTTACAAATATATTTTTACTCGAAATTTGGTGGTTTGGAAATCATGATAAAAGTCTTTCAAATTTATGAAAATACCAAAAAAATACAATGAAGCTACTGATTTCTATCACATATATTGGCATCATCATTCGTTCAATCACTTATGTCTTTGAAGGGTACATATATATCCCTTGGTTGGTGATGTAATTCCATAATAATATTAGTTGGTCTATTTATAAGTTTAAATTTGAGATCTAGAAATCATTACAGAGGCATACAGGGATATTATTCTATATACACATCTCTATATTCCCACATAATAGGAATGTACTCAAGGACAATCGTTCTTATAGTATATATCATTCGAGAAAGATAACCATGATCTTAGGTCAATAATATACATGATTGTGATGATGATTCCAAATAATATTTTTTCTCCTCCTTGAAATTTTATAGAATCTATGGGATATTGATTGTATAGATGGTGAAATAATTCTCTAGGAAATTTATTTCATATTTATAAAAGGAAACTAATTCCACAACTATGATAACATAAATATCCACTAAAGGGAGGTTGGAATGTTTTGAACGTGAAATTTACAACAAAATTCATCATGTGATACAATAACCTTAAAAGTTTTTCCGGATGATATCAAAGCATTTTTTTGCTTACTCTATGTTCTTAGAAATATTATAAGATATGATAATATGGAATTAATTGAAATAAAAAAATGATATATATAATCCAGAAGTATAAGTAATATAAACGTCAATCAATATAGTCCATATCATCAAATGACTTTCTTATTTCCTTAGTCTAACATAAGTTTTTTCTCATCATGCTTGTCAACCCATGGAATAGTGAATTGTCTTAGATAATTCCAAACATCTCAAAATATAAAAAAAATTATTATGGTACCATATATTGAATATTATTTCCATCCATCATGTTAATCATTAGTAGATTGCAAATGGACACATTATACTATATTTTCCACATGTGATTCATGTCCTATTTCTGTTATAACATTTTACTTAGTGCCTCTTTCCACATTTTTTCACAAAGGAAATTAAGTATTCTTTCCATTATCACATTTATCAGATTAACTTCCTTGAGATTCCATCCCCATGTTCTCTGACATGTTTAGACATTCAAGTTAGTTATACATAATCATGATTTTTTATATCTATTTTGGAATAATCACAATATTTATTACATGAGATCCCATCATGTTAGGCCTCCCAATTTAGATGTAATCATTTTTCCCATCACATTGGTTTTTTACGCGGTTCCTCCAATATCTGGTCATTCACTTCAATAAATAGGAAATTAGATTTTACAACGTATAATCTATTTAATAAACAAACTGGAATAAAATAACCTTAAATGGATAATTTATAAATTAAATGTATTTCCTTAACATACAAATTTATATGCTTTAATTTATGTTATCTATGATCTATTTCCTAACATAGACTAATATGGGATTTTTTTCCTATAATAATGGTTAGCAATGAGCTTGTGAGTTTAACAAAGAATTTCCCCTAAGAGTTTCAAACTAGATGTGTCCAAAAAAGAGTTTTCATAAACCAAATGATGATTGAGACTAGATTAATGAACGCATTTGGGATTATTACCCTTGCGTGCCTCTATTCCAGAGCCACATCCATTTATAGCTCTAGATAGTAATTTATTTTCATGAAAACCACTTATTATACACATTATAAAAACAACAGGATGTATTCTAATAATTATTATTATCCCAAATATTTTTTATATAATTTTTCTATCATATTCAAAAAATTAAATAGACTTTCTTCTAATGAAAATTATGACAAACCTTGTCTTAATTAGACATCAATTCATGATTTATTACATACAAAACACACATAATTCAACACATAAGATCAATATGTCTAGTGTATTTGGGTAATTTATTACATTACATTACAACATAAAAATTGGTCCTAAATAATCATTATTGAATAAATAATTAGCATATTCATAATATTCCATCATTTCAAAAACATATTGGGATAACATGGGGACATACATAAAAAGGGGTGAGATATAAGGAATAATAATAGAATAAAAAATTCATAACATGAATGAAGTTTTATGTATTTGATAACAGGAATTTCAATGGGACATTAAAGGGGTGAGAATCATAAATAAGAACAATGAGGAAATATGTAACAAGATATAATAAAGATAACAAGGGAATGTTCAAACAACTTCAAACATTAAATTATAATCATATGTCAAAGTTAAACACCAATTCAATATAAAATAATATACCTAGGATTACCAAACATGAAACATACATGTAATGTCATCATAATAAACATTACCCAATTAATTAGATCACTATATGGGCTCACCCATCATAATCATATCATGTACATTCATAAGTTTTCCACATTTATAATAAAAAATATGATCATATTTCATCATATTTAATCCCATGAATAAAGATTTTGGGTTAGATACATTGAATTACCCAATAAATAATGTATACGTATAAATAGGGGAATACCCTTGAGTGGAAGTGGGTACAAGTATACTCCTCACAAATTTTTGGCATGGAAAATCACAGTGACATTTCAACAGCGAAATAGAATCACATGAAGGATTAAAAAAATGATTCAATAAGATATAAATGGATATATAATAACCTATAACTAAAAACATATTGTATGAGGTATATATAATATCATATTCAAAAAAGATAATATTGGAATTAATAGGTGTAATAAAATGATGCTACTTGAATAAAATCTTAGCATGGAAAATCACTGGATAATTTTGTCAGCATAATAGGGGTACATAATGAATCAATAGAGGGATAAATGATAGTGAAATGGGTCACTCATAACTTGGAAATTATAAGGTATGTAATAATGACGTTCAATATCCTATCCCATCAATTGAAAATTTAATAAAAATGCATTAAATAAATAAGGGGCTTGAATAAACAGGACGAAGAGGGGTTCCATTGCTAAATTCTGGCATACTAATGACATACTAAATGAAATAATTAGAGAGAAAAAATTATATCATAGTGTTAGTAAATCAATTGGATACTATAGGTATATTTATAAATTCATCACAATATATCAAAATTAGACTAAAAGGGCTAATTAATAAGAAGGTGCCTAAATGGAAGAAATGAGAGAGAAATCCCTTATCATGATAGGGTGATTCCCAAAGAATGGGAATACCTTATTAAGAGATTATGGAACCTTGGGAGGACTCAAGTGTGTGGATTTCAAATTAATTATGTTATACATTGTTTTTTAGTTAAGATTAATGGAATCTAATGTTTGATTATATAGGAAAATAAGGGAAGTTCTTTGTAATTTTTCAAAGATAGGTATTGGAATCTATATAATAAAGTAATCAATCCAACTACCTTCCAAACGTTTTTACCATAGTTTTTATAAAATTGATGTGTTTTAATTAATTTAATTTGTTCATGTTCCTAACTAAATAAAATAATTTTTTTTGTGATTTGGAATTGAGTGTTATTTATAAATAATTGATTTTCAAACCAAAACATATAATATAGGTTTTGGGGGATTCGTAAAGGATTTATAAAATTAATGAAATAACCTAAAAACACATTTTTTGGAAACATATATTATATTTTAGATACCCATAAATCATTTAATGCATCACTTATGATTCATTATGATGTCATAATACACATTATATATTTATACCAAATTTAATTTAAATATTAAAATTTTATTGTCTCCAAAAATTATGAAAAATTAAATGGTGTATAATTATAACATGTAGATTAAAAAAATAATATTTATTTTATCATTAAAGTTTTTTATATATTTTAATCATCACGATTATAACAAGAATTGAAATTTCTTAAAAAAATGATGGTTTTTTTACAATAACAGTTTTTGAACCCACATAATAATTACATTTGACATCATATGAAAAATAATAGCATATATATATTTAACATATAATTTATAATTTTATTATTTCATTAATATATTTTTAATTTTTAAGATTTATAAATTCATAAAAAAAGAATATATTAATTGAAATTACATATTGTACAAAAATACAATTTATATTTTAATGTTACAAAATAAAAATCATTTGTTATGTAATGAAATTAGGAAGAAAATATTTTCATTATCATAAAAAATATAAAAAATAATATTATTAGGGTTTCCAAACATAGTCTATTATTACATTAAGAAATTCCCTAATGGTATGGTGTGCAATGGTGATATTTTCAGGGTGTGGTTTAACATATTTGTTTTGGGTTGTGATCTCAATGAGCTTGAACTACTCTTATAAATGATTTTTCTCAGGATTTAGATATTGGGTATCAGAATGGTCATGGGAATGGTAAAAGCCTATTGATATTATGTCCCATAATATATCTAATAAATGGGATTTATAGGATATGCTCCTATTGATTGAGGACATTTCTTCTTTTATATGTTTCATTTCGATTATTCAAAAACCTATATTTATATTAATCATATGATCATTGTTGAAAATCTATTTTATCAATGGTTATAATTTATAATGGGATTATAAATATTATAGGATATAATAAAACCGAATAAGTGGATTTTTTTCCTATAAATATACTAGGGAATTTAATTCAATCACAAAAGGAAATTTATTTATATGTGTTTTGGTCATTACACAGTAACATCACACGGTTGGCAAAAAAAATTTCAAACCATGAGGCTCCTTAAAATGGGAAAAATTTCCATTTTCTCCTCCATTCATTAAATGTTTTTCAACCCTTTTCCTTCCCCATTTCTCTAGTAGCCTATCCTATGGGATCATCCTTCTATATCATCATCCATGGGGATTTTTCCATTATTTTTTTGTCTTATTTCATCTTCATTTTATGCATTGTAAGCCTCTAGGTAAGGCCAACACTCCCCTTCCTTATGTTTCTTGATTATCTCACCGAATTAGATGTCATTTATATGTAGGAAAATTTTCCCTATTTTCATGGTGTTTTTATATTCATAAAATCATTGTCATCTAAGATCAAATTGAATCTTTGTACTGGACAAGTAAATCATACTAAGAATATCTTCGGTGCCCTATAGATCTTACCTTAAATTATTTTTATTTTATAATATATATTAATTATAATACATGTCGGACCTCACATGGATAGCTCTAAAAATCAGAAATCTTCTAAAATAAATTCCTAGACCATGCCCTCGATATTTTCTAGACCATTAACATGGTTTAATAGAATTTAGCTCAAATATTTCCACCCCGTTGGATGTTACCATTAATTTCCATGTTTGCAATTTGTTTAATGTTTATAATTAAATGGATTTAATTATAGTTGATCTTGTTTACATATCCAACATAATGTTAAAATTATTTCATTGTTAAAATGGGGATGATTTAAATATGAGTTTCTTATAACCCACTTTCTAGGATTATTCTTTACCTATGGAACTAAATACCATCCTAAGGTGTGTTTCTCAATCATTAATGAATAAACACCAAGAAGAATTACAAGGTAATGATTTAAAGTATCTGATGATTGGTGTTATGGTATGGGGTCTCCCCATGTTTTTCAAGCTTGATAAAAATGAAATGATCTAAATGATAGTTGTAATTGATAATTTCATGGATTTTACACCATGATCCATTATTGTATAATAGAATGTATGTCCTATCATATTATTTTAAATGTTAAAAGAATTACTCTAATGAAATAACCCTACACCTTGCGAGAACCTTGGTTTCCGATGTATGAATTACATGGATGAATATTTGTTTAGATGAATTATGTTATGCATTGAGATATAAACAATTTCCGTATGTGGAACACTGTGGATGGGAACAAAGTATGATTGAGATTATAATACACATGAAGGATATCTGGTTCACTAGTGTATTTTCTTGGACATGCTAGGAGTGAATTGTCAGTATAACATGGCATGGGAGATACCTGGAGCCCTATGTGGTATACCATGTATGAGCTCATTGTTTTATGATTTTATGCTATTTTATTAATTATACGTTGGTTCTTATGGATCTTATTAGAAGGGATCATCAATTTATTGAATTTATTACATGCCTAAGGTGATATTAGGTTCATAATATATAATTTCTATGATGGAAACATAGGTTATTTGATGTGATATACACCTTGAGAGATTTCTGGACTCTGGATAAAGACAATTATGGATGTAATTGTATTTTTAATGAGATTATGAATTTCTTTGTGGTGATTCATGGGTTATTGATATGGAAATCCTTGGATGGGCCCATAGATCAAATGAATTATATCACTCATTATTAGTAATTGTATTTACCATACTTGTTATATACTTAATTTCATGAAACATTTATAACATTATATGATTATCATTACATGTGGACACCATGAATTCTGTCCAATGGTTCTAATGTCAACTTAATGCTCTTATATTCAGATGATTGTTCTGGTAATTTTTTTTTCAAAATTATACCATTATGATATTATTATGTCTATACTTCGATGCCTGAGTAATTCCAAAGGTCTAAGGTTGAACTGTGTATCATTATATATTTTTATATATTCCATTACATGTATTGTTAATATATATAAATACCATATTACATTTACTTATACCAATATACTTGGGGACTTTTCTGAGGTATTCTGTCTTGTGATGAAGTAGTTATAATATGCCTGGTTTCCATAGGTTAGGTGAGTCTGAATACTTTATAATTATTTACATCACTACATTATTATTATACATTTATACAAATTATTTTATACAAATGGAATATATTCTATTAGAGGCTATTGGTTGTGGACTAATGATTATATTTCAAACCCTAATCAGGATACTAATTGGTTATCAAATATATCCCATGATTTTAGTTTAATACTTTCAACTATGATTCGATATGGTTTTTTAGGACTGGTACCAGAAATTGGAGAATGAGATTTGTTGTTGAGAATTTACTCTACATGCCTTATAGTGTTGTGAATTTTCGTTATTTAGTTTACTTTGTAATTATTTCCCTATATATTATTCTAAATATTTAATTAATATTTCTGGTACATTGTATCTTGTTCATGAATGGTTGTTCCTTCATTTATTATTGATCGTCTGTTTTATTATCATCCACCAACATTCATTATCTATATACTAATTTATTTATCATTTTTCCAATGGGAATAGTCCCCCCCTTGCACCACTTATTTACAGTCACTTTTTTTCATAAGACATTGGCATGTATGGAGGTGCACCTTAGGCCATGTGGTCATTCGGCATGTGGAATCGTTATAGTGGATACCGTGTGGGTCATTACAAAGTGGTACTATAGGGTTCTTTTCCATTTCTATTAAAATTTAACAATGGTATTCAGGATACAAGGATATGCAAAAACATGATAAATAAAAAATGTCTGGGTCTTTCCGACCCACACATGATTGAAATATCATGTTCTAAGGATGAGATAGTTGTTCATTTTTTATTATTCTAATTGATTATTATTTCACCTTGGGTAATTTTTTTAATTCCACTAAATATTGTTTATGGATTTTTACCTATTTTCATAGTATAGAATGAAATGATTTATTTACATGCATCATTATAGGAATATATGAACTGTCATTCCATGCACATGTTAAGCCATAAAGATTTCATTGATGATTAGATGATGCATGAGGATTGTATACATTGTTAGGTGATTATATAGCATGCTTTCTTATACAATATTATTTTGGGATTTAATATTATGCTTATGTATTTAAAACGTCTCTATGATTATTTATCATGATTCTTTATATACCATATTTGGGTGGGTTTTACCTTATTATTTCTATATTTACTAGTGTTATTATTGTAGTAGAATAAACTGTTATATATAGAAAAATTCTAGGTATTAATGTTTTTTCATAAACTGATTTTTTTTTATTTATATAGCTTAATGGCAGAACCTTAATTAAAAAATTATGACAATTTTAATCCATGTAACATTAGTTTCATGGGCTAAAACCCTTCTGTTTTTGGTTAAATGGGTGAAAAATAGAAATTTATAAAGTGTATGGGAATTTATAAATTATTAAATGGTATCACAAATAATCGAACCTTTATTAAATGGAAAAGTTATATTATCTAATTGAATTTAAAAAAGACGGTCGTAATTACATAAATTCTAATTATAACTTATAAAAGAATTTTCCTTTATAACATTTGAATTGTAATTCATCTAATAGAAACATGATTCATATATAAAAATTTCAAATGGAAATTATCACATAAAATGGAATCATGATAAGGATAGTACTAATAAAACGTCAGCCAGATGACTTGTATTGCTAAATCACTATATGTCCAATTCGACCCACGTAGGTCAGTTGGGACATGTTGTTTTTGATATAGAATATAATTGACCCATAAAGGTTGGTATCGATGTGTTTCATAAAATAATAACCTAATAATTTAGTAATTAAACTCTATTGGAATTCCTAGTATTACTTTTCACTTAAATAATCCAAGGATTGGTATGATGAGACCCTCTTAATTCACCATATTATTTTTAGGTTCCACGGTTTAACCCCATGGAGGTATGTTTATGAAATATAATATGTTTAGATAAAGATTCTACAACTATTTACCTAGTGTTATATACAAATGTGTGGTGGTATATTAAATAACAGATCCCCCTTGAAATTAGTAAAGTTTGTTATTTTTTTAGATTTATTATTTTAAGGTGTCAGCTAATCAAAAATAAAATTACAACCTAAAGAGTGTTTTTCTGTATATCTGGCAATTTAATTTTTTTTAATAGATCCCAGTTGTGAGGAATTATGGCTAAATAAGTGCTAAAATTTTAATTACGAGATAACTTCTAAATGTAGCGTGGAAACTGGTGAATAATGTGAAAAGTAAATTTTTCATTGAAAACATGTACTCATTATCCATTATATATATATGACATATTTTATGTGTTTTATTGATTAATTGTAATCTAAATTACTTAAATGAAACCTCTTACATGTGTTTATATCACGAACCCTCATGTAAGGGTTAAATTTAGTATTACTTGAGTGACGCTTGAAAAGTGAACGTAATCAATTATCATAGGGCGTAGTTGACTTTATTTTGGTCATTTATTTATATTAAGGGATATACGGTAGATATTAGTTACTTATTAAGAACAAATATAGTTTATCAGTCGTTACAATGTGTTAAAATAGTGGTTATCCCAATGCAGGTATCACCCTTCGAAATTAAAGCATCACTAAATAAATGAGAAAGTTCATACGTGAGGTGTCATTTATGTACCAGTTGTCATGGGTACAACACTATATAATGAATGGATTATATAGGATTGATGTGTGGTTTTATGGTGAGTTGATCCTTTATGGGGTAATACTATATGAGTTTACCCGATGATCATTAGCTATTTATCCTTTATATTAACATTGTAACCCTCAAAGGAGAACTCCCATATTTGGATTCTTGGAGGGGATCATGGACTAGTAGTTTAATACTTGGAAGGTGATTCCATATTACTTGTTGATTGTTTTTTCACCCTTATAGGTCAATGATCTTTTACTATTTCAATTTTACCACTTTTAGAGATATTTGATAAGCATTTTAGATTTCGTGTAATGAAATATCTTTTGTGGGATGTGGCTCCCATGTGAGATACCATTGGGAATGGTGGGAGACGCAGTGGCCCTTATAAATAATTCATATTGTAATATGTCAATAGAATATTTTTTTAATAGATACCTAAATAATAGGATGTGTTGGGGTGTTTATATAATTTTATAGGCAATGAATTTTGTTTTACACTCATTTGGAACAAATTCATGTGAGGTTCTTGGGCTTTTCAATGTTGGAATGATGATGCCTATTGTTTTCAAATAAGCACCTGAGTACATTCTAACTGAGACTGGATTAGATGGAATGGACAATGCGGTTTCCATGGCTAGTTGTAACGTAATTTCATTGTTGAAACCTTAGTTTTTTACATGATGTGGTGAGATGGGCAGTTGTTTGATAAATCATGACCTTGGTAGGATACCTGAAAATGAATTGGAGTTCAAATGGAACATACGGAATAATCAAAACTAAAATTCCTTATAGGATTATCAAATTGAAATTTTTCATGGATGACTCTCTAAAGCATGAGTTAGGTTTTGAATTTGGGGGTATGGGATATACACCAGTAGTTTATGGAAACCTTATCTTGTTAATGTTATGTGCCGTGAATTATTAGAATTTAACATTGGTCAGAGGTTGAGAAGAGACCAAGGATCTATCGTAAGTAAGATAATTCTTATGATAATGGACACTCAGAGCATTATGAAAATTAATTTAATCCCCTATGATGAGGGATAATTTATAAATGAACTAGGTGATGTGAGATATTTGACCAATGGGTGGACCATGACATGCGTTTTTAGGAGATATGGTGTTAGGTCTTAGTAAAGGAAAATATAACCTGGTAGATGTGTGTACAGTTTGGGATATATATACATGTATACTAATGGAATATTGTACTAATTCTTGTAAAATGGGAGCATTCCCCCTACCGTTATATTATATTGAGTACACTAAGAGGGAATCAACAATATATTGAGCTACCAAGTTACCTTTTATAGTTGGTTGAAAAGACTATTTATTTGTTTCACTCATGAAGTGGATTAAAAATAAGCCTTATGGTTTATAGTACACCATGGGTATTTTGGGGTCAGTGACCCTAATTTTGTTTCATTTATGATGATTCCCATGGAAACCATTCTGTAGAAATGGTGATGGGTGATGGATTTATTTTGTGTTAATTCTCATGAGTGAGTGGATTCTTCACCATGAAAATTATTATATCTAGAATTTATGGGGTATGGGCTATGGTGATCAGGTTGTGCTTTCATTTTTGTAATGACATGTATGATACTATAGTGGGGAGTAGGGTGTTGATCACTAGTTGGCTACCAGTATGTGACAACGGTCATTGGAAGTTAAGACCAATTGATGGATGGTTGTTTTGGACATCTAATTGCATTATATTAATGGTGAAATGTATGGATTGAATCCTTAGTAAATTCTATGTATGGGATATATTTTTGATTTTTGTGAAATATAGATGTGGGTGTTAATCCTAGAGTACCTTATAATGATCTACGGATACTAGGTAAGTATAACTATAGTTCTAGTGTTATTACATTGTAAATACTTATTTTGGAGACTGTTAAACCAATAGAAATCATCAGAATATGAGTGCAAGCTTCAGTGAGCATGTCCGAAGAAATCTCAGTATGCCTTGGGATAAATAATTTGAATTAGTTTTAGTGGTAGTTCGACTATTGAATATGACCATTTTCAAAATAGATCAACTATAGGGGGTTCTGTTTCTGTTCCCTAAAGTTGTTTTAGGTGGTTAGTAAGGAACTTCGTTTGTCATATCATTATAATAAGACATGAGTAGATTAAATTTTAGCAATAGTCTTTCAAGAATTATTTGGCATAACCAGATAACCACTGTTAACTAGATTTTGACCATTTTGATTAAATAGAGTGATGTGGGTAGTTTCCTCATGGGAAATTTTGTAATTTTTTTTTGGAGTTTCTTTAGGAAACTAAGGTCATACTTTTATAATTAATTCTAATTGTGAGAGAATCGTTACATAGAATTTTCTGATAAAAATCTAGAGCATATAGTGGGGAGTTCCATAGGCTAGATAATAAAATATATGAAAACATTACTAGGTATCAGGTTATATGTGCATGAGTATGTTCCATATTTATGTAACCAATTTGAATTGAAGCATTGGATATTATTTTACTAGCATATGTTCTATTTGATTAATGGATATATTATAGGTTCAATTACTGTTTCAAGGGAACCACATCTTTTGAGTTGTAATCCCTGACACCAGTTTTTTAGATTTTGATTTTTCACAAAAAGATTCCTGGGGATGATAAGTTTGATTGTGGGGAGAATTTAATATCCCTTGTTTTGGATATAGTGGAAATTTCCAATAAAATTTAAACTATTCATTTAACGGAAAAAATATTTAACTATGCCTCATAATATAAATTTTAGTGTTGGATCAAAAAAGTGTAATGTTTATATAATTGTAATGTATAGAGTGATTTATCAAAATTTTGTTTGAGATTCAAAATAATTGGCGTTATAAAGGTCATTTTTTGTATTTAAAGTTGTTGTGCATAGTTTTTTTTTGGAAAATATGTGTCCCTATATGTAAATATTTTAACCTATATTAGAAGTAAAATGGTTTTTTAAATCATGAACCTAAGGTCACAATTTCATATGAGGAATCTAAAATAAATTGTAGAGGTGGGTGCACAGGTTGTGCACTCTTTTTCATAAAATGTTAAACTTGTGTGAGGAGGGTGCCTCTTTGGATAGTAGCACTGCATGGTTGGAACATGAATATCCAATCCCTTAGACCAAACCATAATTCTCATTAAAAGAGAAAAATACCATTTTACTCAGATGTACATTAAAGGTCTTTTACATCTTTTCATTATTCATTTCTCTCATAGTCTCCCCAATGTGATCCATCATCTTCTCCCTTATCCATTGATTTTTTCCTCCATTATAGGTTTAATTACAAAACTATAATATTCTTTAGAATCCTCTCAATAAGGATAATAATCATTTCCATTATTTGTATTTATTATCTCGCTATATTGGATATTATTTATGATTATACTAGTTTACCCTATTTTTCAGGGAGTTCTTATATTATTACAACTTATATCATTTTACATTGAATAAATGTCCAATGTTTGATGATTGAAGAATCCTTAATGTGTGGTAGGAGGTATATAGGTCTTACCATGAAGCCTTTTTATTTTATAAAATGATATAATTATTCCTCATGTTAGACCTCACATATGATTCTCCTAAATTATTAAATCCCATAATTTAAATTATTATACCGTGCACATGATGTTCTCTGGGATCCTTAACAAGGTTCAGGGGATATGAAATCAAATTATCCCAACCATTTGGTTGCACACATAAATTTTTAAGTTGTGCACTAGCTAAATGTGGATAATTAAATGTATTTAATTACAAGAGGTAACGTATACATAACCCCAAATAAGTTATGGTTTATCCCATGGTTAAAAATGAGTTCATTTAAATATGAGTTTTTTATAACCCTCTTAACACTATTATGATTTACCTATGAATCTGAACACCCTTCAAATGTGCTTCATTATACCACTAATGAATAAATTTATTTGGTACATTTATGTTAATTATATAATTTATGTCATTATTTGTGTTTCTCATTATCTTATTTCTTGTTAGAAAATAAAAAAACTGAATGTATTGTTAAATTTGTAATTTCATGGATTTTACAACATGGACCATTATTGTATTTTGGCATAGAAGTATACTTTGACTATTATAATGTAAAATGAATTATGATAATGAAATTACACTTTTACTTGAGAGAACCTCGATTTCCAATGTAATAATTCATCGGATGGGATCATTTTTTAGATGAATTATATTACATCTTGAGAAATAGTCGGGTTAATTATGTGGAAATCCTTGAAAGGTATTGGGAAATGGATGAGATAATAATACCCATGAGTTTGACGTCATTCCCTAATTATTTAACTTGGATAGGCTTGGAGGTAAATATTTGGGTACCATTCCATGAATAATACCTGGTTCCTTATGTGTTATACCATATACCTGATTAGAGGGTTTTGATTTTACACTCTACCATGACTGATAGGTGGGTTCTTACAAAGCCCCTTGGATGGTAGCATCCGTTTAATGAAACAATTATCTACCTTGGGCGATACAGGGCTCCTAATACAGAATACTATGGATGGTCTCATAGGATGATTGAAATGATATACACAGTCAAGGATACATGGACTCCATATACATACTGCGAGGGATGGAATCATAATTTAATTGACACTAAGAATTGATTTCGGGAGATACTTGGGTTCCTGATATGGAATTCCATGGTTGAGCTCATAGGTGAAATAATTTATATAACTCTTAATTTATAATCAGATTACTAATTCTTGCTACATATTAAATATAATGAAACTCTCAAAACATTATATGATTATCATTAAACATGGATGCCAAGGATTACAACCATGGGTCTGAAATTTCAATTACCTCTCTAATATTTAGATTCTTGAGCTTGTACCCATTGTTTTATAATGTGTCCCTTATGATAATATTATGGCTATGCTTATATTCCTGAGTAGTACATTCGGCCTTGGATAGTACTATTTATTTATATGAACATCTATATATTTCATTATGATTATAGAACATATATATACATACATGATTTAAATTACATAAATATGTATACATGGTGACATTTTGAGAGGTATTATAGCTTTGGATAAAGTTGGTATAGTCAGCTAGGTATCCTTAAACAACATGAGTTTGACTTTTTTTACAATAATTTAATTCACTAATTAATTAGTTTACCTACGCACTACTGATTTTATAATCTTGGAATTGGTTTCAATATACTCCATTTGTGTAGGTATATTATCGTTGTCTCCCAACCCATTCAGGTTGCCGATTCATACCCAAATAGGCCACATGATTAGTGTTTAGTAATCTGGAAAATGCTTTAATGTTTTCGTTTTGGACTTGGACTGAACGTGGAAGATTAAGAGTAGTTGTTGAGCATGTCCGCCAGCTGAATTTTAGATTTGTGTATTTTATTTATTTACTTTTCCTTTTTAGTCTATCCATGTATATTATTCAAACTATTTTATGATTCTTTCTTATATATTATTGAATGTTCATTCATGGGTATTCATTTACATATTATTGATTTTATATTATTATTATCTTCCACTTACTTTATAAATTTTTTTATTAAACCATGTTTATAACTAATCCAAAGGGTATAATCTACCCATTTACCACCTTTAAACCATCCCTACTAGTCGGAAGCCTTTTGTATATGTGGATGCATGCTTGAGGTCTTGTAACCCACTAAATCAGGGCACCATTTTAGTGGATCTCAGGATAGAATTTGAAAAAGTGAAATTGTATATGTTGACTGATGATCCTTAAATATATCATTTTAATAAAAAAATCCTTATATATCTCATAATGATGGGTGAGCCTGATATATCACTCCAATACATTTGATAAAGGGTTAATTTTAACCACTTATAGCAATCATCTATTACATTACTAGAATTTTCTTGAAAGGTTATTTCCTTTCTGAGGGTGATTATATGAGTGACATAAACATTATGACCAATGTTTACTACATGATTTATGTATTCTTTAATTTTTTACCAAAACCATATGATTTCATAGGGTAATATAAAGAGATTATGTTCAATGTGATGTTATGAAACTTCTTAAGTGTTAAATGTATACCTTTTGGGAAAATATATCATGAGGTTTTCATTATTGAAAATAATACTTTATTTGTTTTAATTTCCCATTATTATTTCTTATGATATTTCTTTTGATAATATTTCGGTAGAAAATTTGATTTCATGGGGATGAAGATATTTTTTTTGATCTCAACGATTAATTTTTAAATGTATAATATTTATGAGTAATCATTTACAAACACGTTTCTTATCTTATTGTTTATATGCCATTGGCAGAGCTTTTTGTTCTCATCCCACATTTTCAATTGAATTTCATACAGTTTTAAGGATTATTAGACGCACTAAATAGGTAATGTTATAAATTGTAAATATATATCCTGAAAATATAATATTTTTATGTATTAGTGGTTTTGTATTTTAGGAAAAATGAATAATGTGATGACATTTACACTTTTGTATTTATATTTATCTATGTAAGGGTGATAATATAAACCACTAAAACTCAAAACCTAAAATTTATTTTGGAATGTAAGAAAATGATTTCTTGCCTAAATATACAATTTAAAAGTTATGATACTCTGATCATTATATTTTCTATCAAGGATAATGTTTAGATAATGTTATAGATTATGATAATTAAATAAAATAACCTTAAGGATTGTAATTTATGGTTATCAGGATACATAATTTAAATATTACCATGTTTATTCTTCTTAAATATATCTGTTATAAATTGTATTTCATATAAGAAACAATAAATCTAATATAAGAAGGAAGAAAGTGGAAAATATCATTCCATATTAGAAACATTATATGATTGTTATTAGAACTGAATAGTTTTTTATTATGATTTACCATTTTATGTAGGAAATAAATAATGGAGGAATCCATGGTAGAGAGTAACTAGATCTACCAAGAAGGAAAAAATTGTTAGTGCGTATTTTTTTGAGATAAAACCCTATTATATTTACTGAATATTTTGAACCAATAATACCTAATGTATGTATTAGATCCCTAGAAAATATATTCAATGCTATGGATTCTTCAATGAAACAAAAGGTAACTCTTACAATTTAGAATTTTTGAGGTAAATCTTATCAATATTTTTTAATTGTTAATATTACTATAGATAGATAATAGTTTGGACTTTTGAAATTGGATAATGTTTAAAATATTTTCTTTTAGTATTATTTTATTATGGTTATTCATCTATTGATGGAATTTAAATTCTTATAATTAATTAAAAGGGATAAAAATTCATTATCTTCATTCAAAGAACTCCACCAAATTTTAATTGTATACACTAAATTGTATCTAGGATGTTGAGAGTAAAAAAATTCAGTTTTACATAGGATTAAATCCCAAATACGGAGGAAAATTGGCCTCCCGTAAATTTAAATGTTATGATAAATATATTCAATATTTTAATACTATGGAAATAGTGAAATTAAATAACCATGTAATCCATGAAAAAATAGAAAAAGTGGTCAACATAGAAGGAAATGGGAAACTATCCATCAAATAAATATGGAGGTAAAAAATTAAATGATCTAGTTTCTGATAGTTATTTTAAAAATAACATTGGGTATTGACTTATGAAATCATGTTCATTCATCTAATGTGTTATGATTGGGAATATAAATCATGATAGAAAATCATACTGTCAGGTCAGTGAAAATAAAAAAAAATTATAAGCAAGAAGTAAGGTGTTTAAAATTCTATATGAATGGTCATTAGGTATATGTGTGTCTGAAAAAGATCAGTAATGAGACGAATTAGAATGAAAGTTAGAATAAGGGTGTGGTAAAATCCTTTGAGACTACTTTAATGGATATTTAGCCATATATTAAGTTATAACATATACATTACTCAGTTATTCATTTATTTATATTATAATAATGTTTTTTTGGTTTTAGATTCTACAAATATTTTATTTAGGATAACATTTTTAGTAAAATGACATTTTCACCCCCAAATTGAATTTATAAATTTTGGGAAAAAAGACATGAGGGTATTATTAAAGAAATATGATTTTTCAAAGATAATCTTGTTTTCCTCAATGTATTTTTTTCAGACAAACCTTACTGTCTTTCCCATTGTATAATTTTATATTATATAGAATTTTAATTTGATTTCAATTTATCATGTTAAGATATATTTTAGAGCCATAGTAGATATTTTCTTAAAATAGTTCCCTTGTGTGTATAAGAATGAATTCATACATTTTAAAATATATAAACATGTTGAGTAACTTATAAGATACTGAAATGAATGTTATATTTCCCATATTTTTTAAAATAAGGAAACTGCATAAATTAATGATGTGTTCATAGTAAAAAAAATATTTCAATTTTTTTCTTGATGATATTCATAATATTATACATAATCATTAATTGTAATTTAATAATAAATTAGTGTCAGTTTCTATGAAAATATTAAAACATTATTATCAAATGGCTCAACTAAAACATCTAGAATTGTAATAGAATTTACCATAGATTCATGTTAATTTTTTTATTTTTCCTAGAACTTTATAATAGGGTGAAACTATCTTTTTTGAATGAATGTTGGTTCCATGAGTATTTTCATTTATTATAGTTCTTTTAATAGAGTCAAATTTAATAATATGTATACATTGTCTCCTATCTATGACATGTCTGATCATGTATATGGATCACAATATTTTTCAAAGGCTGATCACATGACTGTGTACCTTTTTCTGAAGATAATAGAGGATTACCTCCCTAAGATATTATTTCCTATAACACATGGGAATTATGATTTTTTATACCCTTTAGGTTGAAAAATTTCCTTTATGTATTCTAAATATTATAATATTTTTTTAAGAATAATTAAATAAATATTTGGCAGTATGTATTGATGATATTTTGGTTTATTCAAAATGTTTTAGAATCATTAAAATCATCGAAGGATGGTTCTAAAAACGACAAAATTAAATAATTTCAATGAAAAATTTTGTAAATATGATTTTTATTTATACTATATTCCATTCCATTCATATATCGTAAATAATGATGTTATAAATTTTTATCCTTATAATCCTAAAGCGGTTGATGAATGGCGAAGACATAAAAATGATTCTGATTTTTATAGTATTCATGGATCTATAGGGTATTACTAGTGGTTTATTGAATCAATTTCACGGTTATATAGAAGAATAAATAATTCAACATGAAAATGAGTGAGGTATAACTATAAAAAGAAATACAATGAATGTTACCAGTAATTGAAAAAAATATTACAGAATGCTTCCGTTTTAGAGCTTCCATCCTTAAATGGTGACTTTGTTATCAACATGGATTCACCATTGAATGGACATGCCAGTTTCTTCATGAAACGTTTTTGGTTAATTTCTTATTCATTATCTAAATTATAACCACATATAAAAAGTTATCCTATACATGACCATGAACTACTAGCCATACTGTTTACTATAAAAGTTTGGAGAAATCATATATATGGAGTAAACATTGTATCATATATTGATCATAAAACATAGGAAAATATATTCACTTAGAAGGACATGAAAAAGATGTATATTAGATTAATGTAATTGATAAAATATTATGATTACATAATTAGTTACATTCTCGGAAAGGAAACAGAATAGGTGATGTTTTATGATGAAATGACAATTTACCATTAACAATGTTATATCTTCAACTTAATTCATTGGTTGGTGATATGATTAATATTATCATATTAATTGTGAAGGATGTAACTCCCTTTGTTTTATTTTATGCTCTAGTACAATATTATACTTAAAATATGATTAATGTAGATCGTATAGAAGACTGTGATTTATAAGAAACAGTAGAATATGATATAAAAGGTGACTCCCCTAAATTAGATATTTAAAAAGATGTTTTCTAGGATTATGAAAAGGTTTAGGTGTCTCATGTTTCCCCAGTTGAAGAAATAACTCTTGGGTGAGGATAATAGCTCTCTATTATAAATTCATCAAGTAATTAATGAAATATATAGATATAATCATGGAAATTTCTAGTGTAAATGAAAAAATAAATATATAACTGGTTTTATTATGAAATATTTGACTCGTAAATAGGTTAAAGCCGAACAAAAATTACCAAAGGGGATTCTATATCGTTTTCTATTCCGTAATTGGAAAGAGAGAACAAATATATGGAAATCGTGGTGGGATTAAAAAATATATCTCATGGTAATAATGTGATTTAGTATATTTGTTATCAATTAACTATATATTCCCTTTTTTCTCCTCTGAGATAATTTTTTTTAGATTATCTTTATCAACATTATTGTGAAAAAAATAATTAGATTACATGGATTCCCACATTACATTTTATTTTATCATGATTCCTAATTAGCCTCTAGTTTTTTGTAAATGACTTCATAATTCATTGGATTCGAAGACTCATGAGATTATGAGGCCTGATGATCCATATATTGATATTATAAATATACTAAACACATTAATATCACACATGAACATTTCCCTATAAAAGTGGAATAACTCTTGACAAAAGTCTTGAATATAAAATATGATACCACCATTGAATCCAAAATATATTATTTACCATATGTAGGATATAAACCTTACTTTTGTTGTGGGTCAACTTGGTCATCATTCGAGAAGATAAATAATTAAATTAATAAATAAATTATTTAGTTTTTTAATAATAGTTATAACATATCCCACACATTTACACACAAAATTATTTTAAAATCATATTCTTGGATCCATAAAATCTTAAATTTGACTAAGGTCATGGATATACATTGGATGACGACAATGGATCAAAAGATTGGATCCATACTATAAATATCATCTACTCTAATTGATTTCAAGGATTTCACCAATAAATGTGACACTGTAACATTCTTGGTCATTGGTTGATCCAATATTAAGATATGCCATTTTTTTAAAATGTATAAATCTTTATTCGTTTATCCCATAATGAATGTGGGTTAATCCTCATAAAATTATTAATCCACATATCAATGGTTGAATCGCGAGTTTTTTTATCTATCAATAATAATATGAATTGATTATTAGTATTCTTATTCAATGATATGACTCCTAGTTTTCTATTCTATTACAATGAATTGAGGACAACATAACTAATGGTAGAACTTTGTTCCTTGCATTGTTTTATGATTTTAATTCCCCATTCATTGTGTGTTCGTCATCTGTATTTTATTTGACCAATGACTAGAAAAAATCCTAAAAATTAACCATTGCTCACCAATTCTTCATCAAAACAGATTGATATCATGGACCAGGGTTTGTATTTTGATATGGTATCAATCTATGACAGTGATGATGGTGGATTGAGACCAATTTAATGTTATTAAATAATAGTTCATCATTGTGATGACATAATTGTTCTAGGGGGTCAATTTACTACTATATTACGAGTTATTTATGATGGTTTATTTGTGATGGGGGACCATTGAAAATGGCCTGGAACTAAAAATCACATCATATTTTGAGAAAAAATATTTTTTTGTTGATAAATGTTGAAGTTGATCTTCAAAATAAAAATAAGAGATCAATTTTCTAATGCAACATTGAAGCAATATTTCTCTATATAATAAAAATAAATATTAAATTATTTTATAAATAATATAAGTTATATAAATTTAATGAGATAGAGTTATATATGAATTATCTATATTTACCTGCCTTATTAGGGTGGTTTTAAAGCAATATATTATGTTATCTCAAATTCGTTAAATGCCCAGAGAGGGAGTGAATAAGGTTATGACAGATTAAAACAAATTCCCCTTTGGATCATTTTTCTTCTGTAAACAAAACACTCTTCTCTACCCTTCTCATAGAAATGTTTGAATATAAATGAAATCATGCACAGTACATAACAATTTTACATAGTTCCCACTCATTGATCTACATCCATGGAGAATACAATGGAAATTTTTGATGGGACAAATCCACTATAGTTCACTTCCTAAATATGGTTAATGGTAGATCACTTCTATGTCCAGACTCACTTCCATCACAAAATTCAGATAATACCCATATTCCCTCTTGGTATACAACAAATCACAATTTGAAAGCTCACTAATCCTCCATATGAATGTATTATTGTTCTAAATGACATCAGAATTGTTTGGCATATATATGAGTGTTCCATTAAGTCTTCATTTAACTCGGTAGATGAAATCCAATTTTTCATGTACAGTTTGTTTAGTCGAAATTACTATTAGAAAATATTTTTTCTCCTTCATAGACTTTCTTTCACCCAATAATAACATTATTATGTCCTCCCTAAACTACCGTATACCGTGTCGCACAAGTGATTTTCCGAAGACCTTTTCCTCAGGACCACCTATACTTCCTGGAAAAATTACGCATCACAAACCACTAATTCTTCATATACCCCCATTAATTCCTGACCAATTTTTATATGCATTCTACTAAACCTCGAAGAACCCTTAGATGATCTTTCTTCTTGACTATATCCTTCATGGAATATCTCTTTCATGAAACTCTTATCCTTGATGAATCCTCCCTCGCAAACTACTTCAAACTTAACTATATTATTCAAGATATGTCCTTATATAATGAAATTAGTTATATTTAATGATCTGATTAGAGGTACTTATATAGGAAAATAGATCAAGTAATATAATAATAATAATTACTAGATACTCTGTTGTGGAATTTTCTTCATCACAATTATTCTATGTGGCCTTCTTAACACATTTATCTGTTGCAATGGCTGAGGTCATCTGCAAAAGGAAACACTTTATGGATCCTTAAATCTATAACTCAATCTGAAAATGACTACCCTGTCATGATATATGGTCCTCCCATGAATTAAGGGTCTCCCATGAACTGATTTTTTTATTGAATTTGCATAGCATAGTTTGTGTTTCACGTAGTGTAGAGCCCTTTATGGTAGGCTCAGTTCGTCACATTTATCAAAAAAATGATGGATTCCTTCTTAGTTATGAATAGTCATTTACGGTCCACATAGTGCTATGGTGCTACAATGTATTCATTGAACTCCATTCTTAGTAGCATGAAAAAAGAGGTTTGTGAACCCCATTTCAGAAAAACTTCCTTTTCCATAAATCATTTTTTTTATTTTGAGGCACAAAACATTGAAAAACACTAAGAAACTACACCTCATTAAATATGTATTCATTTGAATCACCAAAAATTCTGAAACAAAATCATATAGATTTATCAATAAATAATATCACCAAAAAATCTAAGATGATGCCTGAATTATTTTTCCCAACAATCTACCCCTTTGGGTTTGTTAAAAAGTATTCACAATTTGATACATCACTAAATATTCATCCATATTCTACCATGATTTATTTCATTTGATTTGGATTGTGATCAATGATTTACCCAGCACAGATTCTAATACATCATGTTCCATGATCGATATGACAAAAAAGAGTAACATGAAAAGTTCATCAATGATCTATTAATTCCAATCCCACTCAACTACTTTCATCCTGAACATCGTATATCATCATATATAACCATTGATTGATCATATATAGCATCGTCAGATATAAATATCTCCCAAAATAATTTATCCCCCTATCGGATTCTCCCATATATTGACTAAGACATTCTTAACCTTTGATAGATATCTATAGGTTATCCCCCCTTTTCTACAAAACTGAAGGTTTCAAGGTTGTGGTATCTATGAGATAGAGTCATAGATCAACATTGTTTCAAGTGATGAGATTTTAATTAGGTCCAAGAGCTAGCCAATGATGTTCAAATTATTTTTCATGTACGACCTTCTTCATATTCATTGTATCGTGTAGTTCTATAAACACATACTCTATCATAAAAATCCTTTTCTCCACATTCTCCATGATAAAATGATACATGATTTTAATATCCTTGGTCATTGGGTGATGGAATTGATTTTTATTACATTTATAACACTTGAGTTGTTGCAATGGGTTCTTATCGGATATTTCACTGGAACTCCTATGTCATCAAGCTACTGCTTCATCCACAATAACAATGTGCACAATTTAGAGGCCACAATATATTATGATTATATGGAACTCAGTGAAATGAAATAACATTTCTCACTTATTTAATAAATACAAAATCCCACAAGAAAAAATGTACCACCTAACAATGATTTTCTATAATCTTTTAATGAATTTCAATCAGCACATGTATATCCCAATAACTCTAGTGGATATGTTTCATTGTATTGAAAACTAGTATCCATCATTCCCTTGATAAACTAATGTATTCTTTTGAGAAGATAAAAATGTATTTATTTAGGATTTATTTGATATCATGATTCCTTGAAAGTATAAAAGACAATATCAGGTCCTATTGTTTTCAATTACAATGGACTACCAAGTATTTTCCAATATTATATGGATATAGATTAATTTCAATCATAATCTAATGAATTTTTATCTAGGTATCCGTATGAGTCTTCGAGTCCATGGATTTAACAATTCAGAATCTTCTAAAAAAAGGAATTGCCTATTTTGATTGAGAAATGAATGTCCCATTCATTCCTTGTGTCACCTATAAACCATGGAAAAAACATCATTTAACCAATAAATCAAATTTCAGAGTCACTTTTCATGAATTATACACAATGTATTCACTGAGAATCATCTTTTCCAAGAATTATTATGTCATTCGAAAACATCATCCCAATTGTCCTTTGATTACTATCATTGTTGGAATATAGATAGTAATTAACTCCACGATGATGAAAACCATGTTTCTTATAAAACATATCAGGACTTGAATATCAGGCTCTTGATTCTTTCTTCAATTCATATAGACTCTTTATCTTCTGAAAAAATCTTTCTCATCATCATGAATGAGAAAAACATTTGGATTAATAATATAAACATCTTTTTTGGATACCCATTTAGATGTTTTGACCTAACATACATCTGGAATACTTCAAACATTCTTGGTACTATTATAGCCTAGAATAATTTAATTGTTTATATCCTTGAAATTGATGAAAATGTTATATCTAAATTGAAAATCTCAATATAGGATTACCTTTTTCACACTATCAATGCATTTTTTTTGTATCATTAATCATTTTTTATTCATCTTGATATGGAAGACGCATATAATTATGATGAAATTATTATATGTTGGTCTTGAAATAATATCTCATCTTTATTTCTTATCAATTTTATTCTATCTCTTCATTAATATCATGAACCTTGTTGTCATCTCCATCTTCATCTTAAATACATTTAGGATCTACATTTAATAAAAATTATTCTCGGCATAGATTCTCAATCTGCTTTGTTTACACAATTGTTGTCTAATCACCGATTATGATCTATCTGTCAATTTAATCTATAATATTTTTTCCTTGTATAGATACTACCTTATTTTCACCCCTTTAATTATAAAAATATTTTTATGAATCATCCTCTGGAACTCAAACATTCTAGGATCTATAGATTTATTCATCACTATCGTCATTAAACAAATCATGTATTTTCTAATAATTTTGCTCATTCCCTACTATAGTTACATCATTGCTTTCAACTACCATTACAATATTCTTATTAAATAATTTATATCCTTTTATTTTACATTTTTTTCAAATAAATACTCCTCCATCTTCATTGGATTCATACATTATGTGTTTCTCATTAATAAGAATGAAATAATTACTTTCTAAGTACTTGATATTTCGATTTCTTATCTCAACTAATATATTTTGTTATAGATTTCATAATATTGAAACTTCTTTCCATGTCTCATGTTTCTCCAGATAATCCTCCAATTTAATTTTATTGAAAAATGTTTAATTATCTATTCGGATCTTCTGATTTTTTCGACCAAGTGTATTTTTTACTTATCTTCAATAACTTTTTATGTATCTGAACATCTCATACATGAATATGATTACTAGAAACCATTATATTATACTAAAATCATCAATGAATATAACATAATATTACAAACAATCAATGTCACATAGTGAAATAAAGTTTCACACATCAATATACACAAAATAAAGAATTTTTTTGGAACTATTATCTTTTATATTATATGTCTTTTTAATGATCGGTCTTTGGGACTAGAATCAATGTATAGGTATAATCACATGAAAACCTTGGGTTTCATTCCCGACACAACATTTCACCAGTTTTTATAATGATGTTTGGATCAAATGACCATAGTGTATGTGCCATACCTTTTGTTCTTCTTCTTTGTAAAAAGAGCACATATCTTCGTTTAATCATACAAGGTATATATTCCCCTTCTATTCATTTTCCCTAAAATCATCTACAATATATTTTTTCTTAAGGATACATAATTTATTTCAAATGATTATGGAATGTCTTACGTTACACATTTAACTTACACATATCATGTTGTGACTCATACGTTCAAAGACCATGAAATCTGCACGTCTCAATTATTTTCCTAATCAAACAATTTTAAGCCCTTTATCATTAAAATATATTCCAATATGTTCCTTGTTGTATATAAATATTTTCAGTAGTTCCTTGTTTCCTATCTAATGAGAGATGAAACCACTATTGATGATAAATATTCTACTATTACCTAATCCTTTAAATGTAATATATGTAACCACTTCTTATTCAAATATTTTCTTTTTAATCAATGACTTTGACTGATATTTTTTATGATGCTCAGAATATGATGGAAAATGTCATCTTATATTTATGAAGATCAATTGTGTGTTTTCATATTATTTTATGATACATTTTGTTGCTTCTTATTCCAATATTCATTCGTCTTTATCAAATTTATCTACATTGATGATGATAAATATCATTCCAGGTTTTTTAATCCTCCACACCCAAAATAATGACCATTGAATGATATTCTGGAATATTAAGCTATGTATGGAAGGCTCTTTTTTTCTTGTTCCATTTAACACCACTTAACTATAGAAAAAACATTTTTTGATTGGAAAATATTTCGACAATAATAACATAAAATATGGGGGGAATTTCTATTTCTCCCTACATCACGTCTATTTGTTTTCTAGGATCTGTAAATCTACTAGTTTTGATTCACACCCAAATCTATATTCAATCGTGAAGTGACTTCTTCTTTTCTGAATTCATCCATTCCTTATTTTTATTTTTTATTAGTCCCCTTACCATCATTAATTTTTGGATTTATCATTTTTTTCTCCTGATATTCATGTGTCTATTTCACCTGAGATTTGAAATCTAATTTTCCATTTTCTATTATATTTTTGACCTACAGTTCTAGAGTCTCTGGTTACTACTGCACTTTCAGTTTTCTTTATTAGAAAACAACCTCCTCCTTAATATTTTTTATGTGTTTGTCTTGATCATTCGGTATATTATTCAAATATTAGATCACCAATTTCTGTTCATCTACTATGAGATTATACTTGCCAATCATATTTGTGTTCTCTCGTATTAATGACTTATTCTTTTTAATTTCACCCATCAGCTTAGACTTCTATTCTTATTATACATATTAAAAGAGTTTGGAATTGTGAACCACCCTATTGGCTTCTATTTTTTGATCTCCAAACGTTTATCTCTTTATGTATAGATTCTAATATGACATTATGTTTAACTCTCCCTTCTAATTATTAGTCATCATTTCCAATGTATTTCCTTGTTTGAGAATTTATTACAACTACAACCATATAATTTTCTTCATTATCCTTTTATTCCTCCAACCTATCTGCATTACATTCTTATGATTTTTCATCTTCTTTGGAAAGAATATTCTACATTAAGATGAAATTTCTCATAAAATTTATCTTAAATAGTATGTAGTTTGAATACTTCTTCAGAAGAATATAAACTTCATCGTCATCAACACATAGAATCATCATAGGAATCCTTACTACCATATATCCAAATATTCTATAATGAAATCATGTAATGTGAGTTTCCCTTTGAGTTTTCTTTATACTCTTTGAAAAATTTGAAGAATGGAATGAAATGACATCATATATCTCTTATTCTTACTACACATCATTAATAGTTAGATTCTCTATGGACTTGAATTCCACTTCATAGACGTCCCTTTTTCAATAGATTCATTATTTTTATTGATAATCTCATTTGAAATAAGAGTATAGAATATGCTATACAATGTCACATCCTTTCATTATTTATCATCTAATACAAACAAATCAGATTGAATCGAGGTGGAAGTATTCTCAATATACACTTGACGATATTTAAATATTCAATAATTTCTATGATATCATTTATATCTTCCATGAAAATAATCACTTAGTCAAATAATACATCAAAATTCCCATTAGGGTGAATTTTATGATATTCATACTTGTTCCATAGAATCCAAAACTTTTCCTCTCTGAATTTTCAATCACCCTTATAAATATTTAGTAACTTTTCCAACATAGAATTTGATGAATTTCATTAAATCGCTATTTTATATATTACATTATAAATTTATCCCATTAAAACATTGATTCCTCTAGAAATATCATCTAATTCCATTTGATTATTTTCCAATAAAGCACCACTATCAATAATGGATAAAATCCCATGCATTTCTAATGTAATGAAATACATTTCTAAATATAGGAATTAGTTCTATATCTGATTCTTATATAATTGAAAATTGATTCTATTGGATATCATAATACCATTTTGATTGATAGACTCCTTTAGAACCCTTCAAAGAGAAACATTGAAATTTATAATTTTCTCTGTTACCAATTGTTAGCACAACAAGGTTAAATACCCTGAGGGGGAATTAAGGTATACAATATTAAACAAATTACCCTTCATATTTTATTTCATCATTAAACAAAAATCTCTTCTCTCCCTTTCCTATAGAATGGTATGAACATAAATTAATGCCTTTATGAGGAATAACATTTTTACATGGTTCACCCTCCCATAGATATGTACAAGAAACATACAATGGAAACATTCTAATTTACCAAATTACATAAAGCTCACTTCCAATATAATGTTTGGGCTATCTTACTTTTATATCTAGGAAAATTTTCCTTATAATGTTCAGAGAAGATACAATTAGCATTTTAGATTACAACCAATGACAACCTTAAAGGTCTCTACTCTCTACACTAATGTGTTATCACTAATCCTATAGAATAATATTCTATTGTTTTGGATTTCCATAGAATATGTTTACACACATATGAGTGTTCCATGAACTGTTTTTTCACTTGGAAGATAATTTAACTTTTACTCATATGATTAGTTTTCAAAACATGCTTTGGAGAAAATTTTTATTCCCACCAAGAACATCATTTCACCCACCTCAAAATATCTTGCATCCTCTATAAACATTCTTGCACCATGTGGAGAATTTTCTTTAAGGGAAAACTTTTCATCATAGAATACCTCTACTTCATGGATTAATGATTCCCCAAAAACCGCTACTTTGTCATAGACCAAATATACATCATAATAAATTTTTTTTGTGAGTTACTAAACATTTTAAACCCCTTACATGAACTATGTTTTTGAAATATCTCCTTTACGGAATATCTCCCTCTTTAAACTCTTCTCATACATAGAATCCCCCTTCTTGAACAACATAAGACTTACTCGAATTATTCCAGGGGTGATCTTCTCTAATGAAATTGACTGATCAAATAATCTAATATGGTGACATTATATAATCAAATATATCCTAAAAACCTATTAATAATAATTAAAAAATATTGTAATGTGGTGAAGTCATCATCATGACCTAGTTATGTGGTCCGCATAACTCATATTTTCTTTGTGGTGGATGATGTCATTTGAAAAAGTAAACCATTTATGCCGTATAAATAAACACATAAATCCAAAAACTATGGGCCTCCCAGGAAATAATATCCTTCCAAAAATGATTAAACTCTAACAAAATAATTTTTTTTATATTTATTGTAGCGCACTTTGTTGTTCACATATCACAAATCACTTTAAAATAGGATTAATTCACCAGATTCAATCACAAATTGAAGACATTGTTTTGGATTTTTCATACCTCTTTGTGGCCCACATAGACCAATGGTGATATTATTTGGTCAATGACCTCATTTTCAAAAAACCTTCCTTTTCCATAAATCTTTATCTTATTTTTATGCCCAAAATTTGGAAAACACTGGGAAACTACACCACCTTAAACTCATTTTCTATTACGAAAAACTCATTTTCAAATTAGATCATTTATCTTTTTCAACAAACATTATCTCACTAAAAACACTTAGATTTTTCCATAGGGGATTCTTTTCCAATATATTCTTACTATCCCATTGTCTTGTTGTATTTAAAGGTAAATTGAATTAATAGAGTGAAAACTAACAATAATGATATTTTAAAAAAATAATATTTTATAAAATTATTTAAAAACCCTAAAAATATTGAAATATGAAAAGGTGGATATTATATGGTCAAATATTTCATATATTATCAATTTTTTGGATATGTGATTCCTTATAATTATAAATTACAACCATTTAATATTGAAAAATTTGTTATCGTAGTTAAAATTAATAATTTTCAACTATAGTTTTATCAAAATGAATAGATTTAATATTACACTAAAATTTGTCAAAATTATACTAGTTGATGGTATCAAAACCCTATATTAACTTATCATTGAATAAATTTCCCTATGGTTTCATATGTTCTAATAATGAATTTATTATATTTTAAAATTTTGGAAATTCCACAAGTACCCTTCACCTCAATTATAAATGGGGACATACAACCTATCTAATTAACACTACTTATATAATTCTATATCAACTAAACACTTAATATTTATCTTAACAACATAACCAGCGACATTTTATAGGTTACAACCTTCCCAAAAGACCTACCCTGGATCAAATTAGATAATATTTAAAGGAGACATTTCAATGAAGATGTAATCACCTTACCTGATAACTTTATTTTACAGTCTTATCTATCTTTATTAAATATAAATAATTTATCATTTATTAATAATAAAGTATCCTGAATATTATCTAATATTATTATAATTATTTAAAAAATAATTATATCCTCTTTCCCATTAAATGAATAGTGAATGTATCGATCATGTGTACGTATGGATTATCGCATCCACGTGGTGATTCAATTCTTTTTTCATCACCATATTTTATTAGAGGTTTAATATTTATATAAGATAATTAAAACATAAGTATTTATTTTTAATTATAATATCATATCAACCCACTAACCATCCAATTATTTGGGAAATCATAATTTCATTATTGTGTACGTGTGCACTCCCACCTCCATAAAGTGATGACGTTTTTTTTCATTTATATTTTACATGGATAGACATGAAGATTAATAAGTTAAATTTATATGATATATATATATAATAATAATTATATTTGAAATGTGAATGGTTACATAGATTTCTTTCATTCAATCAGTAGAAAAAAATTAAAATAGTACCCATGTGTACATAAGGACAATCGTCTCTCTTAATGGTGTTTTCATTGTTCTATATCTAATTTTATGGATGACTCAAAATATGTATATAAATAATATATATCATATTAATATAAGTAATACAACTCTAATTATTATGGTTCCTTGATCAAAATAAAAGGATCAAAATTACCGAATGAGAACATACATGAAAAACTAATCAGATATCACTGAGAGCAATTATTTTTATAAAGAAGTTTTAGAAACTATGTTATAAAAGGATTTAAGTAAATAATATATTTTAATATATATATTAGTATGATTATTCAATATATCTATAATAAAAATATATTTATTATACAGTATGTTCCTACATGAATGAAGTAAGTTAGACCTAAGGTAAGGGATTCTAGACTCAAATTAATTTTTTGAAGACTTATATAATATTCACAATCATTTATTTTCTTTAGTGTATATACATGCCCATTAATATTTTATATCATTAATATATTTTTTAATTATATATAAATTATAATTTGATATTATTCTGTATTAGTTCTTGATATTCCAATGTTAAAAAAACTAATGGATTTTTGTCTCGCTTTTATTTCTGTGTAACACATTCCATATACATCTCTTGTTTATTTAGGTGGTATATATAATTCCTATGAATTTGATTTATAATCCTTATAATGATAATTATAATAAATATATATAAATATTCATATATTTTTCCTGCTTTCAAGAATCTTACAATTTAAAGGATAAAGAAGTTGTTAGAGTTTTATGTCACCATCTCGTTGTTTATCCAGATTAATTATAACTATGTCTCTGAAGATGAAATATTATGAGAAAAACTCAATAAAAACATGTCAATTTTCATTTCATTTAATTATTTCATTAAAATTCATATTTTTCTTTTGTTTTCATCATCATCTGTAATTAAGTAACCAAAAAATATGTTTTTAAGAAAAATTGAATTTATTCCTCTCTTAGATCAAAAAAACATTCACTTCTATATCCCTATTTTCTACAAAAGGTTTTATAAAATGTTTATTAATATCATCCAATGATTTTTTAGAAATATTTCTACCCATTCTTCTATTTTTTAAAAATCTAAATAAAATATCTTTATGTTTTCCAAAGGGGATACGTTTTTTATTTTCCGACAATAGTATGTAAGGACTGTTGTCTTTGTATGGAATGAATAGATTTTCTCACTACCATGCCTAATTTTTTCATATTAATCAGAATTTATAAGTTTAAATGGTTATTTTTAAAAAAAATATTTATTCCTATATATATTTTTAATCTTATTAAATTAGGTTATTTCAATGTCGAAGGGATATTTTAATATAGAAAGTTTTAATGGTCTTTTAATGGTATTCATATTCATAAAAGACAAAAAATCCCTGATTTCACATCTGATTTAATAGGGATATTGTCCCAGGATACCATCCTTATTATTTCTATGAATGGTTTATGAATACGATTATATAATTTTTCAGAAACACAATTCATTTACATGGGTTATTTTTTGATTAAATTATTAAATGATTGTGAAAACCATTTCTTTTCTATATTTTTTTCTATGATGAAATATTTTTGAAACCCATTTCTTTTGATTAGTTCTCATATGTTTAATTTGTTATGATCATGATCAGAAATATGTATTATATTAATTATTTTATGTCTTGTACGTATATCAACCACTAATTTATTGCGTAAAGATAGATATATCATGAGATAAACATTATTGGAATTGGGAGTGATACCAGTTCAGTACATGACTTTTTAAATTATGATGGTGTTGAGAGGGAACTTTTATTACTACAACGGTTTGGGGAGTGAACCCATTCTATTATGATTATATTGAAAAAGTGACTTTATTAATAATGAAATTATTTTATATTTATAATTTTATACCACAATTCCATGTGTTATGTGGTTGTTATGCTCTCATGTACCATGTTCTCGGATTCCTTTATGATTTATCTCTTATGAATTGTCAGTATTTATTTGATGACATAATATTATGATATTTTATATATAAGATATGGGTTTTAAATGTTAAAATGAGTTCATTATACCATTATTCTCATGTTATCCTTATGTGACCTTTTATGTCCATCTTTTTAACCCTTATTGAGTATCAGATCTCATCATTTTCTTATATTTCCATTCCCCTAGTTATAATGAAATTTATATTGTATGATAAGTCTGAGAAGGGTGGCAGTTCTGTGTAAAAAATGTGTGAGAAGATATAGATATTTTATGAACCAATTTTTTATGTTTCCATGTTTCCCAAGATTTTATACCTAATTGGATCTACCATGGATTGAAATATTGTATAATTAATATTCATCTATTAAAATGAAATATATTTTTTTAAAATTATGGGTCACTATATTATCAATATTTTGTATACATTATTCTGTATTTTGATCCAAGATATCTTAAAATATTGAACCTTTTATTACGAAGATAAAATTTTAGGGTAGAAATTTATTTGAAGGGGTAAATGTAACACTCTAAATTTTTTTTTAAAGTAATACTATGTTTTATCGAATTCATAAACCAAAACCCCAAGCTTTATGGGAATTATGATATAATATAAAAATATTTTTATTTAAATAGTTTTGTAATAATGTCTGAATTAAATTGGAAGGTACGAGTATAAATATAACATTACAAAAATAATATAATATATTTTTATAATACAACGATATTAATTAATTCATGATAAATAAGTACTCATGATTCCCTAAATTATTTTTAGACAACAAAAAAAATCATTAAAAATTTGATTTCATTTCATTTTTTATGAAAAAATCAAAAATAATTTTTTATGATTTTATAAAATGAAATAAAAAAAAGATAATATTTTTTTAATAATCATTTCCTAAATGTCTTAATATGGCCTCTTGGTAATTTATGAAAATATTTCTTTTTTGTGGAAGGTAAAAAAAATTAAAAATATTGAAATACAATCATTTATTTTCATTGAATAATTTAACAAAAATTCCATAATATATTTTTAAATGTATCATAAAGTAACATGTTTTTCATTTAATTTGAAATAATAAAAATTATAAGGTCTGAATTAAAGTTATACTAGGTTTTTTATTATTTCATTTTTAGGAATAGATATGAATATTTCTAAAATTTATTTCTCATTTTGACTTATTTGTTTAAAATAATATTGATTTCCTACACGTCTAGAAATTTAATCATTAAATATTAATTCGATATTTTGAATCATGTGGTTCAACTTTTGTAAATATGACTCTTTTATTTTTTATGTTACTAATTGTAACTATGGTAAATATTTTGGCAACATTATATGCCTAAAACATGACAAGCATGGTTAAAACTATAGTGAAAGGCATATATATTTCAAAAATACATGAAAATGTTAAATTTTATTTGATTAATTTAATCCATAATCAATTTATATTTATTATTTAGTAAATATCTTTTCCCTTATCTTTCATAATTCTCATAATATTAATTTAAGAAAAGAATTAATTCATAATGTCACTCTCCACGTTTAAATAAATCAAATTTTTTATTCAAAGAGATAAGAAGAGGTATTATTCAGTTATAAGTGGCTGCGTTATTTATAAATTATTTTTTATCAAGATAATTTATTTTTAATTTTTATTGATGGAATAATTACATTAAATTTTTAAGCAATATAGACATAGCCATTGTTCAATTAGTAGGAAATTTAAATAAATGATTAAAAATTAAAATAAAAGAAAAAATTGATGAATTTTTATGTTTCATGAATTAAATTGATAAATCTATAATATTATATTTTTTCTTAAAGTTAATATTTTAATTTCATATATACCATTATGTTGATAATGTATAATTATATGAAATTTCGAAAAAATGAATTTAATGGTATCTTATGAGGAATTGTATATTATTAAATTATTTAAATAAAAATAATTAATAAGAAAAATTGAGATGAAGAATGATTTAAAATTTCATACATGTAATTTTTCTGATTAACGTTTAAACTTATAGGTATATTTATGACCTTGAAATGCTAAAAATATATATTACCACTGTTAAACATAAAATGGGTTAATGAGGGGGTTAAATCCAAAGATAAATTCTAAAATTTCACAATAACATGTAATTAATTTATTTTTAAAATGGATTCAAATTATATCATTTATTAAATTTCAATATATAGCCATTTGGTTCCATGTTAAATTATTATTATATATATTTTTCATAAATATTTTATGAAATTCCATGTGTGTCATTTACCTCACTAATAAAAGTGCACATTCTCTTACCTATTATTCACAATTTTTAATCCTTATATGCCATCCAAACACTATCCAAATACAGTTCTAGTTTACATCAATTTTCCATGTTTTATTATATCTCCTCGGAAGATAAATCATTCAATTCGAATGTTACAATTCAATGGAGGTGTCTCCAAGAGAATGTATAAATCATAACCAAGATCATTCGATTCTATTTCTTTATCTACCCCCTATAAATATATGTTATGAATTATAAAATAATGAAATAATAATATTTAATATACTAAAATTTTATTCTAATGTTTTAATAACCATTATCTACCAACTTTTCATCAAATTGAAAATTAAAGTATTTCTTGTGCATACATGTGATATATCACCATCACATATCGATGTCATTAATTTTCCTAAAAAATAACATTTATTGTTATAATGATTTATTGAAACAATTTAAATGATATTTATTAAAAAATCATAATTTTTCAATTTTAATATCATATATACCTTTTTACCATTCTATCAAATGTAAAATGATAAAGTCTCTCATGTATTTTTGTGGACTACCACCTGCATGTAGAGATGTGACTCATTTTTTATTTCATATTTAAAAAGATGGTATTACTTATTTATATAATGAATAAATAATATATATAGGATAAAATTATGATTATGAAAATTTGAATTACTATTTATATATATTTCACACCATCAATCAAATCCTAGAAACATCACTCTTGAATACATAGAGATTTCTGTTTCCATGAAGTGATGAAAATCATTTTTCATCAACAATTTATATGAATAATTATATTATTTTATATTAAAAATAAATATGATACATTTGGAATGATTAACTGTATAGATATTAAGGAACCACAATAAATTTAAATGGACGAGAACTATCAAACTAAAACATGCCTGGAAAATGAAATAGTTATCACCCGAAATGACATCCTTAAGAATACATTATTAATAAATGGGATATGATATATTATAATTATATAATATATTGTAAAATATGAATGACTATTTTTTGGTCACATAATTATAAAAATCTATGTTTTTTATATAGTATTTAAGAGTTCTTACAATGTAGTTTAAACAAAAGGTAAGGGTTCTTCCCCTCAATATTGTTTCGTTCAGGAACATTTGATGTTAATCTCTAATTTATGTTAATGAGTTGTATCTAATACCGCATTTATTTTATTCAAATTGAATATCATAATGATTATGATATTTAATTATCCATTTTAATATATTTCTTTCAAATATATATTATTATTTAAATCTTATAAAAGTGGCAAAGGTTGATGTTAAAATATCATTTCTTTTAGGATTATTTATTCTAAATTTTGTATTGGGTTAAATTATATATTCATTTACCTTTAAATCCAATATAGTTCTTATAATATTAGTATTCATGTAAATTTAATGTATGATTACCATTATTCTCTAATTAATACTTAAAATGGCTGTGAAAATGATTTTATTGAAACAATGATCTTATTTCATCTGTGATCAACAAACTATTCTTTCATGTCTATGTTCATAAAAATTTATTAACAGATGTTCATGCCTCAATATTAATTTTATTAAAAAGTTCACATTAACAACCATTATCGTTATTTTCCAAGGTTTAAAAAGGAATCTTTATAAAAATATTCCAAACAATACATTTATATCCTTTTACAAAAGTTTTAAAGTTATATTTCCTTTTAAGATATGATGAATACATAAATTTCTCCACCCTCATGACCTTTATTTTCATTGATGTTTAAATAATAATATTCTGTTATTTTTTCCAAATATAATTATTTTTAAATTTTTTTACAGTTTTTATTGAATATGATATCACATAAAATGGACATTTTCCAATTTTTTTTTGAGAATTTCATGAAATATATTCTATTGTAATTTTTTTTCTATGTTATCATCCTTTCTGGATTGATATTATTGAGTAGGATTTTGATCATATGTTATCATACCCTTTTATGGATAGTTATGATAATGAATCTATGAAACCTATTTTTTCTCATGGGTCATTTTTATTAAAATGATATTTTTATAAAACATATTTAATTTAAACTTTTTTTATGATGATATTTTTAAAATGATATCTATTTGATTTTAATGGGTTTTGAAATAAAACATGGTTGAATTATTTACAACCTTGTGGAACCTGTATTTATGGATTTTGGTTATGTGATGACTGAGCCTGTTATAAATCATGATGATGATGGGGGCCCTTATAGCCCACCAATGAATTGTGAAATGATTTATGTATTGAAAAACTATGAATATATGATTAATTTTGTAAACACCTAGGATATGAGGGAGTTAACTCTATGAAATTTTCTATTTTGAGAATTCAATAAATGTTCTTGTAGGTATTTTTATTTTGGGACTATAAAAACAATGATTTTCTTAGAAGTGAACCATAACAAATGAAATTATTTTCAATTCTTATGTGTAACCTAAAAACTCGGTCTTATAATTATGGAAATTAATCAAACTATATGATTTAATATTTATGGTTATTTAATCTTTTTATTTATGAATTTTTATATGAAAAATACATGTATCATGATTTATGATTAATGAACATTGATTGACTGGGTATGAAATTATTTTGTTATAATTATGTTATAATACCTTTATACCTATTTACATTAATTGATTGATATATCATATGATTAACCTTACTGAAAATATAAGAATATCCATTCTTATATTTCAATTCCCATGATTTTTATGAATAGATTTATATCGGGTGAGTACAATAATTCTTTATAGATAAAAAACATTTGAGGAATGTTTATGATGTTTAGTGAAATAAGTTTTTTATATTTATGGTATCAATATTCAGTAACATTTATATTTATTATGTTATTTTCAATTTTTTCAGGTATTTGATATACATATAATAAGATTTAATACTTATGTGTGAAATTTTCAGGTTACATCAGTTTATTCCCACATACCCAAAATATATAAATAAAAACTATATTTCCTCCATGGTCGCCTTGAGACTCCATTTTTATCTTATTTTATTAATATAAAAATTTACATATTTCAGTTTGTTAATAAAATGTTGAAATAGACATTTAGTTATTATCACAAACATTAACATTCTATCTCACATGTCATATGGTTTCTCATGAGTACAATAATGTCCTTTTCCATCCCATTCTATATTAACAAAGTTCATTCTACTTCTATCCATTTCCAAAAACCAAAAGGAATATTACGAGAAACACTAATCATGTCCAATAATCATATAATCCTAAAAATAATTAAGGGATTCCTAAATCCCGAAACCTTAGTTTCAATCTATAAAATCATTTGTTTAACATAGTTCAAAGGTGGTCATCATGTATTTAAATCCTACATAATAGTTTATAAATAAAATTTAAATTAATCTAACCATATCCCATAATTGTGTCTTATTAGTCATTTAATCGAAGGCTCACTCAAATTGCTTTTGTGAATAATGGGTTAATACCCAGTCCACCAATTTTGATGTTATTACACCTTTTTAATTCTCTTCTATGAAAACATCCACATATTAGTATCTAGACTGGGATATAATTTCAAGGAAAAATTCACTCATTTATACAACATAATATTGGATGACCTCATATACATTGGCTTATCCTAAGGGTTCCTAAAAAACAGTCTTCATACTTGTTCCCAAAAAATAACAATAACTTACTCCATTACCAACTGTAGTGGACAAAGTATTTCAAATTAAAATATTACAATATTTTAGGCGAATATTCATTACACATCATTTCGATCCACACGAGAACCATAGAGGGTTAGTTTCATTAGAATCATGGATACATAAAAAATATTTCCTTAAAAACTACATCATTCTTACTAAGTTATTCATGTATATTACCATTATTAGGATTAATATTATAAAAACCATACTTTATATCTGTGGTTTTGAAAAGATAATCAAAGGTGATACAAAATTATTAGTTAGGGTAATTTTTTCCGATGCTTTTGTCAGGGCGCACGCATCTGTCCGTCCGCGGAGGAGGACGCGCTGCGCTGTTGCCCCGTATTCCCGCTTTCCAAAGGCGGGCGGCATTCGCTCCATATTCTGGGACGTCAGCTCCTTGATCGAAACGGGATGATGGGATGTCGGTTCTTCCTTCCGTGGATTCCTCCTCAGAACTCGTCACCTAGTCTGGGTGTCCCTCATAGTTGTAATACGTTGTTCGTGAAACTCTTCCCAGTGCCATGTTTCCATGGATGTCGGTTAATTACACTACTTCTGTTGGGACATTCCAAAGGGTCCGGTCAGGGCAGAAACCTTCAGTCGGGGGAGTACTCACGTTGAGGCATCAGTAGCCTGTCTGGATGCTGGGGAACTGTCATGTCTGTCTATTATCCCTGGTCATAGGGATTCTCAAGGGCGTGGGAGCCCGAGGCATCCCACATCGAGCGCAGGGAATTATATGCCATAGACACATATCTGAGGTTTTCCTCAGCTTCTTGTGTTTAACACAGGGTCTTCCACGAGTTTAACGTCCAGCGGAGACGGATCAGCCCGATCAGAGCATTAGCAAGAATGGATCGGATTGAGGGATTTCCCTTGAAGGGGTGCCGATACCGGGACCAGCCCATGGGCGGTTGTGAAGAGGAGTGTACCGACATGGTCTCACCGGGATATGCCAGTCTGGGTGAGAATAAGGATGGAATATGGATGGATGAATGAAGTTGAGGGGAGAATGGTGAGGGACCATCACAAGGGAGATAGTGAAGTTGGGCTTTAGCCTCGAAAAGAGACCTCCTACGTATCCCTGTGTCAGGGAATCAATGTCCACGTAGTTGGGGATGGTGCCGGTGAATCGGCATGAAGGTGGACCTTGGTCCGATGGATGTCATCAGCGAACCAATGTGAAGGTGGACCTTGGTCCAATGAGAGATGGTCTTGAACCTCGGGGAGGCTTCCAACGTATCATGCCATGACATAGATCAATGACCATGTAGTTTGGGATGGTGCCGGTGAACCGGCATTAAGGTGGACCTTGGTCCGATGGATGTCATCAGCGAACCAACATGAAGGTGGACCTTGGTCCATTGAGAGATGGGCTTGAACCTCGGGGAGGCTTCCTACGTACCATGCTGTGACATGGATCAAAGACCACGTAGTTCAGGTTGGACATCAGAAGGCCGATGTGAATGAGGAGGACAAGGAGGGTCCTAGTGGTGGTGTGCATGGACCTCGTGGATGCTTCCTACGTACCATGTCGTGACATGGATCAAAGATGATGTAGTTCAGAGGGGATTCGTCGGAGAACCGACGTGAAGGTGGACCATGGTCCGATGGGTGGTGGGCTAGATCCTCTGGAAGGCTTCCTACGTACCATGCCTTGACATGGATCAAAGACCACGTAGTTCAAATGATGGAATTCGTCAGTGAACCGACGTGAAGGTGGACCTTGGTCCAATGAGATACGGGCTTGAACCTCAGCGACGCTTCCTACGTACCATGCCTTGACATGGATGAGAGACCTCGTAGTTCAAAGGGTTTCATCGGTGAACCGACGTGAAAGTAGACCCAACGTTCCACTAGTGGTGGGCTTGAACCTCGTGAAGGCTTCCTACGTACCATGCCTTGACATGTATCAAAGTCCTCATAGTTAGGGTGGTGACAACGGCTTGCCGTCAGACTAGAATGCAGTTTAATGTCATACTGGATGAAGGTAGAACTCGACGTGAATTGGATGATGGGTGTGCTTGAACCTCATCGAGGCTTCCTAAGTACCATGCCTTGACATGGATCAAAGACCTCGTATTTCAAATGGGTGTGCAGTTTATCGTCATGTTGGACGAAGGTAGAACTCGATGTGAATTAGATGACGGGTGGGCTTGAACCTCGTGGAGGCTTCCTATGTACCATGCCTTGACATGGATCAAGGACATCGTAGTTCAAATGGGTGTGCAGTTTAATGTCATGTGGGACGGGGGAATACAGTTTACCATCATGCTGGACAAGGGCATACTGTTTAACGTCATGTTGGACGAGGGCATGCAGTTTAACGTCATGCTGGAGGAGGGCATGCAGTTTAACGTCATGCTGGGCGAGGGTATCCAGTTTATCGTCATGCTGGATGAGGGTATGCAGTTTAACGTCATGCTAGATGAGAGTATTATCATGGCCAATGCCAACTCTAAGCCCATGTGAGTCATGCTCGGTGTGAGAAACAAGAGACAGCAAGGACCTCACGATCATGCCGCGAAGTGTGCGTCTGTGAGAAGCGAAGAGGGTCTTATGCATTAGGTGGCCCATTAGTGATGGGACTTACTCTAGGATGGAGGCCCGAAGTGCGGCAAAGCGCAGCGAAAGAGGAATTTGGGACCAATGATGGGAGGTGCCTCATTCCCTATCACGCCCACCACTGACCTTGGTAGTGGGGAAGTATGGAGATGCAGGGGTGCAGCCATCCGTTGGGGAACTAGGGTCGCCCTTCACTTGTGAACATACGCCGCTCCGATAAGGGGGATATCATCCCTTGTGGGGGGAGTGATTCCATCCCTGTGGAGACAAGTGGCGTAAAGAATGTTCGAGCTGGGGGACCCTTCATGTGAGGCACGAGGTCGGGTCACAGTTTAACGCCATGTGTCGAGGACGTGGTGCTTGGCAGTTTAACGTCATGTAGCCCGGACGAGGCGGGTTCACTCCACACCCTTAGTACACACATAACTGGCACCCTTTGCTCCTTTGGGGAGGGAAGGTACCAGTAAGGCCGCGGTCATGGGGGGTTGTAGAGAGAACCATCAAGGGGTCCACGTTAGCGTGGCTATGCGAAGAATCAATAGCCGTTAGCGTGCCTATGCGAAGAAGCATTAGGAAAAGCAACTCTATGAGTGGTATTGTCTATGTGACGTTGAAATCACATCGTTCATACCTGGAGGGTCGCACGGGAAGCGGAATTTCCAAGCAAAGGAGTGTTCTTCGCGAAGCGGAGTGCCTTAGCCTTAGCATGGGGCATAGGTGTGAGTGGAGGGTTCTTCGCAAAGTAGAACAGTATTCACGAAGCACTGCCTCGTGAAGAAGAGGTGCCTCGCGAAGAAGGTTGCTGCGAAGTAGTGTGCTTTACAATGTGTAGCGATCCTACCTTAGCATAGGTATCACTAGTACAGGTTGGGTGTCCCGTGAAGCATAAATGCTCTGCGGCTGCCTGAGTTCCCATGGGAATCCCCCTTCTTCGCGAATTCCCTTGAGCTTCGCGAAGGGATTCCCTCTCGGAAGAGGGGCTCAAAATGAGACAAAGCAAAGGCATCATGTGAAGTAGACTTACCTTGCAGAGCTCATGATTCCCATGGGAAAAGGGTGCTTCGTGATTCGATAGAGGAGAAGCCGAAAGGTCGGATTGCTTGTATTTGGGACTTAGGGGGAGCCCAGTATTTATAGGGAAGGGGCGCCGTGAAGCAGAACTCCCATGCCGCCTCAGGGTCTTCTCGGCGCGCTTGCGAACGTCAAATTCGTTCGCGGAGAGTTACCGCCTCCGGCGCTTCGCGGTGCGCTCGCGAACATCAAATTCGTTTGTGGAGTGGTACCACCTCCGGAGCTTCACGACGGGCTCGCGTACATCAAATTCGATCACGGAGAGGTACCGCCTCCGGAACATCACGGCGGTCTCACGAACGTCAAATTCGTTCGCAGAGAGGTACCGCCTCTGGAGCTTCACGAGACCGCAATGCTCAGGGTGCTTCGCATTGAGGCTTCGCGAGGCAGCGTGCCAACCTTCTTTTTCATCCCTTCCTTTCATGCAATATTTTGGTGCCAAAAAATTCCCCCCCTCAGACTTGGAGCCGCGGAGGGTGAAGGGTCAAAGTCTGAGGTCAAATCGCCAAAATTGTCAGCGGTTCGTGATGCGACTTCGCGAAGAGGGCCCGCGGTGCTGACTGGGGCCACGGATCCGGATGCGCCGCGATGATACGTGTAGGCGGGGCACGCCTCGATGCTCCAGGGTCGCCGGCTATAAATAGTTGGTTGACCTCTTTTGTCTTCACGCACTTTTCTTATCTTTTTGTGCTCTCTATTTCGCGAAGCTCCGCATACTCCGTGCCTGCTCTCCGCGAATCGAGATTTGCGACGAATCCGCGGGTCTCTAACTCCACGACTGCGGCCAGAGGACTCCTGTTTTCCGGCCTAGGCCAGACTCTGCGGAGGAGGACGCGCTGCGATGTGGCCCCCTATTCCCGCTTTCCAAAGGCGGGAGACATCTGCTCCTTATTCAGTGATGTCTGCTCCTTGAATGAAACAGGATTAGGGGATGTCAATTCTTCCTTCCGTGGATTCCTCCTCGGAAATCGTCACCCAGTCCGGGTCTCCCTAATAGATTTAATACGTTGTTCATGAAACACTTCCCAGTTCCATGTTTCCATGGACACCGGTTAATTACACTGCTTCTGTCGGGACATTTCAAAGGGTCCGGTCAGGGCAGCAACCATCAGTCGGGGGAGAAGTCACGTTGAGGCATCAGTAGCGTGTTTGGATGCCGGGGAACCGGAATGTCTATCTATTATCCCGGGTCATAGGGCTTATCGAGGGTGTGGGAGCCCGAGGAATCCAACATCGAGCACGGGGAATTATATGCCATAGACACATATCTGAGGTTTTCCTCAGCTTCCTGTGTTTAACACAGGGTATGCCGCGAGTTTAACGTCCAGCGGAGATGGAGCAGCCCGATCAGAGCATTAGCTAGAATGGATAGGATTGAGGGATTTCCCTTGAAGGGGTTTCGATACCGGGACCAGCCCATGGGTGGCTCTCAAGAGGAGCGTATCGACGTGGTCTCACCGGGATATGACGGTCCGGGTGAGAATCAGGGTGGATGATGGATGTATGAATGAAGTGGAGGGGGGAATGGTGAGGGACCATCACAATGGTGATGGTGAAGTTGTTCCTGTGCCTCGAAGGGACCTCCTACGTATCCCCATGGCAGGGAATCAAAGTCCACGTAGTTTGGGATGGTGCCGGTGAACCGTCATGAAGGTGGACCTTGGTCCAATGAGAGATGGGCTTGATCCTCGGGAAGGCTTCCTACGTACCATGTCGTGACATGGATCAAAGACCACGGAGATTGGGATGGTGCCAGTGAACCAGCATGAAGGTGGACCTTGGTCCGATGGATGTCATCAGCGAACCAACGTGAAGGTGGAGCTTGGTACAATGAGAGATGGGCTTGAACCTCGGGGAGGCTTCCTACGTACCATGTTGTGACATGTATCAAAGACCACGTAGTTCAGGTTGGACATCATAAGGCTGATGTGAATGAGGAGGACCAGGAGGGTCCTAGTGATTGTGGTCTTGGACCTCGTGGAGGCTTCCTACGTACCATGTCGTGACATGGATCAAATACCCCGTAGTTCAGAGGGGCTTAGTCGGTGAACCGACGTGAAGGTGGACCTTGGTCCAATGGGTGGTGGGCTTGAACCTATGGATGGCTTCTTACATACCATGCCTTGACATGGATCAAAGACCACAATGTTCAAATGATGGAATTCGTTAGTGAACTGACGTGAAGGTGGACCTTGGTCCAATGAGAGATGGTCTTGAACCTCAGGGAGGCTTCCTACGTACCATGCCTTGACATGGATCAAAGACTTCGTAGTTCAAAGGGTTTCATCGGTGAACCGACATGAAGGTAGACCCAGGGGTCCACTAGTGGTGGGATTGAACCCCATGAATGCTTCCTACGTACCATGCCATGACATGGATTAAAGTCCTCGTAGTTCGGGTGGTGACAACAGCTTTCCGTCGGACTGGAATGCAGTTTAACGTCATGATGGACAAAGGTAGAACTCGACGTGAATTGGATGACGGGTGGGCTTGAACCTCGTGGAGGCTTCCTAAGTTTCATGCCTTGACATGGATCAAAGACCTCGTAGTTAAAATGGGTGTGCAGTTTAATGCCATGCGGGATGAGGGAATAGAGTTTAACGTCATGCTGGATGAGGGCATACAGTTTAACGTCATGCTAGATGAGGGCATTGAGTTTAAAGTCATGCTGGAAGAGGGCATGCAGTTTAACGTCATGCTGGACGAGGGAATATAGTTTAAGGTCATGCTGGATGAGGGAATGCAGTTTAACGACATGCTGGACGAGGGCATGCTGTTTAACGTCATGATGGACGAGGGCATGCAGTTTAAGGTCGTGCTGGACGAGGGCATGCAGTTTAACGTCATGCTGGACGGGGGCATGCAGTTTAACATCATGCTGGACAAGGGCATGCAGTTTAATGTCATGTTGTATGAGGGTATTATCATGGAAAATGCCAAATCTAAGCCCACATGATTCATGCTCGGAGTGAGAAACAAGAGACAGCAAGGACCTGATGATCACTCCGCGAAGGGTGCGTCCGTGAGAATCGAAGAGGGGCTTACGCGTTAGGTGGCCCATTAGTGCCGGGACTTACTCCAGGATAGAGGCCCAAAGTGCGGCAAAGCGCAGTGAAAGAGGGATTTGGGCCCAATGATGGGAGGTGACTCGTTCCCTATCACGCCCTCCACTGACCATGGTAGTGGGGATGTACGGAGATGCAGGGGTGCAGCCATCCGTTGGGGAACTTGGTCGCCCTTCTCTTGTGAACATATACCGCTCTGATAAGGAGGATATCATCCCTTGTGGGGGGAATGATTTCATCCCCGTGGAGATGAGTGGTGTAAAGAATGTTTGAGCTGGGGGACCCTTCGTGCGAGGCACGAGGTTGGGTCACAGTTTAACGTCATGTGTCGAGGACGTGGTGCATGGGAGTTTAACATCCTGCAGCTCAGACGAGGCGGGTTCACTTCACACCCTTAGGACTTACATAAATAGCACCCTTTTCACCTTGGGGGAGGGAAGGTACCAGTAAGGCCGTGTTCAAGGGGGGTTGTGGAGTGAACCATCGAGGGGTCCACGTTAGAGTGTCTATGCGAAGAAGCAACAGCCGTTAGCGTGCCTATGCGAAGAAGCATTAGGAAAAGCAACGCTACGAGTGGTATTGTCTGTGGGACTTTGAAATAACATCTTGCATACATGGAGGGTTTCACGGGAAGCGGAATTGCCAAGCAAAGGAGTGTGCTTCACGAAGTGGAGTTCTTTAGCCTTAGCATGGGGCATATATGTGAGTGGAGGGTGCTTCGTGAAGTAGAACAATATTCGCAGAGCACTACCTCGTGAAGAAGAGGTGCCTCGTGAAGCAGGGTGTTGCGAAGCAGTGTGCTTCGCGATGTGTATCGATCCTGCCTTAGCATAGGGATCACTAGTACATGTTGGGTGTTTCACGAATCATAAATGCTCCGCGGCTGCTCGGGTTCCCTTGGGAATCCCCCTCCTTCGCGAATGCCCTTGAGCTTCATGAAGGGCATCCCTCTAGGAAGTGGGGCTCAAAATGAGACAAAGTGAAGGCATCACGTGAAGTAGAAGTACCTCGTGGAGATTATTATTCCCGGGGGGCAAAGGGTGCTTCACGATTCGGTAGAGGAGAAGCCGAAATGTCGGATTGTCTGTCTTTGGGACTCAGGGGGAGACTAGTATTTATAGGCAAGGGGCGCCGTGAAGCAGAACTCCCGCGCCACCTCAGGGGCTTCACGGCGGGCTCGCGAACGTCAAATTCATTCGTGGGGAGGTGCCGCCTCCGGCGCTTCGCGGCGGGCTCGCGGACGTCAAATTTGGTTGCAGTGAGGTACCGCCTCTGGAGCTTCGCAGCGGGCTCTCTAACATCAAATTCGTTCATGGAGAGGTACCGCCTTCGGAGCTTCGCGGTGGGCTCGTGAACTCCAAAATCGTTCGTGGAGAGGTACCACCTATGGAGATTCGTGAGACCGCGATGCCTGGGGTGCTTCACGTCGGGGCTTCGCGAGGCAGCGAACTGGACTTCTTTTTCGTCCCTTCATTTCGTTCCATATTTTGGCGCCAACAAATGCCCCCCCTCAGACTTGGAGCTGCGTAGGGTGAAGTGTCGAAGTCTGATGGAAAATCACCAAATTTTTCAGTGGTTCGCGAAGTGACTTCGCGAAGGGGGCCCGCGGTGCTGACTGGGGCCACGGATCCGGATGCTCCGCGATGCTCCGTGCGGGAGGGGCGCGCCGCGATGCTCTGGTGTTGCCGCCTATAAATAGGGATCGACCTCTTTTGTCTTCACGCGCTTTTCTTGTCATTTTGTTCTCTCGATTTCGCGAAGCTCCGTGTAATCCACGCCTGCTCTCCATGAATCGAGCTTGGCGGCGAATCCGTGGCTCTCTGACTCCGCGACCGCGCCAAGAAAACTCATGTTTGTCGGCCTAGGCCAGACTCCACGGCTTGGTCTCACGACCAACCTTCGCGAGCCAGCTACGCAATCCAGCTTCGCGATCCATTCTAAAAAAATTCTTTTCTAAGTGATAAACTGAAATGGCCCATCGAGAAGCTGTATTGGGGGGGTTATTGCTGATGCCACCCATCCGGATGAGATGGCCAACTGTCCAAGCCTTGGGGAGATGGTCCGAAGCCACTCGGACCACGTTTCTTTGACAGATCTGTTATTGGTGCGTCAGAAGAATTATCTGTAGTGTAAGAAGCTGTCATTGTATGGATTCGGGTTAAGGGATGACGTCTTCATCCCTAAGGTGAGTATGGATGAACCAACTTGCTGGTTTAGGAGCACACCATGTCAGCACCAATGGTTTAGGGCGGCCGATGGTCATGCGCTAGAGGACATCACACCCGTTACCACTGACTGTCTCTACAACTACGTGAACAATATTGACAGGAAGCCACTACAACTGGAGACATCCACACCTCTCTACCGTACCATGCTGAAGGAGGTTTTGCGGGATTCGAAGAAAGGATGGTACGATGAGTGGTGCCTGCACCAGGGCGGTAACTTTAATGATGATTGGGCCTGGGCCTACTGGGTCAGCGCATCATGCAAGGAGTTTGGGGCCGAGCTGAGGAGAGTGGGGTTATACGAGGCGGCATGAGCCTCCCAATTCCACATTTACCAACCAAAACAACTAATGCTAGAATTTGTGAGCAGATGGTCATCTAGGACCAATACCTTTCACCTGCACCACGGGGAGGTGGACATCAGCCTGTGGGATGTCCACCAGATTTCTGGGGTTCCGATCTTGGGGGCCATGTATGATGAGTTCCTCCCCGTCATGAGTGCGTGGGAGGATACAGAGAAAATGACGCAACTGGCGTCAGTGCTGATGGCACTCGTCCCTAGAGAGGACAAGGAGGTAGAGAGGGATTTCCACTTTAAGAGATGGTTCAAGTGCTTCCTGAATTTCCCAGAGAATCGAGAGCTCCCTCCGAGGCCTTGAACATGTCCAAGGGAGTCCCAACGGGGTAAGGGGCACTTGTATTGGCGGGTCTTGGAGGAAAGCCAATGGAATACTTGGGATTTCAGTGTCAGCACTGAACAACAGCCGATAGTCAGGCTGGCGACATTCATCGCGGCTCTCATCTGCGGTTGGATCCTACCGGTGAGGGATAAAAGCATGGGGGTGCGGCCCAGATCGTTTATTATGGAATCCACGTTGGTTATTGGGCAGCGGGTCAATCTGGGGATTCCAATGCTCACCAAGCTGTACAGAATGATGTGGTACATTAGCGAGGGCAAGAAGCCTCCAAGGATATGCGGTCCCTTCCACCTCCTGTATGGGTGGATCGCAGTGCACATCAAAGGGATCTATGAGTTTCCAAACCCTATTTCACCGCCGGGATCAAACTTCTTCCCATCCATACTAAATGCGGTCTGGAGCTTCCTGTTCAAACTAGCCATGTCGATGGGGCTGAATCGGGTGTGGAGGGCAGATGAGTTTAATTTCCACCCCTTCCCCTTGCCGATGGGGATACATACTGACGACGGGCGGGGAACAGAAGAACACCGAGCTTATTTCCTGGCCTTTCGAGGCGGAGTTTTGGTGGCACGAGTGGATCGCAAGCCACTCTGCGAACCGTACACCCCGCATCGGTTTGCGAGGAAGTTCCGGTGCCTCCAGCGGCTGACCGCGCAGGTCTACTGGGTGGTGTGTCATGAGGAGCACCAGTGTGTAATGAGGCAGCTGTGGCTCATGTTCACACGGGAATATGGGAATATGCGAATTGGATTGCCTCCATCCACCGCCGCTTTCGGATTTTTGATGGAGAATTCCATTAGTTGGGAGGCTTCTTACCCAAGGGATATGCATAAGCAGCCAACTGTTCGGTTCGATGACGGTGGGCAGCCTCTATCTCGAGGTCGGTGTCGGAGAGCAGCTAGGGCCTCTCACGGTGGCAGGGCTACCATGGAGGTGAGACCCGTACCGGCCGAGGGTGTGGCAGCAGCGGAGGATCCGATGATTCCGTAAGAGGAGATTCATTCAGAGGGGCAACCACCGAGGGGATTTCGTAGGATATCCACTCAGGCTCTGGGGAAGTGGCTGCATCATATCGACATGGAAGAGGATGACGTCTTCCCAGAAGCCTGGGACATTTGGGATGTCAACCGGCAATTCCTCAGTCCACCCGAGATATGGGCGCACTTGAATCGCCTCGAGATGGAGTTACCAGGAATAGGCCCAGTCCAGGCTGGTTTAATGGCATCTCCGGCGGAGGCAGAGCAATACTTGGACGAGCTGGAGGATTACGTTCACTCCAGTGGTGTCCCTCGCCCAATGACAGATCGGTTGAGGGTACTGCTGAATCAAATGGTCCCCCCACATTTATCGGCCGCTGATCTATGGGAGCTCTTCCCCCTGCTGGAAGAATCAGATGACTCATCTCAGGAGGATGAGGCTGGATGAGGGAGCCCGTTGGAGGAGGGTGAGGTCGGAGATCAAGGCTCATATTTCGACAATTTCGCAGAGGCTCTCGAGGTAGAATTCCGAACTTCTTTCCTTATGGTCCATTCTCGGGCCACTATGGACTTCTCACCGATGTTTGAGCCATGCAGGAGGAACTAGTTCGCATGCCTCATTCTTGCCCCTCGGTGGGTGATGATGCAAGACCTTCAGAACCTGCACCTAGGGTTGCGTCCAGTTCCACATCTGGTGGGACCAGAGCACCCGAGGTGGCTCCTCCGGAATCTCCAGACCTTCCAACAGTATACGGAGGGCCTCACCTCGAGCAGCACCAAGAGGTCGATCTCCGTAGGTTTCCTCTATCGGTTCCATTGTCGTCATATGTAGACTATGCCAACTGACGTTTATGTCCCTCTCGGTCGTACAGTACTCCGACTGGCGTGGTGTGCTACGGCAAGACTAGTCGGGAGGTCTGGTGGCGTCCGCCCAGGGGCATGCCAGTGATGGTGGCGATAGTCCCTCCATCTCCCCGAGCTGCATCACACATCATCACCGGTGATACCACCAGCAGGGTCGTGCCCGAGGTCATTGAGGTGGACTCCTATGAAGAGGATCGGCCGGCCGGTCCCACTCCTGACGCGCCTTCTTTTGTTCCAGATGTTGTACCAAATTCAACGCCAGATGCATATCACGCCGAGGACTTCCTACAAGTGTATCGTTCATATGAGCCTTCCAATCGAGCAGACTGGGATGAAACGGCCTCTGACGAGGAAGACATCAGCATAGTCCGTCGCCGGTCATGGAAGCTAATCGTGCGCTTCATCAAGGACACCTCCCAAGTGCTATGGCTAGCCGAAATGGACAGACTCTGCTTGCGGTTTCACGAACTATGCGCTGGGGGATTGGATTCCCAATGTCCTCGCGCGCTCATCCAAGACCTTATGGCTGAGAAGATCCGGGAGTATGATCGTGGGCTCAGCGTGGGCTGGCACCGGAGGAAGGCGACAAAAATCAGGAAGCTCTAGGAGGATAAAAGCAAGGTCTAACAGCTGCAGACCCAGGCGTATGAGCACTCAGCCTTTCTTATTTCGCAAACTGAACTGATATTCTGGATGAAGGCCCATCTGGTAGAGGTAGAGGAGCTTATGAGGCAGGCTTCTGGAAACTTGGCTTCCATTCAGGCTGAGGTATAGAGGGCCAGAGCCAAGGCGGACGAATAGCGCCAAGCCGCTGCTGAGGAGGAGTGGGAGCTGAGTCAGTGGCAGCAAGCCTTGGACGCCACAAGCCGATGGGTGGCGGAGCTGCAACGCTCTTTTGATGGGGTCAACCCGTCCATGGGGGGAGTCAGCCACTGGGTACTGTAACGAACTAAAAACCTTTTATTGGTACTTTTGCGCTTCAATTTCTTCTTTCTTTGTTTTGAATGTCGTAGCGCACACGATTTCCACTGTTTGAATCGCCTCATTACACCCCTACAATGTTTATGGGACGTTCGACGATAATTCCCCAATCCCACGTGGGTCGAGCCCGATGTGAGAAACAGGAGATATTTTCCTTCTCGTCCCACCTGACACAGGAGTGGATACCATGCTCTGGGCATCCGGAATTTGAATTACCAGTCTAGATTTCCAAAATATGGGAGAGACCTGACTGGAGAAGGAACTTTTCAGAACAGCTGAATTACCGTTTCATCAGCATGCCCTCATGCATGAACGGTGCAACACCAGGGACACTGGAATCAGTCCGAACAGACCGAAATAGGAATCATGAATTACGATGCCCAAGATTCGGATCACTATGGGGATGGCGTGACAATAAATGAAAACTGTTAACCATGGTGTAGAAGCGTTATCCTTACTACATTAGCCTATAATGGGGACAAAATGATGGTCAACCGTTGACCATGTTCGAAACATGGGACCATGTCACAAAAAATTTCTGTCAAACTTTCAGAACATTGACCCAGGACAGTTGGCAGACCATAGGTCAAACATTCATACTATTAGGGGGTCCTTCCAAACATGACTAGTCATCCATAACGTTGGCCCATGACGGCAGGTGAGCCGATGAGGCATGAGACTAGGCCGTTAGGGGGTTCTGTCAGACATGAAAGGGGACGAGGGTCCGAATAAGGGGCACGCAAAGTGTGGAATATGTAGTGATGGTTTGTCTGAACAGAATCCAACACTCAGGTAGTTACACCATCGTGGTGGGAGTACACCAGATGGGTGCGTTGGTTTGGTCATGGATCCTTTCTTCATTGGGGCAGGGCCTCTCTAGCGGGGGGTCCGGCCAGGGGGCCTGATAGGGGAAGGATGAGATTAATGATTTCTGTGGGCTGGACCCTAGGAAAAATACCAGGGTGTCTCTACGTATCCCATAAAGATGGGAATCATGCCATACATAGTTCTGGAGTGTAGTTTAACATCATGAGGGATGATGAGAAAACCAGACGTGTTGGTACACGTCCCGCCAAAACTACTAAGCCCACGTGAGCCATGCTCGGTGTGGGAAACAAGAAGTAGTGGTGGGACATTCCCGACATAGAAAAGGATAGGTTAGGGAAAAGGGACGCTCGGTGAATACCGGCCCAATAACACTAACACGATCATGTAGTTCACCTAGATGCACGAAGAGAAAGAGCCGAGTATGATGGAATTACACTTGAACATGAGGAAGTGGAAATGTGTGAATCGTGTCGCTCGAGAGTTGGATCACGATGATGGCGGCGTGACGATAGAGGATAACTGTTTACCGTGACGGAAATGCAATGTTCATATCGTGTTGGCCTAGAATGGAGACAACACATGGGGGTTGACCATTGACCACGTTCGAAACACAAGACCATGTCGCAAATGTTGTCAAAGATCCTTAGGGACATTGGCCTGAAACGATTGGAGGGCCCATAGGTCCAGCATCTATGGAGAGCCCTCAAGATTATTATTCATGTCATCCGAGGGTCCTTTTCGATGTGGAAGAGGATGAGGATCCAAATAGCGAGCTCACGAAGCTTGGTTATGGGACGAAGGGAATGTCCCCATGAAAATTCCACACTTCAGGTTTTTTCAAAACACATCTGAGTACGAAAATAAGACGTATTAGATAGAGGGAGGAAACATAAAAGGCACAAGGTTGAGTAACTCAAACACCTGGCGTGAATGGGAATAGGGGGTGTACGCGGTGCGATGAACAACCCGACATGATATCACACCGCACGACCTCTTTGGGAGAGGTATTTGGACAAGGTACCGAAAGAGAAAGTTAGGCTGGGCCCGCAGGGAAGTGCCAGGGCGCTCCTACGTATCTCATGAGGATGAGAATCAAGCCATACATAGTTCTAAAGGGTTCCTTTTAATGTCATGCGGGACTAGGAATAGGAGGGATAACTCTCAGAATGGGGTACGGGTGGTACAGATATTGCAAACCTGGAATGAATGAGGACATGATCCCACACTACGCCATGCGGTCTCGTAGTCGGGGTCCCAATGGAAGGACCAGAGAGGTGAATTAGCTTAACTCAAGCTGGACCCAAAGACAGGAGGTCTGGGCATTCCTACGTATCCCATTAGGATGGGAATCAAGGTGAATGTAGTTCTAGATGGATCTTAGACCATAAATGGGTAAAGGGATCAGGGAACACATGGAAACAAAACCCGACGTTAATGAGGACCTAATCCCTACTTACCATGTGTTCTCTGGGGAAATGATCGAGTCGAGGGACTGAACACAAAGGTTAGGTTGGGCCCGCGGGGAAGGGCTCGGGCGCTCCTACATATCTCATAAGGATGAGAATCAAGTCATACGTAGTTCTAAATGGTGACATGGTATGATACCAGTGCCAGGAGAAAAGGGGAGTGCGGGCATGGCCCTTGCACTAAAATAAGCGGTATTTGATAAATCTTGTTTGTTCTTTAAGGTGAGTGGTTTTTTTGTGAAGCAACAAGCCTAGAGTAATAAGCCGTGGTGTCTCCACAAGAATCAAGCCGTTATAGGCGTTGACAAATGGCATGGCACGTTACCAATACCCAATGGGATGTCCTCTACAACGAGGGGTGGTTTTTTTCGTGCGGCCAGGATGATAATGTCACAGTTTAGGGTCGTGTGACAAGACCAAGTGTGCATTTTATCGTCATGCAGCGCAGACGTAGCAGAGGCGATGCTAGGCGGGGAATGTGAACAGTGTTATAAAACACAATTGATGGAGACATGATCCCACATCACTTTTTACGCCACTCGGAGAGGGAGACCATAGGCAGAGGGGCCTATATAGAGGTAAGAGGTGAAACAAGGGGGAGAGACTAGCTCCCTAAATGGGCTGAACCCGAAGACAAGGTGTCTGGGCGGTCCAACATATCCCATGAGGATGGGAATCAAGCTGAACGTAGTTCTAGATAGATTTAGTTTATGGTCTTAGAGCTCGGACCATGAATGGTAACAACTTCCCAAGCTAGCACAAACGTCAACCCGATCCCTAAGCCCACGTGAGTTAAACTCGGTGTGGGAGTCAAGGGGGGAATCCTCATCACAATACTTGGGGCGTCCTTCAAAGGGGAGTTGGTAGAGATCCCCTAAGGGCACCTTTGACGTGGCTTGATTCCCCAACACACAGACGTGCACGGAGGAAAAGTACCATCAGTTCCGAGACTCTACTTGGACACGATGAAGTGATGAAGGGTGCGAATTGTGTACCCGACATTTTGGGCTCAATGGGTTGGCATGGAAATAGAGGAAAACTATTAACCATGGTGGAAACACAACATCCATATCGCGTTACCCTGAGGTGGGAACAACGAATGAGCATCGACCATTGACCATATTTACAACGCATGATTTTATCGATTTGTTGTCCTAAACCCTCGGGGGCGTTGGCCCGTAACGGTAGGAGAGCCCGTGGGCGTAGTATCCAGGCCGTTCTTGGGGGTCCCTCCAGGTGTTAAAGATGATGGAAGCCCTGATTCAGGGATACACAAAGCCTGGAAAGCGGGTGCGGACGTGTATGAGTAAAGCATGGAATTCCATGTAATAGACCAGAGTCCCCTTGGGCACATTGGTGAACCGCCGAAAAGGATCCGACGAAACAGCTCAGGAAGGAGAGGTACATTACATGGTCATTACGAGAACGACGTGAATGAATACATAATCCAACACCACACTATATAATCCTCTCATGGAGAAAGGGTAGACCAAGGGGCCAAGGTGGGATGATGATTCCCGAGTGATGGGGCTGGACCCGAATCCTAGACATTCAGGTGGTCCTACGTATCCCTTGAGGATGGGAATCAAGCCACACGTAGTTCTCTAGATGCAGTTTAACATCATACGGGATGAGGGGGGGAGTAATATACCCCCAAAAAGGGAGGTGTATTGTACGGTAAATAAAACGACGTGAATGAGAAAAATAATCTCACGCCACACCATACACTCCTATAAGTGAGGACCTGGGCCGAGGCCCAGAAAGGCCAAGGGGCCTGATGGTAAGGCATTTTTTAGGAAGACCAGAACTGCTTGTAGTTTAATGTCTTGCAGTGAGGACGAGGGTCAGGGACCTGAGGAGGCCATGGGGCCTGAGGCTGGGTCTCGTAAGGGAAGGCGTATGACATGGTAAATGATCCCTACGTAAATGAGGATATACTCCCTAACACACCGTACACCCCGGGTAAGAGGTTGGGTGGAGGGGCCCGAGAAGGCCAAGGGGCCTAAGGTCAGGCATCAGTCAGGAAGGCCTGACTGGTTTGAAGTTTAACGTCTTACATGAGGACGAGGAAAGAGATAATTGTATCTAATCCAGGAGTGTGTGTAGCCTGGAATGTAACCTGACGTGAATGAGGGCGTAATCTTACACCACGCTATACATTCCTTGTAGGGGAATCGGGGCCATGGGCCCGACTACTAGCACCACCCAGAGGGAAGTTTGTCACTTCGGGATGGGGTAAAACGAATCACTGCACTCGATGTTTGGGACATCTCGGGGTAGACCCGAAGATCCAGGACAGTGTTGACCATGTTCGAAACACATCGTTCCTTTGGTGACTGGATATGGGAGTACCAAATGAGCGTCGACCATTGACCAAATTCGCAACGTGGGACTTGTATCAGCTTGTTGCTTGAAAACCCTTGGGGGCGTTGGCCCGTATCGGTAGGAGAGCCCTTGGGCGTAGTATCCAGGACGTTCTTGGGGGTCCCTCCGGGTGTGAAAGATGATGGAATCCCGATCAATGAGTGGGTGAAGAATAGCTATATCCATCCACGAAAGAGGCAAACATCTCCAGGGGGATGTGTAGCCGGGTCAAGGCTTGCTTGATGTGAGTTGGGGAAAAGTGTGCACCCTGCCATATATCTTGACCCGAGGGGATGATTTTGGCTTTTGGGATGGGACAACGGACGAAATGCCCGGGCACTCCTACGTATCCCATTAGGATGGGAATCAAGCCATACGTAGTTCTTGAAGGCCATTCAGTTTAGCATCATGCGGTGAGGACGTGATATGATAGAAGAATGGGAGTGGGAACAAGGTACAACCCTTACAATCCTTTTATGAGAGGGGTTGTATGAGCGGGGCTAAGAAATGCTACTCCTCACTACATAAGGATCCTCCAAGGAAACTATTCCCAGGGGGGATAGTGGAAGAGCAAAGCTTCGGGCTGGGCTCAAGACGAGGTGTCTGAGCGTTCCTGCGTATCCCATTAAGATGGGAATCAATCCATACGTAGTTCTTGAGGAGCGGTATAGCGTTTTTCTGGACGAGAAATGTGCCTCAACTGGGTATATGTACGGTACGGAAGGTAACCCGATTTGGATGAGGATGTAATCCCACAACACACTGTACAATCCCATTAGAGAGCCAGAGTCGACGCAGGCCAAGGTGCCAGAGGCTAGGCCTCGGTCCGGAAGGCCTGACTGGCTTGCAGTTTAACGTCTTACAGTAAGGACGGGGGGTCGGGGGCCCGAGGAGGCCAAGGGGCCTGAGGCTGAGCCTCGGTCAGGAAATCCTGACTTGCTTGCAATTGAACATATTTCAGTAAGGATGGGGGACGGGGGCCCGAGGAGGCCAAGGGGCCTGAGGCTAAGCCTCGGTCAGGAAAGCCTGACTGGCTTGTAGTTTAACGTCTTATAGTAAGGACGATGGGAGATCTTAGTTTAAGGTCATAGAGCTCGGACCATTTTGCAGTTTATCATCTTGCAGGACGAAGATGCAGTTTAAGGTCATGCAGGACCCTACAGTTTAAGGTCTTTTTGGACCATAATGTGTAGTTTAAGGTAATGTGGGACCAACTAGGATCAGGCGAAGTACCGCTTGAGGAACCTGGAATTGGTGGGAGGGGTTATGCGCTCTCCATCCTTGGTCACCAACGAGTATGCCCCATTGGGGTAAACCTTAAGGATGATATAAGGACCTTCCCATTTGGGTTCTAACTTGGGAGGGTTCCTACCAGGGATCATTGGTGCTCGAAGGGCCAGTACTAGGTCACCCTGTAGAAAATAACGGAGATGAACCTTCTTGTTGAAGGCCCTTGCAATCTTATCCTGATGGCTTTTCCAGATTGTGAAGGGCACGAACCCGGTTGTAGTCCAGTGCTTCTAATTCAGCTAGACGGATTTCGGCTACCTCATCTGATGTCTGGTGATCATAGACTGCAGTGCGTAACGATGGAAGCTGGATCTCAATGGGTAGGACAGCCTTAGCTCCATACACCAGGGAATATGGGGTCACCTGGGTAGAGTTGCGAGTCGTCGTCCGATAAGCCGAGAGGGCATTGGTGAGCTTGTCCGGCCAACTTTTCTTGTTCTGAGCAACCATCTTCTGCAGAATGTTAGAGAGGGTTTTGTTGAACGCCTCGATCTATCTATTTGCCTACGCATGGTAGTTGGAGGTATGTTTCAAAAGGATGTCGTACTTGGCGTACAATTTCTTCAGGTCAGCCACTTGGAAGTTGGTGTCGTTATCGGTGAGGATGGCGTGAGGGACCCTAAACTGGTGGATAATATTGGAGCTCACATAGTCGACGATGGAATGGGCCTTGACCTCTTTGAGTGGAACTTCCTCTGCCCACTTGGAGAAGAAATATGTAGCAGTCAGGATGAACCTACACTGGCGGGCTGTTGCGGGTGGATATGGTCCCACTACATCAAGTCCCCATACCGCAAATGGCCAAGAGTTATTGGTGGGGTGGAGGGGCTCCAGCGGTCGATGCAGGAAGTTGGAATGAACTTGGCATGCATGGAATCTCATGGCATACTCAATACAATAGTGGATCATAGAGGGCCAGAATTACCCCAACCTCCGGATTTGATGGGAAAGCTTCAGCCCAGCTTTATGGGCGCCACAGTAACCGGCGGGAACCTCTTTCATAACATGAGGAATCTCTACTATTTGAATACAATGGAGGATGATGCCATCGAATCTCCATTTATAATGGATATGTTCAAGATTGGGGCCGCTGTGGAGGGTAAATTGCAGCGCGCGTCGTCAGATTCGCTCGCGCTCGGCCCGGTCATCCGGAAGGCGACCATTTTGGAGATACTCGACAAAAGGTGCCCTCCAGTCAGAAGTGGCTTCAACCACTATGTTTGACAAACCCATAACCCCAGATATAGAGGGTCCGGCGGTGAGATGACTTATCCGCAGGCCATAATTGTCCTCTTGGGCGACGGGGGCAATGAGTCTCCGGTGTGCCACATGTATGATCAAATCATCTTGCTCGGGTTCTATGAGAGATGTGACCAAGCCAGCCAAGGCATATTCTTGACCGTTCTGTGATCGTAGGACATGGGTAATCTCTGGTTGAGTAGAGAACTAGGCCATTAGGCGGAGGGTGTACTCCAGCAACGGTACAAGCTCCAGCTTCCTGACGACGTAGTCTCCATTGACCTATTTGATTACCAGCTCAGAATCTCCTTTCACATGTAGATGGGGAAGGTCGATCTCAAGGGACAACTCAAGGCCGGTGATGAGAGCCTGGTACTCTGCCTCGTTGTTCATACAACCTTCTGACAACAGGAATGAGTATGGCAGGACGGCTTGCGCCGGGGTAATGAAGACAATTCCCAGGCCCACTCTGTTGAGCTTAGGATATTTGAGCCTCCTACCAGTGGGGCTCCGGAGGCACCATCAAAATGAATTTGCCAACACGGGATGGAATGATCAACTGATAGGATCGTATCATCAGGAAAATCCAGGTCCAGGGATTGATCTGCGGAGGTTGGATGGGAAGCTAGAAAGTCTACCAACGCCTGTCCCTTAATGGCCTTCTGAGGAACGAACCTGATATCAAACTACTGGAGAATCACCGCCCACTGTGCTAGTCGTCTAGTCAGCATGGGGCGGTTCAGGATGTACTTCAGTGGGTCTATCCGGGAGACCAATTGTACCTCATGGTGCTGCAGGTAATGCCGCAACTTCTGCACGGCGAAGTCGATCACAAGGCAGCTCTTTTCGATAGGGGAGTATCTGACCTCTGTATCGAGAAGCATGTGGCTGAGATAGTAGAGACTGTTCTCGTTACCCTCGTTATTCTTCTAGGCAAGCAGTGCATCGGGGGATCTTTCCAGGGTGGTCACGTAAAGGACTAGTGGCTTTCCGGAGAAGGGTGACATCAAAACCGGAGGTTGGAGCAGATACTGCTTGATTTCCTCGAAGGCGGTCCGACACTCCTCATCCCATTCGTAGGTGGCACCCTTCTTCATGAGATGGGAAAAGGGCTTACACATGTCGGCCAGATTCGCGATGAATCGGCGTATATATGCTAAGTGGCCTTGGAGGCCTAGACGTTCCCGAATTTTTCTCGGGGGAGGCATTTGGATGATGGCCTTGATCTTCTCTGGGTCTATCTCAATGCCTCGGTATCTAACAACAAAGCCCAGAAACATCCCAGAGGTTACCCCGAAGGCACACTTCAATGGGTTCATCATCAGGGGATGGGAACGGAGGAAACTGAACACCTTCTCAAGGTCTTTGAGATGGTCCTAGCGCTGACATGATTTGACCACTACACCATCCACGTAGCATTCCACCAGCGTCTCGAGAATCGGCTTGAATATGCGGTGAATGGCCCTCTGATATGTGGAACATGCATTTTTCAAGACGAATGGCATATCCTGGTATCAAAAGATACCTTGGGGAGCCCTGAAGGCGGTGGACTCCTCGTCGTCAGGGGCCATCTGGATCTGGTTGTACCCTGAATACCCATCCATGAATGAGAGAGCATGGAACCCCTTCGTGGCATCAATCAATAACTCCGTCACCGGGAGTGGGAAGTCATCCTTTGGTCAGTGGAGATTAAGGTCGCGGAAGTCGATGTATACTCTGATCTGCCTATTCTTCTTCCTGGCTGGCATGATGTTGGCAAGCCACTTGGGGTACTAGACTTCCTTAACGAAGATGGATTTGATAAGCTTGTAATCTTAGGCCTCAACCATAGCACCATGAGAAGGGTGCATCTTCCTAGGAGGCTGCTTAAACCCATGATTGTTTGTCGGGAGGCCCAGACGGTGAACGACTACCTGGGGATCTAGTCCTAGCATCTCGTTGTAACTCCAGGCAAACACGTCACAATGTTGTTTGAGGAAGTCTACGTACTGCTGCCGCTCCTTGGGGGAAATGGATACAATGATCAATGTGGGCTTCAGATCTGCCTCGCTACCAATGTTCACCTGTACCAGTTCATCAACCGTGGTAGAGACGCCTTCCTCAAAGGCGGGAGGAGCATCCTCCAGGTCTTCCTCTCCACCCGTGGGGGGATTTCCCACGACGGGAGATACTTCTGGGCTATCAAAACCTGAGGGGCAGCTAGTGCGGGCTTAGGCAGTAGTGTTCATCATATCAGGAGACTCACTCACCATTGAGACCATTGTAATGAAGGAAGTCGACCCTATCCCATCTGGCCTTCAGCCTAAGGGGCCACGTTTGATGATATCGAAGCAGTGGTGACGTGTCGGCCTAAGTCGGTTGATTCCATCCCGGCGGAATAGACACGTATGGCGCACCGCCGTTATCATAAGCTTGACATTCCGGTACCGTACTGGGGTAGAAGGTTCCGGGATCACCTGAGCCTGGTTGATGTAGGAGTAAGAGGTGATTTTCCGCCGTCGCTTGGACGCGGGAACATGCCTTCCTTGTGTACCCGAAACAACAAAACATTGCCCCATGTCGGGGGTTCTGGCCTCTAATCGGTGTATTGGGAGGATGTAAGCGTCATCCATGTTTGCCCAGGGATCACTTGTGACCGGGGCAGGTTCATTCTCACTTACTAGGATTTTCTTATCCTTACTCTTGTAATAACCAGCATCCAGATAGCAGGCCTCACAAGAGGCGAAAGGAGACACATCTCCTTGGAGCACGCCTACTCGACCATTGCGTGAGTATTTGAGGCACTGGTGATACGACGAAGGGACCGCTCTATGCAGATGGAGCCATGGCATTCCCATCAACGCGTTGTAGATGGTGTCCTGAGAGACAACCATCAACTTGGTGCTGGAAATTAAGCCGCCGAACTGAGTCTTCAGGCAGATCTTGTCGACTGGGGTTTTCTCGGTCCTGTCGTACCCCTAGATTCTGAGGTCAGAGGGAGTTAAATCACCTTTAGACAGACCCAGCTTTCTCAATGTTCGAGTCGGAATTAGTCTGATTCTGGAACCCGTGTCAACGAGGCAGCGGCAGACTTCCACACCATTGAAGTGGCCAGTGATGTACAGTGGGTGAATATGACACTATATAGGAGGGTCCTCAACTTCACCGTAGAACGATATAACCTCCTGACATTCGGCATTCTCAATCGTCTCAGCATGGTTGGCTTCTTTAGCTGCTACCTCCGTCTCAAACTGGAGGGGGCTCCTTAGGGCCTCGACAAGTGCCTCACTCATTTCAGATGACAGGCGAAGGGCCTCAAGGATAGAAAGCCTCGCCGGAATTCCAACCATGTGCTTCAGGACATCATACTTTCGTTCCAAACGTGAACCTCTGCCTACATGAGGTCATTCGGCATTTGGAGGCATAGTGGGTCCTGCTGGTTGAACCGGCGGTCGGCTAGTATTGGGTACATCCTGCTTCCTACTAGTTGAAGCCTGGAGAGTAGTCGCCGGACTAGGATCGGACAGCGGAGACTGGACTATATCCGGGAAAGACTGACTGTGATATGAACGAGGCACCTCTCCCTGATCTAGTAGTACAAAAGACGGTGGAGGTAGAGATGAAGGCTTCAGATGGGGTTTCGCGTGCTGAGCTATGCGCTGAGCCTGCTGTCTGGTCTTAGTATCGTGCACGGCTTGGCTGAAAGTGCCTGCTGACGTACCTCAATGAATGGCGTGGTTGCGGTTCCACTGACATTTGCGTCGACTGGAATCGTTGGGGAGGTTCTCCTGGCTTTCCCCCTCCTCGGGAGTCCTATAGGGCTTTACTAGCTCCATGGTGTTAACTAAAGCGTACCCCTGGCTGTCGCTCGATGATTCATCCACCACAGGGCGGATTCTGGGAGGAATTCCCATTTCATGGCACATAAAGTTGCCGAGAGTGCGAGATGACGATGGCACCGGCGGAGCACGTTTCTTCTTCTTGCGTCGTCACTACTTGCCCTTTTGGGAAGAGGTTGAATGTGAAGGCGATGCAGAGGTACTGGCTACTTCTTCTGAAGGTTCCGACGGCTTCAGGCGTGCTCAGATGAAACCATGGGCACAGGCGATGGTTTTTTGAGCCATCCAGTTGTCGTATTTTAGGGATCTATAGCTGGGAACCTGCTGCCACTCGCATTCGCTGTCGCTACCGATCTCTGACCCCACAAAGACACATGCCACTTGTGTTAGTGTCGGGCCCAACCTGACTATACTGTTGTTGACCTGGTCTTGAAGCCAGTCTTTAAACACAATGCATTCCTTGAGGGTGTGCCCCAGAATCCAATGATAAGGAAAGTAGTTGGGGTGATCGGTGAGATTCGCCTCTTCCAACCTTCTGCACTCGGGCATGCGCACAATACCTTGCTCAAGAGCACTTCGGAAGTAGCCAGGGACCTGATTTTCGTTGAACTAATAAGTCTGGTGCCTTCTTTCCGGATAGGGGGCCCGGGGTGCTTGGCCCTGACGAGGGGCCGGAGGGGCCTGCCGATGAGGCGGTGCCTGATTGTCTCGCCTAGGTGGAGGTGGCGCATTGCGCGGGGGAACTTGTCGATTCTGAGGCGGTCGATGCTGGGAATGAGCCTGTGCTTGAGGTGGAGGACCTCTGCGGGGTTGCGGGGATAGTGCCGCTGGCAGTAATTCCTGCTGCCTAGGGGCTTCTATTTGGGCCACTGCGGCGGGTTCAGCTCTGGCGGTCCTCCTGGCCGGGATCATAGGGGGTGACGAACGTACCTGACTAGCCTATTGTAGAGCTTCCTCAAGGCGCTGAGCCTTATCTAAGATATCTCTGAAACCTCCAGGGTAGTTCTGGGTAATCTGGGAGGGTAGTAGCTCTATTTTGACATTCCCTACAAACATCTTCATTAATTTTTCCTGAGTTTGTGGCATATCGAGGGAGTACGTAAGTCCCTTCCACCGGGCGATGAAATCTGCGACTCGCACATCAAGTCTTTGCTTGCACTTGAAGAGGTCTGCAATGTTGGTCTTCCGCGTGGTGTAGCTGAACTGGTATAGGAACTGCCGGAGGATATCCTCCAACCGGTCACCGATCCGATAGGGAGCTGGCTATACTAGATGAATGCTGGACCTTCCAATGTCTGTACAAAACATCAGAGCTTGGCTGCTTCTTGCTGGGCCGGGGTCCCCAGCATGGGGCCACACCTGGAAGAAAAATGAGCCACGTGCTGAGGCGGGTCCCCTATCCCATTGAAGGGCGAAAAAGTGGGGTTACCAAAACCTGGGGGTGCAGGCATATCATCCACCCACGCGGGATACGGCTTTCCATCCGGTGGGACCGCCACCTACCGTGTTTCCAATGCTTCGAGGCGGGCTGTGAGTGACACTATAAGATCATCCGGGTGGGGGTCCCTGTCTTGATGAGGATCCCTAATCACAAGTGTGTTGACAGGTTCTTCAACATGGTATATGGCTTCGGCAGGTCATGGATCGACTGGCGGAACGACCTGTGGGGCGACTGGGGGAACTTGGACTAGATTCTTTAGAATGCCCCGTCGTTCGGGGGGGGGGGGGGGTTGGCGAGACGTATCGCACCCTCTTGCGGTAAGTATCGGCTTCTGCCCTGTCTGCGGAAGTAGCATGATCATGGTTGCTCGGAGGCATCTCACTGGGGGTAAATTTTTCCTGCCCCTGCTGCCCCGTCCTGGGCTTACCAATGTCAGGTCGCCGCTCTGCAGCGCGCTCAGCCAAGAGTTCATCAACCAGCCTCTTCTACTCAGCAAGCTGCTGGCGTAACGTGGCATTCTCGGGATCTTTGTCTGTTTTCTGCACAGAGGAAGATGGGTCGGAGTGCTTCATAGTTCCGATGTGCTCCTTACCCTTGCCTATATTTTGACCGAGTAACAGTGACTCGGTGGGTACAGGGAGGCCTAGAAGGTTTCTCTGCTGACAGGTAACACTCACTGATGGGTCCAGCAGTGGCGGTACGCCCTCGGGGGGGGGGGGGGGGGTAAGTCTCCATCAAGAAATTAATGCTCCTCTTCCTTGTCCACTACGTCAGCCATGTGGACCGCGACCCCTCTCGAGAAAATGCCCTCAATGTCGCCTAACGAATCAGGCGGCCGTCGGATAGGGTCGAAGAGGAGAGCGGCATAGTGTCCCCAACCACGGACTTGCACATGGTGGGTAGCTTCCCTTATGACTCTGCGGAGTACTTTGAAACTCTGAACACATTTCCGTTGAAGGGCGCTCTCATGGCCTGGCGACTCAGGGTGCTGGGGCACAAAGAGTGCGGCCAAATCGATCAGGCGACATTGGTTGCTGATTTCTTCAAAGTGCTCTCGAATTCTGGGGTACACCACCCCCTCGTAACGAAGGCGGAAGTGTGTCACCCATAGGGTTCGATAAAAGCACTCCACTTCTTCAGGGGTAGGGGAATATTGTGCGTGAAAGTTCAGCGCCGCCGTCGGCCAGAACTTCTTCGGGAAGTAATCCGCTACGAGAATGCTCTAGATGATCCTGGGTTCAGACTCGGGGTCTGGCCCTGTATTTCCCCAGTCGTCAACCGAGGGCGGCTGAGGGACTGGTAGTTTTACCGAGGTGGACCTCTGGGATAGTAAACTCGGCGGCGGAGAATACGGCGAACGAGCTGACTGGCCGCTAAATTCTGGTCCATCCTCTGAAGAGTGAGGTGACCTGGCCACGATGTCACGATATGATGGGCTAATAGCCACAACTTCCGGAATAGGAGTCACGACTGCCAACGATAGGTCATGTCCTCTCTCTACCGTCGTTGGCCCCCAAAATAGCTCTCTGTGATCTCTGGAAGAGGTAGAGGGCACTTCTAGTGACAATGGTGGTGATTGCACTGTCGAGACCTGCAGAATTTCTAAAATTTATTCCTCCTGGATGTACCTGCAGAGAGAGGTGGGAATCTGGTGGACCTCACATTACGGGAGAATGAGGCTAACGCGCTTGGTTCTTTCCCCAGTCCTTGATACGGAGGAGCGGGGAGATGGTTCCATTGCTGAGTCGCATTTCGCATCAGAATCCGAGAAATGCACCGGTTTGTTCTCCACCTGGCCCCCCCAAGGATTCTTCTTGTGGTGGCGATGACCCGCTCTCCTGCCCCGAGGTGGCTCTTCAGGACAGGGTTGATTCTCAACATGTAGTCTCGGGGTGGTGCTGGCACCGTGGCGGAGAGGGCTCCCGCTCGAGATAGTCGAGGTACTAGGTGCACCAGGGAAAACGTCAAAGGGTACATGGGGAGGACCTCCATGGACAACACCCATGTGGGCGGAGCCTCTTTTGGAATCGGCAGGATCATGGGGAGGACCTCCATGGTCGATGCGGGCGGAGCGAGGCTGACCTTCACTCTTCAAGTTGCTGGGGCGAGGAGGACCTTCGACGATTGCAGAGAGGACATAGGGAGGTCCCCCACATTGGAGAAGGACTGGATGGACAATGCCTTCAGATCTACTGTCGGGGATAGGAGGAGAGACTCCATACCCTGTATAGTGGGCGCAGGATGGTTTTCCGCACCGAGCGTCACTGCCGCAGGGAAGGTCTTCATTCAGGATGGGAGTAGCATGAGGCATACCTCCATGAAGAGCTTCGGAGCGGGGGAGGCCCACGCTCTGTGGAGTAGTGGTACGGAGAGGGCCTCCGTACTGGGTGACATCCCCGCGGGTTAGTTCTCGGTTATCAACACTCAGGCCTGCAACCCGGAGAGTCAACCCAGCCTGCCCGTGGGGCGGTTTGGGTCTCGATCCTGGTTGGGTGAAGGAGTGCACCTACTCAATGTATGCAGGGACTCCATGATCCACGTCGGTTGTAGCTCAGGCCACTGTAGCTGTTGACGTCGATGCATCCGGGCGAGCGTCCTCAACCCGGGCTCGGCACTGACGTCGGGTCAGACGAGCTGGCGCGTGTCGTGTAGGGGAATGGCCTACCTTCTCTTCCTGCGGAGTTAGACGGCAGCACTGACGCGGCCGAATGGGAGCCCTTTCCTAGAGCCCTTGGGTCGGGACCCTGAGCGGGCCGAGCCGGACGTCACCCGCCTCATCAGCATAAGGCGAGGAGTCGTCGAGGGGTTCCGGGGACAAGCTCCCGAAACGATTGAACGTTGGTGTGGGGAGTAGGGGATACCTGTGCGGCCTGTTAGGGCGGCGTTGACGGTGGGTCCTGGATGCCTCTAGGTCCAGGCGGGCCATATCCCGAGTTGGGATGACCCCTTCTTCCTCGTACTTGTGTACGAAGTTGTTGATCACCCTTCGTTGGATGATCTCTGATTGGGAGTGGGGATGCGGGCGCCCCATATTCTGTGATGTGGCGGCCGTCGTGGCGGTAGTGGATCCATGTGGGTTGGCTGTGGCGGTGTTGCCCATGCCCCTGCGTAGGCGAGCGGGCAATGATCGTGTCTCCGTAACATCAACCTGGTTCCTGGGAAATGAAGGGATAAAATCATCAGCACTGCAAAAAAAGGATTAGCAACCAGTGCCCCACAGTCCTTTCATTCTCCACATATATAAGAAGTATCCACGCCAACACGTTGCAGAATGGAGTGCCCCACGTTCTACTGCCCCGACTTCTAGGGAGTTTCACAGTAGGCCCGCTATTTTCTTGGCAGGACCAGGCACTGGATATCTGGATCCGGTGACACGTCAATCTATTGGTGTCTCAAATTCTACTAATCTCCACATTGAGGAGAAGAACTTCACATCAGGTTCACCATTTCTGTTTTTGATGCTTTCATCGGGGCGCCTACATCCGTCCGTCCACAGAGGAGAACGTGCTGTGTTGTTGCCCCGTATTCCCGCTTTCCAAAGGCGGGTGGCATTCGCTCCTTATTCAGGGACGTCTGCTCCTTGATCGAAACGGGATGATGGGATGTCAGTTATTCCTTCCGTTGATTCCTCCTCAGAACTCGTCACCTAGTCCAGGTCTCCCTCATATATTTAATATGTTGTTTGTGAAACTCTTCCCAGTGCCATGTTTCCATGTATTCCGGTTAATTACATTGCTTCTGTCGGGACATTCCAAAGGGTTCGGTCAGGGAAGCAACCTTTAGTCGTGGGAGTAGTCACGTTGAGGCATCAGTAGCGTTTCTGGATGCTGGGGAACCAGAATGTCTGTCAATTATCCCTGGTCATAGGGCTTCTCGAGGGCGTGGGAGCCCAAGGCATCCCCCATCGAGCGTGGGGAATTATATGCCATAGACACATATCTGAAGTTTTCCTCAACTTCCTGTGTTTAACACAGGGTATGTTGCGAGTTTAACATCCAGCGGAGACGGATCAGCCTGATCAGAGCATTAGCTAGAATGGATCGGATTGAGGGATTTCCCTTGAAGGGATGCCGATACCGGGACCAACCCATGGGCGGCTGTGAAGAGGAGCGTACCGACATGGACTCACTGGGATATGACGGTCCGGGTGAGAATCAGGGTGGATGATGTATGGTTGAATGAAGTGGAGGGGGGAATGGCGAGGGACCATCGCAAGGGAGACGGTGAAGTTGGGCTTGAGCCTTGAAGATACCTTATACGTCTCCCCGTGGTAGGGAATCAATGTCCACGTAGTTTGGGATGTTGCCGGTGAACTAGAATGAAGGTGGACCCTGGTCCGATGGATGTCATCAGCGATCCAACGTGAAGGTGGACCTTCGTCCAATGAGAGATGGGCTTTAACCTCGAGGAGGCTTCCTACATACCATGCCGTGACATGGATCAAAGACCACGTAGTTGAGGTTTTACATTGGAAGGCTGACGTGAATGAGGACGACCAGGAGGGTCCTAGTGGTGGTGGGCTTGGACCTCGTGGAGGCTTCCTACGTACCATGCCGTGACATGGATCAAAGACCATGTAGTTCAGGTTGGACATCAGAAGGCTGACGTGAATGAGTAGACAAAGAGGGTCCTAGTGGTGGTGGGCTTGGACCTCGGGGAGGCTTCCTACGTACCATGTCGTGGTATGGATCAAAGACCACGTAGTTCAGAGGGGCTTCGTTGGCGAACCGACGTGAAGATGGACCTTGGTCCGATGGGTGGTGAGCTTGAACCTCTGGAAGGCTTCCTACATACCATGCCTTGACATGGATCAATGACCACGTAGTTCAAATGATGGAATTCGTCAGCGAACCAACGTGAAGGTGGAACTTGGTCCAATGAGAGATGGGCATGAACCTCGGGGAGGCTTCCTACATACCATTCCTTGACATGGATAAAATTCCTCGTAGTTCAAATGGTTTCATCGGTGAACCGACGTGAAAGTAGACCCATGGGTCCACTAGTGGTGGGAATGAACCTCATGAAGGCTTCCTACGTTCCATGCCTTGACATGGATCAAAGTCCTCATAGTTTGAGTGGTGACAACGGCTTGCCGTCAGACTGGAATGCAGTTTAACGTCATGCTGGATGAAGGTAGAACTCGACGTGAATTGGATGACGGGTGGGCTTGAACCTCATGGAGGCATTCTTCATACCATGCCTTGACATGTATCAAAGACCTCGTACTTCAAATGGGTGTGATGTTTAATGTCATGCGAGACAAGGGCGTACAGTTTAACGTCATGCTGAACGAGGGCATATAGTTTAACGTCATGCTGGACTAGGGAATGTAGTTTAATGTCATGCTGGACGAGGGCATGCAGTTTAACATCATGCTGGATGAGGGCATGCAGTTTAACGTCATGATGGACGAGGGAATGCAGCTTAACGTCATTCTATAAGAGGGTATTATCATGTCCAATTCCAACTCTATGCCCACGTGAGTCATGCTCGGTGTGAGAAACAAGAGACAGTAAGGACCTGACGATCACGCCGCGAAGGGTGCGTCCGTGAGAAGCGAAGAGGGGCATACGCGTTAGGCGGCCCATTGGTGCTGGGACTTACTCCAGGATGGAGTCCCGATGTGCGGAAAAGCATAGGGAAAGAGGGATTTTGGACTAATGATGGGAGGTGCCTCTTTCCCTATCACTCCCTCCACTGACCTTGGTAGTGGGGAAGTACGGAGATGTAGGGGTGCAGCCATCCATTGGAAAACTAGGGTAGCCCTTCTCTTGAGAACATAAGCCGCTCCGATAAGGAGGATATCATCCCTTGTGGGGGGGGGGGAGTGATTCCATCCCCGTGGAGACGAGTGGCGTAATGAATGTTCGAGCTGGGGGGACCCTTCGTGTGAGGCACGAGGCCGGGTCACAGTTTAAAGTCATGTGCCGAGGACGTGGTGCCTGTCAGTTTAACATCCTCCAGCTCGGACGAGGCGGGTTCACTCCACACCCTTAGGACTTACATAACTGGCACCCTTTGCTCCTTGGGGGAGGGAAGGTACCAGTAAGGTCGTGGTCAAGGGGGGTTGTAGAGCGAACCATCGAGGGGTCCACGTTTCCATGTCTATGCGAAGTAGCAATATACGTTAGCGTGCCTATGCGAAGAAGCATTAGGAAAAGAAACGCTACGAGTGGTATTGTCCTTGGGACTTTGAAATCACATCGTGCATACCTGGAGGGTCCCATGGGAAGTGGAATTTCCAAGAAAAGGAGTGTTCTTCGCGAAGAGGAGTGCCTTAGACTTATCGTGGGGCATAGGTGTGAGTGGAGGGTGCTTCGCGAAGTTGAACAGTATTCGCGGAGCACTGCCTCGTGAAGAAGAGGTGCCTCGTGAAGCAGGGTGCTGCGAAGCAGTGTGCTTCATGATGTGTAGCGATCCTTCATTAGCATAGGGATCACCAGTACAGGTTGGGTGTTTCGTGAAGCATAAACACTCTGCGGCTGCCCGATTTCCCTTGGGAATCCCCCTCCTTCGCGAATTCCCGTGAGCTTCGGGAAGGGCATCCCTCTCAGAAGAGGGGCTCAAAAAGAGACAAAGTGAAGGCGTCACGCGAAGTATAAGTACCTCACGGAGCTCATGATTCCCGGGGGAAAAGGGTGCTTCGCGATTCGGGAGAGGAGAAGCCGAAAGGTCGGATTGTCCATCTTTGGGACTCAGGCGGAGCCCGATATTTATAGGTAAGGGGAGCCGTGAAGGAGAACTCCTGCGCCGCCTCAGGGGCTTTGCGGTGCGCTCACGAACGTCAAATTCGTTCGCGGAGAGTTACCGCCTCCAGCACGTCGCGGTGGGCTCGCGAATGTCAAATTCGTTCACGGAGAGGTACCGCCTCCAGATCTTCGCAGCGGGCTCACGAACGTCAAATTCGGTCATGAAGAGGTACCACCTCTGGAGCTTCACTGCGGGATCACGAACGTCAAATTGAGTTGCGTAGAGGTACCGCCTCTGGAGCTTCGCGAGACCGCGATGCTCGGGGTGCTTTGCATCGGGACTTCGCGAGGCAGCATGCCGACATTCTTTTTCATCCCTTCATTTGGTGTAATATTTTGGCGCCAACAGTAATCATGGGATATATTAGTCAATGAAAAATTGTATGAATAAGATGAGAATAATTGTATAAGATAATGTACATAAAAATATAAAAACAAATCCAATAATTTTTAAATTTTAATCATGAGTCGGGGCATAATTCTAGTCAATTCTTTAGATGATAATCATTAGAGTAATGATTCATGAGCCATGAATGAATATCAAAATAATATAATCAAGTAATAAATTAGTTGTATAAATTTTGGAATAACCGTTAACATATAAATCATATCTCAAGTATCACTACTAATACACCCATTTATTAGTGTGAATTAACACATTATGGGAAATCCTAACTGGTAAATTCCCACATTCTCATAGGGGTAACTACCACCTAGTAAACTCATTCACCATTAACTGATCCATAGAAAGAATATATAATTATGATCCCAATAGTAACATATTCATATTATATTAATATTTATTCCATAATGTCATAAAATATTTATCATATCCTCATAGAAAATCTGATGGAAAATAATTTGTTATCTTAAACACCTCGTCATCATAATCATAAAAGAATTCATCAAGGTGTAAACTAACCATGGGAAGAAAAATTTCTTCATGTCCATTACCACATCATCATAAACCATCATGTGAAATAATATATATTGTATTATAGAAAAATATCGTTACTATATAATAAAAACATCATAAAATGTGAAATTTGTTGAAAAATTCAATCAAAGGAAGATTAAAAACATTTATTTGAAAACATGGAAAAATATACATTTCATTATGTATCTATAAAACAAAAATTTTATTAAATATTGTGAAAATTTTATTCATTATAAAAAATTATGTAAACATTTAAAGCAATCATTTTTAAAAGGATGTACATGAAAATTGGAAAATATGTTCATACCATATATGTTAAAAACATTCTTTTTATGCATTAGTAAACAGTCAAAAAGTTCCAAATTTTGAAAATGAAAAGAATGTTCCTTTTAAAAATGTTCTTAAAAATAAAAAAAAGATCAAATTGACATCAAATAATCAGTGGAGAAAATAAAATATATTTATTTTCATCATTTTATGAAATATTATCCTGGAAGAAATAGATTCTTAATCGTAAGGTAAAATAAGGTAGGTTTTTGTTGAATAATTTATTCATTACTATTTGATTATCAAAGAGTGGAAAATGATGGGAAAGCCTCAAACATCAAAATTTAACTTTGTATAATAAAATATATGGGATATTAAAATAGTTAAATCCTATAATTCACATAATTTAAATTTATACATAAACGATCTTAAATAAATGTGCGATCAAAGAATTAACAATTACCGTTTTTGAAACTATTGAATCACAGGCCCCATGAAATAATATGTTCAAATGAAACATTATTTATCACTAATATAAGATTATTAATGACATATAATATCATAGTGGTAACATTTAATCCTCATAAAAGAAGATGTGTTCATATCATAACACTTGTCATATATAAGATGGTTTGAGATGATAAATCCTGAAAACATCAGTAACTTATGAATAAAAATCAGTTGACTGAAATTATCATAATTTTAATATTAAATTCATGGAATTATTATGGATTCATGAAATAAATTATCAAATGGTAACTATATTCATCTCATAAAGATAAATACGTTTATACATCAAACATGTCTCAATGAAAAAAATATTTGCATGAATAACCCTTTCATCAAATATGAATTTCTATAAAAGCACCCTAACCTCAATAAAAATAAATTTATATTTATTATAATTCTATAATAAAATCATATAAATACTTATTAAATCTTATATTACTCAATAAAAACATATCAACTCCCATTTAAAAATAAATTAGTTTTTAATATTGTCGTTTCCAAGTGATAAATATTTCATTTTTATGTGCTTTTTAGTACGATAGTTCCAGTATTTTCATATTGATAACATTTAAATATTATCTATATATTTAATAAATATAAAAATATAATATATATTCATTATATACATATTTATTATCATTTATAAATGGATTTTATAAAAAAAATAAATTACATCGTTCATCGAGATAGTAATCTGTATGTATGGATGAACATTGTTTTCATTGACTAAAAAATAAGGAAAGATAGATAAATTATATTTTATAATTATATAATAATTATAATATCATTAATATATTATATATTATGTAATAATATTATTATGAACAATCATTGTAAGTGTTGATGGAAAATGAAACATATTTCTATTGTGTGATAGTAGTCCACACGTGTGCATTAGTGGTACTTTAATTTTCTATTTAGTGGATATGTGGAGTAAAATGGTTTTCCTATAATCATAATATTAGATACAAATATGGGAGATTATAATTTTACTATAATATAATGGTTATTATATAATTTAAGGATGAATAAAGAAGAAGAGAAATTAAAATGCATGGTTAAGAATACTTCCTCCTCTTCGAAGAACCTCACTTGGATCTCGAAGTAAGGGCCATAGGGATGGTGATTTGAAGTTAAAAGAATCACTATAAATTTTATAAATATTTTAAAAATAGTTTAAGGTATATTTTGGTTGAGATATGTAGGTTTAGATGTTTGAAGAAGAGGTGAAAGGTGGTGTCCTTATATTTGAGGGGAGAGAAAACCTTAGGAATTACTTAAATGATTAAAATAATAAAAAATAAATTTCATATTGAAGTGGATAAAGATTCACCTATTTACTATCTATGTTTAATAAATTTATAAATAATACCATCTAATAAAATTGAGAAAATATTTGGTGATGGTGTAATCCTTATCTCTTAGTTTTAACACCCCCTATAACACTTTTGATGATTATCATGGTATAATAATCATTATCTCTTACGAGTAAATGAATTTTTCTTTAAAATAAAAATTAAAACATTAGTGGAAACTAGTTTATATAATTGTAAACATCAAATAAATATTTCAAAAAAATATTTTTTTAATTTTAATTCTTTTAATAAAATATAATTAAAATAAAATACTTTTAAAGTCATTTTTGTGACTACTCGCATAACCGAAATTAAAAAAATCAATAAAATATTTATTTTAAATAAATACATTTAACACCTCAGTAATACAATATATATATCTAAAAAATATATTGTAACACAATAAATCACCCTAAATATAATATATTTTATGTTTTTAAAGAGACTTTACATGATTTATATACATATGGAAGAAGCAGTGTGTTGGAATTGCGTTATAATTTAATGTAATTACGCTATCACTAAATATAAATAAAATTACAAGAAAAATAAAATAATTAACCTCACATATAGACATTTATAATAGAACATAACATCATATTATGCCTATAAAAATATTAGAGATTTTAAAACAATGAGTGTTGTATTTTTGGATTTACTCATTAACTAAAAAAATATTAAGGTCATTATAAAAGAAACATGGACCCAAGATTCCATATAATATTATATAGAATGAAAATATCTGTATTAAACTATTTAATTATTAATAAATAGGTTGATATAAATATTTTTAAAAGATTATGTCATATTTAAAATTTAATTAATGTATTTACCCTAACATAGGTGACAAAAATATATCATGAATAACATTCATAATGACTAAAAATAAAGTTAATATGTTTTATAAATTTAAACATAATGATTCTAAAATATGGAATCCATTTTATCAAATTCAATCCTTATAAGTAGAATAAATATATTTTTCAATAAAACAGTAAAATGTAATGACAAACTATAAGGCCCCAGCCTTAAACATTACATAATCTTGAGTTATTTCAAGAATACACATTGATGATCTTTTCAGGTTTAGATTTTTACAGAATTAGATCATAAAACATGCATTACATTCCAAATTTAAACAAAGTGGTTACATAAAAGATGGTACTCAATTTTCCCATCAACGGAAAAATATTTAAAACAAAACATGGATTCTTTCTTGACACTTCCTTGACACTGTCATCACATCATGTACCTTACCCTTGACTTGTGAAAAACATTTGAAAAACATGGGATGAGCATAAAAAGCTCAGTAAGGGATATAAAAATATGGAAAGGAAACATGAGTACATGTGTACATAAGAATCAATGAAATCATACTTTACTCATAAAACATAACTAAATTAACATACCTCATTAAATCATGAATAAAACATAGAAATCATAAGACATAAAGGTAACATGAGGCATTTATAATATTCTTACGTAGGGAGTAACCCTCTTGGTTACGTTTGGAATACCCATCATATTATATAACCTAAATATCTTCAGAGAAACCTTAACATTTAACCCCTTCGTGTTACCCAATGCATTGGAGAGCTATATCGGGCTCACCCGCCCTTAGTTTATCACGGAACCACCCATCTACATAACAATGCCCAAGAACCATAACATAATCGTATCACATAAAACATGCATAAAGGAAATATAACATTTCCACATTTCAATCACAAGATATCAATACAACACATTTATATAATAACAACATTATGAAAACAATTTTCAATACCAATATAAAAGAAAAGTAAAACATGGTATCTATTGTTCATTTTAATGGAAAGTTATGGCTTGTAGAGGAAGCTGAAACTCAAATAACGGTCACAGCGGCGAAGAAGTTGTTGTCGCCCCAAACGTACAACAAAAAAATTACCTTTTGTCGTTTAGTAAAATAATTCGTATAAAAAAGATTCCTTTTGAAATAAACGTAAAAGTCAAAGGGTTTTATGCACCGTATAAAAAAAGTTTTGTATAAATCAAAAAATGCCTCAATGAAAGGAGATTGAGACGAAGACCAATACCTCAGGTCCGACTTGACTCGATCGTTCTTTAACCTCCAGAATAATAATGTTGAGTTAATTTCTACTTTCTTATGAACCTTTTTCAAGATCAATATTCCTTTTATATCACTTATTACCATTTTATGAACACTATGTAATTATTTATGTTAATAATGGTCGTTTTGTAGATCATTGGTACTTGAGTAAAAAAACTCTTTATAATTACATGTTGCTCATGGGGTAAAATATACATTATATCCATAATTATATTCATGATTTAGATATCATATATATCATATATATTCAGTGTATACATGAATTTATAATATTACATAACATTTAGAGGTAAGAAATGAAATGCACCGTTCATGGAGACTGTAAGCCGTACGTACGCATGAACGCTACTTTCATTTCTATATCATACATAACGGAGTGAAATAATAATGATATAAAGGTATATTATATTTACAATATAATATCATATATAATATAAATAAATCCTTCCTTTATACGTACCACATATGGTATTAATGAATCAAATCACTTTGAGGGGGCGGTAGTCCGCACTTCCTAAAATGAAGATATCGCGTTTACCCATAATGGAAACCATAAAGGTATACCATAAATGAAGAATACAGAAGCTTAAGTAAAACATAAACATATTATATATCATATATAAATATAGTGTCATCTTAATGTCCACCTTTGAAGGTGTTATATGAGTGTTGAACAATCATCGTTTCGTGAGGCAGAAATTCGCCATCCACAGAAACAGTATGTTCTTTAAACATTATATTTAGCTGTTTGTAAGTGTAGCTAGAATACTCAACAAAAAAACATCCTTTTATATTGGTGATACTACTGTTGTTACAAAATAAAGGAATAAAAAGAGTTTAGGGGGTTGGAGAAACAAAATAAAACATAAGAACACAAGAGAAAACACTACCTTTAAAACGGGTAACTCTTTTTGATTTGAGCTCAAAGGCTTCCTTGGGAAGACTTCTTCAAAAAGCGAGGCTTCAAGGAGTAATATAGGGATGTGTAGATACAAAATGGACAGGGGTTGTCCGATCCAAAGCCTTGAGAGGTGTGGGTAAGGTGGTAGAGGTGGGGGCCTTTTATAAAAGGAGAGGAGGGGCACTCTTGGAAAGTTATAAAAGGTTACTATATTATAATTTTTTTCGGATTTAAAAGGTCCAAAAATTATGTATTTATAGGATAATGTGATAAGAGTTCTAAATCCACCCATACAATAGGTTTTTTACATGTTTAGGTTTTAGATTTTACATTATCTTTTCATTTTATTTAAATCGTTAAAAAATTAGGTAATCGCTGCATCATTATGGTGTCATAAATAATTTAATTTATTTAATGTCTAAAAATTATAAAAAAAACGTTCATGGTGTAGGAAATATTTTTATATTTGTAATGAATATTTATAGTCAAAATTATGAATTGTATAACCCCATTTAAAAGTTGTTTTAGAAAAACAACTCATGCTTGTGACATTTTTACATTAACATTAAATAAAAAGTTTTTAATGTCATTTTCCAACCAAAGTGGCTCCATGGGATCCCCAAGTTGACCCATGGATTGTCTTGGTCGGGAAAAACACATCCAATAGGGGTAGGACATGTGTGTAGGTCATTTCATATTATTAAAATAATATTTTTACCTTAAATTACACTAATTACCTCTAATCGCAATTAAAAACATAAAAGTTACTATTCAAAAAAAAATATTTTAATCCCATTGAACCAAATTTTACTTCTTAATGAAAACCATTTATGTCGGATTTTTGAAATTTAAGATACAGAGTTGGTAACATATCATTTAAATGAAAAATCAGTTTTTTAACTGGCACTTAGTGGTTTCACTATTCATCAAAAATTGAAGTTTTTCAGAAAAATACCCAAAATTCACCATAAGCAATATTTGATATTCCGAATTCAAAAACTATGAATATTTTACAATATTCATAACATATAAGTTACATTAATTTACATAATAATTAATTCCCGCTGTCATAGCAAATAGCGTGTTTTTATGAAACAACAAGTATCAAAAGATTGACACTAGTTTAAGTCCAATTTCAAATTGAAATAAATTCCAATGAAAAAAATGGGATAAATGGTAAAAATATATTCTAATTTTACTTTAAAACCAATTAAAAATATAATCTAATCATATAAATAAATTAGATTAAGAAGAGGTTTTGAATTAAAAGACAACATTTTTCAGTATTCATTAAAATATGAACTTTTTCAAAAAATACCAAAAATTTACACAAAGTAAATTTTGATGCCCCAATTCAATAGAAGAGTTTAATTTGGTAAAATTGAATGTATAAGAGTGACAAAAACTATATTTAAATAGGGTTCTCCATCAAAAGGTGATAAGTCGACCTTTAGTGAATGTTAGAGTATATATGCTTAAAATTGAATTCTTTTCGTATTTTTAGACATTATCCATTATTGGATAAATGTAAAAACATTTAAAAAACATATATAATCATATTCTAGTTATTTTTATTCATTCCCACCAATTCAACAGCTACATGTTAAATACCATTTAAAATAATATTATTTTATAACAAGTGTGCAATGTGAGATTTCAATGAAACTCTTTGTTGTGTATTGGGTATGCTATCGAACATAGCAACCCCTTTAAAGTAAAATTAATATTTAATTCTCAAATATTAATAAATATGAAAATGATTTATTCTTTATTTTACTGGGATGTTACATCCTTCCCCCCTTTTGGGAATTGCGTCCTCACAATTTTATTCACATATGAAAATAAGTGGGGGTATTTATCCCTCATAGCATTTTCAGATTACCATGTTTCCTCTTCAGCCATATGGTTTTTCCATAAAACCTTTACCTGGTGAATAACCTTATTCCATAACACTTTCTCTCTATGGTCAAAAATCTGGATTGATTGTTCTTCATAAGATTGATTCTCTTCAAACTAAACTACCTATGGGCTGAAAACATGAGATGGTTCTGGCATATACTTTCTCAACATCGAAACCTGAAAAACATTGTGTACCTAAGATAATCTTGGAGGTAATGCCACTCGGTATGAAACTAATCCAACTCTCTCCAGAATTGAATATGGTCCAATGAACCTTGGACTCAACTTTCCTTTCTTACCAAATTGAATCACACTTATCATTGCGAAACTTTGAGAAAAACATGATCACCTACCTCAGAAGATATATCCTTCCTCCAGTTATCCACATAACTCTTCCGCCTGCTTTGAGTTGTTCTCATGTGTTTCTGTATCAACTGTACTTTTTCTGTCATCTCTTCTACCAATTCTGGTCCCATCAACTTCCTTTCAACCACTTCATCTCAGAAAGCTGGAGTTCGACACCGCTTCCCATATAATGCCTCAAATGGTGCCATCTGTATACTGGAATGAAAATTGTTATTATATGAAAACTCAAACAAAGAAAGATGTTGGTCCCAACTTCCTTGATAATCCATAGATCAAGCATGTAGCATATCCTCTAAGGTCTGAATTGTTCGTTCTAACTGCCCATATGATTGAGGATGAAATGATGTACTAAAATTTAATTCAGTACCCAACGACTTTTGAAGGCCTTTCCAAAAGTTAGAAGTAAACCTGGGATCACAGTCAGATACAATGGAGAAGGGAACTCCATGTAACCTGACTATATCTTTAAGATAAAAATGGGAAATTTTATCTAGGGAAAAAGTATCTCGTATAGTAAGGAAATGAGCAGATTTAGTCAAGCGATCAATAATAACCCATATTGCATTATTACCTCGAGGTGTCTTCGGCAATCCCAAAACGAAGTCCATGGATATATTCTCCAATTTCCACTCTGGCACGGGTAAAGGATGAAAGATCCCTTTTGGTAACTGACGCTCTGCATTAACCTATTTACAGGTCAAAAACTTCACATTAAAATCAGAAATATCTCTTTTCATTTCGTCCCACCAGTAATAATACCGAAGATCTCTATACATCTTAGTACTTCCAGGATGGACTGAAAATAGAGATCTATGAGCTTCACATAACAAATCTCTCTTCAACTATGAATCACACATCACACAAAATATCATCCCAAGTCTCAAAACAAAATCATTATCAATATTGAATTCAGGCACCTTACCCTTCTAAACCAGCTCTAACTTTTTCTGTAACTCGCTATCTTGCTTCTGTGGTTGCTTAATTCTATCTGATAGAGAAGATTTCACGGATACCTGAAACAAAAATGAAGGAAATCCTGCACCAAAAAATTCTATGCCAAAGTTCATCAAATCCTTAAAAAAAGGATCACGATCCAAATGCAACATTGTTATTGAAGCATTACTTTTTCGACTCAAAGAATCAGCCACTTTATTAGCTTTTCCCGGATGGTAATGAATTGTACAATCATAATCCATGATTAGTTCTAGCCACCTCCTCTGCCTCATGTTCAATTCTTTCTGAGTGAATATATACTTTAAAATTTTTTGATTGGTATATATTCCACACTTTACTCAATAAAATGATGCCTCTAAATTTTTAAAACGAAAACTACAGTAGCTAATTCCAAATCATGTGTAGGGTAATTTACCTCATGAATTTTCAACTGTCGTGATGCATAAGCAATTACCTGATCATTCTTCATAAAGACGCAACCAAGTGCTTTCAATGAATCATCACTGTAGATAACAAACTCTCCATTCTTGGAAGGTAATTCCAAAACTGGGGCATTCACTAATCTTCTTTTTAGTTCCTGAAAACAATCATCACATTCTTTTGTCCAGATAAACTTAACACCCTTCTGTGTTAGCTTAGTCATTGGGCTAGATAACCGTGAAAACTTTCTAACAAACCTTCGGTAATATCCTCCCAAACCAAGGAAGCTGCAAATATCAGTTACATTTTTGGGTCTTGGCCATTCATCAACAACCTTTTCTTTGCAAGATCAACAGTTATCCCATCATTAGAAACAGTATGACCAAGGGAAGAAATTTGTTGCAACCAAAACTCACACATGCAGAATTTCCCATACAATTTCTTTTCTTTTAAGGTTTTCAAACTAACCCATAAATTACTTTCATGCTCCTTTTTAATTTTAGAAAACACCCAAATATCATCAATAAAAACAACCAACATTTTTCACCTGAGTCAACTGAGCCATCACTGCAACAAAATGTTTTGTTCTGATTCTGACCATATCAGGATACTAATTTGAAAGGTCATTTCCCTTTGTATGCCTTCCCCGAAAATCTGTTCTGTTTCCTCTATGAAAAACCATTCATAAGATAGGGATATCTTAGGTAAAGCAACATGGTAATCTTCAAATGCGCTATCATTTCAATCAAAACGTAAATTAATTTATAATTTAACAATTTTCTAACTCATAAAGTTGTCTAAACCGACCTCTGATACCAACTATAAGGCCCCAGCCTTAAAAATTACATAATCTTGAGTTATTTCAAGAATACACGTTGAGGATCCTTTCAGGTTTAGATTTTTGGAGAATTAGATCATAAAACATGCATTACATTCCACATTTAAACAAAGTGGTTACAAAAAAGATAGTACTCAATTTTCCCATCAATAGAAACATATTTAAAATAAAACATGGATTCTTTCTTGACACTTCCATGACACTATCATCACATCATGTACCTTTCCCTTGACCTGTGAAAAACATTTCAAAAACATGGGATGAGCATAAAAAGCTCAGTAAGGGATATAAAAATATGGAAAGGAAACAAGAGTACATGTTTACATAAGAATCAATGAAATCCTAATTTACTCATAAAACATAAGCACGTTAATATAACTCATCAAATCATGAATAAAACATCGATATCATAAGACATAAAGGTAACATGAGACATTCATTACATTCTTAAGTTGGGAGTAACCCTCTTGGTTACGTTTGGAATACCCATCATAGTATATTACCTAAATCTCTTCGGAGAAACCTTAACTTTTAACCCCTTCACATTACCCAATGCATTGGAGGGCTATATTGAGCTCACCCGCCCATTGTTTATGACAGAACCACCCTTCTTCATAACAGTGCCCCAGAACCATAACATAATCATATCACATAAAACATGCATAAAGGAAACATAACATTTCCACATTTCAATCATAAGATATCAATACAACACATTGATATAATAAGAACATTATGAAAACCATTTTCAATACCAAAATAATTGAAAAGTAAAAAATGGTATTTATTTTTCATTTTAATGAAAAATTATGGCTTGTAGAGGAAGTTGAAAGACAAATAATGGTCACAGCATTAGAGAAGTCGTTGTCGCCGCATACGTACGACAAAAACATTCACTTTAGTCATTTAGTAAAACAATTCGTATAAAAAATATTCCTTTTTGATGAACGTAAAATTCAAAGGGGTTTATACACCATATATAGGAAATTTGTGTATAAACCAAAATATGCCTCAATTAAAGGAGATTGAGATGAAGTCCCATACCTCGAGTCCGACTTGACTCGATCGTTCTTTAACCTCCTGAATAATAAACTTGAGTTAATTTATACTTTCATATGAATCTTTTTCAAGTTCATTACTCATTTTATATCACTTATTACCATGTTATGAACACTATGTAATTATTTATGTTAATAATGGTCGTTTTGTTGATCATTGGTACATGAGTCAAAAAATAAACTCTTTATAATTACAAGTTGTTCATGGGGTAAAATATCCATTATATCCATAATTATATTCATGATGTAGATATCATATATATCATATATATCCAGTGTATACATGAATTTATAATATTACATAACATTTAGCGGTATGAAATGAAATGCACCGTTCATGGAGACGGTAAGTCGTACGTACGCATGAACGCTACATTCATTTCTATTTATTACTTAATGGATTCAAATAATAATGATATAAAGGTATATTATAATTCCAGTATAATATCATATATAATATAATTAAATATATCCTTTATACGTACCATATATGATATTAACGAATCAAATCACTTTGAGGGGGCGTTAGTCTGCACTTCCTAAAATGAAGATAATGGAAACCATAAAGGTATGCCATAAATGAAAAATACAGAATCATAAGTAAAACATAAACATATTATATATCATATATAAATATAGTGGCATATTAATGGCCACCTTTGAAGGTGTTATATTAGTGTTGAACAATCATCGTTTCGTGAGGCGGAAATTCGCCATCCACAGAAACAGTATGTTCTTTAACCATTAGATGTAGGTGTGTGTAAGTGTAGCTCAAATCCTCCACATAAAAACATCCTAGTATATGGAAGTTACTTTTGTTGTTACAAAATAAAGGAATAAAAAGAGTTTAGGGGGTTGGAGAAGCAAAATAAAACATAAGAACACAAGAGAAAACACTACCTTTAAAATGGGTAACTCTTTTTGATTTGAGCTCAAAGGCTTCCTTGGGAAGACTTTTCTCCAATGTGACGATTCAAGGAGTAAGAGAGGTATGTGGAAAGACAAAATGGACAGTGGTTGGACGAGCCAAAGTCTTGAGAGTTGTGGGTAAGGTGGTAGAGGTGGGGGCCTTTATAAGAGGACAGGAGGGGCACTCTTGTAATGTTATAAAAGGTTAGTTTAATATAAAATGATTTTCGGATTTAAAAGGTCCCAAAATTATATATTTCGAGGATAATGTGATAAGAGTTCTAAATCCACCCATCCAATAGGTTTTTGACTTGTGTAGGTCTGAAATTTTACACTATCTTTTCATTTTATTTAAATCATTAAATAATGAGGTAATCGCTGCATCATCATAGTGTCATAAATAATTTAATTTATTTAATTTCTAAAAATTATATAAAATATATCATGATGTAGGAAATATTTTTAGATTTATAATGAATTTTTATAGTAAAAATTATGAATTTCATAACCCCATTTAAATTTTTTTTGGTAAAACAACTCATGTTTGTGACATTTTTATTTTAACATTAAATAAAACGTTTTTAATGTCATATTCCTACCAAAGTGGCGCCATGGTGTCCCCAAGATGACCCATGGATTGTCTTGGTCGGCCATGACACATCCAATAAGGGTAGGACATGTGTGTAGGTCATTTAATATTATTAAAACAATATTTTTACCTTAAATTACACTAATTACCTCTAATTGCGATTAAAAACTTAAAAGTTACTATTCACAAAAAAAATTATTTTAATCTCATTGAACCACATTTTACTTTTTAATGCAAACCATGTATGTAGGATTTTTGAAATTAAAAACACAGAGGTGGTAAATTTTCATTTAAACAAAAAATCTGTTTTATTAACTGCCACATGGTGGTTTCACTATTCATCAAAAATTGAAGTTTTTCAGAAAAATACCAAAAATTAACCATAAGAAATATTTGATATTCCGAATTAAAAAATGATGTATATTTTAAAAAATTAAAAACATATAAGTTACATTAATTAATTTAATAATTAATTCCCGCTGTCAGAGCAAATAGCAGGTTTTTATGAAACAATAAGTAGCAAATGATTGCCACTAGTTTAAGTCCAATTTCAAAGTGAAATTAATTCCAATGACCAAAATTGGGTTAAATGGTAAAAATATATTCTAATTTTACATTAACACCAATTAAAAATATAATCTTATCATATACATAAATTATATTAAAAATAGTTTTTGAATTAAAATAGAATATTTTTAGTATTCAATAAAAATGAACTTAATCAGAAAAATACCAAAAATGTACACATAGTAAATTTTGATATCCCGATTCTAAAGCGGAGTTTTATTCTGTCCAGTGGAATGTATAAGAGTTACCAAAACTATATTTAATGAGGGTTCTCCATCAAAAGGGGATAAGTCGACCTTTAGTGAATGTTAGAGTATATATGCCTAAAATTGATTTCTTTTGGTATTTTAAGCCTTTATCCTTTATTGGATAAATGTAAATGCATTTAAAAAACATATATAATCATATTATAGTTTTTTCTATTCATTCCCTTCAATTCAGCGATTACGTGTTTTCTACCATTTAAGATAATATTATTTTATTACTAGTGTGCAACGTATGTTTTCAAAGAAACACTTTGTTGCGTATCGGGTACACTATCAAACATAGCAACTCCCTTAAAGTAAAATTAATATTTAATTCGCAAATATTAATAAATATGAAAATGATTTATTCTATATTTACCTGTGATGTTACAAAAATAGTATTCCGGAGAAATAAATTTTTGTGTATAAAATTATTTTATACCCAAATTGGGTATAAGATTGATTTCGATGAAATTAATTTGATAATTTTTAATTAAAATTAAATACAATATTAAAAAAAGTGAATTAATAAAAAATTAATGGAAATTATATTTCTCTATAAATTTAGTATTTTTTACTATTAATTAAAAAACAAAAATTTCAAAATATTTCCAAACAACCACCTTAAAAAAAATTTGTAAGTTGATTTCAAAAAGTATGAATATTTTATAATTTTTTTTATAAAAAAATATATAATATTTTCTCACAAATAGAAATAAAACCAATTTTATGTAGAAAATTTATTTTTGAAGCAAAAAATGTATTCATTAAATAATTTTTGTTTATTTTCAAATAATTATTAAATAAATTTTTATTGAGTCAAAACAAAATACATATAATTCATTATGAGTTTACTCATATATAGATCCACCAATTAAATAAATGTGAGAAAATGAATACATTTAAATAATTATATGTCCACAGTATATTTTGATTCTATTAAAGCTCATATTTGCAAGTTAAGAAAGCTATCAAACTCGTTATTTTTTGTAAAATTTGTCTTTATGGACAAGAAATAAAAGGGTTTAAAAAAATTCTATGTTAAACTTATATACAAATTATTTCTAAAAAACATGGTATTTATAAATTTTATTTTTCTCTATTCACCTAAATCATATTTTTTGATAAAATATCATAAATTACTTCTAAGGTAATACAATTATGATAAGCTGAAAAATAATTTAAATTTATTAAATTTTATTTTAATAATTTTAAAAAATCAATATTTATACTGATTAATAAACATATAATGAACATAATTAAAAGGAAATAACCCTATAAAATTTTAACCACTCTTATTCTTATTTACGTTCAATTACCAATTAAATTAGTCCTAATCTATTATTTGTATAAAAATTATTTTTTAAATATGATTTAAATAGTAAAATAAAATATATCATGTAAGAGAGAATTTTTATTCAAAATAAAATTTTAAGAACAACATGATCTTATTAGTTATTTAGGTTTTCTAATTTAATGTTTTCAATTAAATTATATTAGAAATGGTCATTATTTTTATTTAAATGCAAAAATGAAAAATTTATAATAGGATATGTGATTTAATTTTTACTATGATAATGAAATGTTTATATTATCATAATCACTAAATATAAAACACACAAATATTTCCTTATAAGTAATATTCATATGATAAGCTCTAATGGACGTCTTTTTTTGAGGATCAGCTTGAATGGATCTCATTTCAATCTCCATAATCAATAACTTCTCTAAAAATTTATTCATATCAAGTAATAATTGATTTAGTTATAGATATTATTGATCTATATAAAACCTTAGCTATGCTACATCCTTCCCTAGATCATAAAATTTACCCACATATGGAAGAATTGTAAATCCATAGTCCAAATATTCCTATTATATTATTTTGGTTGCTAATATTTGTAGAAAACAATTTAATATATACAGTACGACATCCTTACTTAATTTTGAAAAATTGTTCTGGTTTCCGTTTTATTTCGGTGTAATGTGTGAAAAAAGAATTTAATTATAATATATATTTAAATTAAAAGAATTATAAACACATAGGGTGTTAAAATGTTAACCTTCATATTATTGCAACTCACATTGTTCGATGGTCATATTGTTTTATGTGTAATAATAAATTATATTTTATATTGAGATCATTACACCAAAAGTGTTATTGAATGATTATAATTTAATTTAACGGGTAAGGTGGTTTGAAATATCCTTATTTACTACTATATAGGAATTATTCCTTTAGTATCACTATTTTCATTATATGGAAAGTTCATTTACATGGTATTTCAATTCATGACTAACTTATTTCGTTAAAATTATCCTTATGAATTTATTTTCATTAAATAATAAGAAACATCACATAATATACTTATTTGAAATCATACATCATCATTAATAGATTTATAGAAACAAATCCATGAACCCAAAAAATATTAAATGGAAAACTAACATAAAGGTTCTAGAATTACAATGATCCTACTTATCATAAAAATAGAATTAACATTTGAAACAAACCACTACCAATAGAAGACTATAATATACAAACATTTTTCATCTTCTAGAAATGTTCCCACAACACATTTAGAAGGAGAATAATTAATTTCCATTCTACTGCAAGTCAATTGAAATTATCCCTGCTAGAGATATCAATTAGTTTATGACAATAAAATAATTTTTATAATACTCTTCATAATTAAATCTTTCATGTTCATCCACACATATACCTCTAGCCTACTAAATTGGAATCCATCCATTCATAATTCATTTAGTATCCCCTTACTTATATTATCCATAAAGAATGAATCATTATAGAGTAGAATTTAGATAAATGAATCCACAAAGTGATTGTTGATAATTATCAAAATAATTACATTCCTGGACATAACATTCATAATAAACCAACATTTATCAATATTCTAGATATGTTCCTACAAAAACTATATACAATATGGTAATGTGCATTAGTTAACTCTCGGTCACTAGAAATCATTACATCATATGATGTTAGTATTCATTGATATACCCCATTGATCCACCAAACTCACCAAATGATGCATTCAAGAAAATTTACACAAGAATCTAGAACCATCTAGACTAGATATTATCCAAACATTATGAATTAAGTATGTACATACTCAGGCTCTCTATTATGAATACATCAAGTGAAATCAATCCAATAAACAAAAATCGATATAGATATTTACAAGAAACACCTACCAACTAGAGGAATTCACATTGCAATGTAAGGGAATCGAAATCCAAATTTGTATTAGATCATACTTCATCATTAATTTTAGAGACCATATTATCCCATGTTTTATGATAAGTATAAATCGTGACTAGTCCATATTCATATTTTTTATAATAGTATATATCCCCTTAATAATTAAATTTATTGAAATTTTAATGGAGTATATGCTACAATATAATAACACCCTTCATTTTCACTTTCACCACCTCATAAGATAACATTGGAAACAGTACTAGTCCATCACTAGAAGATATTTTGACCACATTATTTTTCATTTTTTGTTAATACTTAACCAAATTATATTTTTTTGATGTAATGATTTAGGATTACCCTTGGTGACATTGTAGTGACAATATTAATACACCTTATCCTTACAACTACACTCACTTAATTTCTCTGACACATAACTATTGATATTGACATCTGAATCATCTATATAATCCAATTGTGAATCCTATTTTTTTGTTCATCACCAAATCTATCTTATAAAATTTTATAAATACCTTCCGGGTGATCATTTAGTGTTTCCCCCTCACCTAGGGTGGGAGTGTCTTTTTTTTCAGCATCTACAGGAATTATTTAGCTTCCCATGATAAAAACACAAATAATTATTTTTTATTGATCATGTTGAACTTTATATTGTTTGGTGATATATAAATTTAAAGCTAGAACATTATAGGGGAAAACATCAGTGCCCCCATCATTCCATTTCACCTCATAAGTGACCTATTTTCTAATCAAATAATATTTCTCAAGAGCAAGACATCATATTTTTCTATAAATCAATATTCCTGTTTTATAGTCAACATTCTCATGGCCCCGAATATGAAATATATGAAAAATTATAGATCTTTTATTTTGAACCATGTAATATCATTCCAAAAAAAATTGAATACATGAAAAAAAGAATGTATATTTTTATACTCCACATTCAAATTAATGTTTATAACAGTAGTAGATAAATAAATGATGAACTATGGTTGATGATAAATCGTGTTAAAATAAAATTTGGTTGTAATACAGAAATATAGATCTACTAGTCTACCAATCGATTTTTACTACTATTCCAAGGGATGAATAAACACCTCTTAGAATTATATGATTCAAATAGAACCATCTATTTCTTAAAAAATTAACCCATACATGTGTAATAGAGTTCTGAGATTCAAAGGGGTTGAAGAATGGATTCCATTATTGAATGATTTAAATACATAGTTTCAGTTGAAATAAGACAAATCACCATTCCCTATTCATCATATCTGTATATAGAAAAAATATATGAAATAATCCTCGTACTATTGTGGACATATTCTAGTCATATAATCCCACTCAATTGAGAGAATCACATCTTCCCTTGGAATTCCTCCCATATACTTCACATAATGGAACTTTCATTTTAGTTTTTTAGTCAGATAAGGGCCACTATAAACTATGAATTGATTTGATTATATATTATGATGATTCTCTTATGGGCCATGACATCGAATAGTTTGGGTAATTAGGTGTTCAATGGTGGTATTAATAGGGACACAAATGGTGTGTTTCAGAATAATATATTCGAATAATTTATAATTTATTAACATTGTGACATAACATGTCCACCAATAGAGAATGGTTTTAATAAAATTATATATAGGAAATTTAACTAAAAAATTAATATCTAGAAATCATAAATATTATACATACATCATATAATAAATTAAATTACTAATATATTACATTTAGATAATTTTACCATTTCTCTTCTATTTTATTCTTTTTTATAAAAATTAATAAAAATCACCCTAAATATTTTTTGAATAAATAATTACAAAAAATGAGATTATTTTTACCACACTAATATTATATATACGATTAATTTTTTATATTTAATTAACACATAAATGACAGTGAAAATATTTTATTATAAAGATTACATTATATAAATTATGTGTTCTTATCCTCGTATCCTATCAATTACTACTTTAATGAGTATAAATCAATTTTGTGTATATTTTAATATTAAATTATAGTTACCATTTAATATGATCAAATAAAATTTCAAAAATACCAAAATAATAATATTTCATTGAAAATAACCCATTTATCATTAATATAATAATTTAATTTTACTATGGTAACAAACATCTATGTGTAAAAATAAATTCCCTTATTACATACTTTGGATTTGATGAATCCAAATATTATAAAAATTTAGTTATTTTAAAATTATTAAATCTTAAAAATTAATTAAAAATTGTAAATATATAATGCATAAAAAATGTATTCTTACCATTCACCAAAGGATCTGACATAAAAAATTCCTAAAAATTAATAGTAATATAATTTTAATAATATAGAAATGAATTAAATATTACCATAATAAATCTCAAAAGTTGATAAAAATTAATTTTCTTATAATATCACATAATTTGGAAAAATAATTTCCAAAAAGTATTATTATGCATAAAATGAATCCAGGAATGATTTATAATGGAAACAATGTTTTATGATATTACTAATTACAATCTTATATCATATTATATTCTATATACACTACCCCTCAACCAATATCAAAATTTCAAATTATAAGACAATGAGTTGTAGTAGTCACATGTGGTGGTTTGGCTAGTATGGATCTCGTAGTGATTTTCATTATGAATAACTTCTCCCATATAGGATTTTACTTATGCTATATGCATTGAATTTCCCATTGGGAATAGTGAAGGAAAAAAATAGTGTTCCAACCTAATTTTATAATAAGAAAAATAATATTTATATGGAGAACACTTAGTTATTAATTACAATCATTATCATTTAAATACAATTTTAAAATTTTTATTATTTCTATTTATACCCTTTAATTAAATAGTTATGTTATAATGGTAATGTTAGTATATAAATATTTAATTAGTTCATCATTTCATGTAAAAAAAAGATATCGATCACACAATGTATATTTTTTGAGATATATATTCTAAAAAAGTGGGATGTTAGATTCATAAACCATTAATATATTTATATCCTCAAATTTTTTTAGACATGGATAGAATAACGTGAGTGTATATGTGTCTCATATTGTATTTAGATTCCCATGTATAATTATCAAACAAATGATTTTTCCTAGGAAGATAGTATATGTTGGTAGTCCAATTTATAATCAATTTTTTCACTTCAATCCAAGAACTCCACTAATTTCACAAGATATTACTAATCATGTTCCAATTATATGACTTAAACGATTACTGTATGTGGTGGACTTTGTATGTAATTTCTCAAAATTAATACATGTAACAATCATGAAATTATGAGTGGTGTGTATGTAGATGAAATTAGTAATCTACAATCCAAAACATGATCAATGATCTCAAAGGGAGTGATGTATCTTGGTCTTAACTTCCTCTTCTTCCCAATCCCAAAAATCCTATTCTAAAAATAAATTTTAAGGTTACATTATCATTCAATCCAAACTATATGACTCAAGGATTATTATTAATAGAACTCTTTTATTATTTATTTGATACTTTAATGTTATATGGAATTCTTTGAACATTATATTTCATTTCTGGGATGAGATCACATACCATTATATTCTTTCATATACCATAATCATATCATTCTAGAGTTATATATATATTTATATATAGAGAATCTATTTATTTCATTTAGAATCTAGAGTGGAAATTATTTCTATATGTGAAATCAATAAGTTGAATATTTTGATTTGAAATTTATTTAAAATAAATTGATTAAGACCATATAATATTTCTAATTATATGAAAGTTTTTTCCCATTTACCGTAATCATGATGATGATAAGCCATTGTATAACTCATCTATATATCCATTTTATATCAAATACTTCACTAGAATATTAAGATAAATCGAAGTTCTTGATCATATACAATCTAAATGTGTACATTATATATCCTTAAAACATCCATAAAATATAAAAATTAATATTCTTCATGTGATAAATCCCCGCATATAGAAATAAATTGTGTTGAAATTGTGATTTGATTAACCCTAACCAAATAGAACTATTATGTTTAGGATTCATTAGGGTGATGATGAAAAAAATGAATATTGATATTCTCCCACTTCTATATGGGTATATGTAATTATTTGTTTATTCCATTATATTTTTAATGTTCAACCATTAATTTCATGTATACCATTAATTAAGATACCATCCTTGAAATCCCCATATTTATTTTTTACAAGTTAAATTGTTTTTATAATCTATGAACATCTTCTTGATTCATTTATCAATATATAAGGATGAATAATTTTCGTCATAAAAAATTACATTATACAGTTACTGTTTTCAAGTTACATATATTCATTTACTCGATTGTATAACTCTATAGTTTTCAATGATTAATTTCATAATATTCCCTTAATTATTCAACATATCAATATCACTATTCGTGGATTCCTTTATCTTCATCCAGGAGGATGGAAAAGAAATCATCTATGAAGGATCTAATTTTGTCCTTATCCGTATGATCTTCATATATATACTGTTACCTTCATGGAATAGTTCTTCTCTTTAAATCATCATCATGGATAATGTAGTATTATCCATTCTACTTGAATCGTTTATTATTTTTTCCCTTCCTTATATGGTAATTTATAGTTATGATATTATATTTTATTAACTATAATTGTCTCCTTTGGAACTTATTCCACTCCCTATTTATGAATATATAGATTATTTTTTCAATATTAGTATATATATCAAACATTTATTTGTAGAGATAAAATACTTAATTCATTAATACAAATATAACTAAATCCTAATCTAGATATTACGTTTTGAAAATTTTCTCATGAGTCTTTAATTGATGTGATACATAAGATATTACCTTAGAATTTTATATTTGTATACTTTATATTATCTTGTTTTAATTATCTCAATATATAAAAAACCCTTATATTAAATATGTTAATTCATATAAAATTTAAATGAAAAAAAATCATATTCAGTTTAATGTGCCTTCACTCTCCTCTATATTTACATGGTTACGGTATGTTATAATCCAAACAAATTTCCCAAATTTTATTGATTGTATATTATTTAAACATGAAAACTTTGGATGTTAGATATAGTGGTAACTCTAAGAAATTATACGTTATCCTCCATCATTGATATATATATATATATGCCTTTACTTGGGATTATATATCCTTGAAATGATATTTTATACAACTTGAATTCAAACTTATTAAATTTCTCAAAATGACTATCACTTATTGTGGACATTGTCACAATATTCAAATTATCATCATTATATTCGATGCTCTAACAATTTTTTAGAGTATAAATCATAACAAATATTGTGGATATTTTAGAGTATTTCTAAAAACAAAATATAACATATACAAGAAAATTACAGGGGCATTTGTCATTCCAAATGGAATGACTATAAATTTAAAATTTATATGTCTCATATAGAACGTTTTAATGGTGATATCATGTTTTTGACCCCTTTTGACAATATCTAGATGGAAGGAAAAACATTTCGAATTAATGAGACCCATAGTTTAACCAAATATGACAAAAAATATTGGGTAGATGATACATGTTATTAAACATGATATGGTTTTGATTTAGATAATCAATATAGAGATGCATTGAATCATATTTCATCTTGATAAATAAAACTGAAGAACCCTATGGTGGATCAAATGGTAAAAATGAACAATAATAACCCCAATATTTATTTTGTATATCCTCTTCAAAAAATTTCATTAAATAACTTGCTTCAAAATAAAAAGAAAATTAAAATGAATCATGATATGATTAATTGTGATAAAATTATAAAATATAACCATTATAATTTACTTATTATATTAGAGTGTAAAAAATTTTGTATCCAAATTACGAAATATTTTTATAAAAAAAATTAAGTATATTTTCAATACTAATTAATTGATAAAAATAAATTATTGTTAATACATATCTAATAAAATCGTTTCTATGAATCTAAATATATTTTACTAAAAACCCATGTTTCTTTAAAATAAATTTAAATTTTAATAAATTAATTATATTATTGTTTAAATGATTAATCAACTAAGAAAAATATAATTAGTAATTAACTACAAATTATTATAAGAGTAGTTGATAATTAAATTGAAATTTTCTATAAAAACACTTTTACTAATTATTATTTTTTATAGGATAAAAATAATGTTTATCATATTTTAGAATTTAAAATAATAAATATGGAATAAATTTTGATTCAATATGATTATAATTTTTGCGAGGCTTTATATTATATTTTTTGTTTAAAATTAATTATTATGGATAACTTTTAATGATTGTTAATACAGGTAATTGTGTGTGGAAAACATATAACTAAATTATGTTGAATCAAACCCATTAGTGAATATAATTATCTTATAATAATGTCATAAAAACTTTTCTCACCAACATTTCCCCACTTAACTCACCAAACTCTCAAGTGATTCAATTTTTACCACTTAACTAACATTAGGTTCCCATGAAAAATCCATATATTTCTTCTATAAATATTCTCAAAACCATGTAATTAAATCCACACTCACCATTTGAAATTATCTTTAGCATCTTAAAATTTAATCTCTCATATATCCCTAATCTACAATCATAATCCTCATTCCAACGAAATTTTTTAGATATCCTCCATTTTTTGGAACTTGCCCAAAATAATTTATATGTTCTCAACATAAGTAATAATATCTCCCTAAATTTCATTTATTTTCCATCGTTATCCTTCAAATAAATGTTACCCAATATAATATGATTAAATAACTAATATTTTTGTATGTAAATGTGGTTGTTGTATTGTAATAATAATTAACTATCTTGTCTGGTTCTATTGTAAATAAAATTTTCCCACTTGTTATGTGAGGACTTATGCCACCATTGAACGACGTAATTTTTTTTTCAGTAAAAAATTTCATGAATAGTTGAAATGATTATTTCATAAATAAATATTAAATTTAAAACATGTTTAATATTATGGCATTATAAACCATTTTCTACTTACCATGCATTATGTGTAAATTGAATATGTCATTTCTATGTATGTGTCGACTTCAATTTGTATGGACTGATGTATTTCATTTTTATTAATTGTATCATTTATATAGTTATAAGATATATTTTATGAAAATATATTATATTATGGTGTAATATATTACATTAATATGGTTCTCATGTTATGAAACAAAAATTTATGATCATTATATATTATTGCATTGAAGATGGAAAATTTCCCAAAAACAAACATGTTAGGGATTTCGTTCTCAAGATCATTTCATATGGATTACACCAAATTAACACGAGGATGTAAAAATAATTGAACATGATGATTTATAGATCAAATATAATCCTTTAAATATAAACATGGTATCATGTAATGTGTTTCAACATCACCATTATGAAACATGCTGGAAACAATTGAAATTACTAACAATTGATAATGTAAATACACATTAATAAGATTGGAATATATAATTACATTTCATAATTTAAGAATATGGAATATAATAGAATGATATTATTTTATGAAATAGGTGATTGACATGTTTCATTTTACTATATTGGAAGTTCAGTCACTTTTAACGATGATCATATTCAATGTAATGGTTTATTTGGAATCTAATCTTCAATTTGAGATTAATATGAAAGAATTACATTCTAGTGGAATAGTGTGAGGCCATTATATATAAATACATAAATTTTTTCTACTTCTATAGTTAATGAAGGGATTCTAAATTCGTTCTATTTACTTATTTTCCCTTGTTAAATAATTTACATGATGTTATGCTTACAAAAAAACAGACCCCACATCTTCTTTTTTAATAATATTGTTCATTCTTTATAGACGTGTTTGTTGGATGATTTTATGTATATACATATCATTGATTAATTAATTGATTAATTAATTAATATTTTATTTTATACTTTTTTCAAAAGTTTTTAAATGAAGGCACTATAAATGTTTTTCAAAATATATTTAAAAAAATCTAGGAAAAGAATCTATTTTTATCATATTACATGTGAATGCATTCTTCTGTCAATATAACCATTATTCATTGTGATGAATCCTGGACATGTTAAAAAAATTTATTCAATATAATATTAATTCTCATATAAAATTATGTATTTATTTTTATTTTATAATTATTTTTATTCAATAATCTTTAAAAGTTTTTTTCTACAATTTTAACATCCTTTTATATTTTTTATATCACGCTATGGGATATTCTATTATGTTACTATCCACAATAATTCAATATATTTATTGTGAAATATTCTATTGAAATAATTTTGAAATTGAACCCTTTTCAATGGTTTAAATATGTTATTATTGAAATTTTAAGGTTCTCACGTTATCTTAGAACACGTAAGTATGTTTATTATTTTGTCACGTTTTGGACAGAAATTTTATATCCCTCCATTATATTGGTTAATATATAATATCTAATAATAAAATTTTGGGATTAAAGAAAATTATTATTCAACACTATTTGAAGTGAGGGATGGAAGTGATTCTTCATAAAATATGTGAAGGGAGGTTAAAATATTAAATCATGATCTACTATGATATGATTGTTATGAATATTTTTTATCCACAATCATATGTTTTAAAATGTCCTCATGTTATTATAGGTCATTTATTTTATTTTATATAGAGACTAACATTGTAAGTTATGATTAATTATCCATATTTATTATATATTGTCTCTTAATATTATGTTAATGAACCACAATTATGTTATCATACCCACAGTATAATAACCAAGTTAATTTTATGATAAATAATTTTCATGTCTTAATAATATTCATTAATTATAATATTTATATTAATATTAATTTTAAGAATATTTTTTAATTTTTTAGTTAAAAGGAACTAATATTTACTTATAAAGAAAATGAGTTTTCATGTAATATATGTATTTATTTAAAACCATTATTTCCAAATTATAGAATTTTAATTTGAAAAAATGATATCAATTTTTGATATTATCACGTTAAATTAATTTTAGAATATATTTTTAATAATTTTATAGAAATTTCTTATTTTTTTAAATAGTGAAAAATACTGATTTATATTGAATAAAGTCATTTTTAAAGAATTTTCAAACTCAAATTATATATTGTATGAGTTTTAATTTTTATTTTTGACAATAATCCAAAAACATTTATTTGAATCAACACTATTCATTTGGTATAAAAATATTTTTATACTTAAAAATTCAATTTCCAAAATAAAACAATATTTCATCGCATATTATACGTTTAATATTAAATTAGTGTCTAGAAAATATGTTAATTGAATATGATAAAATGGATTCAATATCTGTAATCATAAAAATTACAATATGGTAATATGTTCAAATTACTTTTTTTCATAAATAATACTAAAAACATTAAAAATTGGTTACCATGGTTATGGTTAAAATAGGTTTATCATGGGTTAAACTAAAGTGATAAGGATTAAATTCTACTAAAAACACATGTAATTCAATTTTATAGAAAACATTTTTCATAGTATCATCTTATATTTTTTTAGATGTTCCATTTTTTATTAATTTTTCAAGATTAATGGATTTCTTAACTCTTAAAAAAATCTTATTGTGTCCTCTCCCCCACATATAAAATTATATCCCTTATGATCTCATATCCACTAAAAAATATCCTTTTGACTCTGAAAATCCTTTCCCAATTACCTTACTAAAATCCTTCACCAATTTTTATTGTTCCTATATTGATTATAAAACCAACCAAGGGAATATGTAATCCTAAAGAGGTTGTCCAAAGAAAATGTTTAGCTATCAACTTATAAAATTAGTTATATATATTCTTATATCTCCATAAAATATCCTTCAAACATGGTGAATTAATAAAAAAATAAAACATATATTTATATCGTGTTTTGATTATGGTTTATCCTATATTTATCTCACCTTCCATCAAATGGAAAATAAAACCATCATTCATGTGTATGGTGGACTACAATATTTCTAACCGATTTACTTTGTTTTCGATAACCACCTCTCAAAACTAGTTATAATGACTGATTTATTATATTAATTTTATATTTAGAAAATAATTATTATTCTTTAAATAGAATATATCATATATTATCTCACATTTTCTTCCATTGAATAATGATAATGTTGTTCATGAGAACAAATAGATTATCGCCTCCAAGAAGGATATTATTTTTTTCATCACTAAATCACACAGATAGTAGATATATGTTTATTTAAAGAGTTAATATTATATTTAATATATAGTCATCATTGAGTAAACATAAAATAATAATTACCTTCTTTTCGTCATTTGTGGTGAAAATTGAAATATTACGCTAGCGTACGTACGACCTACTATCTCCACTATTATAACATAATTCAGTTTTCATAACCATATTTCATGGTTAGATTAAAAATTATTATTTAAATATAAAAATTAAATATATAAAAATTTTATTATTCTGGAAATGATGGAATAATGAAATCATAGACCATAGGCAACCTACTATAGTCTTTTCGTACATTTGAGTAAATTTAAATCAAACCAACTAGTTTTAACTCCGTTGAATAAGTAAATGAATATAATATTGTAATAAATGAAATAAAAGGCTGAATAATCTTGGGAAATGATAAGATGAAAGTAAATAATTAAAATTATTTTATTATTCATGATGGTTAAGATCATTTTTGATGAATCTTACTTGAGGTAAGGGACACATTACTATAAAAATCACGTTTCCAATGTTCTAAAATTTTTATTTCAAAAAAATCATTCCATGTACATATTATAATATTTATAAAAAGGATGTACCTATATGGAAATAAATTATTTATAAGGCATATTTCCTATCAATTTTTACTTTATTTATGAGGTTTTAAAAGGGAATTTTTAAGATACTTTATATAGAATATTTTGACAAAAAGGAAATAAGGAATTGTAAATTTTAATTTATATTATTTCAAATATTTTCCCACATATGAAACAGTTATTTGAAGTTTGGATTTCGTTACATGCATCAATGTTTTATTAAAAGTAAATATTAAAGTTTTAGGTGGGGATAGGTCGCAAAACCACTAAACCAATAGGATTTAGACAGGTTTGGGTAACTATATTAAACTTATCTTTAAGTATTAACTCTTAGTTAATTAGTTTCACTTTTACAATGTCTCTTAGTATTTTTATATTATATGGTTAATAAACATACTATTTACTTCCAAGAGACCCCAAGTGCTCCATTAATGATACAAATATCTTTATATAAGTCTCTTGGACGAACCATATATTTTTAGGAATTTAATATCAATTAATAATATAATATTTGTTTTAAATACTCTTTTTTGTTAATTTTGACACTATTCAATAATTGATTTTTATAAAAATCATAAAAGAATGATTACATCAAAAAAAGTTAGTTAAATCAATACTAACATGTCATATTGACCTATAAAATTATTTTTATTTATAAAAAATTCTCAAATTACATTTATTTGGGTATTTATAATATCAATTCTTATAATTTTTCATTAATGTGGAAATTAATGCATCACCATTGTGTCATAAATAAATTAACTTATTTAATGTATAAAAATGATAAACAAAATACAATTATTTAGGAAATATTTTTATCTTTCTAATTAATATTTATAATTGAAAATCCACCATATATAACCCTATGTAAAATAAAATTTCTAAATGATATATGCTTATGTCATTTTTATATTTATTTTAACTTAGTTAATATAACGTGTCATTATCACTTACAAGTGGCTCCATGGGGTCCAAAAAATGACTCAAAGATTCCCATGGTCGGATATGTATCAATCAATGTGGTTAGGACACGTTTTAGGGTAATTTGTTATTATTATAATACTATTTTTAACCCTTATTTACCTGATTTACCCTTTTACCATGGTAAATAAAATATTTACCGAAATAATTATTCAAAATGTCTAAAAATAAAATTTGACTATTTAGAAAATTTGAACATCCTGATTCCAAATATGGAATCCATTTTCCAAATTCCAAACACAGAAGTGGCAGAAAATAAATTTAAAATTAATTCCCGCTGTCAAAACAAAAAGCGTGTTTTTAAGATATAATAACTATCAAAAGATTGACATTTTTTTATGTCCGGTTTAATTGTAACATTATGTCCAATGAAAAAAATTGTATTAAATGGTAAAAATATAATCTAAATTTACTTTAAAACCACTCAAATTCATAATTTATCAATATTAATTATTTTGATTAAAAACGTTGTTTTTAATTAAAATTTAGTACTTTTCACTATTCATCAAAATATGAAAGTTATCCGAAAAATACCAAATTTTCACCCTAAGCTAATTTCGATATTAAAAATCCAAAAATGAAGTCTATTTTGAGAGATAGAACTTATAAAATTCCAAAAAAAATTATAATACTATTCGTAACAGTTACTTTGATTGGTCGAGATGTGTTAAAACTCGAAGTTGCATACAACACACACTATTGTATTAATCAAAGATAAGCGTACCGTGGAAGCTTGGGTTGTAACATTCTCCCCTACTTCAATAAATTGCATCCTTGCAATTTTTAAAATTGTGCATTGGAATAAAATGGAAAGTCTCACATCGGAAAAAGATTCAATAAAACTATCACTTTAAAAGAATGAAAGACAAGTACAAAGGTCACCCGAGATAACCTATACTAGGATTCCATGTAGAAAAACATGGATATGGATGATAAAATAAGTGTCATGTTCTGATGGAGAGGGATAGAAATCATGATCCAGAGAAAGTTAACAATAAGAAAACCAAAATCTTGTGATGAGAGAAACGATCATTAGTTTCCCAGTAGGAAAAGTAAATGGAAATCATTTTTATAATTTTTTTTATGATACATTACATAAAGATGAAGAATTCAATTTTAAGATTGACTAAGAACATAAAGAGATATAATTATTTTTTGGTAAAGATTCATTCTTTAATAAATTCTTACTACTAACTCATTTTTAAACGATGAGTATTCAAGAAGACTTGGTCACACTGGAAGAGATAGAATAAACTTTTTATAGAATCACATGATCCACGAAGGATAAACATTATATATAACTTGTCTTTAGAGATTAATAAAAACAAAAAGTGTTACTATAAGATCTAATGATCCCCCAAAAGGATATTCCATTAGAGAAAGAAACACTAATCTTAATTTCTAAAATTAAACCATCAATACCCCAAAGTTAAATAAATACCATTAAATAATCAATTGTCGTTAAAATCCTTCAATATAATCCAAACTAATATTGAAACCCAAAACTTATAATAATGTAGTCTTCCACATTAAATGGTATCTCCAAATGACATTAATTTATATTAAAGTCACATACTTAAAATTAATTAACCTAATCACATATTCTCTATTATAGGTTAATCATTTCCATAAATAACCCAAATCACTATAAATACACAATAAAAACATATTTAAAAATCCACTGTTACTCATCAAATTAAATCCCATATTATTCTATTTTCCTTCGGCATATAGTTTCCCCAACAAAGTGAACATAATCCAAAATAACATTCATCACTTAATCACCAAATAATTTTCTGATACTAAGGGTATTAACTTGATAAGAAATAAGATCCCAAATCAAATTATTTTTGATCAATAAAATCATTTAACTAAAAATAATAGTCACATTAACCAGGGACTTCATGTAGTCCGGTGATAGGTGATAAATCCCAATTGCACTTTGGTTGTGGGTTCGAATCCCATAGCTTTGTTCGACGCGACGGGTTGTCCCACGGTCTGCGTGTTGTCCTTCTTTAAAAACTATATTTTACAACATTACAAAAATGAGATAAATTCCTCAAAATAACCATAACATAATTTAACCACAAATGTTATCTCATACCTAGCATTTTCATCCCAAATTATTATAACTTGTAATTTCCTCAAACCCAATGATCATATAAAACCAAATGGTTATTTATAACTATATCCACAAGAGAAAATATAATTCTTCATAAAATATCATGGTCACATTGGAAACTGTAGGGTTACAAATACAATAGAAAATTATTCCAAAGTAAACCCATCAACAAGGAGAACTAATACTTTTTAATAATTTCTCCGACCATTTATTTCCACATAGCTTCTTCTTTGACCAGGAAAATATCCTATAGAGTAGGGTATTCACTCTGGTAATGGTCGGGTCCCCTACATTTATGGTAAATGACTGTAAATGGATTCTTGGGACCATTTTTATCTTCTTTCATAATACTCTTCATTTTTCTTCGGTAATTATTCACTTTATGTCCTTCCTTCCCGCACGTAAAGCATTTATTTGTCCCATTGAGACACATTCCAGGGTGTCTCCTTCCACATTTCCTGCATGGTGGAAATTGAGGATTCCTTTCTCCATGGCCTCCACTGCTGGAGCTCTTACCATTCATCACCTTTCTCTTCTTTGTTGAGTCCGAGAATTGTTCAATATATATATTGTTAATCATATTTTTGGAAAATTGATTTGGAAAGAAAACGATATCTTTTATACCAATCAACATTCCAGTTTATTGCGCATTGCCACCATCGTTCCCACCTTGTACATCATTCTCAAAGTCACTATGACTTCCTTGGATTCCATCCATTGACTAAAACCAGAAAGCATCGTGTGAGTAACAGTATTAATGAAATCATTTAGTGAATATCATGTCACCATATTCTCAATTTGAAACACATTAGGATTAACCAAGGTCATTTACTCTCATATTATATATAATACTTCAAATCGGTTTGTAATGAAAATGTAAATTATCATAAGAATATCCCCCAGGAGTGTCGTAACCAAGAGTGCAGCAGGGCCCGTTGTCATGTACTAGTTCCCGTTCGAGTCTACCTCAAAGCGGTGTTTTAGAGTTTTACCCCTAGGAACATCTGTGACAAAGCCGCCTCTACCTGCTCATATCCAGACAGAGATGTATTGCTCAGAAAACTCACAAAATCTCTACAATACCAAAATTCTAGGTTGTTCTTCTATACTAATCCTCAAAGTCCATCTTAGGTCTATGTTCTCTAATCATAGTTTATCTGAATCTAGCTTCCAAGGTTTATACTAAACTTGATCTGATACCAACTATAACACCCCGACACCAGTTTCCTAGAGTCGATGCATTATTACGTATCATTAGCATGATCAAAAGAAAGATCAAGTCTTGAAAGACCGATTAGTTTAGTTGCCTTGGAATAACTAGATACATTTATAAAGTTTACATTACATCATAATGTAAAAACTACAACAATATAGTCTCCATAGTCCACACTCTTATCCCCTCATACTATCCCTGAAGGTCATTCATAAATTACATCTTCTTATCCTGGGAAAAATAAAACATAGAAATGGGGTGAGCACAAATGCCCAGTAAGGATAACAATATAGCAGAAACATTCATAAATAAGATTAAACATTTAAGGCAATGTATAACTAAAAAAAGCCTTTTAAACTTGAACTTCAGCATAATATGGAAAAGATAAAATTAAATAATTCCATTTACTTATTCACATGGATATTCTACTAGTCGAACAATCACATGCAATATCAATAACCACTTTCATAATAATGGAATGCATAATGCCAGACTATCATAACCACATAGCCAAGGCCTCGTGCCAAGACTATAAATAAGATTTTGTCAAGGCCTTATGCCAAGACACTAGCTTGTCTCATGAGACCTACCGATGAACCGAGGAGCTATAGTGGGATCCACTCGTCACTTACTAAGTCCAATGCGTTCCTCATATGAAATGTTTTAAACATAACATAAACATTCGTATTAAAACTATCACACGAAATGTCAATACTTTACCCACAAACCATGAACGGTATAAAAATAGCACATCCACAGTCAAACATAACTCATTCGATATAATATTGATGATTGTATTGTATCAAATAATCATCAATAGAGAATGATGAAGGATAGATGAAAATAATCATCAAAACTATTAGAGAGAAATATCCCACCTTTTCTTCAAATCATTTAAAAATCGCACTATTTATCAAGAAGTCATTTAAAAACATATTTTTGAATGAATGTGTCCCATACCACTTTGAAACTATTAAAAGTAATTTTAATTTTAAATCCATAATGTCCATATAAATAAATCCTTAAACCCATTTTTAAAACCTGGACATTAATGAGAAATATTTAGAAGAATAAATCTTCAAAACATTTAAAAATGATACTTTAGTTCGAGTTTCTAACCAAAGGAGAGACAGTTGAATAAAAATAATTGAGGTAATCATAGAATTTTTAATATCATGAGAATAAAGGTATTCATGATATACTATGCCAATGTACATTATATACACCATATAAAAGTGACTTGGTGTATAACAACAAAAATTCTCAATGAAATGTAAATTGAGATGAAATCTCTCATAAAGGTCGTATCCTTAGGTTAAGGATAAATCAATGACATAGTTATGTGTGAAAAATATAAATACACTAAATATGATTGTATATTCAGTGTAAAACAATCAAAGGACATTCACACATAATCTTGTAAAAACAACACCAATGAATTAGATGTTTAACTCAACAAACGGAGAATGAGTTAAAATTACTCTTATCAAATTCATATCAATGACTTGAGAAATTATCAAGGGAGTTATTATGTGTACGAAAAGTATATCCACAAAAACGTGGTGTGGAAATTATGACATAAGCTAATGAATAGTGATTCCACACATAATCTCGCAGTGAAATAATCAATGATGTTTTCATATAGATGAATAAATGGAAACTGAAATTTCAAATTCCCTTATCGATTGGGTAACTTACGAAACATACATCCATGAAAGAAATATAATAAAATTATGATGTAAATATCAATAAATTAATGTATATTACACAATTAATACAATCATGGTCAGTACACACACCACATGCAATAAATAAGTGGTGAATAATGGAATTCTCACGGAAGTAAAAGTGAGATAAGAAACCCCTTACTTTGTACTTTTTCCTTGGTTGAGGGTAGGTTAACCTCATGTATAACGGTGAAATAATTTTTATTGAATTAAAAAATAATCATATTCATTAATATGATATCATATACGATCTTTAAACATTGATTTGTTAATAATATCTTCGAATTATTGTCGTTTCAGGTGTTAACAGGGTCATTTTCCAATATATTCTTTGTTATTTGAGTCATATTTGTTATTAATGGGATGTATATTATAAATATATAGAATGATATCAAATCTTTAAAAAATATTTTTATTCATTAAATGAGAATAAATCTTGAATGGATACGATGGAGAATGAATCCCATCGCATTCGTGGAGACGGTAGTTCGTACATACGCACGAGCGACAATATCATTCTTTTGATATTAAAATAATATTTAATTTGATTTTTTATCATATATACAGAATCATTATTATGTTATATTTCTTATTTACATGAATTACACATCATTATTATACCCATCCAAATAATAATTTTTTGAATAACAATTACACCACGACGTGGAGACGGTAAGCCGTACACACGCACGTATGCTGACATGTCATTCAAAGGACTAGTAGAATACTGAAATATGGTTTTACCATGTTTATAATAACATCAATGTATATATAATATACTAGAGTTATTTTTTTAGAAAGGTAATAACAATGAAAGAAGAAGTGGAAGAAGAAAGGAACATGAAAAAGGGTGATGAAATCATTACCTCTTCTTCGGGTTCTTCCTTTTGATTTGATCAAAGGGCTCCTTACGTTGGCTTTATGACTAAAGAAATGCCTATAGGAATAATTTATGGAAGTTGAGAGAGTATTTTGGAATGGGTTTGAAGAACCAAAAGGCTTTGAATGTGTGAATTAATGAGAAGGGGGAGTGCCCTTTTATAAGAGGGGTGAGGGGCACCTTTGGAAAAGCTAGAAATATTATTTTATAATAAATTCCTATTTGGTATATAATGGCACAAAAGTGGATTATATAAAGGTTAAGGTAGGGATAGGTTGAAAAAAACTCAACCAATAGGATTTATATAGGTTTGTGTCACTATATTAACCTTATCTTTAATTATTAACTCTTAGTTAATTAGTTTCACTTTTACAATGTCTCTTAGTATTTTTAAATTATATCATTAATAAACGTACTATATACATCCAAGAGACCCCCAAGTTGTTTATTAATGATTCACCTATCTTTAGATAAGTCTCTTGGCCGAACTGTATATTTTTAGAAATTTAATATCAATTAATAATATAATATTTGTTTTTAAAATACTTTTATGTCAATTTTGACACTATTCAATAATTTGTTTTTGTAAAAATCATTACAGAATGATTAATTCGAAAAAAAGTTAATTAAATCAATCAAAACATGTCATGTTAACTTATAAAATTATTTTTATTAATAAAAAGTCTCAAATTACATTTGTTTGGGTATTTATAATATCATTTATTATAATTTTTCATTAACGTGGTAATTACTGCATCACCATTGTGTAATAAATATATGTAATTATATAATGTATAAAAAATAAAAAAAATACCATTATGTAGTAAATTGTTTTATCTTCCTAATGAATATTTTTAATAGAAAATCCAACATATATAACCCTATGTAAAAAATGTTTTTCTTAAAGATATATGCTTATGTCATTTTTGTATTTATTTTAACTTAATTAATATAAAGTGTCATTATCACCTACAAGTGGCTCCATGGGGTCCCAAAATCAACCCAAAGATGCCAATGGTCATACATGTATCAACCAATATGTTTAGAACACGTTTTAGGGAAATTTGTTATTATAATAATTTTATTTTTAACCCTTATTTACCGGATTTACCCTTTAACCATGGTAAATAAAATATTTACCGAAGTAATTATTCAAAATGTCTAAAAATAAAAGTTACCAATTTACACAATTTGAAAAATCCTAATTCCTAATATGGAATCCATTTTTTCAAATTCCAAACACAGAAGTGGCAGAAATTAATTTAAAATTAATTCCCGCTGTCAAAACAAAAAGCGTGTTTTTAAGATATAATAACTATCAAAAGATTGAATTTTTTTTATGTCCGGTTTAATTGTAATGTTATGTCCAATGACCGACATTGTATTAAATGGTAAAAATATATTCTAAATTTACTTTAAAACCATTGAAATTCATAATTTATCAATATTAATAATTTTGATTAAAAAAGTTGTTTTAATTAATAATTTTTAATTTTTAGTATTCATCACAATATGAAAGTTATCCGAAAAGTACCAAAATTTCAACGTTGGATAATTTAGATATTCCAAATCCAAAAATGAAGTCCATTTTGAGATATAGAATTTATAAAATTCCAAAAATGTGGATATTACTATTTATAACGGCTGCATTGATTGGTCGAAGTGTGTTAGAACTCGAAGTTGTGTACAACACACGCTATTGTATTAATCAAAGAGAAGAGTATCGTGGAATCTTGGGGTGTTACAATTTAGGGAACTAAGTTTTAGTGTACGATAAGTAAACGTCATATTATCTCAAAGTACATACATTATTTTCATGAATTATTGTGCTATATGATACAAAACATCCAAATAGCTTCAAACCAAGGAAGTTACATTGGATGTAGACATCCTTGCAGAATCATGTTTACATCCACGACATTTATTTGACTGTGTAATACAAACATACAATTTTTTAGTTTCGAATTTACTTCATATGATGAGAATATTCAAAGGAAGATTATAGAGGATCGTTTAATAGGAATATTTCATTATCATTTGGTTGTGACTATTATGTGTAGTTGAAAACCATAAAATTATGATTACAATAATATATTTATCATGAATAATGTTTTCAAACTATGTTTATTTTTGTTATCTTTTTTTTACAGATTATTAGAAGTCTACATTACACACATCATGTCCAATCTATTGGACATTCCAGCCTACAGATGCAGATTCTTATAGAGGATTACATGCCATTAATATTTAGCACTGACTATATTACAATATATCAAAAAAAAGTAATCCTTACTATTACTTAATTTCCCAACATAGGTATGGAACTTACCTGTAGTTTATGGGGAGACATTATGAATGAAATGACATGTTATTTTGAAAATAACAAAGACTCATAAACCATTATTATATTAAAACTTGGACATGTTAAGTGACTAAGAAGTATGGTTTCAAACTACATTGTTCATTTTGAGATCATAGTAATTATATGTTCTTTTCAAGAGGTTGAATTGAATGTTTAATTCATTTAAATGATTTGAATTGTTTCAAACATCTTACAGCATCTGTTATTATGACTTCTACTATTAATGCTACAAATATTCTATACAACCGAGATATTTCAGAAGTAAACTGCTTCAGAAATAGGTGAAATTTGAACTAATCTAGATTCAGTAATTTTACATTTTCTCCTTTTTACATATTAATTCTAATACTAAATGGTAGTTAATTTTTTTTATGTTTGTTATTTTATATTTTCCAGGATTGGGTTAGAATTTGAATCATAGTTCAATAGTCCACCAATGATAATTGGCAACCCTTTTATAAATGTACCATAATGAAACAATAAGAAAACTATTTCAAATGTCAAAAACTGTACAGAGGTAACAAAAAGAGAGATGGATTTTGAATATTCAATAATCACTATTTTTAATTGTTCAATTATATCCTCAGCTAATTAGTATATTCTTTCGTACTCAATCATTTATAGCCTACACGATTCATACTTTCTTTAAAAATAAAAAAAATTCAAAGCACCTACAGTTGGTTTTATGAGTCATTCATTACTAGTATGATGAACATACACCTTTCAGATGACAAAATTTGGTGCCAAAATTGTAAAGTATCTCCTCCTAGCATTACTCCCATGTAAATTTCAATAAAATATTAAATTTCATATTATCAATTTCTTACTTGGGATCTAATAAATTAAAATACATATTTGTACTGACAGTGCGGTCATCATTTTAAATTAAATAGATTTAGAGTGCAACAAAAGGTTACAGATAACAGAGAATATTTTTCAATAGTTTTGTTTGATAAACAATTCGTGTAATTCATACACAAGACTTCTACTGACTTGAGAGAGGCTATGATATAGGTAAAAACAATTATATCTATCATGTCAATAAATATTAAAATTATATTTTCAAACATTGAATATTGTTTGATAATTTGATAACCAGGAGGACGACGAATATGGATTTCCTCCTGTACTGAATATTTTCAAATCAACGATAGTTATCTTATCTATAGAAATATCAAATTTCAATATTCAAAATTGTCATCGTTCAATAGAACAAAACACATAGAAGGTAATTTTCATTAGAGAAAATGAAAACTACGTCAATAAATTCAATGAAAGCTTTGCAAACAATCAAGTAATAGCTAATATCTATTCCAAAATTCATTTATTTTTTAAATATACAATGCATTAATCCTATTGTAATTTTTATGAAATATCATTAGATCATTGACTTTACTAGAGTAAGTGGTGAGATTGAACTGAATCTGGTTCAAACTTTTCAATTCCCTTAATTATGTTTCCCTGTCATTAAATAACAACGTACTGAACTATTTTTCTTAAAGTTACATTGTAGGATCATCAGACTATTGAATCTTTTTAACCTAGTGGAAAACATCAATTTAGATTTATAACATCATCTTAAATTATTTCAATAGTTCACGTAAATATATTTTATCTTACATATAATACGTTTAGTACTTTTCTATATCATAATAATGATTTTCAATTGAGTAGGGGGTCATTGTATTTTGTTTCGGTTAATATTTTCATTCACATGTAGATAAATCAGTTGACTGACTTCGATGTTGAGGATGTGGTCAACAAGAATGTGTTAGTGACAGGTGACTCCACACCATCATCAACTGATGCCACTGAACATGATATTCGCATAAAGGATAACATAATGATAAAAAATAGACAATGTTGTCTAAAGGATTGTCTTACAATACATATGCATTTTGGAAACACTATTTCATCTATATGTTAGTTTCAAATGTCTGGTTACAAAATATTTATCCTCAAATATTTCTACATTTAATGTAGTTTACTAATACACTAATGATATTTTAAATTCATAAATTCAGTAATAATGATGGAAAATTTATTTGTTTTATATTAAAACATAAATCTGCTTGTCGATATCATATGTTCTCTTTGAATATCCTTATCTTTAATGGTTTTTAATGATTTCAATCTTCTAGGTGAAAATCATCCCTACAAAAATCACCAAATTTTTGTTTGCATATATATTTCAAATTTATTGTTCATGTGTTATCAAGTCCTTATCCAACGACTCATTATTTCTAGAGGTTGAGTATAATTTTTTAATGCTGGAAGTTATTCATGCATAGTGATTTTCATGGTTGCCAGTTTTCTTCTAATGCAAGATGGTTTTCCTGGTGGATGTTTTTTATCATATTTTCTTGCTGGCTGTTTTCCAATAAGCTAGATGTTACTGATGATTGAATAGGAAAATGAATAATGTTTTTGAAGATGAAAATTTTAATGCAAATTTTTTAGCATTTGTTTTTTATGCTAGACGTCATCATTGTTGGACGTTTTTGTACTTAATGATTTCTATTTTGCTGGACGGTCTTAAGGCTGCACCGTACTAATTTGATTTCAATGTTTTCCCTTCTATTAATGAATAATTGTTTACTCTTTCGTTTGACCCAAAATAGATTTACTTTTCCTATTACATAATTATTTTAAATTATTTAGAGATATTATACCATACCTTCAAATAGCAGCTCCTCCACTGTTATCCGTAGCCTTCTCTTCCTCCTCATCCTCTACCTCTACATTAGTCAGCCTTAATAATGTGGATCATGAAGAGAAAAATTGTGTATATTCATCCTCATTTGGGTATGGAGTGTGTGTAGCTACATAGACAGCATTTTGAGGTAAAAAATTAGAAGCTCGTCAATGTTTTAGTGTCTTACATAACAACGTACGTACCAACACCTCTTTATTATTCCACAGTTTAAAATCTGGAAACAATTTTATTGTTCTTAGTAACATATATTGTCACCTCATTGCTATGTTTTATATATGTAGAATGTAGGTTGGTTTCTAATTTGATGCCAATCATGTTTATTACTGCATGAAATATGGAGATTGAATTATGTGCGACATCTAGAATTTGAGTAATCTCTACAATGTGTTCAGTCTATCCCCTCACATATTTCAAATATCAGTTTATTATTGTTCCAATTACATTTCTCACCTAGACTACATTATACTTAGATTGCACACACATTCTGGATAAAATTTTGAATCTGTGTTTGGATTACTATTGTCATTTTATTTTAATACACAATACCACTAATCTACTTATTTTCCCCCATTTAATTTCTCCCTTAATCTAGAATTTTATCTCATAACTCCTAAAAACACCCCCTCCATTACCATGTACATATGGTTCTAAGCCAACATCAAATCCCATACGATCTAGATCTTTGACCAGTGGGACACATAGAATAGCCCGATGGATTTCATCCATTTCAACATACTGTGTTTATAACAGATCAAGGAGATGATTAAACTGACGCACCATTGCCTTTTGGGTGTAGATGTAAGGTATCTGACCTCTTATATTGAATTTTTTTTTTCACATTTATTCATTTTGCATGGTCTGTTATGATTGTTTGTGCTTAATTCAGGGTTATTCGTTGTATTATTCAGAAAAAAGGGATTTCACTAATTGATGATGATGAAGTGAAATAAATGTAAATGTGGGGCCATTTTTTATCAAAATGTCATGTTTGTTTTCTAATTCACATTAAATACATGTTTTAATTCTAATTTCAATGTACTTAACTACAAAATTTTCCTGAAAAAACTATTTTTTAGAATGGAATTTGTTATGAATAACATACGTATTGACCACTCCCATGAAGGGGTCAACTAATATACCCTAAGGGCACTATACTAGTATGGTTTATGTTATAATTTGTTGTTTAATACATTGAGTTGTTAATCTGTAATTTTTACTTGAAATTTCAGTATCATAATTAATGCAATGGACTTCTCTAACATGTTTCATTACCTTTACATTCCATCATCTAGTGATACTAAGGATAATGGTCCCGAATCCTCAAAAGAGAAAATTTTACAGGTCTTAATAGTCCCAATAATGGTTTTCCTATATTTTTCAAACAATTTATATATTCTTGTGGTAGTTGTTATAAGAATAAATGAATTTCAATTTGCAGGTACCTGTTTCCCACCAGTTTGTAACACATATTGATGAATGTTAGCAGAATTGAGTTCTCATTTTAAAAAATTAGTGTACCATTTTGTCCTGTTTATATGTTATCTTATTCTTTTTTATAATCTGATCATGCTTTACATTATTACTAACTTCAATGAATAATATTTCACACATTTATTTGACTTTTTTCTTGTAAATATAGATTTGGGATTTTCTTTTCCCATTATCATTTACATAATATATTATTTTATCTATATATATATGATAGAATTAGTATTATAACATACTTTAGAGTTGGTGATGGTTTTGAAGAAATTGTCGTTCCTTCATTGATGCAACTCCTATTTCCATTTTAATTTTCTCAATATTTGTTATAAAATGAATCCGTATAATCTCATGTGTAACTGATTTAATGATGTCACTTAGAGGTGATTGGAAAGACACTGAAATGGTGTTGTTGGTTTATACATTTTCTATTAATGACAATATCCAATTTCTGAATAATGATTTCTATTTACAAATTTCTGATTTTATGATTATACATGTTTCCTTTCAGAAAAAATGCTATCCTATTTTATGATATCTCGTTTTGTTACCATATAAAAAAGAAGTGTATAATGTGACACTATCATTCTGGTTTCGGGATGCAATTCAACCCCATGTCACAGATATGCATCTAAAGATACATATGTCAGTTATTTTTAGATCATTGTTATTTAGTTACAATTCCTATGAATCATGAATGTTAACATAATACCTTCTCAATGTTGTTTAAACTATGTTTTTCATGTTCTGTAATTGTATTTTTAATCATTATTTATAGGTACAACTCTTATGGATGGATAACTCAATGATAAAGATTGAAAAAGATGACTGAATTTGAGATCCGTAATTTTAAGTTAAAACTA